>CM019064.1:421186985-421833322 GCA_009667805.1 Leptobrachium leishanense | reverse complement strand
ACTGTGTATAAGATACACTCTGTGTATAAGGCACTGTATGTATAAGATGCACTGTATGTATAAGATGCACTGTGTGTATAAAATACTCTGTGTATAAGGCACTCTGTGTATAAGGCACTATGTGTATAAGGCACTGTGTATAAGATGCACTCTGTTTATACGACCCTCTCTGTATAAGATACTGTGTATAAGGCACTCTCTGTATAAGATACTCTGTGTATAAAGCACTGTGTGTATAAGGCACTGTGTGTATAAGGAACTCTGTGTATAAGATACGCTCTGTATAAGATACTCTGTGTATAAGGCACTCTGTGTATAAGGCACTGTGTATAAGATACATAGAAACATAGAAACATAGAAAAATGTCGGCAGATAAGAACCTTTCGGCCCATCTAGTCTGCCCAATTACATGGATACTACCTGGATTATCTTTTGTTTAGGATAGCCTTATGCCTATCCCATGCTTGCTAAATTCAATTACTGTTTTGGCCTCTACCACTTCTACTGGAAGACTGTTCCATGTATCCACCACCCGCTCAGTAAAATAATGCTTCCTGATGTTACTTTTAAACCTTTGCCCCTCTAATCTAACACTATTCCTCTTGTTTTGCTACTTTGTTCTTTAAATATACTCCCTTCCTCTACTTGGGATTCCCTTTACGTATTTAAATGTTTCTATCATATGTAGCGCTCACTCCCGGAGGAGCCGCTGAAAATGAACCACGGGTCAGTCTCCCCGCACTAGGGAATAAATATACTCCAACACGCTGGACAGTTTTACAATTTAAAAGGTTTACTAAAAGGTTTGCAGCTCTTAAGACACGGTATATGCAGGAAGATTTACAGTACTTTCGTAACACGATAAACGCGTAGCGGTAAAAGAAACGAAAACACGAGGGCTTCGTATTTTCGGAAAAAAACCCCGACCGAGCAGAAAATTAAAAGATACGAAATTCGAGGAAAAACCGCGTAGCGGGACACAATAAAATACACAGTTCTCGTATCACGGTGAACGCGCAGCGGGAACAAAAAGAGGAAAAATGTTCGGAATGTAACTTTAACTTTGCCCCCTTGTCCCGGTTCGGAAAAGGAAAATGAGTCCTGCACAGGTTAAGTCCCAGAACATGAGGTGATATGTATTTGTGTGTGTAGGGTACCCGGGTACTTTTCAACTGGCCAGTGAGTTTACTTTAGCGATGTCTTCGACTAGTCAGTTGGGGCCCTGTGGGTTTTAGAAGAAAACAGCAGCGTACGCTCTTATTTAACACGGCCTTGGGGCCTCTCACCCATCCAGCGCAAGCTTGAGATTCGGCTGGCTCAGGACGCCTCTCCGCTCGATGTTGCCGGGGATGCCCACCACCGGATCTGTTGTCTGGCCCTCTGTCTGTCAGCCGCGACTCATCCAGCTTACCGCCTGCTCCCCGCTTCGATCGACCGCGGTACTCCTCACTCCTGGGATCTTCTCTCCTTCAGCTGCACTTGAATAGCATAGAGGGTGAGGTCTGTGTCCCGCAAGCTGAGTGAACCAATCCTGAAAACCCGATCCACTCTGTCTGCGCTCCGGCCTATCTTTGGTCTCTCTCTTTACTGTGTGCATCCGCTCTCCTTCACTCCCTGGCGCGCTCTGCCTGTTCTCCACGAGGTGCAGGATGTACAGCTCTCCACAAACCCACCCACTTCCTGTTTCTTCGCAAAGCATGCATGGACATGTAGTTCAAGTGTCCAGGGTCTTTAATCGTGATAGTCTCCATCTTGTGGCCAAAAATGGGTACTGCCACAGTAAACTTTAACACATCGCTACACTCTCCCCCTCCTAGAACTCTTGGGTCTCTCCAAGGAGGTACAACAGTTACATTATCCTTTTACAATTTGCACACAGTTTATACAGCATATACAGGTTCAGCAGCATACATGCAGTGGGTTAGAAACACTTTCTCAAGCTGATTCATGGTCTGGGCTACCTCAGCTAACATAGCAGACACTTCGGGCAATCTCTGCACAGTGGTGATGGCCTCTTCAGTGCTATGTCCAGGTGAGTCATAGGTAAGACGCTGGGGCGGCCGAATAGAGCGTTTTTGTTCAGGCTCCCTCCGTTCCTCTTCAGGTGGAAGTACTATGGGCGTTGGCTCAATTTCTCTTCTATCACTGGAGCAGACGTTTCTTCAGAGTATGATCCCTCCAGTGAAGGCATAGAACCGTAATCACCTGAATAAGCTTCCGGAGCTATCGGATCCCCACAGCCTCAGGGGCTTCCCACTGAAATTCAAGCGGCTCAGGGATATCAACAGTCTCAGGGACTTCCAACAAGAATTCAGGAGCCTCAGGCCTCAAATTACTCTCCCATCGTTCAGGAACTGAGGTAATCTCTTCAGGCTCCGGTGAACGTATCCAGTCCAGACAGAAACTTTCTTCCTCACTGTCCCTTTCGCTCTCTTCGACAGCCCGGGTCTGTTGAGACCGAGTAACAGGAGGGACACGTGGAGCACGCGGATTCGCCGGAGGAAGTTCGTTTTCCACTGGTACCCTCACAGCCTCTCTCAAGGTAACAAGTGATTTCGGTGCCAATTCTTGAGGGGACCAGCCTTTCCATCAGGGCGAATCTGATACACCGGCAGACCTGGCAGTTGTTTGCAAACAATGTAAACCTGAGAACTCCATCTATCCGCCAGCTTGTGTCTCGCAGCAGCACCCAAATTCTTCAACAGAACCCTATCACCGGGTTGTAAATCCTGTACTCGAACCTTCAGATCATAGTTCTTCTTGTTCCTTTGCTCCCTGTTACCTGAAGTCAAACGAGCCTGTTCAAACGCAGAAGCCAGATTCTTCCGAAGTCTATCCACATAGTTTCTATGAGAAGCTACCGACGTCTGGTCTAGAGATAACCCAAATGCCAAATCAACCGGCAGTCGAGCTTCTCTTCCGAACATAAGACGGTACGGTGAAATCCAGTGGCATCACTCTCCGTACTGTTATATGCATGCACCAGAGTAGCTATGTGACGACTCCAACTCTGCTTCTCCACATTAGACAAGGTCCCCAGCATGTTTAGCAGCGTGCGATTAAACCTTTCAGGCTGAGCATCACCTTGAGGGTGGTATGGCGTAGTTCGAGTCTTTTGAATTCCCAACAACTCCAGCAATTGCCCGACCAATCTACTTTCAAAGTCTCTTCCCTGATCAGAGTGTATTCTTCTTGGCAGGCCGTAATGAACAAAGAACTTTTCCATCAGCACCTTCGCCACTGTCGGAGCGCGTTGGTCTTTTGTAGAAAAAGCTTGGGCATAACGGGTAAAGTGATCAGTCACTATCAGAATGTTCCCTTGCCCACTAGCATCCGGCTCTAAGCACAGGAAGTCAATGCACACCAAATCCATGGGTCCCTGACTCTGTAGATGGCTCATTGGAGCAGCTCGGGTTGGTAGAGTTTTCCTCTGAATGCACCTCAGACAGGAATGGCAGTAACTCTCAACTTCAGCCCTCATGCAAGGCCAATAAAACCTATCTCGCACCAATTTAAAAGTTCTCTCAGCACCCAAATGTCCATGCTCATCATGTAGTGATCGCAACACACTCTCCCTGTGTTTGGTGGGGAGAAATAACTGTTGAATCTCTTCGGAATTGGTCGAGGGGCCCCTTCGGTAGACCACCCCATCCAACATCTTCAACCGCTCCCACTCTTTGTAAACCAATCTGGCTCCATCCGGGGAATTGGTTAACAGAATCTCTCGCTGGTTTGCAATCAGGGCCTTTATGGTCAATGCAATCAAAGGGTCTCTAGCTTGATCCGCTTTCAAATCCTGCTTGGAAAAGGTAGGTAGATTTTCATCCCTCAATTGCGTAGGGTTACAGTAGAACTCAGGAACAGCCGCGGCCATGACTCCTATGGCCTCCGCTTCAACTCCTCCCTTGACCCGGCGTTCTGTTCCTTGACACAAAGCTTGCACCCCGTCTGGAGTTACCTGAGTCCATTCTGTAGTGTAGGGTCTTCTCGACAAAGCATCAGCATCTCGATTGTTCACCCCAGGGCGATACTTCAGGCTGAACCGAAACCCTGACAGAGCGGCCAACCACCGATGTCCCGTTGCGTCCAGTTTCGCAGTAGTAAGAATATAGGTGAGAGGATTATTATCCGTCTTGATCACGAACTCAGCTCCATACAGATAGTCTTTCAACTTGTCCACCACTGCCCACTTCAAGGCTAGGAACTCCAGTTTGTGAGTAGGATAGTTCTTCTCAGAAGGCGCAAGGCTCCGGCTCACATACGCCACAGGCCTCAGCAATCCATCATACTCCTGATATAGGACTCCTCCCAGACCTTCTCGGCTGGCATCCACATGTAGTTCATACGGCTTGTGAGGGTCCGCATAGGCCAGAACAGGAGCTCGGGTTAGATTCTCTTTCAGCTTCACAAACGCACCTTCACATTGACTAGTCCATTCACCTTGTATGGACTCTTTAGCTTTCCTTGGCCCTGGAGCGGAGGGGTTTCGGTCAGAGACCTTACAGCCTTCTTCGGTGGTTTCTTTCTGTAGGAGTTTGTTCAGCGGCTGAGCTATCTTTGCAAATCCTCCCACAAATCTTCGATAGTATGAGCAGAATCCCAAGAAAGATCTAAGTTCAGTGACGTTTCGAGGTCTAGGCCAAGAAGCTACGGCCTCCAACTTTCGAGGATCTGTCGAAACACCTTCTGCCGAGACTACGTGTCCCAGATATGTGACTGAGGGTAAACAGAACTGGCATTTCTCCAGAGACAATTTCAACCCCTCTTCATGGAGCCTCTTCAAGACCTTCTCCAAACGTTGCTCATGCTCCTCCAGAGTCTTCCCGAACACAATTATGTCATCCAGGTACACTAACACTTCGATTAGATTCATATCCCCGACTGTCTTCTCCATCAACCGTTGAAACGTGGCTGGAGCTCCCGTCAGACCTTGAGGCATTCTATTGAACTCAAAGAACCCCAGTGGACAAATGAACGCAGTTTTCTCTTTGTCTTCAGGGTGCATCGGTATCTGATGATATCCGCTTCGAAGGTCTAGTACACTGAACCACTTTGCTCCAGACAAACACTGTAAGGCATCTTCAATCCGAGGAGTGGCGTATTGGTCGGGGATGGTTCTTCGGTTCAGGGTGCGATAGTCTATGCACAAGCGGACAGAACCATTCTTCTTCCGGACCAGCACTATTGGAGATGCATATGGGCTCCTGGACTCTTGAATCACATTGGTTCTCTGCAACTCATTTAGCTGTTCTCGCAGATCATCCAAGTCTCCCAGCGGAACTCGCCTTGACCTTTCACGAAACGGCTTGTCTTCTTGCAACCGAATGCGGTGTTCCGTACTCTTAGCCAGGCCCACATCGAACTCATCTTTCGAGAATAATTCTTTCCACTTTAGAACTTGAGACTGAAGACGTTTCTTCCACTCAGGTGAGATGGGGGCGTCTTTAGGGTAGAATCTTTCATCCGAAATCTCTTTATCCACTCCCCCTCCTAAATCGGTGGAGGGGTGTAGCAGACTCTACTTGCCCGATAGGCATTCGTGCTTTAAGGACTACTGGAGAATCTGTCACATTGCACACACTGACCGAGACTCTTCCTCGTGTCCTCTTCAAGGCTTTTGTGGAGATTATTTCAGGAATTACTTCGACTCCGGTTTCACTCCCATGACTGACATCGGTTCCCAGCACCACATAGGGACCTGGTTGCGATCCGTTCAACTTAACTGAAACCCGGAAGCTCGCTACTTCTCCTGCTTGCAGAACCTTCTCTGTCCCACCCAGTCTCCACAGTCTTCCCACCTCAGCAGGTGCTTTCCGTTCTTCAACCATCCTCTGATAGACCGGTCGTAACATGGGGTGCACTCCTTGAGTTGACCCTTCTTCCACTACGATGGGGGTCAGGAGACGCCGCACTAGGTCCGTGTTCGTCCCCACTATCAGAGAGCTTCTGTTTGCACCCGAGGGTGGGGCACACAATGGCCAAGGCGTCACAGCCCCCAGACTGTCCGATGACTTCAGATCCGATCTCCAACCTTACTTGCAGATACCCGTCATAAGGGAGTTTCTCAGTGCCGATACCCCATATTTCCAAATCCTTCAATTCTTGCAGAGGAATGTGCTTAAGTGTTTCTCATAGAAGTCTTTATAAATCAAAGTCACTTGAGCCCCTGAATCTAACAGAGCTTTGGTGTAGACTCCCTCCACTTGGATTGGCACAATCGGAGAAGGACCTATCAGCTGGTCAGGAAACTTAGTGGAGGTATCCGGACGCTTAGACCCAGTTTGCTGGACCCTGGCCTTTTTCTTGGCCCGTGCAGGTTTTGGGTGTGCATTGCTTCCCCATGACGTAGACCCGGATGCTAAGGGAGTGACTCTTTCCATTCTGGCAGGCTCAGCAGTTGGCTTGACCTTGGGCCCTCTTGCCCTCTTAGTTTTAAATTGATTCTTGGAGCGAGATTCAACTTCTGGGCACCTAGGTTGCTCCTTTACTGGTGCCCTCTGGCGTTTCCCGCTGGTGGAGTAGATAACAGTCCTCTAGGGCTTTCTAGCTTTCAGCAGCCACTCAACTTATCTCAGGCTTCCGGCCTTTACACTGCGCACGGAAATGGCCCATTTCTCCACAACCGAAACATCTCTTCCTTGAAAGTGGAGACACGGTTGCTTGTTGCGGTTCTGATAAGAGATTTGAACCAGACGCCACGGCAACTTCAGTCGTCTGCATACCTGTTAAGAACTTTTGCATTTCCCCCTGCATCTCGGTCACCTTCATCAACACCCTGCACAATTCAGCGTGCGCTTTCTGCAGTTCAGTTTGAGCTTCCTGTACCTTCTTTACAGTCTTGAACAACTCGCTTCGTTCAGAAGAGTTCGATTCTTTAGCAGCCTTTTCGACGAATTTAAAACTGACTAACTGCTCCTGTTCATCCAGGTCAGATCCATAGGTGTCTAACGAGTAGACATGTGCATTCGTTTTAGTACTAAAACGATTTAGTCCGAATTTTGGGATAATTTAGTTTTCGTATGAGTCAAGAGAAACGAAACTGCTCAGTACAAAAAACGAAAGAAACTAAAATAAAATGCACTACATTTTAGTCAGTCCTTTTTGTGATATTAAATAAAGTTCAGTTCAGGTTTCTGCCACCCACCTTTGAGCTGCCACTGGAAAGTCCTCACTCCAAGGACGTAGCACAATATCAAGAAAAATACTCCAGTATATAGCAGAAATGTTTTGGTTTTATTCCATCAACAGTAGAACAAAGACCTGGTTGCAGGTCGAAACGTTGTTCTACTGTTGATGGAATAAACCAAAAAATTCCTGCTATATACTGGAGTCTTTTTGTGATATTACATTGAAGAGTGAAGGAAACCAGCAATGAAGAGCGCAACATCGCAACATCCGAAGTTCTGCACCTCCACATGCCAATGCAGTAGGATGTTCTATACAGAGAGGGCGTTAATTAATGCAGGAGGATGTTCTATACATTATACAGAGAGGGGTATTAATGCAGGAGGATGTTATATACATTATACAGAGAAAGGTATAAATTGAGGAGGATGTTCTATACAGAGAGGGACATTAATTAATTCAGGTGATGTTGTATACATTATACAGAGAGGGGTATTAATTAATGCAGGAGGATGTTCTAAACACTATATAGAGAGGAGCCTTTTTTTTTAGCCTTTTAAATCCAGTGGCTATGAGCGCTGAGATCGGCTACTTGTTACATTATTTCTCAGTACAATGTATCAGGCTCAGTTGGAACAGTAACTGACTGTAACATCGCTCAGAGTTTCAGTAAAACAAGGAAATAATATTGTTCTAACCTCTTATATATAAAAATATTATTTACTAGTTTTACTGAAACTCTGAGCGTTGATGAGCAGCAGTCAGTTACTGTAACAGCTTTGCCTGACACGGGGCAGTATTACAATGTTGGTGCTAACTTAACCAGAGCTGTTGTAAACTGAAAACCTCCATAGGCTATAATGGCTCTGGGAAGTTTACAACAGCTCTGGTTAAGTTAGCACCAACTATGTAATATGGCCCACATTGTGCTGAGAGTGAGAGATACTGTAACAAGCAGTGATCTCAGCCCTCTGAGGAGCCACCACTACAATAGTAATTGTATCCACTGGTTTTCGGATGAATGAAATTAGTTTTCATACTAAAGAACTGAAAACGAATTTCTTTAGCAACTAAATAAATTGCATTTTAGGACTAATCCATTAGTTCAAAACGAAATTTCGTGCTGTGCACATGTCTACTAACGAGTCGTTTTCAGGCTGCAGACCGTCGTTATATCTTGCAGGTTGTGCATAAGCCCTTTCTCCCCGCCTGAAGGATTTCTCTTCCAGCAGAGCCTCCTCCTCTCGTACAACTCGGATCAGTTCCAGGTACTTCAACTCTTGATTGACTGCTCTGCTTCTCAGCTGCATCATCACCGGATCTAACGGTTGAGAGCCCCTCAGGATCTGCTTTATTCGTATCTTATCTACGTCAGCCGGTTTGGCCCCTTCCTTGAGGAGTATTTGGTGCAGAATCTTATCCAAGCGCCTCATGTAATCAATCATTCTCTCACCTCTCTTCTGATAGGTGTGTTCGTACTGATATACTAGTTCCGCTGCCTTTTCTGTTCGCCCAAACACTTCTTCAAGAACGTTCAGATAATCCAAAGCAGTACAATCTTTTCTACTCAGTTTTAGGTTTCTCACCGCTTCTGACGCAGGTCCCTTTAAACTCTCGGTGATCCTTTGCTTTTTCTGGGCCTCAGGGACGTCCCACTCATCCAGTGCCTGCATCGCCTGTTCCACCCATTCCTCAAAGGTTTCTTCTCCCGCCGGAGTTGGTACATTTCCTGTAAAGTTCCTTAACCGTCGATAACCGAAATTAGTGTGAGGAGGGCTTGTTTTCTGACATTTAGCCAGCAAATCTCCAATAGCCACGATAAATTCAGGCCCGATCATAGCCAACGGACTGGGCACGGGAACACTTTTGGCTTCGCCACGTGGCGCACTTGGCTGAATCAGTTGGACTTCCACCTCATCGGTCAGCTTCACGCTCGCGCCCCGAAAACATGCTGGAATACCTTTTCTCCATTCGAGAAGAACATGCGTGTGAGGGGTATCTGGGTTTTTTCTTAATGTCCAGAATTAACCCCCGATGATCTGGTGCTAGCGTGGCCACGGCCTGGCGAATCTGATCTTCGGCCCAAGTGTCTGCGGGAATATCCATGACTATGCAACATGCTAACTGACTACTGTGCTCCCCACACCATTCGGCAGCAGTGTCTGGATCCATATTTAACCCTTTAGATGCGGTTTTTCCAGAGACTGAATCCCGGAAACGAGCCCCCACGTGTAGCGCTCACTCCCGGAGGAGCCGCTGAAAATGAACCACGGGTCAGTCTCCCCGCACTAGGGAATAAATATACTCCAACACGCTGGACAGTTTTACAATTTAAAAGGTTTACTAAAAGGTTTGCAGCTCTTAAGACACGGTATATGCAGGAAGATTACAGTACTTTCGTAACACGATAAACGCGTAGCGGTAAAAGAAACGAAAACACGAGGGCTTCGTATTTTCGGAAAAAAACCCCGACCGAGCAGAAAATTAAAAGATACGAAATTCGAGGAAAAACCGCGTAGCGGGACACAATAAAATACACAGTTCTCGTATCACGGTGAACGCGCAGCGGGAACAAAAAGAGGAAAATGTTCGGAATGTAACTTTAACTTTGCCCCCTTGTCCCGGTTCGGAAAAGGAAAATGAGTCCTGCACAGGTTAAGTCCCAGAACATGAGGTGATATGTATTTGTGTGTGTAGGGTACCCGGGTACTTTTCAACTGGCCAGTGAGTTTGCTTTAGCGATGTCTTCGACTAGTCAGTTGGGGCCCTGTGGGTTTTAGAAGAAAACAGCAGCGTACGCTCTTATTTAAACACGGCCTTGGGGCCTCTCACCCATCCAGCGCAAGCTTGAGATTCGGCTGGCTCAGGACGCCTCTCCGCTCGATGTTGCCGGGGATGCCCACCACCGGATCTGTTGTCTGGCCCTCGGTCTGTCAGCCGCGACTCATCCAGCTTACCGCCTGCTCCCCGCTTCGATCGACCGCGGTACTCCTCACTCCTGGGATCTTCTCTCCTTCAGCTCCACTTGAATAGCATAGAGGGTGAGGTCTGTGTCCGCAAGCTGAGTGAACCAATCCTGAAAACCCGATCCACTCTGTCTGCGCTCCGGCCTATCTTTGGTCTCTCTCTTTACTGTGTGCATCCGCTCTCCTTCACTCCCTGGCGCGCTCTGCCTGTTCTCCACGAGGTGCAGGATGTACCACTCTCCACAAACCCACCCACTTCCTGTTTCTTCGCAAAGCATGCATGGACATGTAGTTCAAGTGTCCAGGGTCTTTAATCGTGATAGTCTCCATCTTGTGGCCAAAAATGGGTACTGCCACAGTAAACTTTAACACATCGCTACACATATCTCCTCTGTCTCGTCTTTTTTCCAAGCTGTACATGTTAAGATCATTAAGCCTTTCCTGGTAACTTTTCTCCTTCAAGCCGTACACCATTTTAGTAGCCCTTCTCTGAACTCTCTCTAAGATGTCTATATCCTTCTGGAGATACGGTCTCCAGTACTGCACACAGTACTCCAAGTGAGGTCTCACCAGTGCTCTGTACAGTGGCATGAGCACTTCCCTTTTCCTACTGCTAATACCTCTCCCTACACAACCAAGCATTCTGCTAGCATTTCCTGCTGCTCTATTACATTGACTACTTACCCTTAGATCCTCTGAAATAATAACCCCTAAATCCTTTCCTCAGATGTTGAGGTTAGAACTGTATCAAATATTCTATATTCAGCCCTTGGGTTTTTACGTCCCAGGTGCATTATCTTGCACTTATCCACATTAAAACTCAATTGCCACAACTCTGACCATTTTTTTAGTTTACCTAAATCATTTGTCATTTGGCTGATCCCTCCAGGAACGTCAACCCTGTTGCAAATCTTTGTGTCATCAGCAAAAAGACATACTTTTCCATTAATACCTTCTGCAATATCACTAATAAAAATATTAAAGAGAATGGGTCCAAGTACTGACCCCTGAGGTACCCCACTGGTAACAAGACCTTGCGCCGAATAAACTCCATTTACCACAACCCTCTGTTGTCTGTCACTCAGCCACTGCCTAATCCATTCAACAATATTGGAATCCAAGCTCAAAGATTGCAATTTATTGATAAGCCTTCTATGCGGAACAGTATCAAAAGCCTTACCGAAATCTAAATAAGCAATGTCTACTGCACCACCTGTGTCTATTATTTTTGTTACCCTCTCTGTGTATAAGACACGCTCTGTATAAAATACTCTGTGTATAAGGCACTCTGTGTATAAGGCACTGTGTATAAGATACACTCTGTGTATAAGGCACTGTATGTATAAGATGCACTGTGTATATAAGGCACTGTGTGTATAAAATACTCTGTGTATAAGGCACTGTGTGTATAAGATACTCTGTGTGTATAAGGAACTCTCTGTGCATAAGGCACTGTGTGTATAAGATGCACTGTGTGTACAAAGCACTGTGTATAAGATACTCTCTGTGTATAAGGCACTTTATCCATGTCTTGAGGCTGAGAGCTGCCATACACTGCTCAGAACAGACACAGTGAATGAATTATTCCATAGCTCATTGTTTACATCCTCGTGTCCCACGTGTATGTACCACTAAGAGCACGTGACCTGTAGCCTGGGAGATTGACGGGAGATGTAGGCGGGGCGCACGGGTTGACGGGAGGTGTAGTTTTTTCGGCTCTACTTCCCAGCAATGGCTGCCTGCAGTGAGGTAACGTGTGTGCTGCTTGGAGCTGCAGAGTGTGTGTGCGTGATGCTGTTCTGTAAGGCTTTATGGCGTGGCATAGGCCTGGCAGGGCACCGTGTAAATGGACAGCATGTATGAGTGATGCAGAGTCCCGGGTTAGTGTTATTTCCAGGGGGTTAATACAACCAGCAGACAGAGGAAATACTATTCCAGACATATTGATCCACCTGGAATAATAATCATATTAATGTCAGCTTGCATGCTGCTCCTGTGCAGGATGTGAACCTACTGTACCTAAGCATTTCACTGGGAGCTCTGGCAGGGAAGAGGTTAATGCCACCCCTTATAAATCTCTGCCAAGGTAGGGGGATAGTGCCACGCTCTGGCATGAAGGAGTTAATGCCATATGTTTAGTGCTCTAGCAGGGAAGTGGTTACTGCCAACCCTTTAGAGTTGTGGCAAGGAAGGAGTTAATGGCACACTTTCGAGTATTGGCAAAAAGGGGTTAAAGCCACGGTTTATGACCTCTAGCAGGCGAAGGGTTAATGCCATCCTTTCAGAGAAGGGATTAGTTTATCTGTGAGTTCTGACATGGAAGGGGCTGACGCTGCACTTTCAGGGCTATGGCGCGGAAGCGGTCATTCTCTTTAGAGTTTTAGCAAGGGTTAATGCAACACTTTGGAGGTTTTGGCAGAGAAGGGGGGTAATTCCATGTTTCCCTGCCAGGAAGTGGTTATTGGTTAATATCCCCAATTTTTAGTGCTGTGACCGGGAAAGGGTTAATACCCACCTGATACCACTTGGACAGGGGAGAGGGTTAATGGCTAACTGCCCTCTCGCAGGGAGGGGGTTAGTGGTCAAACCTTTTGGCTTGAAAAGGGGTTAATGGCCAACCTTGTGGGCATTGACAGGGAAGGAGTTAATTGTCTGCCTTGTGTGCTCTTGCAGGGAAAAGGTTAAAGGTCAGCCTTGTAGGCTCTGGCAGGGAAGGGTTAATGACACATTTTTGGAGATCCTGCAAAGGAGAGGTTAATGCTACACTTTCCACCCTGAGGTATCGGGTGATTCTCCACATGTTTATCAAAACAATAGTAACGTTTGCTGTGAAATAACTGACTAGATTGGTAACATTTTGGAAATCCTGACCGTGCGTCGTGATCAGGGCCGGATAAAGATCTATAGGGGCCTGGAGCTGAAGATTTTGGTGGCTTTTTTTGGAATTCAGTGAAATTAAAACATATTTTAGGTTATTTAATCGTGCAGGTGCATGTACCAGGCGGGGGCGGGTACAGCTAACCAGGCGTGTACATCTAACCAGGCGGGTGCGGGTACATCTAACCAGGCGGGTGCGGGTACAGCTAACCAGGTGGGTGCGGGTACAGCTAACCAGGCGTGTACATCTAACCAGGCGGGTGCAGGTAGATCTAACCAGGCGGGTGCAGGTAGATCTAACCAGGTGGGTACAGCTAACCAGGCGGGTGCGGGTAGATCTAACCAGGCGTGTACATCTAACCAGGCGGGTGCTGGTACATCTAACCAGGCGGGTGCTGGTACATTAACCAGGCGGGTGCTGGTACATCTAACCAGGCGGGTGCTGGTACATCTAACCAGGCGGGTGCTGGTACATCTAACCAGGCGGGTGCTGGTACATCTAACCAGGCGGGTGCTGGTACATCTAACCAGGCGGGTGCTGGTAGATCTAACCTGGCGGGTGCTGGTAGATCTAACCTGGCGGGTGCTGGTAGATCTAACCTGGCGGGTGCGGGTAGATCTAACCAGGCGGGTGCGGGTAGATCTAACCAGGCGGGTGCGGGTAGATCTAACCAGGCGGGTGCGGGTAGATCTAACCAGGCGTGTACATCTAACCAGCGGGTGCTGGTACATCTAACCAGGCGGGTGCTGGTACATCTAACCTGGCGGGTGCGGGTAGATCTAACCAGGCGGGTGCGGGTAGATCTAACCAGGCGTGTACATCTAACCAGGCGTGTAGATCTAACCTGGCGGGTGCGGGTAGATCTAACCAGGCGGGTGCGGGTAGATCTAACCAGGCGGGTGCGGGTAGATCTAACCAGGCGGGTGCGGGTAGATCTAACCAGGCGTGTACATCTAACCAGGCGGGTGCTGGTACATCTAACCAGGCGGGTGCTGGTACATCTAACCTGGCGGGTGCGGGTAGATCTAACCAGGCGGGTGCGGGTAGATCTAACCAGGCGGTTGCTGGTACATCTAACCAGGCGGGTGCTGGTAGATCTAACCTGGCGGGTGCTGGTAGATCTAACCTGGCGGGTGCGGGTAGATCTAACCAGGCGGGTGCGGGTAGATCTAACCAGGCGTGTACATCTAACCAGGCGGGTGCGGGTACATCTAACCAGGCGTGTACATCTAACCAGGCGTGTACATCTAACCAGGCGGGTGCATGTACATCTAACTAGGCGGGTGCGAGTACATCTAACCAGGCAGGTACATCGAACCAGGCAGGTGCGGGTACGTCTAAGGCTAGGGTCAAACGAACGCATTATTCGCAGCGACCGTCAAAAAGTGCGTCTGAATGCATTGACGTATTTTTTCACGGAATGCGCAAAAACGGTAATACGACGCACATTTTCGTGCGTGATTTTTTACGGATCGTCAATAAAACCCTTTTTGCGTCTGGACGTTATGTTGGCTGGACATTAGCAGCGCCTGACGTCTCCTAATCACGCACACATGCCGCTATGCAGCCGCAGCGCATTCTGTACGTCAGTACTAGCAGTTCTGCGTTCTGGAAAATATGCGTTCATTTTCCACTTGCGTTGCGCGGCCGGACTTTTGTGCAGCCGTACTTCGTATATTGGCCGACATTGCGCGTCATTTGCTGCTACTACGGCCGTGACTAAGTGCGCCTAAACGCACGTTAAAAGTGCGCTAGTCTGACCCCAGCCTTATCAGGCGTGTACATCTAACCAGGCGGCGGCGTGTACATCTAACCAGGCGGCGGCGTGTACATCTAACCAGGCGGCGGCATGTACATCTAACCAGGCGGCGGCGTCAGTGGGGTAGTGTGGGTTGTCAGCGCCCGGGGCCAGCCAAGAATTGTGCGCCCCCCCCAACCTGTGGACACGTTATCGATATTGCCCCAGCCAGCTCTCACATGGATATTGCCCCAGCCAGCTCTCGCATGGATATTGCCCCAGCCAGCTCTCGCATGGATATTGCCCCAGCCAGCTCTCGCATGGATATTGCCCCAGCCAGCTCTCGCATGGATATTGCCCCAGCCAGCTCTCGCATGGATATTGCCCCAGCCAGCTCTCGCATGGATATTGCCCCAGCCAGCTCTCGCATGGATATTGCCCCAGCCAGCTCTCGCATGGATATTGCCCCAGCCAGCTCTCGCATGGATATTGCCCCAGCCAGCTCTCGCATGGATATTGCCCCAGCCAGCTCTCGCATGGATATTGCCCAGCCAGCTCTCGCATGGATATTGCCCCAGCCAGCTCTCGCATGGATATTGCCCCAGCCAGCTCTCGCATGGATATTGCCCCAGCCAGCTCTCGCATGGATATTGCCCCAGCCAGCTCTCGCATGATATTGCCCCAGCCAGCTCTCGCATGGATATTGCCCCAGCCAGCTCTCACATGGATATTGCCCCAGCTCTCACACGGATATTGCCCAGCCAGCTCTCACATGGATATTGCCCCAGCTCACACATGGATATTGCCCCAGCTCACACATGGATATTGCCCCAGCCAGCTCTCACATGGATATTGCCCCAGCCAGCTCTCACATGGATATTGCCCCAGCCAGCTCTCACATGGATATTGCCCCAGCCAGCTCTCACATGGATATTGCCCCAGCCAGCTCTCACATGGATATTGCCCCAGCCAGCTCTCACATGGATATTGCCCCAGCTCTCACATGGATATTGCCCCAGCTCTCACATGGATATTGCCCCAGCTCTCACACGGATATTGCCCAGCCAGCTCTCACACGGATATTGCCCAGCCAGCTCTCACATGGATATTGCCCCAGCTCACACATGGATATTGCCCCAGCCAGCTCTCACATGGATATTGCCCCAGCTCTCCCATGGATATTGCCCCAGCTCTCCCATGGATATTGCCCCAGCTCACACATGGATATTGCCCCAGCTCACACATGGATATTGCCCCAGCTCACACATGGATTTGCCCCAGCTCACACATGGATATGCCCCAGCTCACACATGGATATTGCCCCAGCTCACACATGGATATTGCCCCAGCTCTCCTATGGATATTGCCCCAGCTCTCACATGGATATTGCCCCAGCCAGCTCTCACATGGATATTGCCCCAGCTCTCACATGGATATGAGCCAGCTCACACATGGATATGAGCCAGCTCACACATGGATATGAGCCAGCTCACACATGGATATGAGCCAGCTCACACATGGATATGAGCCAGCTCACACATGGATATGAGCCAGCTCACACATGGATATGAGCCAGCTCTCACATGGATATTGCCCCAGCTCTCACATGGATATTGCCCCAGCTCTCACATGGATATTGCCCCAGCTCTCACATGGATATTGCCCCAGCTCTCACATGGATATTGCCCCAGCTCTCACATGGATATTGCCCCAGCTCTCACATGGATATTGCCCCAGCTCTCCCATGGATATTGCCCCAGCTCTCTCATGGATATTGCCCCAGCTCTCTCATGGATATTGCCCCAGCTCTCCCATGGATATTGCCCCAGCTCTCCCATGGATATTGCCCCAGCTCTCACCTGGATATTGCCCCAGCGGCAGCCAGCTCATACATGGATATTGCCCCAGCTCCGGATCCAGCAGGGATTGAGGGGGCCCAGATGCAGGGCAGCGGGAGTGCCTGCCCGGTCCTGAACAGTGTGAGTCCGTGTTGAAGGGGAGGCGGCTGCGTGCGTGTGCAGGTCACGCGGTCCGGCCAGTCAGGTGGTACAGAGACTCAGTACCACCTGATTAGCCAGACCACGTGACCTGCGCCTGCACGCAGCCGCCTCCCCTTCAACACGGACTCACACTGTTCAGGACCGGGCAGGCACTCCCGCTGCCCGGCATCTGGGCCCCCTCAACCCGCGGGCCCTTGGGCGGCACCCGAGGGCCCGGCGGGTCAGTCCGGGCCTGAACATTTAGGGCGCAAATTTCTTTTGAAATTATGCGCCCCCTAAGAAAACTGCGCCCGGGGCCACGGCCCCCCCAGCCCCCCCACGCTACGCCACTGGGCGGCGTGTACATCTAACCAGGCGGCTGGGAGTACATCTAAGCAGGCGGCTGCGGTACATCTAAGCAGGCGGCTGCGGGTACATCTAAGCAGGCGGCTGCGGGTACATCTAAGCAGGCGGGTGCGGGTACATCTAAGCAGGCGGGTGCGGGTACATCTAAGCAGGCGGGTGCGGGTACATCTAAGCTGGCGGGTGCGGGTACATCTAAGCAGGCGGGTGCGGGTACATCTAAGCAGGCGGCTGCGGGTAAGGCTGAGCGTCCACTGGCACCGTAGTCGGACGACCGATGCGTTCACCCGACTATGGACGATGTCGGATGTCCGACATCGTCCGACGAGGGTCTTCCACTGCAAGCAATCTGTCGGAACAACTATGGACGATCAGATAGATTTCAGAGGTGGAGTGCAGAGACTGCCAAAACCAGAATAAACTGGTTTTACATATAAAACACAGTTCATTCTGCTTTTTTAAACACTGCAGTCCTTTGCGGGACAATGGGTGAGACAGAATACAAATATACATACAAGTACACACAGAACAGTAGCAGAAAGGACTCAAGAGCTTACAATCAACCAAGGAGCCTTCCCTGCCCTACCCCTCACCCCTACACAAACAGGGCTAGTCCCACACATCTCACATACATATAAAAGCATTTAAAAATAAACTAGTTATAACTCCCCTGATCAGTTTCTCCACATCCATCTTCACTGATCTGCTGAAATACATGCCATGCAAACGAGTGATTTGGTTCTGATCGCCCATCTGATGCTGTCTTTACCCGTCGCTGGAAGACGGACGTCGGACGCAATGGACGATGGTCCATTCACCTTGTTGGATCGGACGGACGGACGACGACTGACGATATCTGATGATCGCACCATCGCGCAAATATGGTGCCAGTGGACGCCCAGCCTAAGGCTAGGGTCAGACTAACGCATTTTTCGCGTCGTCCGTGAAAAAGTGCGTTCGAATGAATGCGCATTTTCGTCCGTGATTTTGTATGGATCATCAATAAAACACTTTTTGCGTCTGGACGTTATGTTGGCCGGACATTAGCAGCGTCTGACGTCTCCTAATCTCACACACACGGACGCAGCGCACTTTGTGCGTCAGTACTAGCGATATCACGTTCTCGAAAAAATTCATTTGTCGCTTGCGTTGCGCGGCTGCGCTTTCGTGCGGCCGTACTTCGTATATTGGCCGTCATTTGCTGCTACTACGGCCGTGATAAAGTGCGGCTGCACGCGCGTTTGCACTGCGTTCATCTGACCCCAGCCTAAATCTAACCAGGCGGGTGCGAGTACATCTAACCAGGCGGGTGCGAGTACATCTAACCAGGCGGGTGCGAGTACATCTAACCAGGCGGGTGCGAGTACATCTAACCAGGCGGGTGCGGGTTCATCTAACCAGGCGGGTGCGGGTTCATCTAACCAGGCGGGTGCGGGTTCATCTAACCAGGCGGGTGCGGGTGCATCTAACCAGGCGGGTGCGGGTAGATCTAACCAGGCGGGTGCGGGTAGATCTAACCAGGCGGGTGTGGGTAGATCTAACCAGGCGGGTGTGGGTAGATCTAACCAGGCGGGTGTGGGTAGATCTAACCAGGCGGGTGCGGGTAGATCTAGCCAGGCGGGTGCGGGTTCATCTAACCAGGCGGGTGCGGGTGCATCTAACCAGGCGGGTGTGGGTAGATCTAACCAGGCGGGTAGATCTAACCAGGCGGGTGCGAGTAAATCTAACCAGGCTGGTGCGGGTAAATCTAACCAGGCGTGGGCGGGTAGATCTTACCAGGCGGGTGCGAGTAAATATAACCAGGCGGGTGCGGGTAGATCTTACCAGGCGGGTGCGAGTAAATCTAACCAGGCGGGAGCGAGTAAATCTAACCAGGCGGGTGCGAGTAAATCTAACCAGGTGGGTGCGGGTACATCTAACCAGGCGGGTGCGGGTACATCTAATCGTGCGGGTGCGAGTAAATCTAACCAGGCGGGTACATCTAACCAGGCGGGTGCGGATACTTTTAACCAGGCGGGTGCGGGTACATCTAACCAGGCGGGTGCAGATACTTTTAACCAGGTGGGTGCGGGTAAATCTAACCAGGCGGGTGCGGATACTTTTAACCAGGCGGGTGCGGGTAAATCTAACCAGGCGGGTGCGAGTAAATCTAACCAGGTGGGTGCGGGTACATCTAACCAGGCGGGTGCGGATACTTTTAACCAGGTGGGTGCGGGTAAATCTAACCAGGCGGGTGTGAGTAAATCTAACCAGGCGGGTGCGGGTACATCTAACCAGGCTGGTGCTGGTACATCTAACCAGGCAGATACGGTGAGAGTAAATTTACATTCAGATTTTAATTATTTATAGCGTTTTTTTATATAATTTTTCCCCATTTTATCTAAACCTTTTGTGGTTATATATTCTATAGGGAATTCTTATTAATAATGCGCGTTAAGCCTTTTTGTGGCCGTATTATGCTGCATAGGGAACCTTAACCTCATATCTATCTGAGGGTTCTTTGTTATAGGATGTGTAGCACGTGCGAGAGCAGAGTCCAAGACTTTAACGGAGTAGCCCCGTTCCCTGAACTTCCTATACATCTCTTGTAATTGTTGAGTTCGGCCCAACTCCTCAGAGTTATTTCGACACACCCTGAGAAATTGCACGTAAGGTAAAGATTTTTGTATGTGCTCAGGATGGGCACTTGACGCGTGGAGTAAAGTGTTAATATCAGTAGGCTTGGAATACAATGAATGTTCAAGTTTGCCATTCTTGATGAAGATCTCCACGTCCAGGAACTGTATTCTCGATTCACTAGCTTGTAACGTAACTTCCACCGGTGATCCCAATCCATTAATGTAGACCTCCACATTCCTTGCTTCTTCCAATGTCCCACACCACAGGATAAACACGTCATCTATGTACCGTATATACTCAATGATATTCAATGTATATTTCGGCAAAATAAACTCTTTTTCGAATTTGTACATATACGCATTTGCGTACATCGGTGCCATTGCGGCCCCCATTGAATTTCCCGTTTTTTGTAGGTACCAATTATTTTCAAATCTGAAGTAGTTATTCTTAAGTGCCATTGATAATAGCTCCAAAGTGTATTCTATACATGGACCATCATACTTATCAGAACAAGACAATAACTCCCTCATGGCATCTACCCCTGCCTCATGAGGTATAATTGTATAAAGACTTTTTACGTCCATGGTTATTAGCACCTTGTTGGTTAAATCTATCCCTATGGATGTTATTCTCTGAAGGAACATAGGGGTATCCTTTACGCAAGTAGGGATATCATACACAGGGGCCTTGAATAGATAATCCAACCATTGAGCTACCAGTTCAATGACGCCTCCGATGGCGGAGACAATGGGGCGCATTGGTGGTTGTGTCAGATTTTTGTGAATTTTTGAAATCCCATACAATATGGGGGTCTTTGGGTGCTTCCTCGTCAGGAATGCAAACAATTCTTGGCTGATGTAATTCCGCTGCAATCCTCTCAACAGACTATCTCCAAATTTGTTTTGTATTTCAATGGTGGGGTTACCTTGCAATTTTTAATATGTGGTGACATCTTCTAACAACCAGTAGATCTCCCATGCATAACATGCATAGTCCATTACTACTATGGATCCGCCTTTATCCGCCGTTCGAATTGTAATTAATGCATCGTTAGCCAAGTTTCTAATCGCTCTCCATTCTTCCCTGGAGGTGTTGTGATGTTGCGGTTTATGATGTTTCAATAAGTCCGATGTTTGTTTCTTTCTGCACAATTTTCAGAAATGTTTTAATTGAGGCCTGATTTGGAATCGGGTCGAAACTGCTTTTAGGGCGGAACTTAGAGGTTGCCGTACCTTGCTCATTCTTGAAGAAGTCTGTGATTCTAAGTTGGCGGCCAAATTTATATTGAAGCTCCTGTGGAGTATTGGTGGGAATGTAAGATAAACCCTTTGCTAAAATCTTATACTCTACAGGAGACAAATCCCTAGAGGATAAGTTAAAGATGGGACTTATTTCCTGAGCGGAGGTTTGTTTTTTAGACCAATGGGGTTTCCCTTTCTGGCCTCTTCTGGATGGTCTTCGTTTGCCATGTTTTTGGGCTGTTGGCTCCTGGTGACGGTGCCTAAGTTTTTAGCCCCCAGTATTCGCTCATTTTCCTCATTCTGGATAGGGGTTGTGGATACCAATTCACCCTCCGAGGCTGTCTCACCAGAGGAAATATCGATGGTCGTAACATTAGTTTTACGTAGCTTTCTTCTTGGTCTTCTATAAGGTCTGGTATTGTCCTGCCCACTCAACCATTTATAAACACGATGTTCCTGATAGTCTTGTTTGACTCTCTCAAATTTATCTCTCTTAAATTTGATGAGGTCGTTTTTATATTTTGTAACTTCCTCCAGTACCTTGTTCACAAGCAATACCCCATCTGGAGACGTTAGCACCTGTTCATTATCAGCCTCATACGCTCTAATTTTTTCCCGCAGCTCATCAAGTTATTCCTTGACATCCTGAATGGTTACTAACATTAGATCCAAGGAACATTTATTGAGGACTGCTGTCCAGTTATTGCATACCTTTGGTTTTGAACGACCTAAAGTTGGAATGTTGTGTACACGAAACCCACAGGGAATTCTTTTCGCCCGGTGGTAGTCTGATAAAAACAGTCCGTGTAGATCCAGATCTACTTCTTTTTTTCTCAGACGTAGTAGTTCAAAATAAATGTCCTTTTTAGATTTTACACAAATTAGATCATTACTGGATGTGGCCCATAGAATAGTCTCAGCCTCCGCTTGACTAAATTGCAGGGTTTCGGCTGTCTCAGTGTATACTCCTGCTTGTTGCAAAAATTCATCTATATGAGTACGCGCATGCGCACTAGGTGATCAGTAACGCCGTGGGTGTGGGGAGGGGTAAGTACATGCTACCTTTTTGTGTATAAAAGTGTGTCTATGCATTGTACAATGTAATAATTATTTTTCCTGAGGAAAGCTCCGGAGTGGAGCTGAAACTTTGACTCCTATGATTGAATAAATTAGAAGTTAACAGTCCTGGAGTGCCGTCACTACTTTCTTTTCAAAGCTATTATTCGTCACCGAATGACAGGCACCGGGCAACATTGAACTCGAAGGAAGCGTGAGTGCATAGCATTGCTTTTTTATATATATATATATATATATATCTCTATATCACGAGTATTGCAGTCTGTAGTGATACCTTTTTTATTGGACTAACGTTACATTTAAAGTACAAGCTTTCGAGAGTGATCCTCTCCGTCAGGTATATTGAAGCTATGCTGAGCAGAATGATAGAATTAACATTGGGACATTAATCAGGCACATAGTTGGGGGTGTAGATGTTGTAAAATCGCCAAATGGCATGGTTAGAGTGGGGAAAGAAAAAAAACAAAAAAAAACAAACAAACAATTAAAGGCACATGAGACAACAGTGATAAGATCACTTCAAAGGGAAAGTGAAAGCACACACAAGAAAAACCAAAAACCCAGTGCGTATGAAGAAGACACAGAATAAAAAATAAATAATAATAAAAAAAAACAGAAAACCAAACCCCACACAGAATTATGAATATTATGTGACGTTGTTATGATAATGGCTTAAGAACACCGAATCGACATTGAGTCTGGCATTTATGGTGTTTAAATATGTGATCATTTTCAAGTGCAGGAGCAAGTGTAAAACTAGATTGGCGCCAAAAGAATCTTCCACTTGTTCAATCCTGCACCATGGTCAGGCTGGCCCTGGCTGCCAACACCCCCGTTGCCATGGCGCCCTGTGCCCTCGCACACCCCAAAGGCGTGTATCCATCACGGTATGCCATGTTGATGGCCGATCTATGTCCCCTAATTTCGATCTCGAAGTGTCAAGTCTGTTTTGCCCACATAAGACAGTCCGCGCGGGCAAGTGATTAAATATATGACATGTTCAGTTAAGCAACAGATACGGTGTCTGATGCTGAATCTCTTTCTGTTTGAAGGATGAACAAAAGTTGTACCTGGTATCATGTGTCTACAAGTGACACAATCTAGGCATCGGAAGCAACCCTTTTTCTGTAAGGTAATCCACTGGTCATACGAATATATCGGATCTGTTTTAACTAGGGCTGAAACAACTAATCGATTAATCGACAACTAATCAATGATTAAAATAGTTGTCAACTATTTCCATTATTGATTAATTGGTGCCGATTAATCGTCCTGTGTACAGCACACACTGTTTAGAGTCAGACTGAGTTAAACGTAAATAACCTCAGCTTCTGAGCTGATTGGAAAAGACGCGCCGCTGCTTTACTAGGTATGATTTGGTTCTAGGGTTATGTCAGACACAACCAGTTTGTTTTAATTCCGTTTACAACAGTAGAACTGTAACACAATAGGATACTGCCACTGGGTGAAGGAGTTGTATGCCTGTGTTTTATCCATACTTGAAGCTGGAGTCCTGTGCCACGACCCCACCCTCCATGCCACACCCTCTTTGGTTGAGAACTGCCATTCCACTCTCTTTGGTCTGGTCCCTTTTCCCCAAACTCACTCCACACTCAGATCCGGTCTTTTTCGTCCATACCCACTCCCTCTCACACTCAGGTCAAGTCACTTGAACAAAATCACTCCTACCTCCAGTCCCTCCTCCCACTCAGTTTGTTCACAAAATTATTTAAAAGGGACACTCTACGCACCCTGAACACTTTAGCTTATTAACCCCGATTTCATGCTGACATTATTATCGATGACCAAGTGCTTGTAGCCCCGTTCATTTGAGAAAGCAAACATCGGCTTAAGCTGCGCATGTAGCATCAACCCATCCCTCTGACCAAGCACTTGCATACCTTGTGTGTGAAAAGTACAGACGATACACAATTTGCGTATGTACGTACGAAGGTTACATACACTACGCAAATTACTTATGAAAAAAGGGGGTGGGGTTGTGGTTATTTAAGTGAATATATATATATTTTTTCTTTTATCCGTTGAATCGATTTAATCAAAATAATAATTGGCCAATTAATCGATTTTTATGAGAATAATCATAAGTTGCAGCCCTAGTTTTAACTAATAATTCCCTAAGATTTTCGGTACGCCAAAAGCTGATGACTGGCGGAGCCTGGAATTGCAAGGGACGAGTACGTTCATACTGAAACATATGCCAGTGTTTGCGAATTTGAGTAATAGCCATTTCAGTACCCTTCGAATGATAAGTGAGG
Organism: Leptobrachium leishanense; assembly: GCA_009667805.1. Taxonomy (NCBI): domain Eukaryota; kingdom Metazoa; phylum Chordata; class Amphibia; order Anura; family Megophryidae; genus Leptobrachium; species Leptobrachium leishanense. The sequence continues at coordinate 421,809,060 of CM019064.1, read as the reverse complement.
GGTACCACAATTCTAGAGGGCTGTTGTGATATTTATTTATTTATTTATGAAGGATTTTACCAGGAAGGATACATTGAGATTTCTCTCGTTTTCAAGTTCGTCCTGGGTTCAAGAACATAAAAATGTTACAGAAATACAAAGTAATACAAGGCAAGATATAAAAAAAAACAAAACACAAATATACAGATTAACAGAAAATAAATATGTAGGAAATATAGTCACTAGGTTACATGTTTACAGGTGCATTCTGTATATAGTCACTGTTACATGTTTACAGGTGCATTCTGTATTGAGGTATGTTAGTAAGGAGCTCTTGAGTGACTTTAGACTGGGGGAAGATTTGATGGCGTCTGGGAGGTTATTCTATAATTGTGGTGCTCTGTAGGAAAATGAGGATCGAGCCACTGTCTTTTTGTATTGTGGTATAGCAAGTAAGGTGCAGGTCCTGGATCGGAGGCTATAGGATGAGGGAATTGCTGGAGGAAGATATATAATCTTTTAGGGTGTTTTGACCTATTCCTTGCTCTTTGTAGTGCTTTCTGTAGGATGCCAATGGAGTATCCTCTTTGTTAAAATTTCTCAGTCATTTCGATAAACTGTAGGAATGCACCAATACCACTTTTTTAAGACCGAGTACCGATACTTTTTTAAAAGTACTCACCGATACTTTTATTTTATGTCATGGGACCGTTTTTTAATAAGAACAGACCTCATATAAAAATGCCCCAGCTCACATGTATATACCCTGAGATATACAGTGTGTATATATATATATATATATATGTATGTATGTATATATATATATATGTATGTATATCTACAGAATGCCCCAGCTCACATGGATAATGCCCCCAGCTCACATGGATAATGCCCCCAGCTCACATGGATAATGCCCCCAGCTCACATGGATAATGCCCCCAGCTCACATGGATAATGCCCCCAGCTCACATGGATAATGCCCCCAGCTCACGTGGATATTGCCCCTCAGCTTACGTGGATATTGCCCCTCAGCTCTCGTGAATATTGCCCCTCAGCTCTCGTGGATATTGCCCCTCAGCTCTCGTGGATATTGCCCCTCAGCTCTCGTGGATATTGCCCCTCAGCTCTCGTGGATATTGCCCCTCAGCTCTCGTGGATATTGCCCCTCAGCTCTCGTGGATATGCCCCCACAGCTCGGAAGGAACGTCTGCCCCACTTCAGATCCGGTCGCAGGGCTGTGACGCGGCCGCTGGGCCGTGGAGGGCTTGACTCTGCCTCCAGCCGAGATCTCGCGGGAGGCTCCCACGAGATCTTGGCTGGCGGCAGTGTCACAGCCTACATGGCCCGGTGGCCGCGTCACAGCCATGCGACCGGATCCACGGCTAGGTGAGTATGCGGCCGCCAGAGGGGAACGTTGGCCGAGTGTTTTTCATGCATGCGGCCAGCTTCCCCAGCCCCGCGGATATCGACAAGCCGGCCCAGCTCTGGCTTCCGGTATCGGGGGGATGTATCAGGCCATTTTTTAAATGCTTAGGATGGCAGCTGCTTGCCAATAACGAGTTTCTATCGGTTTCCTTTTGGTACAGTGTGTAACCCAATTTTCGTCCTTCCTGAATGACTTGTTCATCTAAGACGCAAATCCTTTGCATAATCTTTGCTTGAGTGCTGAACAAGTGTGTGTGTGTATATATATATATATATAATATATACCCTGGCATAATGTAGACACACAGTGTGAGTTTTATTGCTGTGGAGTTCTGTTTTAAAAATGTTCAAAAAACCTGACTGAGGTAAAATGATGGGGATTCAGTTCACAAAGTTATGATCATAATTTGCTTAAGCCTGTCACAGTCGCCAGTGTCCCCCATCTTTGACAGGTCCTGTCTAACTTGACCGAGTCTGCACTTACAGGATCAACTCACCCTGGAGCTCCCCGGCAGCTCGAGGCCTTTATAGGCTGTCATGGTGGAGCACCTGTAAACAGGGAGGGGTGCATACCAAATGGGAGTTGTCAGCTCCCTATATATAAAAAAAAACAGGCTTTTTCACAGAAAATGATGGAAGAAGGTGGTCAATAATATGGAGTGCTCTTTCTTGGTGTTTTGTGTATATATATATATATATATATATATACATACACACACACACACACACTGGCATATTATAAACTCTCAGGTGTATATATATGCAGATGTTAAACCGGCTTTGAGGAGTAGTAGTCCTGTTCAAAACAACCACTGCAATAAGGGCCAGAGGTATACTGGTATAGCACCTTGTATGCAGTAGAGGTGGTGTCAGGTTTTAGAGGGGTCTTTGACTTCAGGAGACGCTATAAGCAGAACATATATACATATGTAGTCCAGCAGGCTTACTGTTTATGAAGCAGCAAAAGGAGACTTCTTGGAAAGCGAGTGGTTAGATGCTTTGGTAGTTCTTGGTGGTTTGAAGAAGGCAGAGGTTGATAAGGCTGGCGGCTTTCAAGGGTGGTCGAGTGGATGCAAAAGTGGTCAAAGAGGCAGGCGGCGTTCAGGGATAGTCAAGGAGGGTAAGCAAAAGGTTCGGCAACGAGGAGTTCAGGCAAAAATATAGGTAAGGTAGCTCTAGGTATTCCAAGAATAATAAACGAGCGATTACTCACCATCCGCTGACTTCTTTTATGGAGGGTTGATTGCAGACAGGTGCCGGCGTCTGCAATCGCGGCCGGCGCTAATTCCGGGTCCGCATCATCGGTGTGTGACAGCATTCTCTGTAGCGCACGCCGGAGGTTCCTGGCCTGCCCGCGCATGCGCGGTTTATTACGGCTGTCAATGAGGAAGTATGCGGATCTTCGGTGGGACGCTGATTTTCCGCGGTATGTGTGGGTGCCTGTGCCCGGGGAGTTGGGGGTATGTGTACATGACATAGACACAGTGTGAGTTTTATTGCTATGGAGCTCTGTGATACGCTCATACAGCACAATACTGTGAGTTTTATTGCTGTGGAGCTCTGTGATACGCTTATACACACCGCACATTACTGTGAGTTTTATTGCTGTGCAGCTCTGTGATACGCTTATACACACCGCACATTGTTGTGAGTTTTATTGCTATGGAGATCTGTGATAAGCTCATACAGCACAATACTGTGAGTTTTATTGCTGTGGAGCTTTGTGATACGCTCATACACACACACCGCACATTACTGGGAGCTTTATTGCTGTGTCCCTGCTCGGTGCCTATTTGGCTCCGTGTAGGGACTTCATTGTAGGGGTAATTCACAAACCCCCGAATTTCACAAAATAATGAATTTCACCATTTGGGTTGTGTATATGGTAGGGGGTGTGGCTATTGTGGGGCGTTGTAAAGATTTCTCACACAGGGTGCCCAGTGGCCTAAGGCCGACCCTGCCGCCAGCACTGCCAGGGCCGGGCACACTGCTGGCTCGAATGCACTAACCTGTAAACCGAGCTCCCCAACATTGGCATCTGGGGGAGAAAACCTCCACGACAAGACCATGTCATTGCGGCGGCACGCTAGAACATTTCATTTTGTCTGGTTTAATCACGAAACTGTCTCTGTGCTTTTTTTTTGTTCTTTTGCTGCAGGCTCCTCGGGATCACGTGAAGATGGGCAGCAAAACCGAAGCCAAGCAGAAGCTGAATAAAGAAGAGAAGAAGCTAATGAAGAAACAGGCCAAGGTGAAGCACATACTGCTGAGACATGAAGGCGTGGACACCGTGCCCCATCCCACAAAGGTACCACACGGAAACAGCAGGATTGCGCGCGCGTGCCAAGAGATCAGGTGCCACACGTACCGGGGCGGCCAAAAACCTAAATGATTCCATACAGGAAGAGATTCGGATTGGGCAGATGCTGCTGATCATTTCAAGTGGAAAGAGAGGGATGGGGTTAATTTTTTTACCATAGTTATTTAGTGGTATACTGAATGTAGATATACCTCCTATATCTTGATTGGGGTTAAATTCCTTTTATACGGTCGTGTATCCCTAGAGGTGCATTGCTGTTTTAATGCTCAAATTTCACATCTAAAAGGTCACCACAGCGATCATTCAGAGGGCCACCATCGGCGGGTGAGAGCCAGTGGCATGTTCAGGGGCCCAGTGATTCCATGGGGCCCTGGGTGTTGCCAAAACCTGTGCAGCTTATATATGGATTATTCACTAAGTCACCGATGCCAGCTCAGCGGCATGCTCCAATTATTTTGTGGGTCTTTGGCGACTCCATCTTCGGCAAACTATGGTGAGCCTACGGCGAATAGTGAATTCACTAGTTTTGGCGAAATGGAAATGCCAAAGTGCAATGTGCTGAAATTTAGGTGCTTTGTGAACGACCCCTTAAGTGAGAGAGAGATGTAAGGGTCCCTCCATGCCACCCAGTACTGGTCCACCAAGATACCAACAGGTTCCCCAAGGGGGTGACGGCATCTGCGGCGGGTAAGTGCACTCTGCAGTTCGTGATGCAGCTTCTAGCGCTTGGCAGTCTATGCCATATCTGGGTGTTAGAGAATAGACCTTTTGTGCTCTCCTGAAGAGGTTAAAGTGCATTTCGTTACATGCAGTTCTGCTTCAAGAAGCTGCAGATTATGCATGTGTGGTTTTGGTGGCTCTTGTTTCATCCTATAGAATAAATCGGTTTGTAACACGCCCGTCACTGTCATTTTCAGGTGGCCCCGGCAAAGCTGGAAGATCGCCGGAAAGGAGGTGGCGTCCTTTCTAATCCCTCTCCTACCTGATCAGGACGAGGTAAAAGTTAAAGACCGGCACTGCTGGAAAGGGCATAGTCTGCCCTTTCTAGCAATGTCTGTCTTTAACCCCTGGGATGCCAGTCTGTTATCCTGCGCCAGATCGCGGACCTCTCCTGAAGTTGGCTGACATCTTGGATGTTAGCCAAGCCTCCGGGGATCCTCGCCGCTTACTGACATCATCGCGCACGTCAGTGTTAGAATTAACCCCTAGCTGCCAAGGGGGAAACCCTATGGTAGAGATAGGTGGATCCTTCGGATCCCCATAGCTCCCGATCCGTGGCAGCTAGAGGTTAATGTTTAGGATCATTGGATCTTTTCAATGATTCCAAACATGACCATGTCGAAAATAAAAAAATAAAGAAGTGTATTTTTTTTTCTTTTATTAATGCAGCAATATTGTTCCCATTTCAATTATAATGTGAACAGTGATACTGCAGTGATATCTTTATTTTTTGGGTTTTAGCTAAAAAATCACCTAATTTCCCAGAAAAAAAGTCACTCCCTTAAAAAGACACCCACGCACCCTGACTATATGGAGGAGCCCCTAAAAAGACACCCATATACCCTGAATATATGGAGGAGCTCCTAAAGACACCCATACACCCTGAATATATGGAGGAGCTCCTAAAAAGACACCCATACACCCTGAATATATGGAGGAGCTCCTAAAAAGACACCCATACACCCTGAATATATGGAGGGGCCCCTAAAAAGACACCCATACACTCTGAATATATGGAGGAGCCCCTATAAAGACACCCACACACCCTGAATATATGGAGGAGCCCCTAAAGAGACACCCGCACACCCTGAATATATGGAGGCAAACCACACTCTACAGTGACGTGAGGTCAGTGGCTGTGGAGGCACTGGCTAGTATCAGAGCCAGATATAAAGAGGTTACATAGGTTGAGGTTCAGTGCTCCCCAGGATCTGGTTGCTCTCAGGACTCCCAGGGATCTGGCTGCTCTCAGGTCTTCCTGGGATCTTGCTGTTCTCAGGACTCCCTGGGATCTGGCTGCTCTTGGGACTCCCTGGGATCTGGGTGCTCTCGGGGCTCCCCGGGATCTGGCTGCTCTCGGGGCTCTACAACAATAGACTGTACTCCGGGCAGGCTTAACACCTAGTTTTAAAATGTTTGCCCCAGCCGGCTTCCATTCAGATCTGGCTTTCCTAGGTGAATGTTTAACGCTGCTGACGCTCACCCTGTGCTGCTCGTCTTCTGTTTTTAGAGTTTGGTGATTGCTAACGGGGGTCTCGGAAATGGCGTGAACAGACATCAACTGCTGACCATCCTGGAAAAATGTGGGAATGTAGCCTCTCTGGTGATGCCCCCCAATAAACCCTACTCCTTCGTCACTTACACCTCTGCGGAGGAAGCAGCCAGTGTGCACGGCTCGCTAAGCGGCCACGAAATCTCATCCGACGACTGGGAGCAGAAAGTGACTCTGTACTTCAGCTTCATTGAGAAAGGTGAGCACTTCCACACCTTCCTCTCTGCTGTATGAATTGTTCAATAATACACAACAGCGTCAACCAGGGTCTGACTAACCAAGCGGCCGAGAAGCCACAGGCTGCTGAAAATGCACTTCTGCTCGACGATGAATATATACAAAAAGATCATTGAAAAGCTTAAAGGGACGCTTGCATTTGCTCTTTTCCATTGTTAGGTGATCAGGCTATGTGTAGAGCCCCCCCCCCCTCCTGTATTGACCTGCAGAAAGCTCTGTGTGAAGCGGAGGAGTTTCTTTCCCCTACAGATGCGTCACCAAGCAGCCGGGATTTTGAATTTCCCGGCTGACGGTCACTAGTGACGTCGGCATGCTTTGCGCGCTGGCATAACCCTCTCTCAAACAGCCGGCATCCTGAGCGAGGCAGCTGATGGATCGATAGATATGTGTGCAGCTCCAGTCCATCGTTTGGCACAGGCGCTACGGAGCTTGCATATGGAAAGCACACATGTTCAGGGTGTTGCGCAATTTACGTTTCCTACACAACGCAAGTTATGTAGCCATGCAAATTTTTTAAAAACAGAAAAAATACAATGACTCCCTGGTTTTTGAAGCCAATGAGCTGGTGGGGAGTAGCTGCGTGCGTCGACGGAGACGAAGTATTATCAGCTTCGATTTAAAAAAAATAATAATAATTGGGAAAACACTGTAATTTGCCCAATTAAGGGGAAAAATGGAGTGATTTTTTTTTTATTTTAAATTTAATATATATATATATATATATTTTTTTTAAATACAAGGGATACGTTCTGGTTTTTCAGTACATTATAAAAAAAATACAGAGCAGCGCATACGTGTGTGTATTTGTAAAGAATAATTGATAAAGGCCCATAACGTGCAATAAGTCCATAAAGGGATTTAGCTCAGGTAATTAAAGGAACACTCTAGGCTAAAAATCCCCCCTTTTTTTACATTAAAATATACCTATTCCCTACCTAGTTATTCAGTGTATATATATATATATATTTTTAATGTAATACTTACCCTAAAAACCACTTGTTTCCAACGGCGTCTTTTTTTTTTATACTCATCTCCCTCCTCTTCCGCTCCCGTCCTGTTACAGCAAGAACTTGGCTAATGGTTTACATGAGAGGCGCGCATGCGCGCCTCTCACGTAAGACAGCCAATCAGCATTCAAGAGGATGAGCGCAACACTAATCGCAGCCGCAGACTATGCTGGCGGCTCGCTCCCGTCAGCTAATGCGGCGAGTTGGAGACGTCATCGCGCTGAAAGCGCAATGACGTCTCCTACTCGGCAATAGTCGGCAGAAGCGGGAAATATGAATCCCGCTCTGCTGACTGACAGCTGGGAGGGCGGAGTAAAGTCCTCCGCGTCTCTCAGCTGTTTCAGCCGATCGGCTGAGCGGAGGGAGGGGGACAGACAAGGGCATACTCAGGGCATCATGACCACCTAAAAAAGCTTAGGTGGTCATGTTGCCTAGAGTATCCCTTTAATACATCCCTGCATGCGTGAGAAATGAGATGAAAAAAATCTACATAGACGAATAAACATGCCTAGAAGAGAAACCGCACCTACGCCAGGGCAAACTAGCCCTTGTCACGTTTGAAAGAAACCATGATTAAACCCCTTCACTGCTGGACTATTTCTCCAATGTGCTGAGCTCATTTTTACCGTTTTCGCTCAACGTGTTTAAACGCGATTTGAAGCCACGTTTTATTACACGACCCAGACAAATTATCCTTTTTTTCTCCAGCAGATTCATAATATATCATTATTGTGTGTATACGTCATGCCCTGCCAGAATGCTGTTAAAAAAAAAGAAAAAAGTGATATATTTTTTTCTTTCTTCACATTTTATCATCCGAGCCTTTGCGGTTATATTTTCTATGGGGTGCGCTTGTTAAAAAAAATTAGAAATGGGGACTCGTTACTTTATTTTTCTAATAAATGGCTTGATTTTAGCTAAAACTGGGGGAAAAAAAATCGTTAGTGCAGCATTATTGTCCACATTATAATTGAAATGTAAACAATATTGCTGCATTAATAAAACGAAAAATGAAGTTTTTTATTTTTTACTTGTAACCTGGTCATGTTTCGTATCATTTCAAGGGCCATGCTCTGACCTTTCCAATGCTACCAAACATGACTCTAGCTGCCCCCTATCTCCACCATAGGGAAACACCTTGGCAGCTAGGGGTCAATTCTCCAACTGACGTCATTGCGCAATGACGTCAGTGGGCAGGGAGAGGCCCCAGAAGCTTGGCTGACATCCAAGATGTCAGCAACCTCTGAGGTCTGCAATCTTTGGTGCCGGATCGTGGACTGGCACCTCAGGGGTTAAAAGAGAGGCAGTGCTGAAAATGCCACACTGTGTCCTTTACAGTGCTGCCTCTCTGTTACTAATATCTCCTGGAGGGGTCCAAAGGACCCCCCTCCTTTCAGGTGCTGTTCCTGTAACTGACTTCATCGTGCCCGTTGTGATGTCAGTTCACTGGGAGGGGGTATAAAAGCGGGGTCTGACTTCAAGGAAGTCGGACCACCTCGGGATCCCGAAGGGAGAGGTAAGTATTAGACAGGAGAGCCCCCATAGCAGATGACGTGAGGGGAACGTCCTCCGTATGTCACTTGTGGTGTACCCCGAGGCTCAGTACTTGGCCCCCTGCTATTCACGATATTCATAAATGATCTGCCCAACGTCTGCAAAGCCTCAACTGTACATATGTACGCAGACGACACTGTAATCTATACCAGCAAACCAAATCTCCGGCAGCTGGAGGCCGTGCTGCAAGAACAATTCACAGAGGTAGAAAAGTGGATCAAACACAACAAACTTTTTCTAAAAACTGACAAAACTGTAACGATGCTCTTTTTAACAGCACCTAACCTACATAAATTGCAAAATCCCCATCTATGTGTTGGACAAAATCAAATGGCACGCTGACCACAGTCACTTCTCTCAAATATCTAGGTATGTGGTTAGACCCAAATCTATCCTTTGGCCCCACATCGAAAAACTCTCATCTAAACTTTACCCCAAACTAGGTGCCCTGTACAGAAACAAATCCTGCCTGAGCCCCGCGGTAAGAAAGCAGATTGTGCAACAAATGCTTATGCCAGCTATTGAATACGGAAATGTAGTGTATGCAGCGGCCCCACAAACACACCTTCATAAACTTACCACATTGTATAACTCATTCTGTCGCTTTGTGCTACAATGTAACTACATGACCCACCATTGTGACATGTTAAAAGAACTAAACTGTCCGTCACTGGAATCGAGACGCACTCTTCACCTTTCCAACCTGGTGTTTAAGAGATTTTCTGGGAAGCTGCCACCCTACCTGAATAGGCTGCTTCCCTCAGCAGTTCCCTCATCCTATAACCTCTGATCCAGGACCTGCACCTTACTTGCAATACCACAATACAAAAAGAAAATGGCTCGATCCTCATTTTCCTACAGAGCACCGCAAATATGGAATAACCTCCCAGACGCCTTCAAATATTCCCCCAGTCTAAAGTCACTTAAGAGCTCCCTATTAACTACCTCAATACGGAATGCACCTGTAAACATGTAACATAGTGACTATATACAGAATGCACCTGTAAACATGTAACATAGTGACTATATACAGAATGCACCTGTAAACATGTAACATAGTGACTATATACAGAATGCACCTGTAAACATGTAACAGCGCCTATATACAGAATGCACCTGTAAACATGTAACATAGTGACTATATACAGAATGCACCTGTAAACATGTAACATAGTGACTATATACAGAATGCACCTGTAAACATGTAACAGCGCCTATATACAGAATGCACCTGTAAACATGTAACATAGTGACTATATACAAAATGCACCTGTAAACATGTAACATAGTGACTATATTTATTTTCTGTATATTTGTGTTGTTTTTAATATCTTGCATTTTATTACTTTGAATTGTTACAGTCGTCACAGAAATACAATGTTCTTGAACCCAGGACATACTTGAAAACGAGAGAAATCTCAATGTATCCTTCCTGGTAAAATACTTTATAAATAAATAAATATAGCGGGAAATCTCTGTGATGTTCCCCACACTTCCTCTGCAGTGAAGGAATTAAAGGGCCGCTACCAGTAAAACATTTAATGTCCTTATTGTGTTTATATGATGTTGCTGATCTCTTACATGTGATTTGTTTTTCTCTTGGTTGTTTAGTTAAGAAAATATTTTTCTCTATGTGTTACTGGGTGCATCCATTGAGTGAGATTTTGTGCTGTAAGTCCCCCCTCCCCCATATATTTCCATCACTTGCTCCTCACTGTGTGGCTTTGGCCATAGAATGGGTTGATCACTGACTCAAATCATTGCATTGTGTGGGATGTATTCAAAGGACATCACCAGGGGGGTAGATTAGAAGTCTTTTAAGCTCCCTATTTTATCTCATTCAGCCGCCAGCTCTTATCTCCGCCTGGATCGCAATAGCCTCCTGCCGCCTTATCTAAACATTCCCTCTTCCACCTTATTAACTGTTAAATACTGTAGAGGATAAAGCACAGCCACAAAGTAAAACTTTTGCACAGATTTCAGTAAATGTTGCATCATGGAATAAATCCGCAAAATGGACAAAAACCTAATTTTATTTTTCCTTTTTACGTGCAATTACTTTTAACAAAGAAACCAGCAGCATGTGTTTTATAAGGGGGATATATAAGGTGGTTTTGTTTGTAATGCACAAGTAATCTAGTTACAGTTCACATAAGTGGTGGTGTCCCTTTAAGTGTGATCACAAGGTTCTGCATAATAATTTTTTTTGTTATTATTGCTTAAACACTAGGTACGAAATGTTGCCTGGATTTAAAAAATCACAAACAAACCCAGTTTTCTTCGTGGGTCTCTTGAATGTATTGGTGTGATTGGACTAAGCACAGAATTTAACTTGATATACTTCTTTTCCCCCTCCATAAAATAAATTGCCGTATTTAATCTTTCAAACAGTAACTGGATTAATGAGGGAAATTTTAATTTTCAGGTCAGAATCGTAAATTCTCCCCCTTGTATTTTTATGAGCTTGCCAACCTGGCTGAAGATTTTGCAAACCCCTTGCTGTTTCCTTGCCGCATCTGGTACGGCTTGCCCCGGCGTGCGTCCCACACGTCTAACAGATTTTGGATGCTTGACGGTTGCAGAGTTAATTTGATTGGATAATGGGTCACTGAACAAACACATTTTGTATGTATGTGGGTTTTTACAAAAACCAATCACTGAACGGGTTTGGATATTTCCAATAAATGGTGTTTCCGCTTTGTTCCCCCCCCCCCGCCTGTAGTTGAAATGAAAGAAGCTTTATCACCGGCATTGCCAGCGGGCCTGGTCATCGTAGAAGAATTTGTTACACCTGATGAAGAACTTGCCATGCTAGAAGGCATTGATTGGGATTCTGATCGTGCCAGTGAGTATTGGAAGCACAAAACCTTTAGGGCAGTGATTGCGAACCTTGGCACCCCATATGTTTCAGAACTGCATTCCCCATGATGCTTAGTCACATTTACAAACTGCTGAGCATCATGGGACATGTTTTGCAGTGACATCTGGGGTGCCAGTGTTTGCCGTCACCAAAAATTGCAAAGTTGGTGGTAAGCAAGTTTTGATTACATTAGGTTAGGACCCACCTAAAAAGAGGTTGCCGTGACGTGGCGGGTGGGCTTAACACTTTAATGGCCATTATAGTAAACAAAAACCTCTGTTTTGTTTTGCATGGAGCCACAGGGCTAAGTGCAAATGACAACTTTTTTTTCCTGTTATGTTTTAAACATTAAGGGCCATATTACGATCCTAACGCTAAAACGGGGACGCAATGGAGAAAAACCTTAGCGTCCCCGTTTTAGTGTGATATTATAATGCAGGCGCTAGAAAAGCTGCCAGCATCATAATCCGGCGCTAAGCCACAGGATACTCGTGGCATCGCTAAGCGCCGCCGCGAGCATCCCCTCCATGGAGTCCAAAGGACTCCATCGAGGCTAATGCTGCCGGTCACATGACCTGCAGGATCTCCCCTCGCGAGAGCCTGCAGGTCGGCGTAGTGATCCACAAAGGGAGACTGGGCACTTTTTTTTCCCCCCAGTCGCTCACTGCTCCCGGCGGCAAGAAGAGGTGGTTGGAGCCGCTGTTCTCGCCTCGGTATAAGAGTTGAGTATGTGATTTTTGGGGGGATTTTTGGCTGGTTCTGATGGATTCTGCAGAAGCGGTATCAGCGCCAGGTCCTGGCTGTGGGTAACTTTTCAGTTTACCGCCGCAGGATGGCAATTAGCGTTAGGAGTTTGTAATCCTAACGCTAATTAACACTTTGCGCTTCCCATGTTAAGCATAGGGAGCACAAAGTACAGTAACCTCGCGCTGAGAAGCGGAGGATCTGAATCACCTAAGGTTTTTTTTAACCCATTTGTAATATGGAGTGCCCGCACTAGCCCACCATTGCTAACATTAACGCGCACACAGGTGAGCGCTAACATTGGCATCAGGAATGTAATAGGGCCCTAAGTGGGCTGGATACTTCTGCTTTACGCAGCCGCCCAGGTAGGGAATAGTGCGCAAAACCGCTTTTTGTGTGTGTGTATATATATATTTTTTATTATTCACAAATCCTTCATTTATTTTATTCAGGTCAGAAGTCTTTAAAACACAGGCGAGTGAAGCATTACGGCTATGAGTTCCGATATGACAACAACAACGTAGACAAAGACCAGCCCTTGCCTGGAGGTAAGTCATGCTGATATATAGTCATGCACATGATACAGTTTCACTACAAAATGAGGAATTTGGGGTTATTTTGAACTGGATTCTAATGTTTTTGGTTTGGGCTTTTTGGATTCTATTCTTCATATTACACTTGTGTGTGTTTTAATATGAGCAGTGCATCCATAAAGCAAAGCATTAATAATTAACTTAAGAAAAAAGTTTGTCATTTCGCTCGCCCCTGTAGCTCCATGCGAAACAAAACAGAGGTTTTGGTTTACTTGACTGGCCATTAAAGTGTAAGCTCACCCACCCATCACGGCACCTCTGGGTCAGGTGGGTCCACCTAATGAAACCAAGAGCTGCTTTCTAAGCAACCGCATATCCCCATGCTGCTTATCAGCTAAGATGAGCTTTTGTTTCGCATGGAGCTACAGGGCTGAGCGCAAATGACAACCTTTTTTCTTGTTGTGTTTTGTACATGGAGCAGGCTGGATGCTTCTGGTCTACGCAGCTGCCCTGATAGGGAATAGGCGCAAAACCATTTTTTCTGCATATATTAATAAACGCCTAGAAATGCCATGCACTTCATATCCCTACATCAAACTAAAGTCGTGGAACCAGTCACTGAAGATGTAGATGTCACTGCAGTGCCACCCGCCCTCCCCATCCACCCTCCCACCCAGTCCTGGCCCCAAACTCATTTCTTCCCTTCCAGCTGCTGCCAATTTATTTTAATCAGTCCAAGCTTCTTGTCATTCCTATGCAATCCTTGCTCTTCTCTCTCTAGCCACTGGCTCCACACTCCCCTGCTCCCCTTTTGTTTCACTTGCCTTTGTCCTTTAGATTGTAAGCTCACAGGATGTCTGACTGAGCACTTGGTTAAAGTGCTGCATTTCCTAGACAAGCTATCCTACGGGCAGGGTTGTCTTTTCCTTGTTTATCATGTATGTCTCCTGTTTGTGCTCTCCCATTGTACAGCGCTGTGGAATATGTTTGTGCTTTATAAATAAAGATTAATAATAATGTAAGCTCACCTGCCAACATCCAGGCAAACTATCCCTGTGGATTCACACTGAGGGCAGCCATGCTGCAGTCTACTTACACAGAGCAGCCCAGCATCTCGCTCTTCTGCTTATGTTGAGGTGACAACTGTATCACAATGAAATCACATTTAAAGCTAGAATAACCTTGCTACATAGAAAGATATCTTTTTAAGATTTTCTTTTGCAGGATATTTATGGTTCCAATTTGTTGCTGGTATTTTTTGTTCTCAGTTTGTGCAAATATATATATAGTTAAGCAGTCATAAAAAAAAACCCATACTTGCTTTATTCCAAAGCTCATTTCTTACTTTGCTGTTAATTCTATTTTAGTTAAATAAAAAACGTATTTATTTTATTTGGTTCTGTGTCATGTCACTTGTGTTTTACAGCGTATTTTTCTTCTTTCTGCTATTCTTCAACAGGTCTTCCTGATATTTGCACGTCTGTACTGGAGAGGTGCTTGCAAGAAAAATTAATAAGACACAAGCCCGATCAGCTGACTGTTAATCAGTATGAGCCGGGGCAAGGTGAGACAATACGGTGTGTGTGTGTGTGTGTGTGTGTGTGTGTGTATATATATATATATATATAATCGATTAGTTGACTGACTATATTTTCGATTCATTGGCTACAAAATTTTTTTTACTTGAAAGGAATATTATTTATAAAGGAAAAAAAAAAATTCAACCCCTGCCACCCTCCCTTTTTTTTTCGTAACAATTTGCGTAGTGTATATTACTTTCGTACGTACATATGCAAGTTGCATGCTTTTCGCACACACAAGGTACACGCGCACCTGGAGAGATAGATTGATGCCGTGTGCGCAGCTTAAACTCATGTCTGCTTTCTCCTCAAACGAACGCTGTCACAATTCCTCAGATAGACATGTCAGCACAAAAGCAGGGTGAGAAGGGGGGGCACGCCACGCAGTCTCACCACTTTAATAAGCTAAAGTGGTCAGGGTGTGTAGAGTGTCCCTTTACAATAACCTCATGAACAAACTGAGTGGGAGGAGGGTCCAGAGGTGGAAGGAGGGTCCAGAGATGGGAGGGAGTGAGTTAGGGCAAGGGACTTGATCCGAGTTTGAGAGGGAGTGGGTTTGGGCAAAAGACAGGACCTGAGTGTGGGAGAGAGTTTGTGCGAAGGGACCAAACGAAAGGGAGAGAATGGCAGCTCCAGACCAAAGAGAGGTGACAGGCAGGTTGGGGTGGTGGCACAGGACTCCAGCTTCAAGTTATGGTAAAACACCAGGGTTACAGTGTCCATACCCAGTGGCAGTATCCCAGGGTTTGTGTTATAGCGCTGCTACAGTTGTAAACTGAATAAAACTATGTCTGACATAACCCTAGAACTAAATCCTACAGAGTTAAGGCTGGGGACAGATGAGTGCACTACGTGCGCCTGTACTGACGTGACTTCTGGTGTCCGTCGTAGCATTAAGATGCTGCGACTAGGCCAGCCACACGCTGTTGCATGCACATGAATTGTGCGCTAAACAGCGGCCGTGCTGCGTCCGTGCAGCAGCCTTCTCCGTCACAGTGCTAGGACGCGCTTTGACGGAGCTGCAAAGCGCGATCCTCCATAGGAGGATCGAGCCTTGCAGTGCTGAGCGCACTAACTGCGCTCAGCGATGTGGCCAGACAGGCATAGAGTGGAAGGAACGTCCACTCTCACGGACGTTCCTTCCGCTCTGCAAAACACTCGTCTGACCCCGGCCTAAGCAGCGGCGCGTCTTCTCCAATCGGCTCTGAAGCAGTCAGAGGTTATATCTCACTCTATACAGTGTGTGCTGTACGCAAATCCATTAATGGACAATGAGAAGAGTGGTGAGCTATTCTCCTTATCGATTAGTTGTTTTAGCCCATATATTTCTCTCTCTCTTATCTCATTATTATATGCAAATTTTCCAAAATCCTAAACTCTTCAGGTAACAAGCAATTCGTGGTAGGCAGTGGTTCTGCTCCTCAGGTCCCCCCTAACAGGCCAGGTTTGCCAGATATCTGAAGCACAGGTGATATGATTTGCGATCTGGTCCGATTTCAAGGTGCTCCTTAAAACCTGCCCTATGGGGGGGGGCATGAGGATTAGGGTTGGGAAACCCTGATATAAGGGATACTCAACCTGCACTTTATTACAGGCTATTCTGTACATTGATTTCTTTGCTAAATAAAAGTATTTGATGAAAGCCGTGAAGTAAATTTTTAGAAACGCAGGGAAGTCATCGATGGGGACAGAGCCCACCGTGAAAAGTGAACGCTTAGACAAGCAGAGAGGTGTCACTACCTTTTAATATCTACTCCCTACAGCTTCACCTTCTGTACAAAGTGCGGAACACTGAAAGATATGGGAACCCCAACAATAACATTATGTTCCATGCAGAACGTTTACGATTTCTCAGTTTCCCGCCTGCGCTTTTCAGATGCTCCAAATTCCCATATGGGATAATGACCCCCTCCCTTTATTCAGTCCAGTTAATATCAAATTGTCTGCATCTTTTTAAAAGGACTTTGGCTGGTTTTATAGTGATAGTTTTTTTTTAATTTTATAAATGTGGTACATAAGACATGCAGACTAGCCAAATATAAACGTATAAAGAACACACAGTAACAAATTGCATATCAAACTGATCGTTTTTCCCCCCTAATGGCCTCGCTCTTTAATTGGTAAGATTATTTAACCCCTTCACTGCTGAGCCATTTCAAGTCTTAAACACATTTTTCTTTTTTTTATTATTTTTATTATTTTATTACTTTACTTTAAACATGGTCATGTTTGGTATCATTGGAAAGGCCATGCTCTGGCCTTTCTAATGATACCAAACATGACCCTGCTAGCTTCCAACAGTATGGAGATATGGGGGTTCAAATGAACCCCCTATCTCCACCCTAACTTTCCTTAGGAGTCAATGAGGACATTCCCCACACGTCCTCAGCAGTGAAAGGGTTAAAAAATATATATATTGCAAAATTTTTAAACCTTTTTTTTTTTTTTGCTTTCCAATTATTTATCGCAGGAATCCCTCCGCACATCGATACACATTCAGCTTTTGAAGATGAAATCATTTCGATCAGTTTGGGGTCAGAGGTGAGTCAAAACTAGTAGGAACATGAAGGTCACGAGCACAGAAAGGGGATAAGGGAAATGGGGCCGTGCAAACAGACTGGGATGCGAGGGCTTTTGGGGGCCCATGCCCAGAAAGGGTATAGAAAGAGATAAGGGCTGGAGACGAGGACATGAAGGTAAGGGGGAATAAGGCAGATGAGGAGAAGGGGATAATGGGGCCAAACACACGTGGGGGGGGAGACACTGTGAGAGGAAATGTAAGAAAGACTTAAAAGAGAATATAAAGTGTGTGTGTGTGGTGTGCGGCAGGGATGTGACAATGCTTTGCAACACTTCCCGTGTGCTAGAATATAAATTGAATTTTTATTGGGGTTAATTTCTTCTATTTGCTTGTCTCCTCGTGGATTGATTGACACACTTTGACCATTTATGTTCTGCAAAGACTAGCCGCCATGTTTCACTAGGAAACGGACAAATCTGTTCAGAAGCCACGTAAACGCGGTCTAAGGTACTAATTAATTTAAAGGGTCTATTCCCAGAGCACCGAAATGGAATCCCCAAAGTGATCTGAAATGCAGTGAAACAAAAAAGCACTGAATAAAAACAATCACAATGTAGCGCTGATCAGATATATATGGAAAATCGCTGAAACACTTAAATGGTCCTTGTTACTCAACCATCAACATAAGAATACAAAACAGAGGTAGTGTAGCGATAACAATGTCCTTCTTGAGTATGATGGATTTCAAAAACTTTTCGTAGTCCTCTTCAGGGTATCCCTCAAATGAAGAGAGAAAAAGACATCATAGTGCGACCCGTATATCACTTAGTGGAAAGGATAGATGAATAGATCTCACTCACATGAAGTGGAACCCTCCTGGTTCTGGGTCAGTCGTTTTTAGGGTCGTTCACTGGCCACCCAAGTGCCCCTCTTGGAAAGGATCGGTTCTCCTGGCGAGGATAGATATCCAGATTATCCGGAGGTTACTGAATCCAAAGAGTCCACTCGAAGGAGCCCATAAAAAACTCCAAAGAGTATAGGGTAAATGAAAACATTAAAAATGTTTTTAAATGAATAAAATATTTAATAACAAACAAAAACAATATGCCAGGACGCGTTTCGCCAAAATAGATAATGTATCAAAATACAGCTGAGGAAGCCTTTTGATACATTATCTATTTTGGCGAAACGCGTCCTGGCATATTGTTTTTGTTTTTATTTGTTATTAAATATTTTATTCATTTAAAAACATTTTTAATCTTTTCATTTACCCTATACTCTTTGGAGTTTTTTATGGGCTCCTTCGAGTGGACTCTTTGGATTCAGTAACCTCCGGATAATCTGGATATCTATCCTCGCCAGGAGAACCGATCCTTTCCAAGAGGGGCACTTGGGTGGCCAGTGAACGACCCTAAAAACGACTGACCCAGAACCAGGAGGGTTCCACTTCATGTGAGTGAGATCTATTCATCTATCCTTTCCACTAAGTGATATACGGGTCGCACTATGATGTCTTTTTCTCTCTTCATTTGAGGGATACCCTGAAGAGGACTACGAAAAGTTTTTGAAATCCATCATACTCAAGAAGGACATTGTTATCGCTACACTACCTCTGTTTTGTAAAAAAGCACTGAAATTGGATGTAATTTCACCGAAAATATACTTAATTCACTTTATTTAACGCTCACCGTATTTTGCCAAAAATGGAGTCGCCGCAGCAGTTACCGGACTTTGGCAAAAACCGCTGAATTGACGTTGCCAAATTCCACCGGGGAAGAGGGGGGGGTGGGGGAGTCTTTTTTTCTAATAGCTTAAATCGATAAAAAGGTATCTAAATAATAAAAAAGGTCTGTTACAAAATAAAGACTTTTTTAAAAAAAATTGCTGCCCTCTCCTGGGATACTTGTAATTATTAGAAATCCTGGTGTCATTTGTTTCTGATATTTATAAAATGTTTATCAGAAACAAATTCCACCAGGATTTCTATTTTTTTTTTTTTTTTAGAAAGGATTTTACCAGGAAGGATACATTGAGATTTCTCTCGTTTTCAAGTATGTCCTGGGTAGCGAGTATGTACCGTTAGGTGTCTTGCCAAGGACACTTACTGGAGAGGTTGCTCGCCGGGATTGAACCCATGACTTAACTCCAAGTATCCCAGGACAGGGCGACAAAACGACATGTTGTAATATTAAATATTCCTATAAGTCAGGGCTCAGCAACCCTGCCCCAAATGGAACTATATTTCCCTTGAGGCTCTGCAAACCTAATGAGCAGCCGAGCATCATGGGAAATGTAGTTTCCAAACATCTGGAGGGCCGTAGTTGCCCACACCTGCTCTAAACTGAAGGTTAGTTTGCGATTTCAAACTCTGGCCCCTCCAGATGTTTATTGCCTACAATTCCCAGAATTCTTTCAATTTAATAGATGGACAGAGGATCATGGGAGGTGCAGGTGAGGAACATCTGGGGGGCGGTGAGTTTGGAGTTTGAGATCCTGTACAACGAAGCTGTTTTCAGTCCAGTGTCATTGTGCACATGGAGAGATTCGGTGCTACACAGACTCCCTCTAGCGACCATGATTGATAATGTTTTTTAATGATTTACATTCATAATTCTGCCCTTCTGAGGTCTTTGTCTTCATTCCCAAGGCATAGGCGTGCGCAGGGGGTCTGCCCAGGCACACTCTAATGTCAGATGAAGAGGTCCTCTTCCACCTCCTACATTGACATTTAAATGCCCCTTATCTGCTTCATGACGAAGAGCATAAAACTGACTCTGTCTCTCGTTACAGGCTCATTATTTCTTAAGAAGAATGTGTGTTTTTGGCAAAATCTTCTACATAGTTTTCAGTTACTAAATGTTCCGTTGAGGCAGCACACCCTAAAGTAACACAAAGTGCTCCCATGTGGTTTTATTTTACACTGCGGCCTGGCCTACATTGCTGCATATTGCCTAGTATTTCATTCTGGCCAGTTGGACATTGCGGTGGGCAGCCTTGGCCCTCCAGATGTTCATTTCCCATTAGGCTGGCTAATACAAATGAAATTTGACCCTGAAGGTTTAGCGCTTTGGCCATGATTCATGAGGTGCTAACGCTTTTCAAACCCAGCTGGGGACGTGTCTGAGTATCCTGCATGGAGACCTGATCTGCAGTAGGCCCTTTTGGCCAGCAGATGGCAACATCTGCCTGCCAAGTAGGTAATTACGGTAAAGAATACATTAGGAATATTCCCAAATATTTTTTACTGTATAAGTAAAAATGTCACACCCCCCGTCCAAAAAAAGGCTACCGGCACCTGATATTTTTTTTTATATATATATATATATATATATATTTATTTTTTTTAAACTGACTAAGCATTGGCAGAGAAGACCCGACAGGTCCAGCAGGTGCCTACTTAATCCGTCGGCTCTGCACTGCTGATGGTCTCACAGATGCTCCGTCAACTAAAAAAATCCAGAGTCTTCGATTGTCGGAAAAGTAAAATCGACGTTGACCTCTAATAAACTTAGGAAGTCGTCCAGCCCTACACACAGCACAACAACTCTCTCAATCGGCTTCCTGCTCCTCTGGTACATTAGGTGTTGGTTGGCTTCTGAAGCTGTAAAATTAACTCCATGTAGGCCAATGGTGAATCCAGAACTGGTGCACCGGGGCATGGGCGCCCCCTGAGCTTTCAGCAAATGCATTTGCCTAAAGGGGACTTGTTCAGAGTAGGAGTGCTGGGTTGACAGACCACCCTCAACATGTACTGCCGGCCGTTCACCAGCCATCCTATGAGCTAAAAGGGTCTGCGTATAGAGGCTATAGGACACGTGTACCATCCTGTGGCTCCTCTACACAGTGCCAGGCGTTCTATTCTATCCCCACCTATTCTATTCCCCCTCCACCTGCATGAACCTTCTCCGGTCTGTAGTCCAGAGGTAGATGGGTATGAAGGGACTGGCAAGGCGACAGAGAAGTACAGGGATATCTCCAAGATGATAAATTATACATTCGTAACCCCAGCTTTTTTTTGTGTAGGGGAGGGGAAGATGGCACAGAATAGATAAAATGGGGTCATTAAAAAGGAATCGGCTAGATTGCCCCTCTGGAAACCTGGATCCAAGTCTGGTATAAGCAGAAAATAAGTATAGATGAAAATCCTAAAATGCTTCATTACCAAACTATGGGCCCTATTCCAAAGCTGGTGCTAACTTAACCAGAGCTGGTGTAATCTTACCAGAGCCATTATAGCCTATGGGGTTGCTACGTTTACTACCGCTCTGGGTGGAGTAGAGGTAACATCACTGCTCTGCATGGAGAGAGCCTGTTGAGACATGGGTTCGATCCTGGCAAGAGCACCTCTCCAGTAAGTGTCCTTGGGCAAGACACCTAACGGTACACACTCGCCACCCAGGACATACTTGAAAACGAGAGAAATCTCAATGTATCCTTCCTGGTAAAATCCTTTCTCCAAAAAAAAAAAAAAGTTAGGACCAGCTTTGTAATAGGGCCCTGGGTTTGTTAAGGCTTGCATAGAATCTGTAGAACACCCTTTTAAATATGCATTCATTTATTTAAATGTGAAAGGCACAAAGTAGTTGTTGTTTTTTGTTTGTTTTGCTAAATTATTGTCCGCCGCTTTCCTATGTGGATTCTTTTACAGCAGAATCTAATTTCAGCAAAGCTTTGACATCAGTATCCGGGGCTGTAAATCTCTTTTTCGCTTTTGTGTGTTTTTTTTTTTTTTTTTGGAGAAAGGATTTTACCAGGAAGGATACATTGAGATTTCTCTCATTTTCAAGTATGTCCTGGGTGGCGAGTATGTACCGTTAGGTGTCTTGCCCAAGGACACTTACTGGAGAGGTACTGTTGCTGGGATCAAACCTGTGGCTCCACAGGCTCTCTCCACGCAGAGCAGTGATGTTACCTCTACTCCACCCAGCCGGTACGTTTGGGATGAGTAACACAGAAATAAACGCGTTTAACTAGAGGAGAGGATAATGTCTCTCAGTCCTCGATCTGCACCAGACGTCTGGTTCCGGCACCGAAAGAAAACGGTGAACTGCATGCGCCACACCAATATTCCAGAGAAAGAATATGTCGGATACGCTTTTGTTTATGACAAGATTCCTTTTACATGTAAACAGGGCAGCCATCAGAAATTATGGGGCCCCTTGCTGAACCTCACGATGCCCCCCCCCCCCGGCACTCCCTCAACCTCTTAACAGCTTTTCTCCCCCTTCCAAAAAAAAAAGGGCATAACCTCACTCCACAGCAATAAAACTCACAGCAATATGTGGGGTGTATGAGGGTTATCACAGAGCTCCACAGCAATAAAACTCCCTGAAATGTGCTGTGTATGATGGCCTTTGGGTCTGGGCTGGTCCCTGGGTATGGTATGGTCCCTGGGTCGGGTCTGGGTATGGTATGGTCCCTGGGTCGGGTCTGGGTATGGTATGGTCCCTGGGTCGGGTCTTGGTATGGTATGGGCCCTGGGTCAGGTATGGTATGGTCCCTGGGTCGGGTCAGGTATGGTCCCTGGGTCGGGTCTGGGTCTGGTATCAGGTTCCCTGGGTCGGGTCTGGGTATGGTATGGTCCCTGGGTCGGGTCTGGTATATGGTATGGTCCTGGGTCGGGTCTGGGTATGGTATGGTCCCTGGGTCGGGTATGGTATGGTCCCTGGGTCGGGTCTGGATATGGTATGGGCCCTGGGTCGGGTCTGGGTATGGTATGGTCCCTGGGTTGGGTCTGGGTATGGTATGGGCCCTGGGTCGGGTCTGGGTATGGTATGGTCCCTGGGTCGGGTCTGGGTATGGTATGGTATGGTATGGTCTGGTCCCTGGGTCGGGTCTGGGTATGGTATGGGCCCTGGGTTGGGTATGGTATGGTCCCTGGGTTGGGTCTGGGTATGGTATGGTCCCTGGGTTGGGTCTGGGTATGGTATGGTCCCTGGGTCGGGTCTGGGTATGGTATGGTCCCTGGGTCAGGTCTGGGTATGGTATGGTCCCTGGGTCGGGTATGGTATGGTCCCTGGGTCGGGTCTGGGTATGGTATGGTCCCTGGGTCGGGTCTGGGTATGGTATGGTCCCTGGGTCGGGTCTGGGTATGGTATGGTCCCTGGGTCGGGTATGGTATGGTCCCTGGGTCGGGTATGGTATGGTCCCTGGGTCGGGTCTGGATATGGTATGGGCCCTGGGTCGGGTCTGGGTATGGTATGGTCCCTGGGTCGGGTCTGGGTATGGTATGGGCCCTGGGTCGGGTATGGTATGGTCCCTGGGTCGGGTCTGGATATGGTATGGTCCCTGGGTTGGGTCTGGGTATGGTATGGTCCCTGGGTCGGGTCTGGGTATGGTATGGTCCCTGGGTCGGGTTATGGTATGGTCCCTGGGTCGGGTCTGGTATGGTATGGGCTGGGTCGGGTCTGGGTATGGTATGGTCCCTGGGTCGGGTCTGGGTATGGTATGGGCCCTGGGTCGGGTCTGGGTATGGTATGGGCCCTGGGTCGGGTCTGGGTATGGTATGGGCCCTGGGTCAGGTATGGTATGGTCCCTAGGTCGGGTCAGGTATGGTCCCTGGGTCGGGTCTGGATATGGTATGGTCCCTGGGTCGGGTCTGGGTATGGTATGGTCCCTGGGTCGGGTCTGGGTATGGTATGGTCCCTGGGTCGGGTCTGGGTATGGTATGGTCCCTGGGTCGGGTCTGGGTATGGTCCCTGGGTCGGGTCTGGGTATGGTCCCTGGGTCGGGTCTGGGTATGGTATGGGCCCTTGGTCGGGTATGGTATGGTCCCTGGGTCGGGCCTGGGTATGGTATGGTCCCTGGGTCGGGCCTGGGTATGGTATGGTCCCTGGGTTGGGTCTGGGTATGGTATGGTCCCTGGGTTGGGTCTGGATATGGTATGGTCCCTGGGTCGCGTCTGGTTATGGTATGGTCCCTGGGTCGGGTCTGGGTATGGTATGGTCCCTGGGTCGGGTATGGTATGGTCCCTGGGTCGGGTCAGGATATGGTATGGGCCCTGGGTCGGGCCTGGGTATGGTATGGTCCCTGGGTCGGGTCTGGATATGGTATGGTCCCTGGGTCGGGTCTGGGTATGGTATGGTCCCTGGGTCGGGTCTGGATATGGTATGGGCCCTGGGTCGGGCCTGGGTATGGTATGGTCCCTGGGTCGGGTCTGGATATGGTATGGTCCCTGGGGTCTGGGTATGGTATGGTCCCTGGGTTGGGTCTGGATATGGTATGGTCCCTGGGTCGGGTCTGGGTTATGGTATGGCCCTGGGGGGGGGGGTTTTCGGGGGGTCGGTTTATTATTTGGGGTATGGTATGGGCCCTGGGTCGGGTCTGGGTATGGTATGAAAAACTAAAATTGAGCAAATTAACATTATTTTAATTTAACTCTCTAAATAAAAAAATTTGTGCAAAACTTCTATTTTACCCTATATTTAATTGTTATCTTCACATCACGTGTTTCAAATAAATGTTTTTCTTTAAATATTCTTTTTTATTAAGTTTTCACAAAAGATAATGAAATCGTACAATACTGTGACCCAAGTTGAGCCACAGCATCTAATAGCAAATAAGAAAACCATGTTTTAAGAATTTTGTTAGGCATATAGACATCTATGTTGATCTAGAAAAACCTGTGTAAAAGCGTTCAAAACTAATCAAACAGCAATAATAATATGGGAACATTAATGCCTCTCGCACGTTCAAAGAGAAAAAAAGGGGAAAAAACCCCGAAACATGTTAAACACAGTTATTCAGTTCAATTATGAAATGGGGCCGAAGGTGAGCTGACACCATGACGAGAAGTGATACTATAATACGACCAATAGAACCATCTCAAATTGTGCGAAGTCAAGGAACCTTCTGAGGAATACATCAATTCTTCAAGTGTGCGGATCTGTTCTACAGCATTTAACCATTCAGCTATAGTGGGTGTGAGAGGGTCTCTCCAGTGTGCCGGAATCAACGCTTTCGCTGCGTTCAACAGTCTAATCTGGATTGAGTTCTTTTCATTTCCCATTAGGCTGGCTAATACAAATGAAATTTGACCCTGAAGGTTTAGCGCTGTGGCCATGATTCATGAGGTGCTAATGCTTTTCAAACCCAGCTGGGGACGTGTCTGAGTATCCTGCATGGAGACCTGATCTGCAGTAGGCCCTTTTGGCCAGCAGATGGCAACATCTGCCTGCCAAGTAGGTAATTACGGTAAAGAATACATTAGGAATATTCCCAAATATTTTTTACTGTATAAGTAAAAATGTCACACCCCCCGTCCAAAAAAAGGCTACCGGCACCTGACATTTTTTTTATATATATATATATTTAAACTGACTAAGCATTGGCAGAGAAGACCCGACAGGTCCAGCAGGTGCCTACTTAATCCGTCGGCTCTGCACTGCTGATGGTCTCACAGATGCTCCGTCGAATAAAAAAATCCAGAGTCTTCGATTGTCGGAAAAGTAAAATCGACGTTGACCTCTAATAAACTTAGGAAGTCGTCCAGCCCTACACACAGCACAACAACTCTCTCAATCGGCTTCCTGCTCCTCTGGTACATTAGGTGTTGGTTGGCTTCTGAAGCTGTAAAATTTACTCCATGTAGGCCAGTGGTGAATCCAGAACTGGTGCACCGGGGCATGGGCGCCCCCTGAGCTTTCAGCAAATGCATTTGCCTAAAGGGGACTTGTTCAGAGTAGGAGTGCTGGGTTGACAGACCACCCTCAACATGTACTGCCGGCCGTTCACCAGCCATCCTATGAGCTAAAAGGGTCTGCGTATAGAGGCTATAGGACACGTGTACCATCCTGTGGCTCCTCTACACAGTGCCAGGCGTTCTATTCTATCCCCCCCCCCCCTTCTATTCTGGATTGAGTTCTTGTAGACTTCAGGAGCAAGGAGAGTATGGTGTAATAAATACGTCTCGGGGTAAACGGGATAGGGTCAGCTACCAAATCATAAACTAGGCTGTGTATGTGTTCCCAATAGGGGACTATTACTGGGCAATCCCACCAAATATGTATTGTAGTCGCACCTTTCACATTACAACGCCAGCATGAGGCCTCGACCTCAGGAAACCTTTGCATGAGTTTAGCTGGGGTGCGATGCCACCTACTGAGTAATTTATAGGCCTACTCTTGGTACCTAGAAGCCCTAGAACATGAATGAGTAAGAGAGCAGATCTGTTCCCATTCATCATCCGAAAAGTGCATACAAAGATCCGTTTCCCACCCCGTCCTGTCAAATAAATGTTAGGATAGCATTTTTTTACTATTTTATAAACAAGAATTGCTTGGTAGTGAAGTTAAAGTAAGCTATGATTTGTGAGCGTCCTAAGGACGTGCATTACATCTCGCTAGGCATCGTTAAGCTAAAACCATGAGGATCTGAGAGGGGACCCGCCGTGGAGAAGACTTTTTATGCCATGGCCCATTCTCTGCACGCTCACACATACTCGTTTTGCAAACTATAAGGCTAGGGTCAGACGAACGCATTTTTAACGTGCGTTTAGGCGCACTTTATCATGTCCGTAGTAGCAGCAGCAAATGACGGGCAATGACGGCCAATATACGAAGTAGGGCCGCACGAAAGTGCGGCCGCGCAACGCAAGTGGCAAACGAACGCATTTTTTCGAGAACGTGAAACCGCTAGTACTGACGTACAGAGTGCGCTGCGTCCGCTAGTGGCGTGTGTGCGTGATTAGGAGACGTCAGACGCTGCTAATGTCCGGCCAACATAACGTCCAGACACAAAAAGTGTTTTATTGATGATCCGTACAAAATCACGGCCGAAAATGCGCATCGTATGACCACTATCGCGTATTCCGTGAAAAAATACATCCATTCGTTCCAACGCACTTTTTGACGGACAACGCGAAAAATACGTTAGTCTGACCCTAGCCTAAGCTGCGGCCTTCTTTAATTATCCCCCCCCCCAGCAAAAATAAAAAAATATTAAAGTGGAAAGACCATTTTTCTACATTTCACGCAGTTAAAGAATTCTCGTTTTCCGAGTAAACATTTGTACAGCATGTTCTGGAAATGGTGAAGGAAAAATGTCAGCTGCCCAGTGCGCCGCCAAGTAATCTCATCAAGCTGGGCAAACATAAAATATTTGCCACCGTAATTAGCATGCGCTAAGACGATCTGCAAGAATGTCAGGACTCGGGTGCTACGTCCAATGTGTCTTGTGCCAGATCCCACATAACGTGTCATTGTGAGATGGATTTCATACGCTTGTTTCCAGAAAAGCCTAAACTCCTCCAATGCCGCTCTGAAATGTCCTCATCCACGTCGTGCCCGTCCTCGAAGAATAAATACAAATCAACAGGAGACTTAATGGGAAATAAAGGATTGTATTGGCGGGAAAATGTTATCGATTATTAGAGATAAGCATTTTAAAAACTGCCCTATGAGAACATTAAAAGGAACTGTAATATGGGGGCGGAGCTGACTTCCGGCTGGTGCAGTCGCATTTTGGAGAGCTCTCCAGCTAACTTTTGATTCATTTGAGAAACCTAGCGACTCACCCCATACCAAAATATACCTTTGGCTGGCGGAACCCTGCTGACCCATCATACATGCACTGGACTGCTGATCGACTACCTTGCGGCGTCATTTTAGGGAGTTTTGTGGACTGCAGCCTACAGCCGGCGGCCATATTTGAGGCGCTACTCACGCTTCTTTGGGCATTCCATCCTGTTATCCTGTTCGAAAATACGCCTGAACCCATGGGGAGAAAATCTGGAAAGAAGCCCCAGCTACCGGAGAGCCCCCCGGCAGAGGGACATTCGCGATTCTATGGGAGAAAGCTGACGGAAGAGACAGGCTGCTCCTCAAATTTGAATAATCTTTAAAATTTATCGTCTCAACGGAGATTCTGCCCCTGTCGTCCCCCCTGCACAGAACAGCTGAAACTACCACCTCCTGCTGGAAACAGGTGGTTCCTGTGGTGGCAAGGATTTCCAGATGCAAATTCCAAGAGCGACAGATGTGGGGCAGAATCTCCGTTGAGACGATAAGTTTTAAAGATTATTCATCTTGGGAGTGCTATCCTAATAGGGGCATCTCCTGTAAAAATTCATATCTGTATGCGCTATGAGTTGTCGTTTTTCACCTTTACAGGTTCCCATTTTTGCATATATATTTCATTACATTGTCAAGACGCCCAAGGGAGAGACGTCTGGGATATCTGGAGGTTGTATTTCTCTTTAACATTGTCTGTCTGTCACACTCCAATTTTCTGTATACCTGCTCCTCAAATTTACCTGTCCCCCACGATGAGTTCATCTGACGGAGAGGATCCGTACTGGTCGGAGGCCTCTGCGGCTGCCCAGAGATCACCCCGAGACCCAGTGAAGGTGAGGCAGCAAAAGGATGGCCCTGGTATTTTAAAACCAGTGATGGCACATACGGTGGCTGCGGAGCCAGGGGATACCCGGGATGATGTGGATGTGCCTTGGGTCGCTCACGGACTTCTGCCCATTATGGAGGGTGACATTCGGCGCCTATTTGGAGAAACGATTGCGGAGAACAGAGCTATGTGGTGGGACGATTTTAAGACCATGCAGACGGAATTGGTGTCTGTTAAGGGACGGCTCTCGGTAGTCGAGTCACGCGTTGAGGAGGCTGCGGTGACACAGGCCTTCCTCACACCGCAAATGGGAGGCCTTACAGACCCAGGTGTCGCTGCTTACAGGTGTGGTGGAGGCTGCAGAGGTCCGGCACCGCAGGAAGAATGTCCGGATCAGAGGGATCCCGGAGTCGATCACGGCTGATGCCTTGCTGCCGTTTGTCAATAAATTTGCAATGCATGTCATGGGGACACCGACAGGGACTACTCCTATTTTTCGACACGCCGCTCAACTACGGAAGGAGGCCACAGCCCCGGTGGAGTCCCCACGCAATGTGCTTGCGATCGCCATGGAGGAGACGGATAAACGTAGGCTGATGTCAAGCCCGGGCCCCGATACTTTTTGAGGACCTCTCCCTTACACTCTTTAATGACCTTGCCTTTGACGCTTGTTGCCCGGCAGCAATTCTTTGAGATATCCACTTTTTTGAGGAGCAAGGGAGTTCGTTATCGTTGGGGGGTGGTGGGATCTATGCATATCTGTCACGATAACATGTTGCATTTGGTGTCCACTCCGGAGGCAGCCTGCCATTTGTTGCGCTCCTTAGGCCTCTCCCTTTCCCAGACGACGCCTGGCTCAGATCATGGGGTCTCCCCTTGTTTCGATGGACCCGGGATAGTAGGTTTGTCCGCTGTGTAGATTTCCCTTTTTTTTTTTGGTTGATACCCATGGGGTGTTAAAGTGTTTGTCTTTTTGCCCTCCCCTCTTTTTGGTCTTCGTTTTAGTCTCCTTTTATGAGATCTCAGCATGTTTCTCTCCTTTATGTTATTTTCTTTCTGAATTATCTTTAATCTCTTTGCGATGGGTTACCTCTATGTGTTTACTGTTTCTTGTGCTGGCCCTGCGTGGTCCTACGTTAGATGTGCCTTTTATTGTGACATGAAAAATTTTAAAATAAAGAATTTAAAAAAAAAAAGAAACTGTAATATACCGTATTAATTTTATATTAACTTTTTCCTACAATGGTGACAACATGTGAAATTAAAATTTACGTCGAAAAAATGGTTTTGCGCCTATTTCCTCCCAGGGCGGCTGCGCAGACCAAAAGTATCCAGCCCACTTCATGTATAAAACATGAAAAACCGCTGTAGCTTAATTCGAAGCAAAACACAATCAGAGGTTTTGGTTTACTTGATTGGCCATTAAAGTGTAAGCTCACCCACCACGTCACAGCACCTCTGGGTCAGGTGGGTCCTACCTAATGAAACAAAGAGCTGCTTTCTAAGCAACCACATATCCTCATGCTGCTTCTCCGCCAAGAGGCAAACTGTTTTTTTTTCCATTTATACCCTCACCAGGAATAATTCCACTGGGATTAAAGAGGCAGCAGCAAAAATGACCTGGCTGGGTATACAACAAAATCTACAAAGGGGAAGTGAAATTTAAACTGTTGCAATTTTTTACGAACCTGGGCCTCGAAAAAAAAAAAAAAAAAAAAATCAGCCCCATAACCAAAGTCTGCAGCTCTTTTTCAGCCGCTGGAGAGCATTCTAGAAGGGATAACCGGAATTTCAAATTTGTGATAAAATTTAGGTTTGAATATTGGCACTTGCAACTAGCTTTTAATGGAAATTTCAACTGCAGCGATTCAGCTCAAAAAGATCGGTAAGTTTTATTTAAAAAAAAAAAAACAACTCATGTGCAGAAAGGAGTCAGACGAACGCAGTCTGAGTGCACTCTGCGTGCGTCCATAAAGGATGTACGTACTGATGGAAGATACTATAGGCACCACACGGTCTGTGTACAAAGATTTGCAACAGGGTTGACGTTCCTGGAGGGATCAGCCAAATGACAAATGATTTAGGCAAAATAAAAAAATGGTCGGAGCTGTGGCAATTGAGTTTTAATGTGGATAAGTGCAAGATAATGCACCTGGGACGTAGAAACCCAAGGGCTGAATATAGAATATTTGATACAGTCCTAACCTCAACATCTGAGGAAAGGGATTTAGGGGTCATTATTTCAGAGGATCTAAGGGTAAGTAGTCAATGTAATAGAGCAGCAGGAAATGCTAGCAGAATGCTTGGTTGTGTAGGGAGAGGTATTAGCAGTAGGAAAAGGGAAGTGCTCATGCCACTGTACAGAGCACTGGTGAGACCTCACTTGGAGTACTGTGTGCAGTACTGGAGACCGTATCTCCAGAAGGATATAGACATCTTAGAGAGAGTTCAGAGAAGGGCTATTAAAATGGTGTGCGGCTTGAAGGAGAAAAGTTACCAGGAAAGGCTTAATGATCTTAACATGTACAGCTTGGAAAAAAGACGAGACAGAGGAGATATGATAGAAACATTTAAATACGTAAAGGGAATCCACAAGGTAGAGGAAGGGAGTATATTTAAAAGGAAACAAAATAGCAAAACAAGAGGACATAGTCTTAGATTAGAGGGGCAAAGGTTTAAAAGTAACATCAGGAAGCATTATTTTACTGAGAGGGTGGTGGATACATGGAACAGCCTTCCAGTTGAAGTGGTAGAGGCCAAAACAGTAATTGAATTTAAGCAAGCATGGGATAGGCATAAGGCTATCCTAAACAAAAGATAAATCGAGGTAAAGTATCCATGTAATTGGGCAGACTAGATGGGCCGAAAGGTTCTTATCTGTCGACATTTTCTATGTTTCAGAAAGCACGCTGGATAAAGGGCAACCTAGTAGCTGCATAGCATATTGGCTAAATTCTGCCCAGTGATCCAATCTCAACACCCAGTAAGCCAGTGGATCATCTGCTGGAAAGGTAAAGGACGTTCAGTGCCACTGGAGGTTTCGTCACAGACAAAAGAGTGCGTCTGTCCACCGACTCTGTAGACCGGCTGACATTTATAAAAATTAATCAGTCCTGGATCAGCAGCTATCAATCCCCTGATGCTGACTTAACGGAATAGATCGGGGATTTCTTCTGCATTCACAAAACCTCTACCACTGCACTCTTCCACAATACCCCAATGGGGTTACGGTATGAAGGCACTTGCTGCCACCAAAGGCAAAATATTTAGGTGCACTGACGCCTGTACCAGATTCATATCATTTTAATATTTGACCGCAGGGTCCAACCCTGCACTCTTCCACAATACCACAAAAGGGTTACGGTGTGACGGCACTGTTGCCGATGCTAAAGGCCCAATTTTAAAGCACCTATTGTTACTTTCATCCAAAGCCTGCATAAATTTCACCATAATTTAGCCAAAAAATCACTAAACTTGTTCTGCGTGTCCTAAATTGTCTCCCCTTATAATACAGACTGCCGCACCAAGCCATTGTTTATGAATAGATTAAAGGAAAACCGTTTACCGTCATTTGAAATTATTATTATTATTCTTTATTTATAAAGCGCCAGCATATTCCACAGCGATGTACAATAAGCACAGTATAGACAGGGTTACAATACATTGAACAACATTTGACAAACAGTACAGGAGGAGATGAGGGCCCTATTCCCGTAGGAACTCACAATCTAGGAGGGTTGGGGTTGGAAACCGGAGGAGAGGACTGTAAGGTGAGAGTGATTGATGGTTGCGTCAGTGAGTTGGGTGGTAGGCTTCCCTAAATAGGAACGTTTTAAGGGAGCGTTTGAAGGAAGAGAAGTTAGGGGAAAGTCTGACAGTACGAGGGAGAGCGTTCCAGAGAGTGGGGGCTGCGCGTGAGAAATCCTGAAATGTGATTTTTTTTTTTTTGTTTTTAAATGTTTCTATACAGCCTACAAATCCGCCACTTCACGGGCAAGTTATGGGGACCTCCTAGGCACGATATTTGAAGGAGTTTTTATTTTTAACCCATATTTCATGGAGAACTCACTGTTCCTTTAAAAACGTTTTTATTTAAACTTTTTGTCCTTGTTTCCTGTCCCCCAGGGCACTACCCGGACCCCCATACACCTTTTTATGGCAAATATGTAGCACATATGCCCTCTTGGAGGGCACTCTAAAAACCGAACTTTTGAGTCCCATTGACTTGTATTGAGGTCGGTTCGTGTTCTCGTTCGAATTCGAACATTTGAAATTGTTCGAATGCGAACCGAACACGGGGGTGTTCGGCTCACCACTAGTCTCTATTGATCATGATTCTATGCTACGACGGACGTTAAACTGTGCGGTGACACGGACGGGATGACTGCGTTCATCTGACTCTAGGCTTAATGGTATTTTGAGGCAGGAAAAATCGGTTGAAAACCGTTTTAAGCATTGAGTCTTTTCAAATAGGCATGCTTAATAGCAAAAATCACTATATGATGCTGTATCAAAATATGTTTTCCTTTGTTCTTTAACCAGCCTTTTTTTTTCGGGCCAGCGCTGACCAAAATGTTTTTATCTTTTATTATTGATTCTGGATATTCAAACTCCCCCACATATCCTCCACCTATTCCACTATAACAACACAAACCAGATTGAAATTTCTTCCTCCTCTACAGCGATATGATATGGTTGACTTTCCAATTCACTGAAATTTCTGACTAACCCCTGGCAGAAGCACAACAGGAGGTGAAAGGGCTTCTAAATGTAATAAAATGTGTGATTTATGTGGAGGGGGGGGGCAAACTAGTAAGATGTTATGGCCTACATGGCCATGATCGAGCGGTTTTAACCAACAACATGCTTTAAATGGAGCCCAGGCAGAGGTTGACTATATATTATTATTGTTATTGTCATCATAGTATATAGCGCCAACAGTTTCCGCAGCACGTTACAATACCAAAGGGAACAAGATACAGATAAGCAGACATAGGATGGAAACACTAGGTGTAGAAGGCCCTGCTCATAGGATCTTACAGTCTAGAGGGTTTGGGGTTGAGGAAGACAAGGGGAGTTTCACTGGATCTCAGGATCATTAGTGCCGGTGGTTTGGGAATGGTGGGACCATGGAAGCATCTTCAATCAAGTGTGAGTAGGTGAGCAGAGGGATGATTAGCATCAGTGATGTGGTACGCTAATCTGAAGAGATGGGTTTTGAGGGATTTCTTGAAGGCCTGAAGATCAGGGGAGAGTTTGATAGGGCGAGGCAAGTCATTCCACAGGACTGGAGCTGCCCTTGATAAGTCTTGGAGGTGAGAGTTGGTATAGACAGATGACAGGTGGAGATTGTCCGCCGACCGGAGTTTGATGGGACGTGCTTGCGGAATAACGAAGACCTGTATGGAGGGGTTCAGTTATTGAGCGATTTGAACATGAGCATCAGTATTTTAAACTGTATCCTGGAAAGTACAGGAAACCAATGGAGGGACCGGCAGAGTGGGGAGGTACGCGAGATGCGTCTGGTGAGAAAAATTAACCCTGGCGCCTGCATTCATTACAGTTTGCAAAGGGGCAATACGGGAGTTGGGGAGACCTATCAGCTTCCCCACTTCAAGATAAAGACTTTACAGTCAGTCCTCCTTTCTTGGAGTTTTGGCATTACTATATACGGGCCCCTAGCTTCATCTGTTGGGCAGAATTACACTGGAGAGGATTTCCTTCCCGTTTCAGTTCTGGCCACCCTTGAAGTCCGATTTGCATATATTGTCTCTGTAATGGCACCATCGAGCTAACACCTTATGAGACTTGAGTGAGGACCCCCATATGGTCGGTCGCTAGTGCTGCCGCCCATTCTCGGCGCTCTCCTAAGCCTTTTAGGCTTTTGCGCAACAGATTGGCTAGAAGTCCTTCTCTTCTCCCGTCCAGGAATGTTACATTTTGATAGCCCTTCTGATCCAAATAGATTGTTTGGATTTAGTGACCCAACAGATATCTAGAGAATTCTGGTTCTAGAGCGATCACACAAAACCTGCTGCTTTATGTTCCCAGATCTAGGAGCTGTAACTACATTACCTGTGCTTTACAAATAAAACCGCTTTATAAAACACATGCTGCTGGTTTTTTTTATTCTGTGTTTGATGTAATTGCATTTAAAAAAGGAAAAATAAAGTTAGGGTTTTTATATCCTGTTTCCAATTTGTGGATTTTTTTCCCCCTGATATAACATTTAACAAAATCTGTTCAAATGTTTTACATTATTGCTCTGCTTTATCTTGTACAGTATTTAACAGTCGAGGAGGAGTGAATGTTTAGATAAGGTTTCAGGGGTTATATTGTGATATCTCTGCTAAGAAAAGAGATGGCAGCTGAATGACAGGGATCTTAAAATACTTCTAATCTACCCCCTGGTGATGTCCTTTGAATATATCCCACACAATAAAATAATGCGAGTCGGCTGCCTGATCCATAGACTCCACTCCACTCAGCAACATTAAACAAGAGAAGAACCTTTTTTTTTTGGTGGTAGTGGCCCTTTAATATTTTAGATCAGCCCTTGGCTATTTTGTTGAATATATGTCTGGTTGTTTGGCAATTCCTGACTAAACAAATAGCTCTGTTGGTGTTGCTCCAGGATGATGGTTGGTGCCTCAAATTTCTGAAAAGCTAGTTGGCTCTTCATGCAACTGCAAATTTTTCGAGCCATTTACACTGTTATGGAAACGAACATTTTCTTCCCAGGTATAGTAGCCAAAAAATGTTTTCTCCTAGCAATGGACTACTGAAGAGGCAATTGTAACGCAGGAAATATACCTATAGGCATAGACACAAAACTTGATTTAATGTTTGCTGAAAAAACTAACCTTTTTTTAAAAAAATGATATATACCATGATCTTGTATAACTGATTTCTTTCCACTGACGTAAACCTCTGTTTGTAGATCGTGATGGAGTTCAAACATCCTGATGGCAAAAGTGTCCCGGTGATGCTACCAAGGCGAAGCCTATTGGTTATGAGTGGGGAGTCCAGATATTTATGGACTCACGGGTAGGTGTTCTATTAGTCGTTTTCATAACGTTCAGGCTGGATTAGAGCATATTAAGAAAACCATTTACTTCTTTCTTGGGCTTCGCCGTCCACTGGGTCCGTAGCCGGACGACCGACTTGGCAGTCCTACTACGGAGAACTTCGTTTAAAAAAAATAAAAAATATCTGGGTCATCCGCTGCAAGCGACTATGGACGACCAGGCAGACCGCCACCGAAGACCACCGGACGACTGTTAAGAAAAAAACCCTGCCGCAAAAGACTCTGCTGTCCCTGATGCTGAAAGGGCTGTAACATACAAGACATTATATGTTAATGCCTCTTCAGCACCAGGGACAGCAGCCAGAGTTTCCTTCAGTCCGGTCTGCAACGATGCTGTAGAGTGAGGAAAGCGTCCTGTATGTTAAAGCCCTTTCTCACTCTACACTCTCCCTAAGGTCAAACAGTGACCTGCGCCTAGCTTCTCCCCGCATCACCTCTTCCCATGATAGACTACAGGATTTCTCATGCGAAGCCCCCATCCTCTGGAATGTTCTCTCTCATATTGTCAGACTCTCCCCTATTTTCCCTTCCTTCAAACGCTCCCTGAAGACATTCCTATTTAGGGAAGCCTACCACCCGACTCACTGATACACCTCACCGCCCCAGCCAGTCCATTACTCTCAACTAGCAGTCCATCACTCTCACCTTGCAGTCCATCACTCTCGCCTTGCAGTCCATCACTCTCGCCTTGCAGTCCATCACTCTCGCCTTGCAGTCCATCACTCTCGCCTTGCAGTCCTCTCCACCCCCAACCCTTCTAGATTGTGAGTTCCCACGGGGATAGGGCCCTCGTTTCCTCCTGTACTGGTTTGTCAAATGTTGTTAAATGTATTGTAACCTTGTCTATAATGTGCCCATTGTACTGCGCTGAGGAATATGCTGGCGCTTTATAAATAAAGAATAAGCATAATAATACAGCACCGCCACAGACCGCTGGACTGAAGAAAAAAAAACACCTTTTTTAAAAAAATCAGGAATCAAAAATACTTTTTGCTATAATGAAAAGAATAAACTGTTTAAATATATAAAAAACAACACAATATTATTTTACATTGAAACCTATGGGATTCGCCCATTTTACCTGTTTAACTGAACCACCGAAAAGCAGGGCATTTTTTTCTTTCCTTCATGTTGTCTGTACCAGGTCATTAATCTTCGTCCCACAAATCCCATTCAAATGGGAAAGATCACCAGTCTGTTGTAGTCGCGCGAAGCCGTCCAATGGAAGAGGGTTAATTCTCCACTGTGTTGGGAGATTAGTCTGATCACTATGGATGACTTGTTAGTCGCACGAATACAGACCCAGTGGACGGCCAGCCTTATTCTACATCAGAATATAGCTTTTTGCGAATGCCAAAGCGTTGAATGATAGGTGAGCAGGCTTAAGAAGCAAAAATGATGACTTGGACTCACGCCGTTGCTGACGTAGTTTGGAAACTGCCATGTAAAATATAAAAAGTTATTTTATGCTTCACCTCCAGCTCCGTTCTGCACAGCTACTTGACTTCCTGAAGGCTTTCATTATCTGTAAGTGGACTCGTAATTTTCTTGAAGTGTTTGAGTACCACCGACTGTGAAAGCTCATACAGAAAAAAAATCATTATGTGTTGTAGAACATATCAAGTCTTAAAGTATAGGTTCCTCATTTATGATCAAACTGCCAGCGAAATTGTGAATTTATTGGTTTCTCATGAATGTTTTGCGCTTAATTTGCTTTTCCCGTACAAAAGCTGCTCTTCTTTTAGGTAATGGCCATGTCCTTGACTGACAGTTCAACAACTGACTATTTCTGAAGCCTTCCACTTGAACACTCTCTAGTTATTGTTTAAAACGTTCCCGCGTCGTCCGTCCTACAAGCTTGGCAATTACTATCTCTTTTTTTTTTTTACTTTATTTTTTTTCCCCCTGTGGCAGCATCACGCCAAGAAAGTTTGATGTAGTCCAGGCATCTGAAAGGCAGAAAATACGAACGATCAGCAGGAACACAGAGGAGTTAACTTTAAGCAAGAGAGGCACAAGGACGTCCTTCACGTTCAGGAAGGTGCGGCGAAACGCGTGTAAATGTGGTGAGTGTCAGCGATTTAGGGTTTTCAAGCATTTAGACATTTAAGGGTCAAATGTGATCAATTAAAAAAACCCTCTAATGCCTAATCTTCATAACTGAGAGAAGTGCCTTTAAAGTTATTTTTTTTATATATAAATTTTATTTAAATGTATAACTAGCTCTAGCAGAATTATTTGACACCTAGGCAAGTGTGTTTCATCAGCGTTTTAATACCCACATTCACACTCTGAACCGTCATTTATCATCCTGGAAAAATGCAATTTTATTAAAGGGCCACTACCACCAAAGAATGAAATGTCCTTATCGTGTTTATTTTATGTTGCTGATCTCTTACATGTGCTTTGTTTTTCTCTTGTATGTTTAGTTAAGAAAATATATTACTCTATATGTGTCACCGGGTGAATCCATTGTATGATATTTTGTCTTGGAATCTGCCCCCACAGTATCTTTACATCACTTGCTCCTCACTGTGTGGCTTTGGCCATAGAATGGAGCCTATAGGGCGATCACTGACACTTCTGATTTCTGCTCTTGTCCCTGATTGGTTTATATTGATTCTGTGTACTGACCCTGGCTATTGTATCTGGATTTTGGTTTTGCTCTATATTCCTTGTATGGTTATTCACTGAGTGGCCAGATTATTATGACCACCTGACTTTTTTCGGAAAATTAACTATAATTTGGCGCTGAAGTTGCTAGAGGGCCAGACCATTATAAATAGGGAAGCAGTTTGTTTACCACGACAGTAGAAGTGATTTTTTTTCTTGAAGATATGGGTAAACAACGCTATTTAACAACCTTTGAACGTGGGATGATTATTGGCGCTCGGAGCCATGGAGCGAGTATTAGCAAAACAGCAGAATTCATTAAATGTTCAAGAGCAGCTGTTGCTAAAGTGTTTAAAGACTGGACTGTCAGCCGAAATTTGGGTCTAAATGGGCAAATTGTGACAGTCAGCAACTAGTCAATGTTAGGGCAGAATGGAGAGTGGCAAGACTGGTACAAGACAACAGAAGGGCAACAGTGCATCAAATTACTGCAGATCTTAATCAGGGATCCTCTCAAATGATCTCTGAATGCACTGTTCGCCGTACACTGCATCGTATGGGATATGGAAGCTGGAGGCCTGTTCGAACACCTGTGCTGTCTGCAGTTAACAAGATAAAACGTCTCCAATTCGCACAGGAACACAAGGATTGGACAGTCGAGCATTGGAAAAAGTCATGTGGTCCGATGAATCCCGTTTCCAGTTGCATCATGCAGATGGCAGGGTGAGAATTTGGCGGAAACAGCATGAAAGCAGCACCCCACATGCAGGAGTACAACTCTTCAAGCTGGTGGGGCAGTGTTATGGTTTGGGGCCCTTTAATTTGAATATCACAATTTACCAAAGCATCGTTGCTGATCAAGTTCATCCTATCATGTTGATGGCGTATTCCAATGGAGAGGTCTTCTTCCAACAAGACAATGCGCCATCATGCCACGGTGCTCGTATTGTGCAGGAGTGGTTTCAAGAACACGAGGGGGAATTTCCCTTGCTTACGTGGCCCCCACAATCACCAGATCTCAATCCAATTGAGCATTTGTGGGATGAAGTTGAAGGAGCCATCAGGCAGCTGGTTCCACAACCATCAAATCTCACAGAACTGGACAGTGCTATTCATCAGGCATGGTGTCGGATTCCTCGCATCACCTTTCAACATCTCATGGAGTCAATGCCAAGAAGAATCGCCGCGGTATTGAAGGCAAAAGGTGGCCCAACGAAGTACTGATGGGGGTGGTTATAATAATCTGGCCACTCTGTGTATATCATACTGATTCGTTGTACCGATCTCTGGGTTTGTGTTTATTCTGCGATCGCTCTCTTGGCCATGTGAGTTCAGTACGAATATGTATTGTCCATATACTCTATTCAGCTTACATATGGCCATTCTGAGGACCAGCCTGTCAGATTAGGGGGTTCCTTGCTTAACTGGGTTTTGTCTGCATGCTGGGTGACTCTCTAGCCTCTCATTTACAGCTTATGTAAGTGTTGGTGTCCCTTTTTAGTAGTAACACTATTGTCTTTTAATTTTATTGACCGTGCAGCATTTCCATCTGTATGTGATAGCCAGCAAAAAAATGAATCTCCCCGGAAGGTCAGTGTACTGGGAGTGGAAACCTTGGAAAAAGAGTACGTGCATAAGGTCTATGAGGATATCGCTGGACATTTCAGCAGCACTAGACACACCCCATGGCCCAAAGTGGTTGACTTTCTCTTGGCCTTACCGAGTGGATCTGTCGTGGCCGATGTGGGCTGTGGTAACGGTAAATACCTGGGTGTGAACAAGAATTTGTACATGGTAAGTGACGTCTGGTTATGGCTTGAACTTTGCCAGTACTTACAATGTTTTCTAGTAAATTTATTATTAAGATAAACAATTTAACATTAAAACGATGGTTCTTAACAAGCAAATTGAGTGAAAGCCGACTTCTTCTCAACGATCTTCCTGTCTTTATCATTATTACATTCATTCCTGATTCTGGGAAGTCTAGATACATAATTAACTGAACCAGGATAAACCTCCCAAAACGACAAGTTTAAGTCTACACTTTTTTTAATATTTATTGTTATAGAGTTTTATTGAGAATTCCATGCACAATACAATATGGCAAATGATACAGTAAGTGAGGTGCACAAAAGGCGCACAGTTTACAAGTCTTAACTTGTCACGACACAAAATGGCAGGAATAACAATACATTTTTCAATAAAGCAAAGAGTGCAAATCAAAATTCAAGTAAATAAATGAGGGGGTGGGCGAGAGGGAGCGGGAAGATGAGGGGTGACCCGAAAATAGTGTGGGTAGAGGACCAGTAGGACAGGGTAAGGTGTTGGACAAACAACAATAGCAACAATCCTGTAATAAGGTGTGCTATGCCATGGGGAGGGGACCGGGAGCACGGAGTTCACATCTTGAGGTCAGGACAGGAGTCGAAGAGGGGGTTCTAGGCAAGCTCAGTGAGGGTGTGGATCCTGCATGGAGGGACAGGCTGCAGGCCAGTAGTACCAGCGACCGAGGTGTTTGCCACTGGTGCCCGAGGTCCCATGTAGGAGATCCTCTTCATTCCGCAAATTTTGGATCTCCTGTAACCATTCTTTAACTGTAGTTTCCAAAGGGGATTTCCAATGTCCAGGTATAACAGCTTTAGCCGTGCTCAGAAGTCTTACGTCCAAGGAGTTCTTATAATCCGTGATGTTCGGGGTGTGTGGTGCAGGAGCATAGAGGCGGGGTAAAGTCGGGGGTGCTGCTGAAACTTTGCATATGGTGTCTTGCACCATACGCCGCCAGAACGGTTGGAGCATTGAGCAGCTCCACAACATATGGAGCAGGTCAGCATGCGGAGATTGACATTTCCAGCAAGAGTCATCGGTGTGTGGAACAAATGTGGCTAGCGCGGTTGGGGGTTTGTACCATCAAGAGAGAAGCTTATACGCAATCTCCTTCGTCCTACTGGCTATCGAGCATGAGGTGGAGAGTGTGGAGATTTTCTCCCAATCCTCCTCTGTGACAGACCTCTGTAAGTTTACCTCCCATTGGCCTGATAAGAGGGCTTTGGGAAGGGGATATCCTCGTTCAGGGGTCTCCTAATTAACATGAAGAGGGACAAATCCACTAGGTGTAGAAAATATCAATAGGTACTAACCAATATATACCTTGTTCTATATTAGTAGAGCCCTGAGCGAGGGTTACCTGTCAGGGCTACCTCCTAATCTACAGGGTGTCCATAAAGTCTCTTAACAATTTAAAAAAGGTATTAAAAGGCAGATAAGCGAGAATTCTTACAAAATGAGACGTATATAATTACGTTTTTTTTTACCTCATTTAATACACCTCTATATGGGCACCATTAGTTGCACGAAGCACATCAAGCCGGTTTGATGCACACTCTGCCTTCTCTTGAGGAGTAGCCATCTTGTACGGGGTTCATTTAACAGTACCTCATTCATCAACAGGGTACCTGAACTACAAGAATGCAATGTGATAAAAACCTTGATAACCAATGAGTACACAGAACAAATCTGATGAAAATATCTTATCAATTGCCTTTGAAATTGTAAAGAGACTTTATAGACACCCTATAAATTTTGTATTCTATTAATTGGTTATCAAGCCAGTTTGTTTTATTTCACCACCAAGTGCTTTTTGTTGGGAGGGGGTAATTTATTTGAAATA
Organism: Leptobrachium leishanense; assembly: GCA_009667805.1. Classification (NCBI taxonomy): domain Eukaryota; kingdom Metazoa; phylum Chordata; class Amphibia; order Anura; family Megophryidae; genus Leptobrachium; species Leptobrachium leishanense. The sequence continues at coordinate 421,767,324 of CM019064.1, read as the reverse complement.
TGGGATGTGTGGATAAAAATAGTAATTTTGCATAAAACGTGTTATTCCGAGGTAACCTTTTTCCTGTATTTGTTTAATGCTCACAGATTATCCCTGGGATGAAAGTCTCTAAACTCTAGATGGCGTCACTTATTTTACACAATTTCACACATGGTCTGCATTATTAACATACAGGCAGGAATGTCCTTTGTGTCAAATCCAGTAAATGTGATGGATAATAAAATGGTCAGATCTCCATTTTACAGGGATTTGTAGGGATCATATTGAGATTATTGGTAGCACAGCTTCCAAATAATACCAATAAAATAATATCTGTATGTGCTGCATAATGCCTGTGTATGGAAATGACCGTAACACCTTGTATCTGTATGTGCTGCATAATGCCTGTGTATGGGAATTACAGTAACACCTTGTATCTGTATGTGCTGCATAATGCCTGTGTATGGAAATGACCGTAACACCTTGTATCTGTATGTGCTGCATAATGCCTGTGTACGGGAATTACAGTAACACCTTGTATCTGTATGTGCTGCATAATGCCTGTGTATGGAAATTACAGTAACACCTTGTATCTGTATGTGCTGCATAATGCCTGTGTATGGGAATTACAGTAACACCTTGTATCTGTATGTGCTGCATAATGCCTGTGTATGGAAATTACAGTAACACCTTGTATCTGTATGTGCTGCATAATGCCTGTGTATGGGAATTACAGTAACACCTTGTATCTGTATGTGCTGCATAATGCCTGTGTATGGAAATTACAGTAACACCTTGTATCTGTATGTGCTGCATAATGCCTGTGTATGGAAATTACAGTAACACCTTGTATCTGTACTGTACAGGGATATTCAGTCAGTCAGTATAACCCCCTGAATCTTATCCCTGTACAGCAGTGAGTGACCCCAGAGCTCTCGCTGACTGTTGTAATGCAGTAGTAAAGTTTGTTGCACTTTTTTTTACACTATGAGTGGAGCCATTTTCCTCTTCTTTACAGCAATCCTGGGTGACGGGGGTGAGATCTGTTTCTTCCCAGGGGCACATTAATCCTGTTGGCACTATTTAAATTATGATTTTAAAAAGGGATGCAAATTGTGTTTGTATGTAAATTTTTCCTTTTCATTGTGTTACCAAGGCAAGCATGTGTGAGCCTTTTTGGTAGTGAAAACGTTAATTCATTAAGCAAACCAAGACCTGTTACAGTTGATGTAAAGAGAACAGACGTGGGTTGTGCGCAGCTGCACCTTTCTGACATCTTTGGATTGAATTGAATAAATAAGGCTGCTGGAAGGGACATTGTATTTTTGTAGCAGAATGGATAAAATAGAAAAAAGTACCTTTTTGATTTATGTTAGCGTTCCACCACCTGCGCAGATGTTGTGATCGTCTCTACTACACTATTGTTTTTTTTCTTGTTTTGTTACCAAACCCCAAAACATGGTACATTATAGTCTGAAAGGGTTAAAACACTAGAGGTAAGCAACGGAGGGGTTAAACATTAATCCCTTCACCCCCTTCCCATTTGAAAACTCTATTTCCCTTTAAAAACTCCCATGAATCCAGCACTGGTCTCTCTGATCTCTGCTAGATATGGCATGTTTCCAGCTTAGTTTGTCTTGTGACTGCATAGGGGTTGGAGTGGACGCACCAACCAATCCAATGGCTCTCAGTGCAGGAAGGCTTTTGATACCATTGGATAACAGTAGTCTACAAAGGTCTCCAAGCCCTGAAACTTGAGCTCAGAGCTCTCTGATCTTAGGTTGTGGACCGCACTAAGCCCCTGCATTTAATTGGCTGAAGTAGCCCTCCTCAGGGGAAGATGTTGGTAACATTTTGTAGAGTGTTCCATGGGAGGAGGAACCGGGGTTTCCATGTGCGCTGGAGGCTTCACTCATGATTTTGGGTCGGATCGGCTTTGTAAAGCTGATAACCAAGCCCTGTGAAAACCTTTGAACGGCCCCCAAACTTGATCATTGAGCTCGGATCAGAACATCAAGTTTTTTTTCCTTTAATACAGCCCTTAATTTTAAGGTATTTTCATTAAAAATTGGTCCCATTATGGCAGTTTAGGTGAGCATGTCTGTTTAATGTTGCTGCAGCGCTAATGTATTTCTTGGCTTTATTGTCTCAGCAGGAACAGCAATATATTGCTTTTTTGTGGCGCATAGGTGAAACCAAAGGATTCGCTACACATTCCTTCAAATATGGTGCTTCCCTCCACCACAAAATATCATAGAAATACACAAAAGGAAAGGAATAGCGCTTCAACTCCCACACCTTCTGTGCTCATACACTATGTTGACAAAAGTATTCGCTCACCCACCAAATAATCAGAATCAGGTGTTCCAATCACGTCCATGGCCACAGGTGTATAAAATCAAGCACCTAGGCATGCAGACTGTTTTTACAAACATTTGTGAAAGAATGGGTCGCTCTCAGGAGCTCAGTGAATTCCAGCGTGGAACTGTGATTGGATGCCACCTGTGCAACAAATCCAGTCGTGAAATTTCCTCGCTCCTAAATATTCCACAGTCAGCTGTATTATAAGAACGTGGAAGTGTTTGGGAACGACAGCAACTCAGCCACGAAGTGGTAGGCCATGTAAACTGATGGAGCGGGGTCAGCAGATGCTGAGGCGCATAGTGTGAAGAGGTCACCAACTTTCTGCAGAGTCAGTCGCTACAGACCTCCTCCAAACTTCATGTGGCCTTCAGATTAGCTCGAGAACAGTGCACAGAGAGCTTCATGGAATGGGTTTCCATGGCCGAGCAGCTGCATCCAAGCCATACATCACCAAGTGCAATGCAAAGCGTCAGATGCAGTGATGTAAAGCACGCCGCCATTGGACTCTAGAGCAGTGGAGACGCGTTCTCTGGAGTGACGAATCGCACTTCTCCATCTGGCAATCTGGTGGACGAGTCTGGGTTTGGCGGTTGCCAGGAGAACAGTACTTGTCTGACTGCATTGTGCCAAGTGTAAAGTTTTGTGGAGGGGGATTATGGTGTGGGGGTTGTTTTTCAGGAGCTGGGCTTGGCCCCTTAGTTCCAGTGAAAGGAACTCTGAATACTTCAGCATACCAAGACATTTTGGACAATTCCATGCTCCCAACTTTGTGGGAACAGTTTGGAGCTGGCCCCTTCCTCTTCCAACATGACTGTGCACCAGTGCACAAAGCAAGGTCCATAAAGACATGGATGACAGAGTCTGGTGTGGATGAACTTGACTGGCCTGCACAGAGTCCTGACCTCAACCTGATAGAACACCTTTGGGATGAATTAGAGCGGAGACTGAGAGCCAGGCCTTCTCGTCCAACATCAGTGTGTGACCTCACAAATGCGCTTCTGGAAGAATGGTCAAAAATTCCCATAAACACACTCCTAAACCTTGTGGACAGCCTTCCCAGAAGAGTTGAAGCTGTTATAGCTGCAAAGGGTGGACCAACGTCATATTGAACCCTATGGATTAGGAATGGAATGTCACTTAAGTTCATATGCGAGTCAAGGCAGGTGAGCGAATACTTTTGGCAATATAGTGTTTATTAGAAGCACTCGCTTACATTTCTTTTGTTGGAACTGTTTGCCTTTTTATTATTCAGTCCTGGTGACTTATCAAGGGTGAGCGAATCATGACGCCAATGATAAATCTTAATTAGTTTTAGTCATAAGAGGTTATTCACTAAGCACCGAAATTTTACTTCCCTGGCCATCTAATCTTTGCAAAATTTTGTGTCTAAAAGCGTTTCTTTTTTTTGGAAAGGAAATGTGTTGTTTTATATAGTAAGCCTGTATTCTGTTGGAATAACTCACTGAAATCCGTGCAAGCAAGAGTCTAGTAAACACACGCAGTCAGAGAAGGTTTGAAACCCAAAATAATAATTTATTATCCAAAATAATGGAAATAAATTATATTCAATAATGTAATCAAACCAAAAACATGCCTCTTTCCTCTGGGTGCTGGGATTCTTGTTCAGATGTACACTCCTTCGCCAATGTAATACAGAACACGGGGGTACCAAAAAAAGAGTATTCTCAAAGCAGCTTTACAGAAATAAAATGCAAATAAAAATCATTTCTAAAATGTAATAAGGCTTTGCAATACAAGTTTCGCTGGTGCTTGCCCAAATCCAACAGTTGGATCTGGGCAAGCACCAGCGAAACTTGTATTGCAAAGCCTTATTACATTTTGAAATGATTTTTATTTGCCTTTTATTTCTGTAAAGCTGCTTTGAGAATAAATACTCTTTTTTTGGTACCCCCGTGTATTGTATTACATTGGCGAAGGAGTGTACATCTGCACAGGAATCCCAGCACCCACTGCACAGCACAAAGTTTATTCTACAGTATTTTTTACTGTAATTTCTTTCTACAGTTTGAATTTGCCGCCTGGTCCCGACCCCCTGCGTCGCTTGGCTCGCAGGGAGCGGAACCAGGAAGCAAAGTCACCGGCTGCCGCGATCACGCTGCGGTGACTGCGGAGACGGCAAGGGAACGAAGGATGCGGTGAGTATGCATCCAGTCCGAGTGTGGCTCGGGGTTACCGATCGCGTAGCGAAATTTAACCCAGAGTCACACTCGGGAATACTGCCAGGCAGGTTAAACAAAATCACTGTGTTTCACGTCGGTGCACGATGACTATTTTATTTGGCCGAAACTACGATGAATTCACTATTCACCAGCTGGTCACCATAGTATGCCAAAGAGAAAAAGTTGGAGAATGTCACCGAAGAGCAGCAAACTGACCTTGGCGAAATCCAACGAACTGCAAGAAAAAAAAAAAGGAACACTCCTAGTCTCCCAACAGGGATTTAAAACCATAAAAATATATTAAAATGTGTCTAAATAAAAAAAAGTCCTATAACCCTTTCCCGCCACAGGGCATTTTATGCCATCCCTGCGACAGGTGGGTCTTGAAGCCACAGGGCGTACTATTACGCCACCTCGTTGACTTCAATGGACCTCTTCCGGCTCCGTCCTCTAGTTCGCGTGCACAATTTGCTGCTGGGGACGGCCTGGTTCAAGCTGTCCCCCAGCAGCCAATGACACGCATCCACTGTGTGGACGGGCCGAAGGAAGGCCCGCCACAGCAGTCAGCTACTAGGGCGTACTAGTACGCCCCGGCCGGCATTAAAGCCCTCCTGCAGGGCACCACCTGCCCGGCTTGAAAGGTTAAAAAAAAAAAAAGTCCTGTTGCAGAATAAAAAGAAAAACCTTTTGAAATTTTTTTATCAAAAAAATACAAAATAGTGTTCTAAAAAATAGACTTTTTGTTGAAAATGAAGCGTAAAGGTTTCTTTTTTAAAAAAAAATTATATTACATTTTTACATTGAAACCTATGGGATTCGCCGGTTTAAACCTGTTGAATTGAAATACCGATAATGAGGTAATTTTGCCGTCACTTTGGCATAGTTTGGCATTCTGTGAATAGACAAACCATTACTTCTGCCAAACTGCACCGTATTTCGATGTGAATTCGTCTTTATTTCGAGAATTGACAGCTTTGTGAATTAGACTAACTGCCACAAGTCTGCAACGAATGTTGACATTTACCGTTTGGTGCACTTCGGTGGCCAGTTCGGCACTTGGCGGATAGCCCCTATAGTCTTCTGACTAAAATACCATTTAGTTTTGGTCAGGGGTCAAGTCGTAAAAAAATTATTGTGGGAACTCGCCAACATTTCTGTCCATTGCAGTCTTAAAGATTTCTGGGAGGCGCAGCAGCTGCAGCACTTCTTTATGCATGAGAATGCAATTCCTCTGCGTAACACTGAGATATTCCAATGCCTTCCCAATGTGCTTAAATCCAGGAAAACCCTAGAATATAGACCGTTTTATAAAATCGTTTCTAAATAGAAAAGTATTGCAGCTTCCCAGTATATCCGCCAAAAGGGAACGAAGTTCCTCCTGCTAAAATAGTGCGGAGAACTACGTTCCCAAGCGATCCTGCAGGACCTGACCACTGGTTTTGATCATATTTTAGTTGGCTGAAATGTTTTAGTTTAAGTCGACTAAAATCTAATGGGTTTAAATATAAATTATTTCAGCACTTCTCTAGAATTTTCAAACTCCTTTTTATACTTGTAAAGTAAACATCTTATCTGAATATAGAGAATCTATCATTTCTCTCTTGCATCAGATGACCCCTGATTGGTTCTTCTCCCAAATAGTCCCTCCCTAACATTTTCGTATAGTTTTTATTAGTCGACTAAAATGTCAGTGAATTTTCCTCATAGTTTTATTCATCGTTGCTTAGTATTTATTTAGGAATTTTCCTCACGGTTTTATTCATCATAGCTTGGTTCTTATTTAGGAATTTTCCACAGTTTTATTCATCATAGCTTGGTTTTTATTTAGGAATTTTCTTCACAGTTATTCATCGTTGCTTAGTATTTATTTAGGAATTTTCCTCACGATTTTATTCATCGTAGCTTGGTTTTTATTTAGGAATTTTCCACAGTTTTATTCATCGTAGCTTGGTTTTTATTTAGGAATTTTCCTCGCAGTTTTATTCATCGTAGCTTGGTTTTTATTTAGGAATTATCCTCGTAGTTTTATTCATCGTAGCTTAGTATTTATTTAGGAATTTTCTTCAGTTTTATTCATAGTTGCTCAGTATTTATTTAGGAATTTTCCTCAGTTTTATTCATCGTAGCTTAGTTTATATTAGTATTTATTTAGGAATTTTTTTCACAGTTTTATTCATCGTAGCTTGGTTTTTATTTAGGAATTTTCCTTGCAGTTTTATTCATCGTAGCTTAGTTTTTATTTAGGAATTATCCTCGCAGTTTTATTCATCGTAGCTTGGTTTTTATTAGTATTTATTTAGGAGTTTTCTTCACAGTTTTATTCATCGTAGCTTGGTTTTTATTTAGGATTTTTCCTCACAGTTTTATTCATCGTAGCTTGGTTTTTATTTAGGAATTTTCCTCACAGTTTTATTCATCGTAGCTTGGTTTTTATTTAGGAATTTTCCACGCAGTTTTATTCATTGTAGCTTGGTTTTTATTAGTATTTATTTAGGAATTTTTCTCATAGTTTTATTCATCGTAGCTTAGTATTTATTTAGGAATTTTCCTCAGTTTTTTTCATCGTAGCTTAGTTTTTATTCGTATTTATTTAGGAATTTTCTTCACAGTTTTATTCATCGTAGCTTGGTTTTTGTTTAGGAATTATCCTCACAGTTTTATTCATCGTAGCTTGTTTTTTTTTTAAATTCTTTATTTTCAGGATTTTAAACAGAATAAAGGTACCACATAAATTCCTCCAATATCGTAAGGACAAACAGTCATCGATAGGCACGTACCGAGGGATAACCTCATCCTAAGACAAGGATAGCAAAGGAAAACGACGATGGGGGACATAGGACAAGAAAAGGGGGGAAAAGGGAAAGGGGGGATTTTCACCAGGTCGAGCAAACTGAGTAAAATTTCAAATACAGACATTCCAAAGTATCATTTTCACATAATCATTCCACAGGTGCCAAGTTTTCTGGAATTTGGGAAGGGTTTGGCACACGATCGCTGTCAATTCCTCCATAAGCCGTACATCTGACACTTTGGCTTATCGTAGCTTGGTTTTTATTTATGAATTTTCCTCACAATTTTATTCATCGTAGATTGGTTTTTATTTAGGAATTTTCCTCAGTTTTATTCATCGTAGCTTAGTATTTATTTAGGAATTTTCCTCAGTTTTATTCATCATAGCTTGGTTTTTATTTAGGAATTTTCCTCATAGTATTATTCATCGTAGCTTGGTTTTTATTTAGGAATTTTCCTTGCAGTTTTTTTCATCGTAGCTTGGTTTTTATTTAGGAATTTTCCACAGTTTTATTCATTGTAGCTTGGTTTTTATTTAGGAATTATCCTTGCAGTTTTATTCATCGTAGCTTGGTTTTTATTAGTATTTATTTAGGAATTTTGCTGATAGTTTTATTCATCGTAGTGAAAATGTAGGTTCACTAAAATCTGAGTCAGGGTTATTGTTAACTGAAGATCAGGATAAGGCAGAAATTTTAAATGATTATTTTTCTTCAGTATTTATCAAAGAGAAACCTATAACAGGAGACATGAAATTCATTAATAAAAACTTACTAATACAAAGTGACTGGTTGACTCAGGACAAGGTTTTGCAGAAATTAAACAATGTGAATGTGAACAAAGCCCCAGGGCCAGATGGAATTCACCCGCGAGTACTGAGAGAGCTATGTGTTGAAATATGTAAACCTCTGTTCTTAATCTTTCGAGATTCTTTTCTTTCAGGAATCGTACCAGAGGATTGGAGAAAAGCTGACGTGGTCCCTATATTTAAGAAAGGTTTCAAATTTGTGCCTGGGAATTATAGACCTGTGAGCTTAACATCTGTGGCTGGGAAAGTATTTGAGGGGTTACGAAGGGATAATATTCAGGAATTTATTGGGAGGTGTAATGTAATTGTCAAAAATCAGCATGGTTTCTTGAAACACAGATCATGTCAGACTAACCTAATTATGTTCTATGAGGAAGTAAGTAGAAGTATAGATCAGGGGGTCGCAGTGGATGTGATTTACTTAGATTTTGCCAAAGCTTTCGACACAATTCCACACAAAAGGTTACTATTTAAATTAAGAAAAATTGGTCTAGATGAAAAGACTTGTTCTTGGATAGAAAACTGGCTAAAAGATAGGGTACAGAGAGTGGTCATAAATGGTACATTTTCAAGATGGACACCAGTGGTAAGCGGTGTCCCTCAGGGGTCTGTTATAGGACCAATACTATTCAATTTATTTATAAATGACCTTGAGATAGGCATTGAAAGTCATGTATCAGTGTTTGCAGATGACACAAAACTAGGAAAAGTAATACAATGTAAGCAGACTTCAAACTAAGTAACAATGTGCAATGTCAAACAGCAGCCGCCAAGGCCAGCAAAGTATTGGCATCCATTAAAAGGGGAGTTCACTCACGGGATGAAAACATAATTTTGCCTCTGTATAAATCAATGGTCAGGCCGCACCTTGAATATGCCGTGCAATTTTGGGCACCTGTCTTAAAAAAAGATATTATAGCGCCAGAAAAAGTGCAGAGACGGGCAACTAAATTAATAAGGGGAATGGAAGGGTTAAGTTATGAGGAAAGACTAACAAGCTTAAACCTGTTTAGTTTAGAGAAACGGCGCCTTAGAGGGGATCTGATAACCTTATATAAATATATACGGGGCCATTATCAACCATTGTCTGATAACCTATTCATTAACAGGACTATACACAGGACACGAGGTCACCCATTTAGACTGGACGATAGGAAATTCAGCCTAAAGCATTGGAAGGGTTATTTTACAGTGAGAACAATAAAGCTGTGGAATTCTCTGCCTGTTGAGGTGGTTGGGTCAGAGTCTGTACAGACTTATAAACAGCGACTGGATGACTTCCTGCAGACACAGAATATTAAGGGTTATAATATTTAATATGTGGGTAAAAGCTTCTTGATTCAAGGAGAAATCTGACGCCATTCTGGGGTCAAGAAGGAATTTTTCCCCAGTATGTTGCATATTGGCAAGCATTTCAGACTGGGTTTTTTGGCTTCTTTTGGATCAACAGCAGTAGGTTATGTGGGAGAGGCTGAACCCGATGGACGCACGTCTTTTTTCAGCCTATATAACTATGTAACTATGTAGCTTAGTATTTATTTAGGAATTTTCTTCACAGTTTTATTCATCGTAGCTTGGTTTTTATTAGTATTTATTTAGGAATTTTCTTCACAGTTTTATTCATCGTAGCTTAGTATTTATTTAGGAATTTTCCTCACAGTTTTTTTCATCGTAGCTTAGTTTTTATTCGTATTTATTTAGGAATTTTCTTCAGTTTTATTCATCGTAGCTTGGTTTCTGTTTAGGAATTATCCTCACAGTTTTATTCATCGTAGCTTGTTTTTTTTTAAAATTCTTTATTTTCAGGATTTTAAACATATAACCAAATAAAGGTACCACATAAATTCCTCCAATATCGTAAGGACAAACAGTCATCGATAGGCACGTACCGAGGGATAACCTCATCCTAAGACAAGGATAGCAAAGGAAAACGACGAAGGGGGACACAGGACAAGAAAAGGGGGAAAAAGGGAAAGGGGGGGATTTCCACCAGGTCGAGCAAACTGAGTAAAATATCAAATACAGACATTCCAAAGTATCATTTTCACATAATCATTCAACAGGTGCCAAGTTTTCTCGAATTTGGGAAGGGTTTGGCACACGATCGCTGTCAATTCCTCCATAAGCCGTACATCTGACACTTTGGCTTATCGTAGCTTGGTTTTTATTTAGGAATTTTCCTCAGTTTTATTCATCGTAGCTTGGTTTCTATTTAGGAATTTTCCTCACAGTTTTATTCATCGTAGCTTAGTATTTATTTAGGAATTTTCCTCAGTTTTATTCATCGTGGCTTAGTTATTATTTTAGATTTAATCGCACAAAAAATGTAGTTGACTAAGTCTCAGTTGAAATTTTATTAGTCAATGAAATTAACACTGGTTGACTCTTTCTAATGTTACGTGTCCGATTCCAGTTTTGAGGGAGACAACAAAAAAAGCGAATAAAAGCTGTGTTCTGTTGATAAGTGACACAGAAATAAGAGCCAGTAACACACAATTAACAGCTCCCGCAAACTGTAATTGAAGCCCATAACTCACCCCCTCCGTGCTTTTTATCATTCGCTTTCTCATTTGGACGGAGGCAGGCGCTGAAAGCTGGGCCCACTTTACATGTGTGCCGTGCAATCTGGATGCAAATTACAAGCTAATATGCTTTGTTCCCTTCAATTAGTTTACAATTCATTAACATTTCTTGGTGTGTTTAAGATCACCCTCAAGGTCATTATTCTTTCTTTACTTGGCTCACATAATCAGAACATTTTCTACACAAATGTTTTCTTAAACGTTCCACATCGTGCCGCTTTATTTAATACAGTATAAGGTGAATGATCGCCAGTCCTGCCCGGCCAATAAGTACGTCTCCTTACAGAGGCTTATGTGTTTTGGCTGACAAATGGTGACCGTTACCAGTCCCATTCCAGTAGATATAAACACCTGGAAAGGTAGAACCAGAGAATCCGTATTGTACAACACACATACTCACACCTACACGCCCTTATACCTACACACACTCCAACAAAGCCCTATACATACACACACACAAACACAGTTAGGCCTGAAGTGTTTTTCCTTTTCTCAGATTCTAGAATATTGGCAATAGAGATGTCCTGATCCTTAAGATCGGGAGCCAATCGTGGCAATTATCGGGTATTGGCTTGCTTAAGCCGATCCAGTCTCCAAGTCTTTGACCTGCTGTGTACTCAGACTTCCAGCTACCCTGCTGGAGCCAGAGTGTCTCTACACACACTTCCAGCGTCTTCCCTGCCTGCTCCATGGCAAACAAGCAGGCAAAGAAGATGCCGTGAGTGTATCCTGAGACCCCGGGATTCACTTTAGAGACTGAACCGATGGTCGTGCAGTATTGGATTGGGACGGGACACTGTAACGGCCGATCTGGAATACCGCACAACTCGGATCGGGACATCCCTAGTTGGCGTATAATAATGAGAGATCTTTGGAAGGAACCCAAAGTCTAAACACAAAATCCATTTATCTTGCACACAGCCTAAAGGTCACTTTATAGATTTATTATCATCTTGAAATTTGACAAATTTTGGTGTCAAATGTTAAACCTGCCCAAATTCTAATTCAGACTTGAACTTAATTCTTTAATTTGTTGGTCCCCATGTAACGTTTAGGCTTCTCTTCACCCGGAAGGCAGCCAGTGAGCCCAAGCTGGACCGCTTCCAGGATCCAAATCTGCTTTGCACATACACGATGATGCCACCGGCAGGCTGATATATATCCATGATTTCACCTGACTTAATCATAGTCCAAGTCAAACACGATTTTCCTGTTGGGCAAAGTCGAGGCCTCTGAATTTGTTCACTGACTGAAGCTCTGTCTGAGCATTCGCAAAGCACAGCCAACACGTTTAGCAGTGCCTCCCCAAACCTGTCAGCCCCGCTCTGCCGATGCCCGGATGACGGGTCCGTCAACTAACAAATAATTGAAATCCAAAAGGAAATTTGCATTTTTTTTCTTCATTTTTTCTATTCTAGCATTTTGTCGTGACTTGACATATGCACGTAGTAAACACCTGCTACTGTTTGGTTGTGGGGTTTTTTTTTGTTTAAAGTAATTGCAATTTTTTTATCAGTTTCCATTTTTCCCATGATGCAACATTGACTAAAATCTGTGTAAAAGCTTTACTTTGTGGCTCTCGTTTATTTAATCTACAGTGTTTAACAGTCGTTGAAGTGGAGGAGGGAATGTTTAGACAAGGATGCAGGAAGTCTATTGTTCTCCAGGCTACTCCAGATAAGAGCTGGCTGCCAAATGAGATAAGACAGGGGACATAATGACTTCTACCCCCTGGTGGTGTCCCTGGAATACATCCCACACAATACAATGATTTGAGTCAGTGATTGTCCCATAGACTCCATTCTATGGCCAAAGTCACACAGTGAGGAGCAAGTGATGGAAAGATACTGTGGGGGGGGGGGGAAGCATACAACATAAAATATCACACAATGGATGCGCCCAGTGACACATATAGAGTAAAATATTTTCTTAACTAAAAATACAAGAGAAAAACAAATCACATATAAGATATCAGCAACATCAAATAAACACAATAAGGACAATTCATTTTTTGGTGTTCGTGGCCCTTTAATCGTGATGAGAAAAACGTGGTTAAACTGAGCTCAGCAGCGAAGGGGTTAAATGAATTGACTGGTATGGGCATTGTGAATCTGTTTGCTCTGTGTGTTTATAACACTTTGATATATTTTTGCCATCAATGAGTAAATGCATTTGTTGTTCTTCTTTTCCTGAAAGATTGGCTGCGATCGCAGTAAAAACCTGGTGGACATTTGTGGAGAAAAGAAATTTGAGGCATCCGTTTGCGACGCTTTAGAAGTACCTTTCCGGGGGAGTTCATTTGACGCCTGCATTTCCATAGCTGTGATACACCATTTCGCTACTGAGGTAAGTAGAGCTACTGGGGCAAAAAGAAGGACACGTACATTCTAAGGAATGAAGCAGGGGGCAGGAACGAGGCTATTCTGAGATGTAGACAGCTTCTCTATCCAGTCGTTTAACCCCTTAGTGACCGGGCGGTTTTACACAAATCCGTCTTTTAGTGACCGCTGCTGTTTTTACGTTTCTGCGCTGTTCGTGTTTAGATCAAATTTTCCTCTTACTCGTTTATTCAACCCACACATATTATACACCCTTTTTCCCGCCATTAAATGGACTTTCTAGAAATACCATTATTTCCATCATATCCAATAATTTAATATAAAAAAAATATGAAATATGATGAAAAAAATGGTAAAAACACACTTTTTCGTAATTTAATCCCCTAAAGCTATAACCACCAATAAAGACCCCGGCTAAATAGTTTCCAAATTTTATCCCGAGAATAGAAATACCCAATTTTTACATGTTTTTACCTTTTAACCCTTTCACTGCTGAGCCAGTTCACCTATGTGCGCTGCGCTCATTCTGACCATTTTGTGCTAATTATTTTTAGATGACAGCCTAGGTCCTATTTAATTAAACTCCCCCCAGACAAAAAAAACTTTAAAAAAAAAAACTTTCTTTTATTTTATTTTATTTTTTTATTATTTTTTTTTTATTTAATTTTTTTTTTACATTTTTTTTTTAAAACCAAACCTGGTCATGTTTGGTATCATTTGAAAGGCCATAATCAGGCCTTTCAAATGATGGCAAATATGACCATCTAGCTGCCATGGATCGGGAGATAAAGGGATCCTTAGGATCCCCTTATCTCTACATGGCAGCTAGAGGGTTAACTGGCCCACTGACATCCTCACACATATGGTGAGGTTGTCAGTGGGTGGGGGGGGACCTGGAGGCTAGGCTGACATCCAAGATGTCAGCCCCCCTCCAGGTTTGAATCACGTTTTGGCGCCAATTGGCGCCGCAACGTGATCCGGCGGCGAAATGGTTAATGCCATACACCGCTGGAAAGGGGAGGCTCTCCCCTCTCCAGCGGTGCAAACGGCATCTCCCTAGCTTCAATGGTTGGGGAGATAGAGGGCTCTGAAGGAGCCCCCCCTCCCCTCCATTGAAACACATGGGGGCACCTTCTGATGACGTCACCACGCAGCGTGGCGACGTCATCAGCCTCGCCTGCCCATGTAAATCACATGGGCAGGCTTCCTCCCTGTCAGATCGCCGTGGGATCCGACGAGGGAGGTGAGTATCAGGCGGGAGGGGGATTTGGCGCCGCTGACGTACCCTGTACGTCATCGGGTCTAAGGGAGACCCGAACACAGGACGTACAGGGTACGTCAGCGGTCGGGAAGGGGTTAAAGAGAAAAAAAAAATGGGATTCAAACCTTAAGTATTAGGTTTTATTTCTTGACCATTTTTAAAAAAAAAATATCATAGTTTGTGAGACACCTTGTTGGAAGTTTTATCACTTTGCTTCTCATACCCAAAAATATTTATTTATTTATAAAGTATTTTACCAGGAAGGATACATTGAGATTTCTCTCGTTTTCAAGTATGTCCTGGGTTCAAGAACATTGAATTTGGATTCCCTTAAAAGGACATTGTGGTAAAAAAAAGTATTTGGGCCCAAAAGAGTCACAGGCTGTCCTAAATAAGCACGTAGCTTTTTATTAACCCCTTCACTACCGAGATCAATGTATCTCTGGCTTCAAAAGACACCATCCGGTGCCCCGATATCGAGATATCTTGATCTGGTGATCTGCAGCCCAAAAGCAAATGAAATTATTTTGCAGTAAACAAATTTGGTTAGCTTTTGAGCTGCAGAAGGTGCCTCCAATGTTTTTGTCCTGTGGGCATCATGCCCAAAGAGCTAAAAGTGTGTAAAATTGGCTGCTGAATGCTCTGACAATGCGCATTCAGCAGCCGATGCAGGGAATAAAAAGGAAACTAGACCTGCAGCTCAAATGGCTGTAACTCAATTTGGCAGTAGATGGCGCCATCTTCTGGTCAAAATCGATTATTAACAGTAGAAATACAATGGGTATCAGCTCAAATATTTCTTACTGTATAATTAATTAAAAATGATTTTACAAAAACACTGGTTTCTGAATTTTTTTTTTGAAAATCACTTTGTAGTGAAGGGGTTAAAGGTGTATGATAATTATGTCATTTTAAAGAGAGCTAACGTAGGGAGGCTTTTTCCCCGAGTGATTGTCCGGTCTGAGGAGGTACACTTGGAAAACATCATCTGGAGAATTCTTTTCATGCAGCTTTAAGCCGTAATTATTTTTTTCTAGATTGTGTAGCGGGAGTGGCACTAAAAAATAGTCCTGGGCTTCTACACACGGGTACACACAGACTGCCATTCATTTACATGCACACAGATATACATTTATATGCACAGCCATTCATTTACACACACAGCCATTCATTTACATGCACACACGCGCACAGCTAAACATTTACATGCACAGCCATTCATTTACACGCTCAGCCATTAATTTACACGCTCAGCCATTCGTTTACACTCAAACGCACGATCAGCCATTCCTTTACACGCACGCACAGCCATTCATTTACACGCACGCACACCCATACGCTCAACCATTCATTTACACGCTCAGCCATTCATTTACACGCACGCACGCACACCCATACGCTCAGCCATTCATTTACTCTCAGCCATTTATTTACATGCTCAGACATTCATTTACACGCGCACACACCTATACGCTCAGCCATTCATTTACATGCTCAGCCATTCAATTACATGCAAACGCACGCTCAGCCATTCATTTACACGTGCACACACCCATACGCACAGCCATTCATACACACACACACATACGTTTACATGCACGCACACACTTACTAGATGATGTGTTCCTGCTTTTTTTCACCAATAATGGATGCCTTTTATGTGGGTCATGATAAAGTGTCTGATAATTGACTGAATACAAATGATAACCTAATAAATGTCACATGACTGCGCACTCAAACACATGGACTGAACGCACCTATGTTTCATTTAATAAAGAAGTACATTTTGCCGCCTACCCCAAAGTATTTAGCTGGAAGTGGGTCATATTCACTAAACCTGTCGTCTTATTCTTCCTCGCAGGAACGACGGCTGGGCGCAATAAAAGAACTAACCCGTCTCCTTAGGCCAGGAGGAAAGGCGCTTATCTATGTCTGGGCAATGGAACAAGAATACAATAAAAAGAAATCCAAGTACCTGAAGGAAAATAAAAGCAATGAAGAACAAGAAACACTTAATAGCCATGGCGGTGAAACGAAGCCAGACACGGGCAACTCGCTGCCTGTCCACAACAACCGAACGGCTTTTGAGGCTCAAGATCTGCTGGTTCCGTGGCATCTTAAAGCAACAAATCGGACTAATGACCCTGTGACATCACAAGACAACCAGCTGGGGACCGGTGCGATCTATCATCGCTATTATCACGTGTTCTTTGAAGGGGAGCTGGAAGGACTGTGCCGCAAACTGGAGAACATTACAATTTTACAGTCTTACTATGACCAAGGAAACTGGTGCGTGATCCTGGAGAAGGCTTGAGACCTTGCGATGTTACTTGTCACATCCTGGTCATTCTGTTTTTAGCAAAAGATTTCAATTTCCGAACTATAAAAGGGCATCGACAACATAAAATAGTCAGTTGCACTTTTTATATCATCCACTAGGTGGCGCAATCTCCAAGAAAATACACATAGGGGAAGAAAAAATCTATTTATCTTTATGGAAAAATCCATGTAATTTTTCTTCCTTTTGCTGAAATAAAGGTTAAATGATGTTCTGTAGACTGTCGCCTACAGTGCCAAGGTCAAATAAGCAGACGTGGTGTATTACAGGTGTTAATATAGTGTTAGATCACTGTTTGGGGGCATTATTGCAAAAAAAAAAAAAACCCGTTCTGCAATGTAACTAATTTATATAATGTTGATATCGCACCACCCTGTCATCTGTGGAAGCTGTCTTTGATCTGTGTATAAGGCTCGGGACTGTAATCCTCTCTTCACAGCAATGGTTTTTAACTCCGCGGCTTGTTATCACAAATCTGCTCGTACTGGAAGTCAGATATGGCTGTAGGGGTTTATTTTTATATATTTTTTTTACTTTTCAACCCCTTCTATAAGCCGTTCCCCGCTGAGGTTTTTGTAGCAGATTTGGCGCTTCATTTGTGTGATGGCCTAAGCCGCGGATCACAGCTAGCTGGGAATTACAGTAACGGCGCAAAGGTCAGGCTATTTCCTACAGATCTTCCCCTCCAAGGTCAAGCAATAAAGCAGATATGTTTCCCTAATGCAATTACAGCTGTACAACTAATACAGCTTTGACAGGGAAAATCACCTTTTAATTGCCTGGAAAATGAAACGGACATCCTTAGATCCCAGCCTCTAAACTGCTTTTTCAATGGGGAAATATCCTTAAAGGGCCACTACCCCCAAAAAATGAAATGTCTTTATTGTGTTTATTTGTTGTTGCCGATATCTTACATGTGATTTGTTTTTATCTTGTATGTTTAGTTAAGAAAATATTTTCCTCTGGATGCACCCAATGACACATATATTGTTCATCCATAGAGAGCACTTGCGCTATTGAAACCAACAGATCACTTGGTGCCAGCGCTAATTTCTGGAGCGACGCTAATCGCAAAATCTTACCTACTGCTCAACCCTTGTGCGAAGTCAAAACAACCCCACAAAAAACAGGTCCTCACCCAAAATTAGCAATTGAAAGGAATGCAGCACAAGTGTTCTCTTGGCCACATACACAATAGTAATGGATCTGGAAAGCAATGTCGCTGCTGTTGCAGTAGGCTCTATTATGATATATATGTATCCTTTATCCATATATTTATCCATAGGACGAGCAACAGCACTAGTGGCCTGCTCTACGGTGCGGCCCGCTCAGGTATCACAAGGTTTTAGCTTGTTTGTGCCATTAAAGGGATGAATGCTCCATATGCAAATCAGCCTGCTCTCACCCAATGAGATGGCCAGTACTGATTGCCAAGGACGTCATCCCTGCACGAGAGGTGCAGCAACCCCCGTCGATCGTTTCGGCCTTGTTTGGCCTCGTCAGGAGGGTATAGCTGACACCCCTCTGTATTATTTATATGTTGCAGCAGGGAAATTTGTGTCGCTCACCTGGCCTTCCTTTTGGATCTATTAAATGCAGTGTAATGATTCTACATGCTGTTTGGTGGCATTTATCATGCAATGCCCATCAGCCTTTGTTAATATACACTATATTGCCAAAAGTATTCACTCACCCATCCAAATAATCAGAATCAGGTGTTCCAATCAATTCCATGGCCACAGGTGTATAAAATCAAGCACACCCCAGGAAACAGGAGGAGAGTCGAACTAATCAGGAAATGACATTTAAACCATGGAAATCAAGCCATACATGAAGATAAAGACTCAGGGACTGATGAAGCTGACATTAGTCGGAGAAACGCGTATTCCAGATATCTGACTACCCATTATATGGAATTCTATTTTATATTATTGATTTTATAAGAGTGTATTCAATAATTTTTTTATTTTATTTTAAAACCAGTATAATACGGATTCCGAGTCCTTCCTTGAGAATTCTGACATAAAGATCCCCAAGCATGATGTGTGCAGAGCGTTCAACCTAAGGGAGTTAACCAGGAACCTCTGAGGGCAAAAACCGAGTGAAATAAGGAGACACTAGCAGCCTGGAAGCCACTACAGACCGAAATCATCGATACAAAAATATAAGGTTTTTTTTTCTTTTTTTTTTTTCTTTTTATGGTTTTGAGTTAGCGCCAGGTTAATTGAGTTTACCGCCTGACCAACAGAACATTTGCCTCCCGCTACAAACGGGAAAAATCACTTAGCGTGTCGCTATTAGCGATTTGTACCGTGAGCTTACTGTACTGTCCGCGTCCTTTACTTAACATGGGGAGCGGTAGAGAGCTTTAGCGCTTTTGCAGCTAACAGATCACTTGGTCCCAGCGCTAATTTTTTGAGGGGCACTAATTACAACATTTTACCTACTGCTCAACCCTGGTGCTAACTCCAAAAAAACAGGTCCTCGCCCACAATTAACAGGCAATGTAATGGCATGCAGCACAGGTGTTCTCTTGGCCCCATAAACCATAGTAATTGATCTGGTCAGCAATGTCACTGCTGTTGCTGTAGGCTCTATTATAAAAGTATCCTTTATCCACATATATCCTAATTCTAATATATTGCCTAATTTTAAACATTTTATACTGGGGTTATTCATAGTATGTAAGCGGTTGATTATTAGGGTGACTGTGTGGACCATGTTTAAAGGGACACATGAATAAGTCTTTCCCTACAACATGTATTATTTATATGCTACAGCAGGGAAGTTATTTTCGCTCACCTGGCCTTCCTTTGGATCTATTAAATGCAGTGTAAGGATTCTACATGCTGTCGGGCGGCATTTATCATGCAATACCATCAGCCTTAATATATGTGTGCATCAAAACATGGATGATACGGTCACTGTGGAGGATTTTAATAATGCAGGGGTGAGAGGTTATTCACTGGATGTGTTCATATTCAAGCTTGTGAGGGCGGGGGATAGGTATGTCCCGGCACTCTGCACTGGGAAAAAAACCAGTTCTGTCCTGTAAACAACCGCATTAGTTTCCCTAAACAACCTTGTTCATGGACTAGGACAAGGTGATCTGTTAGTAGATCGTCAGGCACTACGTTTTAGTGACTCGCGCTAAATTTTTCCTTTAGTGATGGTGTTTTAGCTCACAACAGGTGATAGAGCCCTTAGTTTTATTCAGTGGTATGATTTAGTGGTGAAAATTATTAGTGCCCCCCAGTTTTGACTGCGGTATCCTATGTGCCCCCCTAAATATTGTTCGTAGAGTCGCCACTGCTGGGGACCAATAAGAACAGTCACCAGAACCCACAGTCCCACACTTCCCAAAAATAATTTCGGGTCTAGTTTCCCAGAGTTCCCAGTGCCATCACAATGATTTTCATACATTTTACATCTCCAATTTTACAAATATGCATTTCATTTGGTTTAAAATGTGCATTCCTTCTGATAAAGAAACAATGTATATATATTTGAGGTTTTCCTCGTCTTTGACCCTTCAAATACCCACAGGGTGTTCTTGAAGAATGGTGGAATGTGTTCGATATGGCTGGAAGGAATGGATCTGCCCTGAAGGAGGCAAAACACTGTTTTTATTCCTCATTACACGGTTGGTATCGGCAGATTTGTGTATCTGTATGCCAGCTAACCTTTGCGTTATCTTTGTATTTCGTTTGGTCGGTGGTTTGAGATGTATAACAGCGAAATAATGTTCCACAGACACATTCTGCACAGTTGTGGAATATAATGCTTTGATTGGGGAAAATTGCTGGCGTAATCGTCCCATTTCGTGTCTGCAGGAGTCAATGACAGGTCACAGCACTAGTCCCATTAAATATTGGCCGGTTCAGCCACAGAAAAATGGTTTCCCAGAATGAGATTTCTCTGCGGTAATAAGCATGTTTATTTTGATGAGTGATTTCAGTTCTGGTATAGCATATTATTTTGCCCCAGAACCAGTGATACAAATTGGCAAGGTTGTTTTTTTTATCGTTTCGCTGACGATGTCGAACTAAACATTTTCGTCAATACTATCTGTCATTTTTTTTGTGTACAAGTGTGCACAGTCTTCTCTGGCAACAGACCTCAGAGAATTATATACAATGACAAAGTGCACAACTGACTTTTGTATATATATTTTTTAAGAAAACCAGAGACCTAAGATACGGGTACTCCCAGAACACCTAAGGGGCCAATTGCTGGTGTAATTAAGCAACATAGACAGATTGAAAGATTGATATTGTGTGTAATAGATGAGAATGACATTAAACATACACTCTAAGCACCCTGACCACTTTAGTTTATTAAAGGGACACTAACACTTACAAAAGCTGTAACCAGATTATTTGTACATCGCAAACAAAAACACATTATAAAACACATTCTGTTTTTTTTCTTTCTAACTCTGTTTTTCCTTATCTGCTGTTTACATTTTGTGAATTTTTTCCCATGATGCAATATTTACAAAAATCTGTGCTAAGGTTTTTCTTTACTAAGGTGGCTTATTTAATCTACAGTATTTAACAGTTAAGGCTAGTGTCAGATGAGCATCTTTGGAGAGCGGAAGGAACGTCCATGAGAGTGGACGTTCCTTCAATTCGACGCCCGTCTGGCCACCTCGCTGAGCGCAGGCAGTGCGCTCGGCGCTGCAAGGCTCGATCCTCTTATGGAGAATTGCACTTTGCAGCTCTGTCAACGTCCGTCCTAGGGCTCTATTACATTCTACGCGCAAATTTTGCGATCCGAGCGCATTTTTTCATTCGTCTGAAAATATTGCGCGTAAAAAAGAGGCGCAAAAACTAGCGCAAATTAACGTTGCATGCAGAAATTGGTTGGTGGGCAATCAGAATTAAGAACCACAATTATCTCCCGTTCAGTTTTTGCACCTGTCATAATCAATCTGAGTATATATGTTGCAGCAATAATAAAAACACGCACAACTTCTCAATTTTATTGTTTGGGTATGTGTAGAATGTGTAACTATACTGTGCTGTATTTTTTTTTTCGTGCTGGTGTTTTTCATTTTGGCCATAACGTTCAGATTTGCCGTTACCACCAGCTTTTCAAAGACGTTAAAATTATGCGCGCAAACGTCGTTCGTAAAAAGTTGCGCATAGATTGTAATACGATGTGCGTACCAGCGCACAAATGCATTTGCGCTCACTATGTTAAGTATGGAATGCGTGCACGAACGTTCGCTCGAGCAGAGTAACTCGCATTAGACGTTAACGCGCATCGTATGCGCGAATGTCGTAATTTGTCGGTCAGCGCAGAGGGTTTTTCTCCTCGCGTTAATGCGTTTTTGCGCACGTGCACATTTTTGCGTGAAGAATGTAATAGAGCCCCTAGTGTTTTACCGGAGAGGCTTGGTTAACGGACGCTTGATGCACGTGCATTTTGTGCGCGTGCACAAGCGTGTGACCGGCCCCGTTGCAGCGTCAAAACGCTGTGACGGACACCGGTAAGCGCGTCAGTACGGGTGCACACAGCGGGCTCGTCTGACACTGGCCTTAGTAGATGGAGGAGGGAAGGTTTATATAAGGCTGCAGGGGGTGTATTGTCATGTCCAGGCTACTCAAGAGATGACAGTAGAATGAGATAAAACAGGGAGGTTAAAAGACTTCTACCTCCTGGTGATGTCCTTTGAATACATCCCACACAATACAATGATGTGAGTCAGTGACTGACCCATAGACTCCATTCTATGGCCAAAACCACATGGTGAGGACCAAGTGATGGAAAGATACTGTGGAGAGCAGTTTACAACACAGAATGGATGCACCCAGTGACACATAGGGGTTATTCAGAGAGCACCACATTTTTGGTGCTATCCAGTGCAGCGGACTTCAGTGATTTAATTTCGCTGACCCTGCGGTGAATTCAGCATTCACTGCAAGGTCCCAGAAGTGCATCTAGCGGAGTCTGCTGAACGCAGTCGCCAACCAGATCGCCGAACACAGCCAAGATCCGCTGAATGCTGTCAAAAGAAGCCAATCAGTGACAGAACGCTGCCAGGATGAGGGTAAAATAAATAAATAAAAAAAATGGCAATTTTAAAAAAAGGTGTTTAAAACAAACGAAAAGTATGAAAATGCACGGAAATAATAAAAAAAGGTCTGTTAACCCCTTCGCTGCGGTGGACGCGCTCAGCGCGTCCAACCGCATGTCACGTTCCATGTGGAGGACGCGCTGAGCTCGTCCTCTCTTTGGGGTCAGCGTTTGGCCGGGTTCCGGCCAATCGCTGGCCCCCCCGGTGCGGGCTGACATCCTCGATGTCAGCCCAGCATCCGGAACCGCCGCCGGAGTGATTAGGTGTCATCGCAGGGGCGCGATGACACCTAATTCAGGCGCCACCCCCCCGCATGTGCGGAGGAGGCGCCTGAAAGGGAGGGGGGAGGTCCTTCGGACCTCTCTCCCTCCCGATCGGCGGCGTTGCGGGGGTTAACCCAGGCACCGTTTGGAAGGGCACAGCCTGCCCTTCCAAATGGTACCTGGCATTAACCCCATGGGGGCCGGATCACGAATCGGCGCTGAAAAGCGCCGGTTCGTGATCCTTTCCCGGAGCTGGCCGACATCTTGGATGTCGGCCAAGCTTCCGGGAATGCCCCCTGAGGACTGACGTCATCGTGCATAGCACGATGACGCCAGTCCTGGAGTTAACCCCTAACTGCCACCAATGGTGGAGATAGAGGGTTCATTGGAACCCCCTATCTCCCGATCCGTGGCAGTTAGGGGTTAATGTTTGGTATTGTTGGATCGGCCAGAGCATGGCCGTTCCAACAATACCAAACATGAGTATGAAAAAAGTCTGTAAAAAAAAAATAATAATTTTAAATAAAAATAAAAAAATATTAAAAAAATAAATAAAAAAAATAAACACGTTTTTTTTCTTTTTGTTTTGTTAATGCAGCAATATTGTTCCCATTTCAATTATAATGTGAACAATGATGCTGCACTAACGAGTTTTGTATGCGGTGCGTTTGTTAAAAATCGGGTGATTTTTTTGTTAAAAATCGTGTAAAAAAAAATGTAACGAGACCCCATCTCTAAATTTTTTTAACAAGCGCACCCCATACAAAATATAACCGCAATTGCTCGCATGTTAAAATGTGAAAAAAAAACACTTTACACGTTGTAAATTATTGAAAATTCATATTTTATTGCATTTTTTGTTATAATATACAGACATGACATAACGTATACATATAATAATGACATATTATGAATCTACCGAGTCTGACGAAAAGAACGATATATAATATGTCTGGGTCATATACTAAAATAAGCCTTCAAAACACGTTTAAACATGATGAGCAAAACCGGTAAAAATGACCTCAGCACAGAGGCGGGAAAAGCCTCAGCAGCGAAAGGGTTAAAGAAAAAATCACCATTACAAAATGGAAATCGGGGCAAAGCTTGCTGGAGCATGGGAGCAGACGTGTGAGCCTTTCTCTCCTTGCCGGACACTACCATAAAGCCCCTCTCACCCTGGCCTCCAAGGACCCAGCCGCCTCCAGGCTGTCGCCCCACAAAAAGAACGGCGCTCTCGGGTTCACCATTGCTCCGATTCTCCAGCCGATCGGATCTGAGGCCTACCACCTAGATGGCGACCAGGATTCCCTGTCTTCTGCATCGGACTGCTCTAGTGCGGAGAGGGGGTCCTGGACCCAGCCAACAGGGATGATATCCAGCTGGTCCTGTCAGAGGTACGTACGTACCCGGTGGGGAAGTTGGAGAAGACTGCCTGGGCTGTGCAGGCTGACATTCAGGAGGTGGGCGTATGCACTGCAGTTCTGGAATTTAAAATGGTGGATGTTGCCCAGCATGATAACGTGGCGGTGGAGCGCACTAATGCCCTGGCGGATAGGGTTACGCATTTTGAATTGCAGTTAGAAGATCTCTCCAACCGTTCCCAGCATAACAATCTCCGTCTCCTGAGCTTACCAGAGATGGTCGCCCATGCAGCGCTGAAAGACACTGTCCTGGTTTTACTGAAAGCTTTGCTGCCTGGTTTTACAACTGAATGGCTCCTGATCGACCATATTCACCCAGTCCTGCGTGCGAGTGCTGCTCCTCCTATACACCCAGAGATGTGATAGTGCGCCACCATTATTTTGCCACAAAAGAAGCGATCTTGCATGCTTTACGTGATGCTTGGCTGCGATTTCAACAACACGACCTTCAAGTGTTTCAGGATTTGGCCCTTGGCACTTTTGGCCCGTCTCATGGCTTGGAAGCTCCTGGCGGACCACCTTTGTGCCCACTCCATCTGGTTCGCTTGGGTTTCCCCTCTTCCCTTTATTATTTTCTTTATCCCTGGAGCCACTTTCAATTGGGATTCAGTCCTCGCCTGATATTGCTGGTCTCTCACTTAACCACTTGGCTGCTATGGACGCGCTCAGCGCGTCCAGACAAGTGGTTCTCCTGTGCTATGGAGGCGCTGAGCGCGTCCATGCACAGTAGGCAGCAATCCGCGGATTCCGGCGGATTGCTGCGCCCCCCGGTGCGGGCTGACATCTTGGATGTCAGCCCAGCACTCCGGGACCCCGGCGGAGCAATTAGATGTCATCGCGGCGGCACGATGACATCTAATTCAGGTGCCCCATCCGCATGTGCGGAGGAAGCGCCTGAAAGGGAGGGGGGGAGGTCTTTCAGACCTCTCTCCCTCCCGATCGCCGGGGGCCAGAGGGTTAATCCAGGCACCGTTTGGAAGGGCACAGCCTGCCCTTCCAAACGGTGGCTGTGATTAACCCCTGGGGAGCCGGATCACGAATCGGCGCTGAAAAGCGTCGGATCGTGATCCTCTCCTGGAGCTGGCCGACATCCTGGATGTCGGCCAAGCCTCCAGGAACTCCCCCTGAGGACTGGTGTCATCGTGCATAGCATGATGACGCCAGTCCTGGAGTTAACCCCTAGCTGCCACCAATGGTGGAGATAGGGGGTTCATTGGAACCCCCTATCTCCCGATCCGTGGCAGCTAGGGGTTAATGTTTGATATCGTTGGATCATCCAGAGCATGGCCTTTCCAAGGATACTGTAGCGCTCACTCCCGGAGGAGCCGCTGAAAATGAACCACGGGTCAGTCTCCCCGCACTAGGGAATAAATATACTCCAACACCATTGTGAGTTTTTATCATTTATATAGTTTACTAAAATTTTGAGCAGATGTTGAAACACGGTATTCACAAATATTATTACAATATTTTTGTATTTCGGTAAAACGCGCAGCGGAAAAGAAACGAAACACGAGGCTTCGTATTTCGGAAAATAAAATATTCGCGACCGAACATAAAAGAATGCAATTTCCCGATAGTTCAGAAAAAGGGACAGGTAGCGAAAACCCCAAACATACAATCCCTTCGTGTTACGGCAAACGCGCAGCGGAAAAGAGAAAAATGTATTCGGAACGTATCTTTGTTTTTAACCCCGTTCTGATAAAAGGAAAATGAGTCCTGTACAAGTTAAGTTCCAGAATGTAAGAAGCGTATCTGTGTGTGTGTGGTACCCGGGTACTGTTCAACTGGCCAGTGAATTTAATAAAAGAAAATCTTCGACTAGTCAGTTGGGGCCTGTAAACTTTAAAGAGAAACAGCAGAGCGTCCTTTAATCATACACCAGCCTTGGAGGCCTCTCACCCATCCGATGACTGCTTTAGGCTCCGCTGACCCAGGACGTCTCTCCACCCGATTTTGACTGGGGATACTAGCGGCCGGATCCGTTGTCTACCTTGATGCAGCTTGTCCAGCTCCCCGCCTGCTCTCAGTTCGATTCCGCCGATCTGCAGCTGTTGTCTGGGTACTGGCAAGTCTCCTTCTCCTCAGGCTGAGTGACCCAAATAGGAATTACAGGTCTCCCTCGGGCTTTGGCCTAGCTCCTCCAGCAGTCTCCTCGGTGCGTCTGCTCTCTCTCATCCCCTGGCGCGCTCTGGAACTTTCTCCACGAGGCAGAGGATGTAAGTGTCCAGTCCCCACCCACTTCCTGGCTTCTTGCAAAGCATGTCTGTTATTGTAGTCCCAATGTCCAGTATCTGATCGCGACAGTCTCCATCTTGTGGCCAAAAATAGGTACTGCACAACAAGACGATTTTTACCACAGCGCTACACTCTCCCCCTCCTAGAACTCTTGGGTCTCTCCAAGGAGGTACAACAATTACATTACGTTTCCAACAATTCGAATGCAGTTTATACAACATGTACAGGTTCAGCAGCATACATATAGTGAGTTAATAACACTTCCTCAAGTTGACTCATATTTTGGGCTACCTCAACTAGCATAGCAGACACTTCGGGCAACCTCCGCACCGTGGTGATGGCCTCTTCAGTGCTATGTCCTGGTGAGTCGTAGGTGAGTCGTGTGGGGCGGTCGAACAGAGCGTTTTGGTTCTGGCTCAATCAGTTCCTCTTCAGGTGGAAGTACTATAGGCGTCGGCTCGATTCTTCCCTCTATCACTGGAGCAGACGTTTCTTCAGAGTATGATCCCTCCAGTGAAGGCATAGAACTATAATCACCTGAGTAAGCTTCCGGAACTACCGAGATCCCCACAGCCTCAGGGACTTCCAACTGAAATTCAAGAGGCTCAGGGATATCAACAGTCTCAGGGACTTCCAACAAGAATTCAGGAGCTTCAGGCCTCAAATTACTCTCCCATCGTTCAGGAACTGAGGTAATCTCTTCAGGCTCCGGCGAACGTATCCAGTCCAGACAGAAACTTTCTTCCTCACTGTCCCTTTCGCTCTCTTCGACACACCCGGGTCTGTTGAGACCGAGTAACAGGGGGCAAACGTGGAACAGGCGGGTTTGGCCGAGGCAATTCGTCCCCAACCGGCATTCCTTACAGCCTCTCTCAAAGGTAACAAGTGGTTTCGGTGCCAATTCTTAAGAGGCCCAGCCTTTCCATCCGGGCGAATCTGATACACTGGTAAACCCGGCAGTTGTTTGCAAACAATGTAAACCTGGGAACTCCACCTATCCGCCAACTTGTGTCTCGCAGCCGCACCCAAGTTCTTCAATAAGACCCTATCACCGGGTTGTAGATCTTGTATTCGAACTTTCAGGTCCTTTTTTTCTTTGCTCCCGGTTTCCCGAGGTCAAACGGGCCTGTTCAAACGCAGAAGCCAGATTCTTTCGAAGTCTATCCACGTAGTTTCTATGGGAAGCTACTGAGGTCTGGTCTAGGGATAACCCAAATGCCAAATCAACCGGCAGTCGAGCCTCCCTTCCAAACATAAGACGGTACGGTGAATATCCAGTTGCATCGCTCTCCGTACTGTTATATGCATGCACCAGAGTAGCTATGTGCTGACTCCAACTCTGCTTCTCCACATTCGACAAGGTCCCCAGCATGTTTAGCAGTGTGCGATTAAACCTTTCAGGCTGAGCATCACCTTGAGGGTGATATGGTGTGGTTCGAGTCTTTTGGATTCCCAACAACTCCAACAATTGCCCTACCAGTCTGCTTTCAAAGTCTCTTCCCTGATCAGAGTGTATCCTCCTTGGCAGCCCATAATGAACAAAGAACTTTTCCATCAACACCTTGGCTACTGTCGGAGCGCGTTGATCTCTTGTGGAAAATGCTTGGGCATAACGAGTGAAATGATCAGTCACTATTAGAATGTTCCCTTACCCACTAGCATCCGGCTCTAAGCACAAGAAGTCAATGCACACCAAATCCATGGGTCCCTGGCTCTGCAGATGGCTCATTGGAGCAGTTCGGGTCGGTAGAGTCTTTCTCTGAATACACCTCAGACAGGAATGACAATAACTTTCAACTTCAGCCCTCATGCAAGGCCAGTAAAACCTATCTCGCACCAGTTAAAAAGTTCTTCTGCACCCAAATGTCCATGTTCATCATGCAGTGATCGCAGCACACTCTCCCTATGTCTAGTGGGGAGGAACAACTGTTGGATCTCTTCAGCATTAGCTGAGGGGCCCCTTCGGTAGACCACCCCATCCAGCATCTTTAACCGCTCCCATTCTTTGTAGACCAACCTGGCTCCACTCGGGGAGTTGGTTAACAAAATCTCTCGCTGGTTTGTAGTCAGGGCCTTTAGGGTCAAGGCAATTAAAGGGTCTCTGGCCTGATCCGCTTTCAGGTCCTGTCTCGAAAAGGTAGGTAAACTTTCATCCCTTAACTGCGTAGGGTTACAGTAGAACTCAGGAACAGCCGCAGCCATAACTCCTATGGCCTCTGCTTCAATCCCTCCTTTGACCCGGCGCTCTGTTCCTGACACAAAGCTTGCACCCCGTCTGGAGTCAACTGAGTCCATTCTGTAGTATAGGGTCTTCTCGATAACGCATCAGCATCTCGATTATTCACCCCAGGGCGATACTTCAGGCTGAACCGAAACCCTGACAGAGCGGCCAACCACCGATGTCCCGTTGCGTCCAGTTTTGCAGTAGTAAGGATATAGGTGAGAGGATTATTATCCGTCTTAATCACGAACTCAGCTCCATACAGATAGTCTTTCAACTTGTCCACCACTGCCCACTTCAAGGCTAGGAACTCCAACTTGTGAGTAGGATAGTTCTTCTCTGAAGGAGCAAGGCTCCGGCTCACGTATGCCACAGGCCTCAGCAATCCATCATACTCCTGATATAGGACTCCTCCCAGACCTTCTCGGCTGGCATCCACATGTAGTTCATACGGCTTGTGAGGGTCCGCATAGGCCAAAACAGGAGCTCGGGTTAGACTCTCTTTCAACTTTACGAAAGCTCCTTCACATTGACTGGTCCATTCACCTTGTATAGACTCTCGAGCTTTCCTTGGCCCCGGAGCTGACGGGTTTTTGTCAGAGACCTTGCAGCCTTCTTCTGTGGTTTCTTTCTGCAGGAGTTTGTTCAGTGGTTGAGCTATTTTCGCGAATCCTCCCACAAATCTTCTATAGTAGGAACAGAATCCCAAGAAAGATCTAAGCTCAGTGACGTTTCGGGGTCTAGGCCAAGAAGCTACGGCCTCCAACTTTCGAGGGTCTGTCGAAACACCTTCTGCCGAAACCACATGTCCTAGATACGTAACAGACGGCAGACAGAATTGGCACTTCTCCAGAGACAGTTTCAGCCCCTCTTCATGGAGCCTCTTCAAGACCTTCTCCAGACGTTGCTCATGTTCTTCCAGAGTCTTCCCAAACACAATTATGTCATCCAGGTACACTAATACTTCGATTAGATTCATATCCCCGACTGTCTTCTCCATCAACCGTTGGAACGTGGCTGGAGCCCCCGTAAGGCCTTGAGGCATTCTGTTGAATTCAAAGAACCCCAGTGGGCAGATGAACGCAGTTTTCTCCTTGTCTTCAGGATGCATTGGTATCTGGTGATACCCACTTCGCAGGTCTAGTACACTAAACCACTTTGCTCCAGACAAACACTGTAGGGCATCTTCAATCCGAGGAGTGGCATATTGATCGGGGATGGTTCTCCGGTTCAATGTGCGGTAGTCTATGCATAAGCGGACAGAACCATTTTTCTTCCGGACCAACACTATGGGAGATGCATATGGACTCCTGGACTCTTGAATCACCTTGGTTCTTTGTAATTCGTTCAGCTGCTCTCGCAGATCATCTAAGTCTCCTAGCGGAACTCGCCTTGATCTTTCACGAAACGGCTTGTCTTCTTGTAATCGAATACGGTGTTCAGTACTCTTAGCTAGGCCCACATCGAACTCATCTTTCGAGAACAATTCCTTCCACTTTAAGACTTGAGACTGAAGACGTTTCTTCCACTCAGGTGAAATGGGAGCGTCCTTGGGGTAGAATCTTTCATCTGGAATCTCTTTATCTTCTCCCCCTCCTGAATCGGTAGAGAGGGGTGTAACAGACTCTACTTGCCCGATAGGCATTCGTGCTTTAAGAACCACTGGAGAATCCGTCACATTGCACACACTGACCGAGACTCTTCCTCGTGTTCTCTTCAGAGCCTTGGTGGAGATTATTTCAGGAATTACTTCGACTCCGGTTTCACTCCCATGATCAAAATCGGTTCCCAGCACCACATAGGGACCGGGTTGCGATCCGTTCAACTTGACTGAAGCCCGGAAGCTCGCTACTTCTCCTGCTTGCAGAACCTTCTCCGTTCCACCCAGTCTCCACAGTCTTCCCACTTCGGCAGGTGCCTTTCGTTCTTCGACCATCCTCTGATAGACCGGACGTAACATTGGGTGTACTCCTTGAGTTGAACCTTCTTCCAACACGATAGGCGTCAGGAGACGCCGCACTAGGTCAGTATTCGTCCCCACTATCAGGGAGCTTCTGTTCGCACCCGAGGGTCGAGGACACACAATGGCCAATGCATCACAACCCCCAGACTGCCCGATGACTTCAGATCCGATCTCCAACTTTACTTGCAGGTACCCGTCATAAGGGAGTTTCTCAGTGCCGATACCCCATATTTCCAAATCCTTCAATTCTTGCAAAGGAATGTGCTTTAAGTGTTTCTCGTAGAAGTCTCTGTAGATCAATGTTACTTGAGCCCCTGAATCTAACAGGGCTTTGGTGTAGACTCCTTCCACTTGGATTGGCACAATAGGAGAAGGACCTATCAGTTGGTCAGGAAATTTGGTGGCGGTATCCGGACGCTTAGACCCAGTTTGCTGTACCCTGGCCTTTTTCTTGGCCCGTGCAGGTTTTGGGTGTGCATTGCTTCCCCATGACGTAGACCCGGATGCTAAGGGAGTGACTCTCTCAGTCCTGGCAGGCTCTACAATTGGCTCGGCTTTGGGCCTCCTCGCCCTCTTAGTCTTTGCTTGGTTTCTGGAGCGGTTTCAACCCTCGGGCACTCAGGTTGCTCCTTTACTGGTGCCCTCTGGCGTTTCCCGCCGGTGAGGTAGATAACAGTCCTTCCAGGGCTTCCAACAGTCCCTTGACTCTATCCTTCTCAGGCTTCCGGCCTTTGCACTGTGCGCGGAAATGGCCCATCTCTCCACACCCGAAACATCTCTTCTTAGAGAGCGGAGACGTAGTTGCTTGTTGAGATTTGGTTAAAAGATTTGGACCAGACGCCACAGCAACTTCCGTCGTCTGCATACCTGTGAGGAATTTCTGCATTTCTGCCTGCATTTCTGTCACCTTCATCAATACCCGGCACAGTTCCGCGTGCGCTTGTTGCAATTCAACTTGAGCTTCCTGAACTTTCTTGACGGTTTTGGACAATTCATCCTTTCAGGGAGGTTCGATTCTTTAGCAGCCCTCTCTGTAGATTTAAAACCAACTAGGTGTTCTTGTTCGTCCTCATCAGACCCATAGGTATCTAGAGAGTCGCTTTCAGGTTGCAGGCCGCCGCTATGTCTCACAGGTTGTGCATACGCCCTTTCCCCCCGCCTGAAAGATTTCTCTTCTAGTAAAGCCTCTTCCTCTCGCACAACTCGAATCAGTTCCAGGTACTTTAACTCTTTTACCTGCTCTGCTTCTCAGCTGCATCATCACTGGATCTAAAGGTTGAGAGCCCCTCAGGATCTGTTTTATTCGGATCTTATCTACTTCGGCCGGTTCGGCCCCTTTCTTCAGGAGTATCTGGTGTAGAATCTTATCCAGGCGCCTCATGTACTCATTCTCTCACCTCTTCTCTGATAGGTGTGTTCGTACTGATATACCAGTTCGGCCGCCTTTTCGGTTCGTCCAAAAACTTCTTCAAGAACGTTTAAGTAATCTAAAGCAGTACAATCTTTTCTGCTCAGTTTCAGGTTTCTCACCGCTTCTGACGCAGGTCCCTTTAAGCTCTCGGTAATCCTTTGCTTTTTCTGGGCCTCAGGGACATCCCACTCATCCAGAGCCTGCATCGCCTGTTCCACCCATTCTTCAAAGGTTTCTTCTCCCGCCGGAGTTGGTACGTTTCCTGTAAAATTTCTTAACCGTCGATAACCGAAGTTAGTGTGAGGAGGGCTTGTTTTTCTGACATTTAGCCAGTAGATCTCCAATAGCCACGATAAATTCAGGCCCAATCATGGCCAACGGACTAGGCACGGGAACACTTGCGGATTCACCACGTGGCGTACTTGGCTTAATTAGTTGGACTTCCACCTCTTCAGCCAGTTTCACGCTCGTGCCCTGAAAACATGGCGGAACACCCTTTCTCCATTCGAGAAGAACATACATGTGAGAGGTATCTGGTTTTTTTTCAATGTCCAGAATTAACCCCCGATGATCTGGTGCTAGCGTGGCCACGGCCTGGCGAATCTGATCTTCAGCCCAAGTGTCTGCTGGAATATCCATGACTATACAACATTCCGACTGGCTACTGTGCTCCTCACACCACTCGGCAACAGTGTCTGGATCCATATTTAACCCTTTAGATGCGGTTT
The DNA here is from genome assembly GCA_009667805.1 of Leptobrachium leishanense. NCBI lineage: Eukaryota > Metazoa > Chordata > Amphibia > Anura > Megophryidae > Leptobrachium > Leptobrachium leishanense. Next base: position 421,734,356 of record CM019064.1, on the reverse strand, counting down.
TTCCAGAGACTGGATCCGGACGAGCCCCCACGTGTAGCGCTCACTCCCGGAGGAGCCGCTGAAAATGAACCACGGGTCAGTCTCCCCGCACTAGGGAATAAATATACTCCAACACCGTTGTGAGTTTTTATCATTTATATAGTTTACTAAAATCTTGAGCAGATGTTGAAACACGGTATTCACAAATATTATTACAATATTTTCGTATTTCGGTAAAACGCGCAGCGGAAAAGAAACGAAACACGAGGCTTCGTATTTCGGAAAATAAAATATTCGCGACCGAACATAAAAGAATGCAATTTCCCGATAGTTCAGAAAAAGGGACAGGTAGCGAAAACCCCAAACATACAATCCCTTCGTGTTACGGCAAACACGCAGCGGAAAAGAGAAAAATGTATTCGGAACGTATCTTTGTTTTTAACCCCGTTCTGATAAAAGGAAAATGAGTCCTGTACAAGTTAAGTTCCAGAATGTAAGAAGCGTATCTGTGTGTGTGTGGTACCCGGGTACTGTTCAACTGGCCAGTGAATTTAATAAAAGAAAATCTTCGACTAGTCAGTTGGGGCCCTGTAAACTCCAAAGAGAAACAGCAGAGCGTCCTTTAATCATACACCAGCCTTGGAGGCCTCTCACCCATCCGATGACTGCTTTAGGCTCCGCTGACCCAGGACGTCTCTCCACCCGATTTTGACTGGGGATACTAGCGGCCGGATCCGTTGTCTACCTTGATGCAGCTTGTCCAGCTCCCCGCCTGCTCTCAGTTCGATTCCGCCGATCTGCAGCTGTTGTCTGGGTACTGGCAAGTCTCCTTCTCCTCAGGCTGAGTGACCCAAATAGGAATTACAGGTCTCCCTCGGGCTTTGGCCTAGCTCCTCCAGCAGTCTCCTCGGTGCGTCTGCTCTCTCTCATCCCCTGGCGCGCTCTGGAACTTTCTCCACGAGGCAGAGGATGTAAGTGTCCAGTCCCCACCCACTTCCTGGCTTCTTGCAAAGCATGTCTGTTATTGTAGTCCCAATGTCCAGTATCTGATCGCGAAAATAGGTACTGCACAACAAGACGATTTTTACCACAGCGCTACAATACCAAACATGAGCATGAAAAATGTTTAAAAAATATATATATATATTTAAAAAAAAAAAATAAACACGTTTTTTTTTGTTTTTGTTTTCTTAATGCAGCAATATTGTTCCCATTTCAATTATAATGTGAACAATAATGCTGCACTAACGATTTTTGTATGCGGTGCGTTTGTTAAAAAAAAGCAAAATTTTCCCCAACAAAAAATGTAACGAGACCCCATTTCTAATTTTTTTAACAAGCAAAATATAACAGCAAATGATCGCATGTTAAAATGTGAAAAAAACCACTTTACACATAATAAATTATTGAAAATTCTAATTTTATTGCATTATTTGTTATAATATACAGACATGACATAACGTATACATATAATAATGACATGTTATGAATCTGCTAAGTCTGCCGGAAAGAACGATATATAATATGTCTGGGTCATATATCAAAAAAAGGCTACAAAACGCGGTTAAACATGATGAGCGGGAGTAGTAAAAATGACCTCAGCACAGAGGCGTGAAAAGCCTCAGCAGCGAAAGGGTTAAGGGGATTCCTTTACAGTATCTGCTTATGTAGATGACACCCTACTAGCATTGGTTACGCCCGTGACCTCGCTGGAAGCGCTGCGATTCCTTTTATTGCGTTTTTTTTTTTTTTGGAGAAAGGATTTTACCAGGAAGGATACATTGAGATTTCTCTCGTTTTCAAGTATGTCCTGGGTGACGAGTATGTACCGTTAGATGTCTTGCCCAAGGACACTTACTGGAGAGGTGCTCTTGCTGGGATTGAACCCATGTCTCCACAGGCTCTCTCCATGCAGAGCAGTGATGTTGCCTCTACTCCACCCAGCCGGCTGGTTTCAAAATCAATGTAGACAAGAAAGTGATACTGCCCTTTCATCTCTCGAGATCAGATTGCCCGACTCACTACACGATAGGGCTTGAAGGCCCCCTTCTCCTCCCTGCAATACATGGGTATCAAATTGTCTGTTGTTAACGCTGATCTGTATAAACTTAATTATTCCCCTCTGTTTGCACAACTTCGGCAGGACCTGGAGGCCTGGGACAAAGACTGCTTTTTCTGGCTGGGCCGAATATATTGCATTAAAATTAATCTATTGCCTCATCATCTGCTATATCTGTTCCAGGCCCTCCCAGTTCCGATCGACCCAAGTGACCTCCGCTTTATGTGAAGTAACATAGATGCTTTCGTGTGGCGTCAGGGTAGACGCAGGGTGGCCAGAACTATACTGTATTGCTGTAGAGCCTCTGGCAGGCTGGGACTTCCGAACCTCCTCCTCTACTACCAAGCCGCACAATTGGCTCAGGTGGTGGCCCTTCACTCCCCTCACTCCTCCCGGCAAATGGCACTGGCCTGGCCTGATGCTCTACGATATTGGTTGTGGGTACCATGCAAAGACCGCTGCCCCCCGACCACGGATTGTCCCTCTATTCTGCATACCTTGGCTTTATGGGATAAGCTTTCCCTCAGGAAAGATCTTCGCTGCCCAATTTCACCCCTTATGCCTCTGTGGCGGAACGGAGGGTTTCCCCCGTGAATTACTCCATTCTCTAATCTTGCCAGCTGTAACGTTCACCGCATTGGAGACATGTATTCTGGAGGCTCAAGTGTATCATTTGACACTTTATCACCTCGAACTGCCTTGTCTCCTTGCAATTTTTTTCAGATATTTGCAAATACGACATTACGTGACGCTGCAGGACGTTCGGGCCTGGCCCCCAGATGTTTATTGCCTACAATTCATAGAATTCTTTAAATGCAATAAATGGCCAGAGAATCATGGGAGGTGCTGTTCAGAAACATTTTTTTGGGGGGGGGGGTAGAGTTAGAGATCCCTGGGTAAGGGACACGTTAAGTTTAACAGGGTTATTCAAAGAGAATCGAAAAGTCACCGCACGTTCGCTGACTTTTCGTTCTCTTCAACTTGGACCGATTCGGCGATCCCATTTCGGCCACCCTGCAGTGTATTCAGCAAGCACCACAGGGCCGTCGATGCGCAGGGAAAAGCTGCCGCAAACCCGACGAAAAGTCACTGCAAAAACCCGGCAAATGCACACCGAAACCCGCAAAAACATCTGGATTAACCCGCTGAAGATGCAGGAAAAACCTGAGCAGGAGCCGATCACACGCAGAGCAACCACCGGAAAAAGCCGACACCGCAGACGAGTGAAGTGAATAAATTAGCAAAATAGTTTGTGTGAATCTGTGAAAAGTGAAACGCTGTTTGCAAAGAAACTACTGAGTGAAAATGTCTGAAATTTGCATATGAGGTCCAGGGAATGATGATAAAAAGGGCTGTTACAGAAAAAATAAATAAACTTAAAAAAAAAAATCCAGAGAAATGCTTAAAATTTCATTAAAAAAAATCTATCAATAAAGAGACTTTTTACTGCAGAATATTATAATGAACGGTTTATTATATATTTAATTAAAATGGGAATATTTTTAACATTGAAGCCTATGGGATTCGCCTGAATAAACCTGTTGAATTAAACCACCGAATGGCAGGGCATTTCGGGAACCTTTCACTGCTGGTTTGTGTTCTCTGAATAGCCGAAGCAGTGCTTTTTCATGGAGATTTCACTGCCCTCGAACAGGCACCGAACAGGCACCGTATGTGCAGGCAATTCGCCAGGATTTGGCGAATTGCCTGCTCTCTGGATAGCCGAATGGCCAGGAAAGGTAACCGAAAGGCTGATTTTCAGCGTTCGGTTACCTTTCTCAAGCCATTCGGATCTCTTTGAATAACCCTGTAAATGTATCTATGAAAAATGCTTTTGAAATGTCGACAGCTATGCCTTTCCCTCACAGTCAGCTAACCCTTGATTTATCATTACATGTTTCTTCAGACTGACCGCAGTGACCGATTTGAATTTTTCCTGTGTTTGGCTACTGCCATAATAATGTCTGTTCACAGGCAGCTATCGAAAACCCCTGTACATACTAACGACTTCATAATAGCCTCCTTTACAGTTGTCCCAAGGACATGCGATGATGCATAGCCTGTCACGCTGCATTTAATTTACATTACTTGTGTAGGGCGGTACTGATGTTCAAATAACAATGTACATTTTCTAGACGACGAGCATTATGAAATATTCGTTTAATGGGCGCGACGATAATAACCCACTTCAGAGAAAACAGATACAGCGTTATTTACAGCTCGTACTGATTTATCCCCTATACGTTGGACTGATGGAGCATCACTAGGCAACTGTAAAATTCAGGCATAAAAATGTGGAATCTGAAATCTAACGTTTCTACAAACCACTTTTGCCTCAGATATTTTTAGCAATTTTTCACCAATTCACAGCTTAGTGAGATGCAGAAATTAATTATCGCTTCTGTGAAAGACGTGGACCAGAAGAGGTTTTGGATTTTGGAATATTTGCAAATAATAATGAGACATCTGAAGGATTTGAGACAGTATTTTACCAGGAAGGATACATTGAGATTTCTCTTGTTTTCAAGTATGTCCTGGGTGGTGAGTATTAGTGATGGGCCGAACACCCCCCCGTGTTCGGTTCGCATTCGAACTCGAACACCCGAAAAGGTTTGACCGCGAACTCAAACACAATGCGAACACCATGCAAGTCAATGGGGCTCGAACGTTTGAAAATTAAGGTCCCCTCCAGAAGGCATATATGCAAGATATTGGCCACAAAAGGTGTATGGGGGTCCGGGTACTGCCCTGGGGGACAGGAAACAATTACATTTTTTTATAATTTTTTTTTAAAAAAAAAACGTTTTTAACCCTTTCACTGCTGACGGCTGAGCCATTACCGCTTTTGCTCATGTTTAAACGTGATTTGAAGCCATGGGAAATGTTTTATCACCAACGAGTGGGAAATGTTTTATCACCAACGAGTGGGAAATGTTTGACCAACAATGAGTGGGAAATATTCCCGTTTTAATCCAATATCTAATAAACCGTTTATTATTATATTCTGCATTAAAGAGTCTCTTTATATTTAGATTTTTTAGGATCTTTTAAGCATTTTTTATTCTTTCGAAGTTCGCACATTTTCGAAAAGCCGATGTTCGAACCGACAGCCCATCCCTAGTGAGTATGTACTGTTAGGGTCTTGCCCAAGGACACTTACTGGTGCTCTTGCCCGGATGGGTCTCAAGTCTAAACATGAAATTCATTTTTCTCTCCTATACACCCAGCCTGAAGGGCATTTTATACAATATCTTTAAATATTTTTTGTCCCTGTCATATGAGGTCAGGGGTGGAATTGAACACTTTTGGATTCATGTCAGTGTGTAATTTTTTTTCAGATTTTGGTACTTTGTGGAGCTTGGAATTCCAGATAATGGTTACAAAACCTGTATGATCAGGACCCTCTTTTTTTTTTCTGTCCGAACTTTATTTTGTAAATTTGTGCAGAATATATGAACTCTGTAAGAGTAATAATAATGGAAAGTTACTTTTTTTTAAAAATCTGTGCACTCAATTTCCAGGTGCTCATTTCACCTTCATCTTTGTCAGACTTGACAAAGACCAAAAAGGGTCGAAACGTTGTTTCTTATCCTGCTGATGGAATAAACCCACATGGTGATTTTGAACGGAGTGCTGGAGTATTGTGTTTTTTATTTATGATATGTGACCTTAACCCCTTGACTACCAAGTGATTTTCCAAAAAAAACATTGTCAGAAACCAGTGGTTCTTTGAAAATCATCTATACTATAAAAGGATAAGCTAAAAACTGTCCGTCGCCAAAACCCTACTGCGCATGCGCGACGGACATTTGAAAGCGGCCGTTAGAACACACAGGTAGCTGCGCGTGCCGGCCGCGTGAAAAAAACAAAAAAAAAACGGCACGAGCCGCGCGCAGCTACCCGTGTGTTTACACGGCCAGATGCCCCGATCCTCCAGCGGTGACCGTCCTCCGGCTGCCGGCGGGCCTCCAGGCTCAGGCGAGCCCCCGGCTCGGTTTGGGCCTACAGGCCCAGCCGAGCCGGGGACTCGCCTAAGCCTAGAGGCCCGCCGAGCAGCCAGCGGCAGCCGGAGAAGGTCACCGCTGGAGGATCGGGGCCGAAGTTCCCAAACAAACACACCCCAAAATCGGCCCTGAGCTCCAGCGGAGACCTCCTCCGGCTGCCGCTGGCTGCTCGGCGGGCCTCTAGGCTTAGGCGAGCCCCCGGCTCGGTTGGGCCTACAGGCCCAGCCGAGCCGGGGACTCGCCTAAGCCTAGAGGCCGCCGAGCAGCCAGCGGCAGCCGGAGAAGGTCACCGCTGGAGGATCGGGGCCGAAGTTCCCAAACAAACACACCCCAAAATCGGCCCTGAGCTCCAGCGGAGACCTCCTCCGGCTGCCGCTGGCTGCTCGGCGGGCCTCTAGGCTTAGGCGAGCCCCCGGCTCGGTTTGGGCCTACAGGCCCAGCCGAGCCGGGGACTCGCCTAAGCCTAGAGGCCCGCCGAGCAGCCAGCGGCAGCCGGAGGTCACCGCTGGAGGATCGGGGCCGAAGTTCCCAAAAAATACACCCCAAAATCGGCCCTGAGCTCCAGCGGAGACCTCCTCCGGCTGCAGCTGGCTGCTCGGCGGCCCTCTAGGCTTAGGCGAGCCCCCGGCTCGGTTTGGGCCTACAGGCCCAGCCGAGCCGGGGACTCGCCTAAGCCTAGAGGCCGCCGAGCAGCCGCCGGAGAAGGTCACCGCTGGAGGATCGGGGCCGAAGTTCCCAAACAAACACACCCCAAAATCGGCCCTGAGCTCCAGCGGAGACCTCCTCCGGCTGCCGCTGGCTGCTCGGCGGGCCTCTAGGCTTAGGCGAGCCCCCGGCTCGGTTTGGGCCTACAGGCCCAGCTGAGCCGGGGACTCGCCTAAGCCTAGAGGCCCGCCGAACAGCCAGCGGCAGCCGGAGAAGGTCACCGCTGGAGGATCGGGGCCGAAGTTCCCAAACAAATACACCCCAAAATCGGCCCTGAGCTCCAGCGGAGACCTCCTCCGGCTGCCGCTGGCTGCTCGGCGGGCCTCTAGGCTTAGGCGAGCCCCCGGCTCGGTTTGGGCCTACAGGCCCAGCCGAGCCGGGGACTCGCCTAAGCCTAGAGGCCCGCCGAGCAGCCAGCGGCAGCCGGAGAAGGTCACCGCTGGAGGATCGGGGCCGAAGTTCCCAAAAAATACACCCCAAAATCGGCCCTGAGCTCCAGCGGAGACCTCCTCCAGCTGCCGCTGGCTGCTCGGCGGGCCTCTAGGCTTAGGCGAGCCCCCGGCTCGGTTTGGGCCTACAGGCCCAGCCGAGCCGGGGACTCGCCTAAGCCTAGAGGCCCGCCGAGCAGCCAGCGGCAGCCGAGAAGGTCACCGCTGGAGGATCGGGGCCGAAGTTCCCAAAAAATACACCCCAAAATCGGCCCTGAGCTCCAGCGGAGACCTCCTCCAGCTGCCGCTGGCTGCTCGGCGGGCCTCTAGGCTTAGGCGAGCCCCCGGCTTGGCTTGGGCCTACAGGCCCAGCCGAGCCGGGGACTCGCCTAAGCGTAGAGGCCGGCCGAGCAGCCTGCTCGGCCGGAGGAGGTCACCGCTGGAGCTCAGGGCCGATGTTGCCTAACACATACTCACCGACATCGGCCCTTAGCTCCTCCAGCGATGGCGGTCCCGCTTGCAGCATCCTCTCTCCGTTGCTCGCCGGAATGACGTAACGAAAGCCTTTGACCCCGGGGGTCAAAGGCTTTCGTGACGTCATCCTGGCGAGCAACGGAGAGAGGATGCTGCAAGCGGGACCGCCATCGCTGGAGGAGCTAAGGGCCGATGTCGGTGAGTATGTGTGGAACCGGTGGAGGACTCGAGGCCGATGTAGGCGAGTATGTGCTCTACACACACACACCCTGCTTGCTCGGCCGGTATCCAAGCTTAGGCGAGCCCCCGGCTTGGCGTGGGCCTAGAGGCCCTGCCGAGCCGGGGACTTGCCTGAGCATGGAGGCCGGTCGAGTTGCATGCTCGGGCGTCCTCCAGGCTCAGGCGAGTCCCCGGCTCGGCTGGGCCTCTAGGCCCACGCCAAGCCGGGGGCTCGCCTAAGCTTGGTCGGCATCCAGGCTCAGGCGAGCCCCCGGCTTGGCTTGGGCCTAGAGGCCCAGCCGAGCCGGGGACTCCGCTAAGCCTGGAGGACGTTTGAGCATGCAACTCGACCGGCCTCCATGCTCAGGCGAGTCCCCGGCTCTGCTGGGCCTCTAGGCCCAAGCCGGGGGCTCGCCTAAGCTTGGATACCGGCCGAGTAAGCAGGGTGGGTGTGGAGAGCACATACTCACCTACATTAGCCCTGAGCTCCAGCGGTGACTGTCCTCCGGCTGTCGCAGGCTGCTCGGCCGGCCTCCAGGCTCAGGCGAGCCCCCGGCTTGGCTTGGGCCTACAGGCCCAGCCGAGCCGGGGGCTCGCCTAAGCCTGGAGGCCGGCCGAGCAGCCTACGACAGCCACCGCTGAGGCTCCGGGCCAATGTAGGGGGATGTTGCCTACACATACTCACCTACATCGGCCCTTAGCTCCTCCAGCGATGGCGGTCCCGCTTCCAGCGTCCTCTCTCGCTCCATTGTTCGCCGGAATGACGTCACGAAAGCCTTTGACCCCGGGGGTCAAAGGCTTTCGTGACGTCATCCCGGCGACCAACGGAGCGAGAGAGGACGCTGGAAGCGGGACGCGGGACCGCCATCGCTGGAGGGCCGATGTAGGTGAGTATATCCACGAGCGGGGGGGCCATATCCACGAGCGGGGGGGCCATATCCACGAGCGGGGGGGGGCGATATCCACGTGCTGGGGCGATATCCACGAGCTGGGTCAATATCCACGTGCTTGGGCAGTATCCACGTGCTTGGGCAGTATCCACGAGCTGGGGCAGTATCCACGTGCTGGGGCAGTATCCACGTGTTGGGGCAGTATCCACGTGCTGGGGCAGTATCCACGTGCTGGGGCAGTATCCACGTGCTGGGGCAGTATCCATCCACGTGCTGGGGCAGTATCCATCCACGTGCTGGGGCAGTATCCACGTGCTGGGGCAGTATCAATCCACGTGCTGGGGCAATATCCATGTGCTGGGCAGTATCCACGTGCTGGGGCAGTATCCACGAGCTGGGGCAATATCCACGTGCTGGGGCTGTATCCACGTGCTGGGGCAGTATCCACGTGCTGGGGCAATATCCACGTGCTGGGGCAATATCCACGTGCTGGGTCAATATCCACGTGCTGGGGCAATATCCATGTGCTGGGCAGTATCCACGTGCTGGGGCAGTATCCACGAGCTGGGGCAATATCCACGTGCTGGGGCAGTATCCACGTGCTGGGGCAGTATCCACGTGCTGGGGCAGTATCCACGTGCTGGGGCAGTATCCATCCACGTGCTGGGGCAGTATCCACGTGCTGGGGCAGTATCCACGTGCTGGGGCAGTATCAATCCACGTGCTGGGGCAATATCCATGTGCTGGGCAGTATCCACGTGCTGGGGCAGTATCCACGAGCTGGGGCAATATCCACGTGCTGGGGCAGTATCCACGTGCTGGGGCAGTATCCACGTGCTGGGGCAGTATCCACGTGCTGGGGCAATATCCACGTGCTGGGGCAAATCCACGTGCTGGGTCAATATCCACGTGCTGGGGCAGTATCCACGTGCTGGGGCAATATCCAGGAGCTGGGGCAGTATCCACGAGCTGGGGCAATATCCACGTGCTGGGGCAGTATCCATCCACGTGCTGGGGCAATATCCACGTGCTAGGGCAGTATCCACGAGCTGGGGCAGTATCCACGAGCTGGGGGAATATCCACAAGCTGGGGCAATATCCACGTGCTAGGGCAGTATCCACGAGCTGGGGCAGTATCCACGTGCTGCGGCAATATCCACGTGCTGGGGCAATATCCACGTGCTGGGGCAATATCCACGTGCTGGGGCAGTATCCACGTTCTGGGGCAGTATCCACGTGCTGGGGCAGTATCCACGTGCTGGGGCAATATCCACGAGCTGGGGCAATATCCACGTGCTGGGGCAATATCCACGTGCTGGGGCAGTATCCACGTGCTGGGGCAGTATCCACGTGCTGGGGCAATATCCACGAGCTGGGGCAGTATCCACGAGCTGGGGCAGTATACATGAGCAGGGGCAGTATATCCACAATAGACTGCCCTCTGGGCAGGCTTTATAACTAGTTTTTAATAAATTGAACAGTAATACCAAACTATTACTGTAATAACCTATTTGGCCAGTAGATGGCGCCATATACTGTGAAATTGAGTTACAGAGGTTTTACCAGCATATCTATTTTCTTCTATTTCTCCCTGCATCGGCTGCTGACAGCTTCTGAAAACCCGATATTTCAGCTGATTTTAGAGTTTTAACCCTTTGGGCATTATGCCCACAGGGCTAAAACTTTGGGGGCACCTTCTGCAGCCCAAAAGCTAGCAAAATTTGTTTGCAGCAAACAAATTTGATTTGCGTTTGAGCTGCAGATTAGCATATCGAGATACCTCGATATCTCGATATCGAGGCACCAGATGGTGCCTTTGAAGCCCAAGATATCTCGATATCGTTAATTAAGGGGTTAAGAGTTGATCCATTCCAGCCAACTGGTGAGCAAAATTATTAGAGCTACCTTTATTTATTTTGGACCTTCATCTTAACCCCTTAACGCCGCAGGACGTACATTTACGCCCTGCATTAGGCGGGCTTTGCCGCCGCAGGACGTAAATGTACGTCCTCGGCGTTTAGAGCCCTCCCGGGAGATACTCACCTTCTCCGGTCGCTCCCACGCTGGATCTGACTCCCGCGGAGTCAGATCAGTGTGATCCCTCCTCCGGCGTTGTGACGTCATCGCGCCGGTGGCGCGATGACGTCAGTTTCAGGCGTCCCCCCCGCCAGAGCAGGGGAAGCGCCTGGAGGGGAGGGGAGGGATCCTTTGGATCCCTCTATCTCCCGATCGCCTGGTCCCCGGCGGCTGTGGCCAGCATCGCTGGAAGGGTCACAGCCTGACCTTTCCAGCGATGTATGGGGGGTTAACCCCTTAGCTGCCAGGTCGCGACCGGGCACTAATTTGTGCCCGATCGCGGCCTATTTCCGGTGGGGGCCGCCATCTTGGATGGCAGCCCCCACCTCTGGGTCACCCCCGGTCAACTGACTCATCGCGCCATGCGCGATGATGTCAGTTAACCGGAACCCCCTAGCTGCAAAGGGATTTCCCATGGAAATCCCTTGCAGGAGATAGGGGGGTTCTTTGAACCCCTTTATCTCCTGATCGGTGGCAGCTAGGGGGTCATGGTTGATATTGCTGGAAAGGCCAGAGCATGGCCTTTCCAATGATATCAAACATGACCATGTTATATGTAAAATAAAAGTGTAAAAAAAGTAAAAATAAAAATAATAAAAAAATAATAAATTAAATAATAAAAAAATAATAAATATAATAATAAAAAATTTTTTTGTTTTTTTTAATGCAGCACTATTGTTCACATTTCAATTATAATGTGAACAATGATGCTTCACTAATGATTTTTTTTTTTGGGGGGGGTTTAGCTAAAATCACGCAATTTCTCCCCAAAAAAAAAATGGGTTCCCCGTCCTAATTTTTTTAACAAATCTACCCAATAGAATATGACCGCAGAGCCTCGGATAATAAAATTAAAAAAAAAAAACACTTTACACACTGTGGAAGATTGAAATTTTATTGAAAATTCACATTTTTTTACATTTTTTGTTATAGCATTTTGGCAGGGCATGACATATACATTTAATAATGATATATTATTAATCTGCCGAGTCTGACGGAAAGAACGATATATAATTTGTCTGGGTGGTATAAGAATACGTGACTTAAAAATGGTCAAAATGCGCTCAGCAAACTTCTACTTCCGAAACAGCGCCGAAGTTGTAAAATTACTCCCGTCCTTAAGGGGTTAAAGACATAATAATTGCAAATGCACTGTCCGGCCCAAAACAAAAGTCACACACTCTGATATTTCAATGGACCTTCTTTTGCGTTGATTACAGCACGCATTCGCCGTGGCATCGTTTCGATAAGCTCATGCAATGTCACAGCATTTATTTGCGCCACTCGCATTAATTTGTGGCCAAGATCTTGTATTGATGATGGGAGAGTCGCAGCGCTGCGTAAAGTCTTCTCCAGCACATTATCCCAAAGATTCTCAATGGGGTTAATGTCTGGACTGTGCGGTGGCCAATCCATGTGTGAAAATTATGTCTCATGCTCCCTGAACCACTCTCGCACAATTTGAGCCAGTGAATCCTGGCATTGCCATCTTGGAATATGCCCGCTGTGCCATCAGGGGAGAAAAAAAACATTGATGGAAAAACCTGCTCATTCAGTATATTCAGGGAGTCACATGACCTAATTTTATACTGAAACATATTAATCACTGCAGTAATTATCCAATGGAAGGCTCACACCTATTGATTTAGTCAAATCCAGGTGGGGACTTTATTCTTGGCCTGGCTGTGTAGCTTCCTTTATGAAATATTTAATTTTAACCAGTTTCTTTTTACAGCCATTTTAATTGGATCTATCCAAAGGGAGAAAAGACACACACACAGACACACACACAGACACACATACAGACACACACACCTCTTGTGGAGTAATGAGTCTTTCAGAGGTGATGGTGTTATTGATTGTGTGGAACAGATTTAGAGGCAGCCATAAAAGTGATGTATTAAGTCTCAGCCTCCTCTATTTCAGTGTACTCTGTTTTTATCTGCATTTTCAACTTAAAAAAACAAACAAACCTTTAAATCGCTCAATTTTCCACTGTGAAGAAGACATAGCTGGTTTAAAATAGCACTTGTTATAATCACTGGATTTCGTGTTAATAAGCATTATTAAAGGGATCGGTTTGTGGTATGAATAGCAAAATATATTTTTAAAATTAAATAACAAAAAGATACGATAAGATCGTGGCTGTATTCGCCAATCTCCCGTGTGCCTCCTCTCGCTTATATTTCCATATAAATATGTGGTATATAAACCGCCTCTGGTGTTAATGAAGAATGCTGGTGCAACAGGGGCCACCTATGATTTCATGGATTAGTTGAGAATCTAATGAGATTCCCGGTTGAGGGACTGAGACATTGATCGGGCGATGACATGCGTTGAATATTAAGAGACCCCAACGTGGCAAAGAATTGTAATTTATTCTGTCATATAATACGCCTGCCATCAGAGAGCTAATGAGAACATTACACGAGTGAAAGGCAATCTCAGGTATTTCCATTGTTTCTCGTCACAGTCGTTGGAACACAAACTCGGTCGGTATCGTATGTTCTAGTTCAGAAACTGACTTAGACACCAGGCTCCAGGTCCTTTGAAAGGAATATCCTTATTACTTTCCATTTGGTGAGCCAATCCAGCTCCCTGTGTCATGACTCGTACCTCTGTGCCGTGGATCGGAATGATCTTCCATGCAGTATGCCTGACACTTTGTGGCCACAAAATTGACCTTGAACCCCCTCGTTTATCGCAAGTAGACGTCACATTGTTTCAGCCTAGTCCGACTGCTAGTTCTACTATCTTGTGGAATGCGCATTATCTGCAGGACTTTATGTGCACCTGACAGGGCCCTGTGTTATTGACGCGGGGTCATCTTGTTCTCAACGGCGCTCACGTTCTTGCGATCGGATCTCAAACTGGCCAATAGGCGTCATTCGTTACCTTAGATTTTCCTTGCCCTCTGGTGGTTTCATGATTGCCCTTAAGCACATTTCTTTACCTTATTGTCTTCAGTGCATCTATTGGCTTTTTCTTGAGACTATCTGTATGACTCCTATCTTCAACTTTGGCTTAGGTTATTGGATTCCATGTACTTTTGTTTCCCTGACTCTGGCTTGCTTAGTGACTATTCTCTCCTAGCTTTTACCAGCCATTCTATCAGTTAGAATTTCCTCTCCCTCCCTACATGTTGGGCCACTTTTTGCATCCGTCTGACCGCACTGTTTGCTCTCCGTTGTAGCTTTTCAAAGGAATCAATAGAGAACAACCCACAAGGGTGTAACGGTCCCTCAGGGCGCTCTCTCTGAGACAGAACTGCACCAATTCCTATCTCGGACGCATCTACTTCAAGCTGGAAAGGTAAGCCTGGTTCTGGATGCCGTAGGATAGGTGCCGTGACGAATGCCTCCTTGAGTGACTGAAATACCTGCATGGCTTGATCACTGCAGACCTGATTCTGAGCACCTTTCTTGGTCATGGCCGTGATTGGAGACACCACAGTAGAGAACCCTTTAATGAATCGCATATAATAATTTGTTAAACCAAGGAATCTCTGTATGGCCTTCTGGCCCTGGGGTAGTGGCCATTCGTTGATGGACCCAAAAAAGCTATTTTCCATCTCAAACCCCTCAGGTGTGATGATGTAACCCTGAATGGACTGAAGTTATGTCGAACAGACACTTTTCTAACTTGCAGTACAGTTTATTCTCCAGCAACCTTTGCAACACTGTCCGTACCTGGACATGGTGTGTCTCAACATCAGGGGAAGAAATCAAGATATCAAAGACTTGCAAAAAGTCCCTCAGGACATCATTGATAAAGTCTTGGAAGACTGCTGGCGTATTACATAAGCCAAAAGGCATGACCAGATATTCAGAATGACCGCTCCTGGGGTTAAATGCCTGCTTCCATTCATGGTCTTCGTTGATTCTCACCAAATTATAAGCACCTCGAAGGTCCAATTTTGTGAATATTTTGGCACCTTTCAAACGGTCGAATAACTTGGATATTAAAGGGATGGGGTAGGCATTACGTATAGTGATTCTGTTTAATCCTCTATAGTCGATGCATGGTCTTAAATCCCCTTCCTTTTTAGACACAAAGAAGAATCCTGCTCCCACAGGAGAGGAAGAACGACGAATAAACCCTCTAGCTACGTTCTCCCGTATATATTCTTCCATAACATAATTTTCTTTTTGAGAAAGTGGGTAAACATGGCCAATGTGCCTGGCAACAGATCTATTGCACAATCATAAGGCCTGTGGGGAGGTAGAATCTCAGATTTGCCCTTATCGAATACCTCCTTGAGGTCGTTATACCACTTAGGTAACTCTGTGGATAGTGGAGGAGCAGTAGCTACAGTCAGACTGCCAACCAGAGTACCCAAACCCAGACATTTGGACCAGCATTTAGATCCCCATGAACTGAGCTTCCCTGTAGACCAGTTGACACTTGGGTTGTGCTTAGCCAACCATGGATACCCCAATACAATGGGTATAGTAGGTGATTCTATGATTTGGAATTTTATATTTTCCTTATGCAATACACCAGTACCCAATGAAACAGGTACAGGATCATGCGTACAATGAGGTCTCAGCAATTTTCTGCCATCAATACTTTCGATGAGAAGGGGTACTTCTCTTTCCACCAGGGACACTTGGTGAATGGCAGCAAACCCAGAATCCAAAAAAATTGCCTGCAAATCCAGAATCAATTAGTGCTTCTGTATCCAACTTGACTTTCTCCCAAGCAATGGACACAGGCACCACAACACGAGATTTTCTCTTACTTTTCTTACTAGACACGAGAGACACTGCAGTATTCCTATAACCTGTCTCTCAGGGGATTCTAGGCTTGCTCGTATTCCCGACACATTAGATCTTTTGGTCGCTTGGGGCATTGTAAACGAAAATGCCCTCTGTCAGCCCAATAGAAACAAAGGCCTTCTCTGAGGCGATATTGTCTCTCCTCTCCTGATATGCCAGAAGCTCTTAGTCCTCCTTCAGTGGACGCTGTCGGGGTTCTTCTGCCACTGCAGCGCATCACGCGAGGGGCGCTGCAGCGGTTAGAGAATGCCACCGCCACCTCCAAGCAATGCAAGCACTGATTAAAAAAAGAAAAAGCGCTGCTGGGTCTGGCTGCCGGGTGGAACCTCCTGCTCTTTCCCGTCCACCCACATGACAATTAGTGTGGCGCCTGCGCACTGCATCACCGGCGTCACGTGACCGAACTAGCTTCCGGATTCAGCGCAGCTTATCAAATCGGCAGCTGGATATATTAGGGGCGTACAATTACGCCCAGAATAATAAAGCACAACAGGGGTTCAAGCAAAGAATACTCACAATACCTAACCAGATCAGTACACAGAATGAACATAGAGGCAGCAGAGAAAAAGGGAAAAGGGGAATAAGGCAAGGACAACTAGAGAAATAAACAATAAGCAGAGGGCAAGGCATTGACAGGTAACAGATCAGGTTTGCAGGATATGTGAAGCACAGCACAGGTGATATGATTTTCTGCCCAGTGATTGCAGGATTCAGTCTGCATTTCCCCAAGGTGATCCTTAAAACCTGGCCTGTTAGGGGGCCCCCGATGACCAAGGTTGGGAACCGCTGCTGTAGAAGATAAACCATAGCTAGTAAAACTTTTGCATAGATTTGTGAATGTTGCATCATGGGGAAAAAAAAACAACAAAATCGACAAAATGGAAACAGGAGATCAAAAAACCTAACTTTATTTCTCCTTTTTACATGCAATTACTTCAAAGAAAAGAAACCAGCAGAATGTTTTTTATAAAGTGGTTTTGTTTGTAATGCACAAGTAATCTCGTTACATCTTATGTATGTGTTCGTGTACCGTTAAGAACGAAATGGCAAGCAAAGGAAATAACGAAATTGGAGTTCTTCCCCCCCCCCCAAGTCATCCAGTAAAACTCCAATTTCATGATTTCTTTCAATGGAAATTTACAAAATTCTACAATTTACTGTAATACAAAGAAAGGGTAAATATAAAAAAATAATAATAATCATTTCAGATAGGAAGTGTGCTTTTTAGGCAAAATTGTCCAACAAAAATTAGTTTAATAACCCCATATTATGAGGTCTTTGTTTCTAAAAATGTGTAAATGTACAGGAAATAGCTGTGTGATGTGAACATGGCACAATTTACAAAGGTTTGTACACAAAGTTACATTTCTCAGACCACTATATTTAACATAAAACGGTTTTACACAGCTAATTTTGTCTAAAATACATTAGATACTTAAACTCTGACTGTATAGTAAACAAAACGAAGTACTAAATGCTACATTGCACCTATAGCCATGAATTTTAAGGACCACGAAATGTAGGGTGTCTTCCTGTCGGCTTCATCATTACTACGTATGGGTGTAGCAAGATGGCGCCGCCCATTGTGTTCAATCTAATATTGCTGTATTTCGGCGGATTGCGGCGTATATTCTGGCAAATAAACCAATTTATATGTGCAAACGTGGGGTCCTCTCCGTTTCGTGTCCCCGTTTCCCCCAAAAAATGAAGCAAACGTGAGGGTAGTTATAGTGACGTCATATTTGTGCGCTTTTTGTTGGTCGCACGAGTTTTGATTGCGAAGCTTCTCTGGATCAGGAAGATGATCTGTATCTAACATGTAAATAGCTGCAGGACACCGGTAAACTTGTATTCATGCAGTGCTGTAATATGCTGAATTTACTCCGGTTTCTCTTTATTTCAGAGAGACTAATGGGCTTCAGGGAGATATGAGGGTGCCAGGACAAGCACTATTCAGATACACAGGCAATCAGGGGTTATATAGGGATTATTCCCCAAAATTGCTGATATATAAGTAGGCTGGGGTGATTACTTACTAATATTATAGCTATATAGCCAGGCTTTGGTGATTACTTACCGATATTACAGATATATAGGCATGCTGGGGTGATTACTTACTAATATTCTAGATATATAGCCAGGCTTTGGTGATTACTTACCGATATTACAGATATATAGGCATGCTGGGGTGATTACTTACTAATATTATAGATATATAGCCAGGCTTTGGTGATTACTTACCGATATTACAGATATATAGGCATGCTGGGGTGATTACTTACTAATATTATAGATATATAGCCAGGCTTTGGTGATTACTTACCGATATTACAGATATATAGGCATGCTGGGGTGATTACTTACTAATATTACAGATATATAGGCATGCTGGGGTGATTACTTACTAATATTCTAGATATATAGCCAGGCTTTGGTGATTACTTACCGATATTACAGATATATAGGCATGCTGGGGTGATACTGATTTATTACAGATTTAGGCAGGCTGGGGTGATTACTTACCGATATTACAGATTTAGGCAGGCTGGGGTGATTACTTACCGATATTACAGATATATAGGCATGCTGGGGTGATTACTTACCGATATTACAGATATATAGGCGGGCTGGGGTGATACTGATTTATTACAGATTTAGGCAGGCTGGGGTGATTACTTACCGATATTACAGATTTAGGCAGGCTGGGGTGATTACTTACCGATATTACAGATATATAGGCGGGCTGGGGTGATACTGATTTATTACAGATTTAGGCAGGCTGGGGTGATTACTTACCGATATTACAGATTTAGGCGGGCTGGGGTGATTACTTACCGATATTACAGATATATAGGCAGGCTGGGGTGATTACTTACCGATATTACAGATTTAGGCAGGCTGGGGTGATTACTTACCGATATTACAGATATATAGGCATGCTGGGGTGATTACTTACCGATATTACAGATATATAGGCGGGCTGGGGTGATACTGATTTATTACAGATTTAGGCAGGCTGGGGTGATTACTTACCGATATTACAGATTTAGGCGGGCTGGGGTGATTACTTACCGATATTACAGATATATAGGCATGCTGGGGTTATTACTTACCGATATTACAGATATATAGGCATGCTGGGGTGATTACTTACCGATATTACAGCTATATAGGCGGGCTGGGGTGATACTGATTTATTACAGATATATAGGCAGGCTGGGGTGATTACTTACCGATATTACAGATATATAGGCGGGCTGGGGTGATACTGATTTATTACAGATATATAGGCGGGCTGGGGTGATTACTTACCGATATTACAGATATATAGGCATGCTGGGGTGATTACGTACCGATATTACAGATATATAGGCATGCTGGGGTGATAACGTACCGATATTACAGATATATAGGCATGCTGGGGTGATTACTTACCGATATTACAGATATATAGGCGGGCTGGGGTGATTACTTACCGATATTACAGATATATAGGCATGCTGGGGTGATTACGTACCGATATTACAGATATATAGGCATGCTGGGGTGATTACTTACCGATATTACAGATATATAGGCATGCTGGGGTGATACTGATTATTACAGATATAGGCAGGCTGGGGTGATTACTTCAGGGGTGTGGAAATTTAAAAAATATCTACTTGTCCAACGGCCTAAGGCTGGGGTCAGACGAGCGCAGTGTTAACGTCCGTGTTGCCGCACATAAGTACGTCCGTGATAGCATACAATTGTGTTAAATGGAGCCCCACACACGAAGTACGTCCGCACAGAACTGCGGGGGCTGACGGACGCTGCAAACGGACGCAGGTTAGGCAAGAACGTAATACTGCTAGAAGGGACGTGCGGAGTGCGCCACGTCCACAACGTCCACATAGCTTTGTGTGTGAGTGATGGAACGTGGTCAGACAGACTGCATTTATACGTCCAGCATTTTTGACAGACAGAATGTTTTTTTCATTGTAATTTATTTTCCCTGCTACATCAGTCAAAAAATACATCAGTGAAAAAAACCGACTGTGTGGCCACTACCTTGTCGTCAGTCAGTAAGTACGTCCGTACTGCACGGACGCACAGTCCGTACAAAATGCGTTCGTCTGACCCTAGCCTAAGGCCCCCGGCACACGAGCGTATAGGTACTGCGTACAGTGCGTCCGTTACGGACGTAATTTTTGACGGGAGATAAATGTGTTCAAACCGGGCCAAGTTAATAATTACGGACGTTGAAAAAAAAAGGAGGGAAAGTGAAAAAAAATAAGTATTTTGGTGTTTGGAGTTTGGAGCCCACAGGAAGCAGCACGTATTTCCCACGTCCGTCTAGCTTTTTTACGTCCATGCCATTTTGACGTCCGTTGCAGTACGCGAATGCCGTGCGTGAAACAGTGCGCAGGTGCATTGTGTGGTGTTCAGATTAACTTCTTTGCAAATCTATAACGGACGTCAAATTTTGCGCACAGACGGACGCAAAAATAACGCTCGTGTGCCGGGGGCCTTAGTGGTAATCCAATCTACTTGTCCCTCAGGACGATCTGCTTCTCCCGATAAGAAAAATAATTTCAACAAAATAGCGTTTAGAGGTCTTTATTCATAACAGCGCGCACATGATTTGAGTTAGAATGCAAGCTGTATTAATTAAATACATATAAATTACCAGATCATGCCCACTCAAGATACATATACAGAGACCACAGATGTAGACCTCAGACCAGATAATGCCCACATATGTAGACCTCAGACCAGATAATGCCCACATATATAGACCTCAGACCAGATAATGCCCACATATATAGACCTCAGATCAGATAATGCCCACATATATAGACCTCAGACCAGATGATGCCCACATATATAGACCTCAGACCGGGGGGGCCCGGTCCCCATAAACTCCAGCACACAGGTAATGCCCAAGAAATCACATCTATTTTATCTTACATTACACAGCACTGACACACAGCCATCATGTGTGTTTACCAAAATATATATGTCTGTGACCGTGGTGGTGGGTGGGGGATCAAGCTGGGAATGTAGAGAATACCGCATATTCTGAACAAATACAACAATAATGTCAATGAGCAATAGCCTGCAGGCGATTTCAGACAAATCGTAGAGCCAGGTAGCCACCGGCGCCTAGAATTCCCTCACTTGACCCTAAAATGCTGGACAATTCTGCACTAGTGTCATAGTGTGTGTATATATTACTTGCATATTTTTCAAGGAGTGTTACACTGAGATCCTGCTAGGTGTGGATTTAAAGGGGGGGGGGCGCTACTATCAAATTACCCAATTTGGTTTAAAGATTTTATCAAAGGATGGACCGATATTCTCTAAAATGGGAATGATCCGAATTAATTTCTCCTTTCAGGTGATATAGTGAGAGTCGCTGACGCTTTATGGTCTTGGTTCTATGATGGCGGCCTACGACGGCAGTTTTGAAAGTGCCAGGAGCATTGAAGAGAAGAAGGAGAGTAGAAGGAAAGCGAGGGAGCAGGTGCTGAGCCAGGTAAGCGTGCCAATATAACTACAGATGTACACTGGGCCACTTCCCCCGAATCTTCATCTGGTGATGATATATTCAGGGATGGGCAAATCCTACCATCCAAGTCCTGGGACTGGCAGTTCCGGGGGCCGAGCAGGTGTTTTTTTCCCCCCATTTAGCCCTGCAGCAGGCAAGCAGGGTTTGAGTGGATACCGGAGTTTTGGCTGCCCAGCACGCGTGTGCGCTGAGCACCAGGTGCTTCCAGTATCCTGTAGGGCTCTGCACACTGTGGACGTGCGTGGAGCGTCCTGGGGATTCGATCCCCATCGCAGAAGATGCTCCAGGCCTGTCCTGTCGTGTCTCTGCTTGGTGCTGATCTTGAATCCCACAGGAGATGCAGGGGTCCTTTTGGGCCCCATGTATCTCTGGATCCTACAAGGACCATTGAGGTATCGTCTGGCCTTTCCAATGATATACAACATGACCTCATAATTTGGAACTATAAAAAAATAAAATTTTTATATTCCCTTTTTTTTTTTGTTGTTGTTGTTCTAAAACCGGCACCCCCCCCCCATTACCAATGAGGCTGCACTAATTTATATATTTAAGTTTATTTTTATAAGTATTTTAATATGCTATTTATATTAGAACTTTATTTAAATTTTAATAATATACTGTATTTTGATTATATGCTTTCATTTAATTTATTAATATAATTCAAATAAACACCATAATTGTTTGTGGAGCTCTGTGATGTGCTTATATAGACTGCACATTACTGTGAGTTTTATTGCTGTGGAGCTCTGTGATGCACTCATACACACCGCACATTGCTGTGAGTTTTATTGCTGTGGAGCTCTGTGATCCACTCATACACACCGCACATTGCTGTGAGTTTTATAGCTGTGGAGCTGTGTGATACGCTCATGCACACTGCATATTACTGTAATCTGTAATGTGTAAGTTGTATAAGCGTTCTATTTAAAGTATATACCTGTGTTTGTTGATCACCTTAATGCGTTTGGTCTCTGTGGTTTAGAATACAGACCTAATGCTATTTTGTTGAAATTCTATTTCTTATCCCGACAAGTAGATTGTCACGAGTGAAAAGTAGATTGGGCTACCACTTTAGTCCATTGGACAAGTAGATTTTTTTTAAAGTTTCCACACCCATGTAAATAGTGCAAGCTTCAAAGAAAACTTCTACTGCTTAACAATCTCCCCAATCTTTCTCGGACTTTTCATGTCCAATAAGCAATAGCAATGGACCTTTATGTTCTGACTGCTCCTATTGATGGCATAGGCTTGGTTTACTGATATGCCAAAGCTGGTGCCTGCCTACTTGCTTATAGGGATCTGTACTTCCCAACATCAGCCTAGCTTTCTATAAGATGTGTTCTGATATGTTGGCTTATCATCTGTTTTAATGGATGTGACTATCCACGGTCAAGATCAACTCATTGCCAGACATCCATCCAGAAATTCCAGTGCAGCCGTACACGGTGATACTGGTCCATTGACCTCTACCAGTACCAGTCTATGCATTTCTCCTTGTCAGCCATAAGCATGAATTGGTTGATTTGTAGATAACTTGTATAGCTTCGGCTTATTTGTGTGTATTCAGGGTCTCCCTTTGAATAGGTGTAGGCCAGACAAGGAACCCATGCTCACTGTGGCTAAGTAGGTATTGCTACACCCTTCCTGATGTGGCCAAATGAAGGCCAAAACTTTTTGGTTGCTGTCCCTCCAATGCAAAGCAGACGTGCCTGGCACTTTAATTGGCTCTTTTGGTTAGGTTATGGCTACATGCACATGGTTAGGTCTATGAAACATGAGCCGACGGAAAGCAAGCTATGGAGCCCCCCCAAGGTGTTAACCGCTCTTGCTGTTGTTGCCCGTTCAAAATCACATAGCCTTTCTCCAACCTGTTTACCATAGACCTGTCTCAGAAAGTCTGTTTAGGAACGGAGTAGAAGATCCCTAAATTTCATGGAACTAACAACTCCATTGGTGCTTTAATGTCTTTAAAGTACCCCGGGCATACATACATATAGGGCACCGCCATCTTGGTGATAACATTGGACCTCTGATTGCTGTGCAGTTCAGAGTTGTTGATGGCACCTTGCCACCGGAGATCAGAAGAGCTGGCGCACCCCCCCCATGCTCACACTTTGATACACTAAGGGCCCTATTCCCTAGTCCGTGCTAACCTGAGGATGCTAACAAGGAAACTCTAATTTTCCTGTAGCATCCCCATGTTAACACAATATTCTGGGGTACACTCTAGCTCAGCACGTCACCCCGGAACGCAGTGCTAACCACTGGGATACTCATGGTAGCGTTTCCGCGCTGCCGCGAATATCTCCTCCTGGAGTCTGTAGTCCAGAGATTGGCGAGTGATCATGGAGGGAGACTGGGAACTATTTTTCCCCAGTCTCACTCTGCTCCCTCCCGGCAATAAGAAGCATCGGATTGGGCCACCGGTCTCACTGCGGGATGAGAGGCGAGTATGGGATTTATTGGGGGGTGTTTAGAGGGTGCTGTTAGTAGGTGCTAACTTATGGCTCTCCGCAACCCTGTGGTAATTAGCGCTAAGACTTTGTAATGCCTTACTTAGCGAAAAGGCTAATCTACGCTGCGCTCCCCATCTTGAGTATAGGATGCACAGAGTACAGAAAGCTCCTGGAAGCTAGTGCAAAAGACGATGCGTTAAGCGATTTCTTACAGGTGTAGCGTCAGGATTGTAATCTGGAGGGCATGCGTTAAACACACTAATCCTGGCGCTAATACTTACATATCGATTCGCTAACTGTAGCGCCAACTAGGGAATAGTGCCCTAAGATGGAAAAACTTCAATCCATGGAACATTTCCGATTAGGTGCTAGGCTCCCCCAGTTCCTCCAGCCATTTGGACGTTATGGATCCTAACCTCCTCCACGACTGAATTCTAAGCGCTCATCTCCACTGACAACCTAATGTCACCTAACTAATTGGAATCTACCCATATATTGGGGACTACCTTGACGTGTCGCTGTGATATAAAAAGGACAAGTTTACACACCTACACCATGTTTTCTCTGGGTATAAAACCTTTCCAGTAACCCTCATCCCCAGCCAAGTTGACCGTCCGACTACAGACCCAGTGGACGGCCAGAATAAGGATATCTCACTGGACCCACTGATTTACCTTCTTGATTGCTGTATTGAGCGATGTAAGAGCCTGCGCGCGCATTAGAAATGCCTTCTTGGACCTGCATGTCTCCTCTGTTTTACGTCCACATAAATTGCATTATGGACGATGAATGAATAAAATAATAATAATAAAAAAAAGGCCGGCCTGTAGGAGACGGGCAGTGGTGGTGCCCAGCTGATGAGTATGACCGACTCATATCATAAGAGCTCTTGGTGTAACGGCTGGGGGCCTTCTTTTTGAGGACCCCTATTTAACTTGCTTATAACAAAATATCTAGTTGTTATGCTAAAATAATGTCTGTTCACTGACCCTACATTTGTGTTTTGTCAATGCCGATCCCCATAGGCTAAAGAGGACCATGAAAAGGCAGAGAGACGGAAAGAGCAACGGCATCTGAGAGGAGAGGACACGTGGATGCTGAACGATGTCAATGAGAGATTAGAGGAGCTGAACCAGGTGGGGCTTCACCTCTGCATTATTTGTGGAAGTGGTGTGTGATAGGCCTTTGGTTGTTATTCGATCCAATTTCAAGCCAAAAATGTCTGTTCAACAGGACGTCCCTTTTTCTACAAAGTCATTATATTTAACAAATGATGTTCTTCTTTTAAAACTATTCAGTTCAATAAATGGATGTTACGGAAGTTGTGTGTGTGTATATATATATATATATATATAAATATTCTTCTGTCAGATGAGCTCTATCATTTATAAGGTTGCAAGAGATGAGCCCTGTTTTTTATTCTGCATTAATATGGTTTAAGCATTCTGTGCAGGATAGGCATTCGCAAGAGAGGAGGCTGTCGCGGGTCGTTGCGATTACGGCACCTTCTCCATTCTGATTATTACTATTATTTTTACCCCTTTAATTTCCACAAAACAACATTTATTCTTTGTTCTAGTCGCATTCTTTTTAATATGCTCTTGTTTAACTTCAGCATTTGATGTTTCAGGAGCAATCGTCAAAGAATAAAAAGGACAAACACCAAAAAAAGAAAAAGAAAGAAAAAAAGAAAAAGCACAAGAAGCAGAAAGCCGAAAGGGGCGAGAGTTCCGGTGACAGTTCACAGGTACGCAGATATGGAGGGGGCATTGAGAAACAATGTTATTCAGGGTACTACTTCACATTGTGATTTAATAAATAAGTAAAAATCCAATAAATTCTTACAGTGAGGTCTCCTTTCTGCCCTGAACTGCCACAGAGTGCCATTTCCACCATCGCCACCTCAGTAAATTCTCCCGCAGGGTCCTCCCATCCACGATTATTGTGACCTGCCCTTCTTAGGGCATTTTCCATTTGTTTTCTGTACCAGGTCGTTCGTCTTCGTCGGACAAATCCCAATCAAATGGGAAGCATCGCTAGTCTGATGTAGTCACACAAAGTCGTCCGATGGAAGTCGGAGGCAGTGGGAGAGGGTTGAATCTTCACTGTGTTGTGGGATTAGGCAGATGACTTGTTAGTCGCACAAATATGGAGACCGTGGACGGCCAGCCTTATTGTGGTGGCACCACATACATGGCTACAGGCATCCCCATATCCTGATTGCTCTCTCAAACTCATGTTGGCTTGCTGGTGATTTAAAGAGACAAGCACTCAGTAATTGCTGAAGACATCAAGGACTTCCCTGACTGATGGAGTCAGAGGTCCTTGCCTTCACCTCCTACGTAAACCTGGCTTTCTGTTTAGGCTGGCGTCAGACGAGCGTCTTTGGAGAGCGGAAGGAATGTTCCTTCCACTCAACGCCCGTCTAGGCCACAACGTGAGCGCACTCAGTGCGTTCAGCGCTGTAGAGCACGATCCTCCTATGGAGAATCGTGCTTTGCAGCTCCGTCAACGCTCTTCCTAGTGCTTTGCCGGAGAGACTTGGATAACGGGTGCTTGTTGCGTGCACGCAAGCGTGTGACCGGCTCCGTTGCAATGCTGCAACAGACGCCGGTAAGTACGTCAGTACGGGCGCACTTAGCACACTAGTCTGACGCCAGCCTTTGTTTGTGCTTCAGTATAGGTTTCCTGTGAGCACAATTATTGTGACCTCCTGTTAGTGTAACGACCCTGATTTCATCCACCAGCCCCGAACGTCTGATTGATCTACGTCGTTGTATCTGGATTTCCTTTCTGTTCTGATGCTTTTTTAGATATTGAACCTTGAGTCTCTCTCCTGCTAATCCTGACACGATTACAGAGTTCTACTGTGCATTTAGGTTTATTTTCAGTGAACGGCACCATCGAGGTGTTGCACGTTCTCACAAAAACATTAGTCCTGCTCCGACGGATGATTGGAATTCACTTGTCTATAACTTGTATGCTTTGACGCGAAGTATAGGCCGTTTAGTGTAACCTATCGCTTGCTGCAGGTCATCATTGTAAGCATATGAGAACATGAGCAGGTTCTGTTACAGATGCTCTTGGTGGCCTTTAGTTCTAGAAAGCACCAGACCAGTGGTACGTCCATGTGTAGACTGTTGAAGGAAAGTCTGCAGGTTTCGAGTGAGGGACAGAGAAAGTACTCAGTCATTCTTTTTAATAAAAAATATAAATCCGGCACTTGCAGTTGTAATATCAGACACTCTTTGCACCTTCTGTTACAGGATTCTGAGGAGGAGGAGTGGGTTGAGTCCAGTTCTTGCCAGCCAGACGGTGCAGAGAAGGCTTGGAAGATCAAGAAGGAAGATGCTGCCAGGGAAAGTGATCCAGTCGTGTCGGTGAGATATAATGGTTTATTGAGTATATGACAGGTTGGTAGTATCTGGTTACAGCTCTGTGGTCCTACGGTAAATCAGAATTTTGACTTGTAGACATCGATTTATTTTAGAGTGATAACATCACTCATTGTTTGACTTTCCATGCGATTTCTCATCAAACAATGGATACATCCAATCAATGCTTTATGACGTGATGATATATATCAAACTCCCCTTTGATTTTGCTGAGGGTGAATGGGCCTTGCTTGTTACAGAAGGGAAGATTGATTTGGGGTGGTTTCTGGCTTTGCTGGTTGCTTTCAGAGATCATTTTAGACCGTTTTTCTTTAGTTTCGTATCGTTTCGATTCGGTAATTCGGATCAGTTGGTTTTTGCTTTTTTGTGTTATTTCATTTTTTATTGCTTATTTAAAAATGGCAAGTAGACTACTACCAATAGAATGAAAGTTTCTTATTCTTTTATGATTTTTTTCATAATTATTAATTATTAATTATACTGCAGAGAGGCGCTTCCCCGCAGTGTGTGGATTCATATGCTGCATTAATTATACCGCAGAGAGGCGCTTCCCAGCAGTGTGTGGATTCATATGCTGCATTAATTATACCGCAGAGAGGCGCTTCCCAGCAGTGTGTGGATTCATATGCTGCATTAATTATACCGCAGAAAGGCGCTTCCCAGCAGTGTGTGGATTAATATGCTGCATTAATTATACTGCAGAGAGGTGCTTCCCATGCTGCATTAATTATACTGTAGAGAGGTGCTTCCCAGCAGTGTGTGGATTCATATGCTGCATTAATTATACTGCAGAGAGGCGCTTCCTAGCAGTGTGCGGACTCATATGCTGCATTAATTATACTGCAGAGAGGAGCTTCCCAGCAGTGTGTGGATTCATATGCTGCATTAATTATACTGCAGAGAGGAGCTTCCCAGCAGTGTGTGGATTCATATGCTGCATTAATTATACTGCAGAGAGGCGCTTCCCAGCAGTGTGTGGATTCATATGCTGCATTAATTATACTGCAGAGAGGCGCTGCCCGGCATTGTGCGGATTTATATGCTGCATTAATTATGCTGCAGAGAGGAGCTTCCCATGCTGCATTAATTATACTGTAGAGAGGTGCTTCCCAGCAGTGTGTGGATTCATATGCTGCATTAATTATACCGCAGAGTGACGCTTCCCAGCAGTGTGTGGATTCATATGCTGCATTAATTATACCGCAGAGAGGCGCTTCCCAGCAGTGTGTGGATTCATATGCTGCCTTAATTATACCGCAGAGAGGCGCTTCCCAGCAGTGTGTGGATTCATATGCTGCATTAATTATACTGCAGAGAGGCGCTTCCCCGCAGTGTGTGGATTCATATGCTGCATTAATTATACCGCAGAGAGGCGCTTCCCAGCAGTGTGTGGATTCATATGCTGCATTAATTATACCGCAGAGAGGAGCTTCCCAGCAGTGTGCGGATTCATATGCTGCATTAATTATACTGCAGAGAGGCGCTGCCCGGCATTGTGCGGATTTATATGCTGCATTAATTATGCTGCAGAGAGGAGCTTCCAAGCAGTGTGTGGATTCATATGCTGCATTAATTATACCACAGAGAGGTGCTTCCAAGCAGTGTGTGGATTCATATGCTGCATTAATTATACTGCAGAGAGGAGCTTCCCCGCAGTGTGTGGATTCATATGCTGCATTAATTATACTGCAGAGAGACGCTGCCCAGCAGTGTGCGGATTCATATGCTGCATTAATTATACCGCAGAGAGGTGCTTCCCAGCAGTGTGTGGATTCATATGCTGCATTAATTATACCGCAGAGAGGAGCTTTCCCGCAGTGTGTGGATTCATATGCTGCATTAATTATACTGCAGAGAGGCGCTGCCCAGCAGTGTGTGGATTCATATGCTGCATTAATTATACTGCAGAGAGGCGCTTCCCCGCAGTGTGTGGATTCATATGCTGCATTAATTATACCGCAGAGAGGCGCTTCCCAGCAGTGTGTGGATTCATATGTTGCATTAATTATACCGCAGAGAGGTGCTGCCCAGCAGTGTGCGGATTCATATGGTGCATTAATTATACTGCAGAGAGGCGCTTCCCAGCAGTGTGTGGATTCATATGCTGCATTAATTATACAGCAGAGTGACGCGTCCCAGCAGTGTGTGGATTCATATGCTGCATTAATTATACCGCAGAGAGGAGCTTTCCCGCAGTGTGTGGATTCATATGCTGCATTAATTATACTGCAGAGAGGCGCTGCCCAGCAGTGTGTGGATTCATATGCTGCATTAATTATACTGCAGAGAGGCGCTTCCCCGCAGTGTGTGGATTCATATGCTGCATTAATTATACCGCAGAGAGGCGCTTCCCAGCAGTGTGTGGATTCATATGTTGCATTAATTATACCGCAGAGAGGTGCTGCCCAGCAGTGTGCGGATTCATATGCTGCATTAATTATACAGCAGAGAGGCACTTCCCAGCAGTGTGTGGATTCATATGCTGCATTAATTATACTGCAGAGAGGTGCTTCCCAGCAGTGTGTGGATTCATATGCTGCATTAATTATACAGCAGAGAGGCGCTTCCCAGCAGTGTGTGGATTCATATGCTGCATTAATTATACCGCAGAGAGGCACTGCCCAGCAGTGTGTGGATTCATATGCTGCATTAATTATACCGCAGAGAGGCGCTGCCCGGCAGGGTGTGGATTCAAATGCAGCATTAATTATACCGCAGAGAGGCGCTGCCCGGCAGGGTGTGGATTCAAATGCAGCATTGAAACCTATTGGTTAAAAAGCCTTGTTTCTTTAAAAAAAAGTTAGGAAACCTAAAATTTCACCCAAAAAATGCCTAAAAAAATCCTAAAAGAATAATTAAGTAAAGAAACTTGCATTCTATTGGTAGTAATCTACTTTCCATTTTTAAATAAGCAATAAAAAACGAAATAACTCATAAAAAAGCAAAAAACCAACTGAACCGGATCGCCGAAATCATCTGAATCGCCGAAATGATCCTAATCGGATCTGTCTGAAATTTTCGGATGGTCGATATTTTGTTTTCGGAAATGCTCTCGAAATACAAAAAAGGTGAATTTATTACGAATTTCAATTCGGAACGAAACGAATTGCACTTCTCTAGATATAAACTCCTCTGGACATAATTCTGGTAATCCTGCTCATTCTTGCCAGTGCGCTTTATTCATGAGAAATGTTTTTTATTTTCTTTTATTATGGTTCCGAGCTGTGCACTATCGCCGCTAATCTAAAATTCACCCGAGATCTGCAGAAAAAGCTCTTAGAATTTGCTGTTGAACCTTTCTGTGAATCCTCTGTACATAGGATGGGAAATCCTGACCTGAAGCTCTTACTTTTTTTTTTCCCCTCATAATTTTCGGGGAAATCCATAAATCCTGGCCTTCCGCCAGAGGGTTTTCCTCCGGGTGCACTTCCTGTGGTTGCGTAATCATTGATTGAAATCAGAAGTCTTTCAGGAGCGACTTCTACAAGATGGAACAAAAACATATAGGGTATTCAGAAAGCACTAAAATGTTAGTGAAATTTCGGTGCTTTCTCGTTCGGCGCACTTCGGTGGGCTTTGGTAATTCCATTTTGCTGACCCTTGGGTGAATTCACTTCACCACACCGTCCCCGAAGTGCGTTGCATGCCACTGCCGATCAGCCCGCCCAACTGCAAGGAAAAAAAAGAAAAGAAGGAACTCTATTTAAGAGGTGTTTAACCTCCCTGGCGGTCTTTTTTTTTTCTTTCAAATTTGCTTGTCAAAAATCGGTCTATTTCTCACCCCCAAACCCCCCCCCCCGCGGTATTCCCGAGTGTGACTCAGGGTTATATTCCTATGTTGGAAGCGGTAACCCCAAGCAACATTTGGGATGCGGCTGGATACATCACCTGTCCCTGCGCTCCCTCGATGTCCCTGCGCTCCCTCGATGTCCCCCGCAGTCTCCTCCGACGATCGCGATCTCATTCTTCCTGGTTCCCTCCTTGTGAGACGGAAACCAGGAAGTAAAACGCCGCGATCGCCGGAGGAGACTGCAGGGGACATCGAGGGACTGCAGGGAGAGGTGATGTATCCAGCCAGAGTGTGGCTCGGGGTTACCACTCTCAGCTGTGAAATTTAACCCTGAGACACACTCGAGAAAACCGTCAGGGGGGGTTAAAACCATAAAAATGCGTTAAAATGTGTGGAAATAAAAAAGGTCCCAAAGAGTAAAAAAAAAAAAAAATCTGTTACAGAATAAACAAAAACACTCTTAAAAAAAGAGAAAAATTGCACCTAAGAAATCCAAACAAAATTCCAAAGAATAAATAAATGAGGCTTTTTGCTCGTTTAACAAAAAAATATGTATATTTTTTATATTGACTCCTTTGGGATTCGTCTGTTTAAACCTGTTGAACTGAATCACCGAAAATCAGGGCATTTCAATGACACTTTGGTGCAGTTCGGCGTTCTTAACCATTAACATTAACCATTACTTCTCTATGGAAGAATTTCGCTACCGCCGAATTGCAGTGAACTGCACGGTATTTCACTGTCAATTCGTCAGTATTTGGCAAATTGGCAGCTTTCTGAATAGACGAACTGACACTAAATTGCTCCGTACAGTGAGTGACAATAAATATACATACAAGTTAGACACACAGAACAGTGTGAGAGAGGACCCTGCTCGAGAATTTACAATCTAACAGACAGGGATGCAGTGCATTCGCCGCAGATCACCGCAATTTGTCAACCTTCGGTGACAGTGAAATTGTTCCATAGAGAAGTAATGGTTAATCTATTGTCAGGAACCCCAGGGGTACACGTGCGTCTTTAACACAGACCTGATATAAATAAGCAGTCCTTTTCCCCTTTTTTTTATTTTTATTTCATCCAGCAGCAAAAGAACAAACCGCTTTCTTCAGCAATACAGTAAAGTAAAAGGCTTTCCTCAGCAATTCTCAAACATAAAGAAAAGTCTTTCAATAAAGTTACACTGCGTAGTGCGTTTCGGTAATCTCACCCAGATAGAGTGCACTTGCTCTTGAGCAGCCCCACACACAGAGCTTTCTGTCTGACTCTCAGCTACTTCACTTCTCTCTTGTGTTACTTTTTTAACAGGAAGGGCTGTAGGGGAAGTACCTGCCCTCCCAACTTAACCCCTTCTTTGTTCTCAGCCCTGCCAACTCTGCACACTATTCAGAGAACCATGAACTGCACCGAAATGTCAGTGAAATGCCCTGATTTTTGGTGATTTCGTTCGGCAGGTTTAAAGAGGCGAATCCCATAGCTGCCATGATTCCCTGGCAATCTATTGCTTGAAAGAATTCTGGGAACTGTAGTTATCAACATCTGGGGGGGGCGTGAGTTTGACAGCCCTGCCCTAGAATCTGCAGCACCTCTTGATACCTCCTTTCTTGATCCGTTGAAGCTGCAACACAAAATGTTCTCTTTGAGGTCGGGATTTGAGTTTCCCGTCGCCTGAGACGCTTCTGTTCGGAGCCTTCAAGGTGTTTAGGCTGAAAGTCATTTGTTTTGAAATTGAAAACATAACAAATTAATTTCACACAGAGCTTGAAATAGAATTCTGAACTTTTGATTAGTGGCGTCGGAGAGTAATCTAACAGCGCGTTACCTAATCCTAATCCTACAACTTCATAAAGGATTTAAGCGTCATTTAGCTAAAGCATCGCTAATTACAGGGGAACATGGAGCTTTAATTTCCCATCTGTGTGATGTAAAATAATGCAATAACAGGAAAATCTCACTTTCACCTTCAGTTTCTAGCTTGCCCACTTTGATCTGTTAAGTATGCATTTTTTTCTTTTAAAGGGTCACTACCACCAAAAAATGGCATGTCCTTATTGTGTTTATTTGATGTTGCTGATATCTTACATGTGCTTTGTTTTTCTCTTGTATGTTTAGTTAAGAAACTATTTTACACTATATGTGTCACTGGGTGCATCCATTGTGTGATATTTTATGTTGCAGACTGTCAGGGTTATTCAAAGAGAATCAAAAAGTCATTGCACGTTCGGTGACTTTTCGTTCTCTTCAATTCGGTACGATTTGGCGATCCCATTTCAGCGACCCCGCGGTGTATTCAGCACACCACAGGGCCGTCGTAGTGCAGGGAAAAGCTGCCGCAAACCCGCCAAACACTCACCGCAAAACCAGGCGAACGCACACCGAAACCGGCAAAAACATCTGGATTAACCCCGCCGAACACGTCTGAGAAACCAGAGCAGCCGCCGATCACAGCGCAGAGCAGCCGCCGGAAAAACCCGACACCGCAGACGAATGAAGTGAGAAAAAAAAAAACGTACGCTTGAATGTTTGAAAAGTAAAACGCTGTTTGCAAACGACAGAACGAAAATGTCTGAAATTTACATATAAGATCCAATGAATTATAATAAAAAGGGCTGTTACCGAAAAAAGAAAAACCGATTGGAAAAAAACAATTTTTTTTTTGCAAAAAACCCCCCGAAAAATGCCTAAAAAATCTATAAATAAAGAGACTTTTTACTGCAGAATAAAATATTAAACGGTTTATTAGATATTGTATTAAAAGGGGAATATTTTTAACATTGAAGCCTATGGGATTCGCCTGAATAAACCTGTCGAATGAAATCACCGAATAGCAGGGCAATTCGGCAACTTTTCACTGCTGGGTTTTGCTCTCTGAATATGGGGATTTCACTGCCCTCGAACAGGCACCGTATGTGCAGGCAATTCGCCAGCATTTGGCAAACTGCCTGCTCTGAATAGCCGAATGGCCAGGAAAGGTAACCGTACACTGAATTTCACTGTTCCGTTACCTTTCGGCCACAATTCGGATCTCTTTGAATAACCCTGTGTATCTTTCCATCACTTGGTCCTCACTGTGTGGCTTAGGTCATAGAAAGGAGTGAATGGGTCAGTCACTGACTCCCATCATTGTATTGTGTGGGATGTATTCAAAGGTCCTCACCAGGGGAGTAGATTAGAAGCCCTTTAAGCTCCCTGTTTTATCTCTTTCAGCTGCCAGCTTTTAGCTCAAGTAGCCTGCAGAACAATACATCCCCTGCAGCCTTATCTAAACATTCCCTCCTCCACCTCTTTAACTGTTAAATACTGCAGATTGGATAAACCACAGACGTAAAGTAAACGTTTGCACATATTTTGGTAGATGTTGCATCATGGAAAAAATCCACAAAATATAATTGGGAGATAAAAATCCTAACTTTATTCTTCCTTTTTAAATGCAATTACTTCAAACAAAGAAAAAACAACACCGTAGCATGCGTTTTTATAATGTGGCTTTATTTGTAATGGACAAATAATCTAGATACAGTTTATGTACGTGGTAGTAGCCCTTTAAGTCAATCTGTGGGTCTGCCAAGTTTTCTTTTTTTTTTTTTTTCTGTGGTGTTTGTAAAGTGTAAATATTATACAGGTTGAGAATCCCTTATCCCAAAATGTGATATCTCAAATGTTCCAAAAATGTTGTTTTGCGCCCTGATTTCACACCTGACCTAATGTGACGCTGGGCAAATTTTTTGAAACTATTGTATAAAACGCCTTCAGTGTGCGTGTATATGGTGTTTGTGAAACATAAATGGATTTTGTGTTTAGACTTGGTTCATATCAATAAGATATCTCATTATTTTATGCAAATGTTCTGATTTGCTGGAAGTACCTCCTCCCGGCAGCCTGTCTCTGTTGGGGTGCCCCAAGAGTCAGTACTGGGCCCTCTACTTTTTTCAGTCTACACTGCCTTTCTAGGAAAACTGATCAGCTCCTTTGGATTCCAGTACTACCTATACGTTGATGACACCCAAATTTAACCTCTCCTCCCCTGATCTCTCTCCAGGTCTCCTGGATCGAGTCACTGACTGTCTCTCTGCTGTCTCAAATTGGATGGCTTCCCGCTCCCTTAAACTCAATCTTGCCAAAACTGAAATTCTCGTTATTCCTCCCTCCGAGAAGAACCCAATACCACCTATCTCTCTACGAGTAAATGGAACACCCATTAGCCCAACACCCCAAGCTCGCTGCCTTGGAGTCACTTTTGACTCTGACCTAACATTCTCTTCCCACATCCAGACAGTGACCAAATAATGTTATTTTAAACTCAAAAACATTGCCCGTCCCCTAAAACACTAGTCGGAAAATGACCTGCCTTTTATGTTTGCAACAGGTTCCACACCCCGCAATGATTCACCCCATAATGTAACGCCACACAACAGCAGTCTTCCTTTATCACTGGCCTTAACGCGTGTCTTTTATCGCTGGCCCTGACGGGTGTCTTCCTCTGTCGCTGGCCCTGACGGGTGTCTTCCTCTGTCGCTGGCCCTGACGGGTGTCTTCCTCTGTCGCTGGCCCTGACGGGTGTCTTCCTCTGTCGCTGGCCCTGACGGGTGTCTTCCTCTGTCGCTGGCCCTGACGCGTGCCTTCCCCTGGCCCTGACGCCTGCCTTCCCCTGTCGCTGGCCCTGACGCCTGCCTTCCCCTGTCGCTGGCCCTGACGCCTGCCTTCCCCTGTCGCTGGCCCTGACGCGTGCCTTCCCCTGTCGCTGGCCCTGACGCGTGCCTTCCCCTGTCGCTGGCCCTGACGCGTGCCTTCCCCTGTCGCTGGCCCTGACGCGTGCCTTCCCCTGTCGCTGGCCCTGACGCCTGCCTTCCCCTGTCGCTGGCCCTGACGCCTGCCTTCCCCTGTCGCTGGCCCTGACGCCTGCCTTCCCCTGTCGCTGGCCCTGACGCCTGCCTTCCCCTTTCGCTGGCGCGTGCCTTCCCCTGTCGCTGGCCCTGACGATGCCTTCCCCTGGCGCGTGCCTTCCCCTGTCGCTGGCCCTGACGCGTGCCTTCCCCTGTCGCTGGCCCTGACGCGTGCCTTCCCCTGTCGCTGGCCCTGACGCCTGCCTTCCCCTGTCGCTGGCCCTGACGCCTGCCTTCCCCTGTCGCTGGCCCTGACGCCTGCCTTCCCCTGTCGCTGGCCCTGACGCCTGCCTTCCCCTTTCGCTGGCGCGTGCCTTCCCCTGTCGCTGGCCCTGACGATGCCTTCCCCTGGCGCGTGCCTTCCCCTGTCGCTGGCCCTGACGATGCCTTCCCCTGGCTCGTGCCTTCTCCTGTCGCTGGCCCTGACGATGCCTTCCCCGGTCGCTGGCCCTGACGTGTGCCTCTTGCTGTCACTGTTTGTTTTTTTTAAAGCAATTTTATCCATAAAGGCAAGCTTAAAAACTATTTTATTTTCCTTACTGAACACTCCTTCAATTTCAGAGGGATGAGTGGATGACCTTAGACTTTATGTCTTTGAAAGCGACATCGACTGCTGCATTAAGAGCAGAGAAACAGAAGGGAAAAACACTGGAGCATGAAAAAGCTGAAGCCATCGAAAAGGTGAGGGAAGCAGCAGACGGTAAACATTGCTGAGGAAGGATCCTCCATGAATTGTAATTAGTATTTACCAAAGAACAACTTTCCAGACCTACTAAACGCGCTGTTTTTCTTATGTCGTATCCTTGTTTCACCGTGTACCACTATTATTAGACGTATGTCTGTTTTGGTTCTTTTTATTTCCTTTTTGTGGCTTATTTTAATTGAAGAAAAAAAATACAAATAATAAATTAAAGCACACCCGTCATCTGTTTAGAGAGATTTTTGATATGTTTTGTTGTCGCCGAATTAAACCCAGTAAACCTTTTGTATTTTACAACTTCCAATGGAGTTTTGAGTTTTTGCAGCTCCTAATCTGCCTGCTCGTTTCATTGAGGCGGCCATGTTTTTTGCTTTCTCTCTTTTCTGGGAGGGATTAAAACGTCTAAACTGTGTGCTTGACAGCTCGGCCTGGGGCGGCTCAGGGGGGTGGGAGTGTACAAATAGCAAGGTGTCTTGTAAAATTAACTCTGAAAAGTTTGCTCTGTATTGATTCTTAGTTCAGTGTCACCCTGGGGGAGTGTCTCCTGCTGTGAGAGCCATAAATCACTCCCCAGAGAAACCTGTCATGTGGCATGCCGCAGCACTGAGAGCAAGCAGGAAGCTCAGGGAGATTTGTTGACAAGGATTCTTTGGAAAACCTCCATCTGTCAGCAGTTTGGTTAACGCAATGCATAGGCATATTTGGGAGAACTTTCAAATGAGCTTAGGTTTTGGGCGCAACTGGTGGACATTTAAAATAATTTTAATTTTTTTTTTTAATTCCGGTTCGTTCTTTACTAACTCTGTTATTACTGGTGATCCAAAATAGTAAGAAAATTCCATAATTAGTAGCATATTTAAAATATAAAAAAAAAATTGACAATCCAGGATGAAGAAGCCAGAATTTTAATATTGCACACACTGCTCATACTACTGCAGACTTGAATGTTGTACAATAATGTCTAAAAATATTTAAAGTTGATAAAATTATAATGAATCTTTTAATTTCTTTCTTGCTTTGGGTTTCCTTTTTTGGAGGGTGTGGGGGGGGGGAGATATTGTCATATTACATTGATCTATGCGTAACAATTACTCTGAAAACTCCAGGATTTCATCTGATGTACAACCTTAGTTAACCCCTTTACTACCAAATTATTTTTAATACATACAATGTACGTCATGGATGTCTAACCCCCCCCCTCCCTATACTCACCTCTCTGGCTGGGTTCCCGCGGCAGTCTGTCAAGTTGGAAGTCTGGCCGCCTAATCATGGGGCCCGGCCGTCACGATTGTGTTCAGCCAGCGATTGAAAAATTTCAAAAAAGTGTGTTTTCCATTTTTTCATATTTCATAATTCTTTTTATAGTAAATTATACGATATGATGGAAATAATGTTATCTTTAGAAAGTCCATTTAATGGCGAGAAAAACTGTATATAATATGTGTGGGTTCCATAAACGAGTAAGAGGAAAATTTGACCTAAACACTAACAGTGCAGAAACGTAAAAACAGCAGCGGGCACTTTGGGGCAGAAAATGGTAAAAATCATCCAGTCACTAAGGAGTTAATTATACAGTAAGACATATTTGGGAATCATTTCCAGTGTATTTTTTACTGTAATAACCTATGTGGCAGGCAGATGACTCCATCTACTGGCCAAAAAGAGTTACTGCAGGTAGAACTGCAGCCTGTGTCACTGTGTTGGCTGGGGAAAGCGGATACAGCAGGACACTCCTTAGCTGATTTTTAACCAGTTGTAGCACCTTTGACATAATGCCCACATGGATAAAACTTTAGGGGCACCTTCTGCAGCCCAACAGCAAACCAAACCAAAATTCTATGGCAACAAACATATTTCATTTGCAATCACACAGCCCCAGATCGTGTTAACTCGATCTCTGGCTGCTGATCGTGTATACTCGATCACGGTAGTGGAGTGGTTAATCCTCTCCCATGCGAGCAGACTGTTTTTCACTGGAAATATAACCCCCCCACTCTGTGTCTCGTTTTGCGTTAGATAAGTATATGCAAATCGGAGGCGCATCGTGCACAGTGCGTTTTATTTTTTTGATGTCTCCTGTATGCAGAGTTTCATCTTCATTCAACCCTTAATAGAAAAATTGCTTCCTTCCAGTGCTTCGTACGTTTTTATACACTTTCTTATTTATTTAGTTTTTTTTTGTTTTTTATCCCCCTCAGTCTCAAATTTTACAAGTTAAATATCTCCCTTGCTGGGCACTGAAGGAGCAGCGGAGATGAAAAGAATATTTTGCTTCAGATCTTAATATTCATGCAGATCATTAATGGAAGAAGCGGCCTAATCTCTACACGTAGGGTGTTTTGTTGCTTTTTTTTTTAATCAGGCGAGCATTGGACGTAATATGCTTATTTATTGGCTCGAAGGAAAAAAAAAACAGCCTCCGTTGCCAACTTGATTTTAACCCTTTATTTGCGGCAAAGGCAGTAACCTCCGAACCTATTGCGCGTGATATTTTGTTCGCGCAAGGTTTTTATTTACTTTATGAAAGCATTTTTAATGCAAAGCAAAATTAAATGACATTTTATACAAAAAAGAGAGTTTTCGTATGCTCCAGTTAACCGTCATTGTAATCATTATAATTTTATTATGTTTTAATTTCAGGAAAGTGTTATTAAAGTCTGCAGGAAATAAAGTAATAATAATAATAAAAAAATTATATATAATATATATATATCACAAGCCCTTCCAATTTAATTTCCGGGTAATCTCCATGCTTTGCAGCTTCTGCTGGGGATCTCCCTACACCGAAACATAACCTGCTTGCTAATTCATTAGTCAGGCTGACTCCTGCTATCTTAACCCCTTCGCTGCTGGGATACTGTTTACACGATCTGAAGTAGCAGACACAGCACCCCGAGATCATGCGAACACAATCTGAAGCTATGCTGTATCCCTGCAAATGGATTTTATGTCTGGCAAACCAATTTCCTTTGCAAATGGGTGCCAGATGGTTCCTCCAAACTTTTAGCACCCTGGGCATGACCTCCAAGGTGCTGTAACAGTTTTTTCTAGTCAATAACTGTAACACAGGGATATCCACTTTCTGCAGCACGAGCCCCAGCTGCAGTACCTCCTTCTGGCCAACAGATGGCGACGTTTGCCTGCCAAATGGGTCTAGTACAGTAAATCATGCATTTATTATATATTGGGACTATTCCCACTTTATAATTAACCTCTTCACTGCGGATGACGTGTGGGGGACGTCCTAATGTGTGCCCGCTGTATGCGGAGGACGTCTCCCACACATCATCGCTTTGAACCCCCCCTCCTCCCGCCCGATACTTACCTCTCCGTCTGGGGTACCACGGAGATTGACCTGCAGATTTATACCCCTCCCGGCGCACTGACGTCATTGCGATGTCAATTTCAGGTGCCCCCACCAGAGCAAGGGGAGTGCCTGAAGGGAGGGGTGGTTCATTGGATCCCTCCATCTCCCCGTCGCATGGGGTGGAAAGTCAAGAGAGGCACCGCTGGAAAGGACATAGTCTGACCTTACCAGCGATGCCTCTCTTTAACCCCTTAGATGCTAGACCGTGATCCAATTGGTGCCGAATCGTGGCCTATTCTCGATGGGCGCTGCCATCTTAGATGTCAGCCTCGCCTCCGGGTCTCCCCTCGTCATCTGACGTCATCGCCCATGGCGTGTTGATATCAGTTGCCGAGTTGACCCCTAGCTGCCCAGGGATTTTCTATGGAAATCCTATGGTGGAGATAGGGGGGGTCCATTGCACCCCCCATATCTTCCGATCGGTGGCAGCTAGAGGGTCATGTTTGGTATCATTGGAAAGGCCAGAGCATGTCCTTTCCAGGTTAAGTGTTAACAAAATAAAGAAAAAAAAATAAGAAAATTTAAAAATATAGGTTTTGTTTTTTCTTCTTTAATTTAGTAATGCAGCACTATTGTTCACTTTTCAATTATAATGTGAACAATGATGCTGCACGAACGATTTTTTTTTTTCCTTCATTTCGCTAAAATTGCGTATTTTCTCATACGTTACATACATACAGTAACAGGTTCCCATTTAAATTTTTTTTTAAAACCAGCGTACCCCATAGAATATATAACCGCAAAGTGTCGGATGATAAAAATGTGCAAAAAAATAATTTACAAGCTGTAGATAACTGAAATTTTAATGGAAATTCACTTTTTAAAAATAAATAAAAATTTAACACATTTTTTTGTTATAGCATTCTGGCAGGACATGACGTATACATATAATAATGATATATTATGAATCTGCCGTAAAATTCTATATAATTTGTCTGGGTCGTGCAATAAAACATGACTTCAGATTGCGTTTAAACATGATGAGCAAAAACTGTCGAAATGAGTTCAGCACGTATGATGGCTCAGCAGTGAAATAGTTAATGAACTGAAAAGTGATTTATTTTTTTTCCCTGCTTGTTGTAAAAGATTCACAGGTTCCTGGCAGTGGATTCCTGGAAAATCACTTTGGTGGTGAAGGGGTTAAATTTCCTTACTTCTAAGTCCACCTGTCATTCCTGACTGTAGTTGGTCTCGTTTAACAGGGAATCGCCCATATAGAAGTGTCGGTGCTTATTTGCGAACACTTATATTAGGAAAAATCAAATTAATTGGTTTCTTCTGTATGACTTTCTTTTTACAGATTAAAACGTGTACATGTTTGTTGCTTTGTTTAACTATATGCGATAGATGTTATAAAAGATTCCGAAATGATAAAATTAAACAATGTCAATAGGTTTTCTTATCTCCCTTCCCCAGGAAAAACTGCAGGCAAGGGAGTTAAACCCTTTCTGGAAGGACGGCCGTCAAGGGCTCCCACCAGAAGAGGGCGACATCTCTTCAATTAAGAAAGGTACAGTGGACGTTTAATTCGAGAGAGGAGACTCGGAGCTCTGGGACTCACGTTAAAGTTTTCTCTCTGTTCATCATTATTTGCTACTTGGAAAACATTGTGCCAAGTTGTTACCATCACTAAGGGGTTAATCGTACCTATACTCGCGCTAAGGTACCTGGGCTCTGACCTAGGTGACACCACGCACTATTTCAGGCCGGCTCCCCTCCCAAACTTTCATATACACACACACACCCATAAGGGCCTGTTCATCACACTTTTTAATTAGGTGTCAGAACAGGGGGTGCTGGTGATTTGTGGGCACCGCAGAGCCATAAAATGCGTATTTCATCAGACGCTGCGTGCACGATGCAGTCCTTAGTTGAGGAACCTATACCCAGGGTCATGCATTTTTAATACATACATTTTTTGAGGAAAAGAGGAATTTCTTTGCCCCTCCCCCTCTTTTTAAAGTGTGATCATTAAGAGTTATGTTATTTTCCTTTTGCTACTTTTCTATTTGGGTGATTTAATTATCATTTGTCTTTAGAGCAGTCTTTCCCATGGGGTGATAAAACGATCCAGGGGGGCTTTAAGGAAACAGGGGCATGTGTTTAGAGCGTTAAGATTAGCTGTTGTGAATTTGCAGAAAGGCCTTTAGGGGCTGAAATGTTGGTATGTCTTTTTAACCTCCGTGGTGGAATTCCCGAGTGTGGCTCGGGGTTAAATTTCACTGCTGAAAGTGGTAACCCCGAGCCACACTCGGGCTGGATACATACCTGTACCTGCGCTCCCTCGCTGACCTCCCGCAATTGCAGTCTCCTCCGGCCGATCACGGCTTCCTGGTTCCTTTCTCGTGAGAAAAGAACCAGGAAGCAGGACGGTGCGATCGGCCGGAGGTGACAGTGAGGGAGCACAGGTACAGGTAATGTATCCAGCCCGAGTGTGGCTCGGGTTACCACTTTCAGCAGTGAAATTTATTTAATAGTGCAGATACGGATAAATCTAACCAAGCCGATACTGTGTGAGGAAATTTCCATTCAGATTTCAATCATTTACAGTGTGTAAAATTATTTCTTCGCATTTTATCATCCAAACCTTTGTGGTTACATATTCTATAGTGCACTCTTGTTAAAATAAAAAAAAAAATTAAAATGGGAACCTGTTACTGCATTTTTCTGAGAAAATTCACAATTTTAACCAAAACTTGAAAAAAAAAAAGAATTTCCCTTGTGTTTTGGAGGATGGTGTTTTATGAATAATATGACCTATGTATAAAATACTGAACTTGCTCCCAGCCTGGAAAATGAGAAGGGAAGTAATAGCCGAGGTATTGATCATTTTATTCGTGACAAATGGACAATGCCATCGCTTTGGAACTAAAAAATAAATAAGTTTATTTTATTTTTTCTTCTTCGTTTAGATTTTACAGGGTCACGTTTGGTATCAATGCAAAGGCCAGACTCTGACCCGCCCAATGACGCCTCACTGGACCTTGTGCGGTGTAAAGATTAGAGACACACAGGGTTATCCAAAGAGATCCGAATGGCTGGAGAAAAGGTAACCGAACGCTGATTTTCAGCGTTCGGTTACCTTTCTTGGCCATTCGGCTATTCAGAGAGCAGGCAATTCGCCAATTAATAAATCTAATAAACTAATTAATAATAATCTAATAAACCGTTCATTATAAAATTCTGCAGTAAAGAGTCTCTTCATTTATAGATTTTTTTTAGGATTTTTTTAAGCATTTTTCTTTCTTTTTTTTTTTCTCTTTAAAAGTCCGATTTTAAGTTTACTTATTTTTTTCTGTAACAGCCCTTTTTATTATCATTCCCTGGACCTCATATTTCAATTTCAGAGATTTTCGCTCAGTAGTTTCTTTGCAAACAGCGTTTCACTTTTCAAACATTCAAGCAAACTGTTTTGCTAATTTATTCACTTTCTCTTCTGCTGTGTCGGCTTTTTCTGGAGGCTGCGATCGGCTCCTGTTCGGGTTTTTCTGTGGTTTTCGGCAGGGTAATCCAGGTGTTTTTGCGGGTTTTCGGCGTGCATTCG
The DNA here is from genome assembly GCA_009667805.1 of Leptobrachium leishanense. Classification (NCBI taxonomy): domain Eukaryota; kingdom Metazoa; phylum Chordata; class Amphibia; order Anura; family Megophryidae; genus Leptobrachium; species Leptobrachium leishanense. Next base: position 421,691,058 of record CM019064.1, on the reverse strand, counting down.
CTGGGTTTTGCGGTTAGTTTTCGTCGGGTTTGCGGCAGCTTTTCCCTGCAATTTGGGGACCCTGTGGTGCTTGCTGAATACACCGCAGGGTCACCGAAATGGGGTCGGCAAAACAAACCAAATTGAAGAGAACGAAAAGTCACCGAACGTGCGGTGACTTTTCGAATCGCTTTGAATTACCCTGACAGAGTTCCAAAGTCCCCCCAGTGCTCCTCGCTGCAGTGCATCAGTTTAGGTTTTGGATGCTACAATGCATAATAATGCATTGTGCCATCGCCTCCACACTTGTTGGTGACATGAGAAAGGAGATGGTAAGTTAGTGCAGCATCATTTTCACTTTATAATTGAAAAGTGAACAATATTGCTGTTAGAAAGAAAAAAATGAAGAAATATTTATTTTATTTTTATTGTTACATAAAACCTGGTCATGTTTGGTACCATTGGAAAGGCTTGCTCTGGCCTTTCCCGTGATACCTCAACAGACCCTGTAGCTGCTATAGAGTCGAAGATACAGGGGTCCAAATGCCCATCAATGCAGACATAGTTATTCTTTCTCTGCGCCTATTATGGGGCATGGGCCTGGAGCTGCTGCTCCATCAGCCCCTATGTTAATCGTGTGTGTGTATATGTGTGTGTGTTTTTTTTAACACATACAGGGAGTGATTCCCCATCAAATGCGCTTGACTTTTGTTGGGCATGACCGCCTCTCTTCATCTGCTGATAATCTGATGGAGGGCGAGAAGGCACATTCTATTTTGTGAATCTAAACATTCGCGCAATATGTCGACGGGATCTGATTCCCCGTCAGAGAAGCTAAAGTGACTGTGTAAATAAGAATGATTCGGCCTCCGTGAAAGTCTGGAAATATCGCATGGGGCTCATACGCTGTATATTATCCCCTCAATGATCCGTGATGCTCCATGCTATCCATGTAATCTGGCCCCTGGTGACTTCATGCATGCATAGAATATTGTTTTCGTCTTCGTGGCCCGGCTCTTGCAGGAATGAGTTAGATATTCCATATGCATGTGCGCGGCTCAGGGCGCCGGTGCTGTCCTCTGCTTGCCCGGTATAGATTGATGCTGTTCCGAGGTTGCTCTTTTTCCATTCAATTTTGCAAATGGACAGCACAATTGACAGCATTTTTTTTTTTTGCATTAGAGCCTGATACATCTGTGACACTGAACGTGTTCTCTCCCCCTGGACAGCGCGGCTTGGGTTTATTCCTCGCTCAGCATCTTTTGTGCTGCATTTGCTTGACGGGGTTAGACTCGAGTCCGGCGAAGCAATTTATTATACGAGGCAGATTACATAAACGTTAACATTCTGCCTCTGCAGAGCATTATTTCAGGACATAATGGTGTGCAAATTACAGCCTGTGGTCGAGAGGTTGTATATTATATTCAGTATATAAGGTACGGTGTCTTACGTCAAACTCTGCTGACCAAAAAGCCACAACAACGTCCATCGTCTCAGCGCATTCTGGCTGTTTACGCCTTAATCCTTGAAATGTTCTCTGCTGAAGTATCAAGGATCACTGTCTTTGCATAAAATATTAAAGGAAACAATGTTTTTTTGGACATTTCCACTTGTGTGGCTTATTTTTTACTGTTTTTTCCTACTTTTTAAGGACCTTTTTAAAAGTCCTGTCTGCCCCCCTGTCCCGTCCCGTCAAGTCTAGGTAGGACCAGAGGGTTAGATCTGTCAGAGCCAGACAGCTTTTAGGCTGACCGTCCACTTGGTCCGTATTTGTGAACTCATACGCTTGTCCATCATCGTCATCATCATCATCGTCCGACCAATCCCTCGACCTGCAGGAGATTCAGCCCTCGCCCACTGCCTCCGACTTCCATCGGGCGACTTTGTGCGACTAAAACAGATTAGCGATCTTTCCCATTTGATTGTGATTTGCCAGACGAAGTCGACACGATCTGATACAATTTACATGAAAAAGATGAATTGTATAGTTAAACCGCCGTGCAGCGGCAGGGAAATTGTCCCATAGAGAAGTGATTCAGTTCTACTGAATCCCATAGGATTCAATGGAAAATTCTATTTTCAATTTTCTTTTTTATTCAGCCGTTTATTCTTTTCATTCGCAGCAAAAAGCCTTCTTATTTATTGATTTTATTGAATTTTTTGAGATTTTCTTTTGTATTTTTAGGGAAAAATTTTGATTCTGATTTTAAGCTGTTTTTTTTTTATTTTTTTACTTTCGCCACCGAACTGGGTAGAAAAGAAAAAAACTCCGCTGAACTCTGACAGACATGATGGGAGCTCCAGTGCTGTCTCTGGTGCTGAAAGGGGCTTATCCAGTTCGCCGTTGTTTGATCTGGGTCGTCCATATTCACTTCCAGTGGACAGCCCAGATCGTTCATAAACATTGGACCCAGTGGACGGCCAGCCTTATGGTGGGAAGATGTGGTTGACAGAACTATAAACAATGATTCTTTTACAAATACGTCCTACACATTTAGGGCCATATTACATAGTTGGTGCTAACTTAACCAGAGCGGTTGTAAACTTAAAACCTCCATAGGCTGTAATGGCTCTGGGAAGTTTACAACAGCTCTGGTTAAGTTAGCACCAAGTATGTACAACTGAACGTCACAAAAATTTGTCTCAAATCTAGTTGGGTTGTTTTACAATTATCCATAAAGTGCCAACGTATTCTGCAGCGCTGTACAATGGGTAGGAAAAAACCCCATAGCATTATCAAACAAATGTGATACACAGAGAACAATGGGGAGAGATACGAAAACTTTCTGGGCGGGGAAGAATTACTCGGGGGAGGGGGGGCTTGCTCGACCCTTTGGGACACCATTGACCCTTCAATTAGTAATAAATCATCACAGAGCCTGGAATATTATTTATCCCCTTCAGTGCTTTTTGTTGAAAAAAGTATATAGTTGTTTGAAACATGATGCATAGTTAACACTAGAATATAGAGTAACATGGCACTGTTCCAAAATACGTAAAATAATGTATATTTGCTAATTTTTAATGTTTTTATCCTTTATAATTTTGCTGGGATGAGAGGTTCTAAACTCTAGATGGCGTCCTTTATCTTCTATAATTTCATACAGGGTTTGCATTATCAGAAATGGCCTTTTGTGTCAAATTCACTGTGTAACTGGGTTAAAGATGGACAATAAACTGTTCAGATCTCCTACTTCTTGGGGTTTGCAGTGATTTATAATGAGGTTATTAGCAATGCAGCTTCCAAAAATACCAATATCTGTATGTGCTGCATACTGCCTGTGTATGGGAATTACAGTAACACCTTGTATCTGTATGTGCTGCATAATGCCTGTGTATGGAAATTACAGTAACACCTTGTATCTGTATGTGCTGCATAATGCCTGTGTATGGGAATTACAGTAACACCTTGTATCTGTATGTGCTGCATAATGCCTGTGTATGGAAATTACAGTAACACCTTGTATCTGTATGTGCTGCATAATGCCTGTGTATGGGAATTACAGTAACACCTTGTATCTGTATGTGCTGCATAATGCCTGTGTGTGTAAATTACAGTAAACCTTGTATCTGTATGTGCTGCATAATGCCTGTGTATGGGAATTACAGTAACACCTTGTATCTGTATGTGCTGCATAATGCCTGTGTATGGAAATTACAGTAACACCTTGTATCTGTATGTGCTGCATAATGCCTGTGTGTGTAAATTACAGTAACACCTTGTATCTGTATGTGCTGCATAATGCCTGTGTATGGAAATTACAGTAACACCTTGTATCTGTATGTGCTGCATAATGCCTGTGTATGGGAATTACAGTAACACCTTGTATCTGTATGTGCTGCATAATGCCTGTGTATTAGACATGTGCACAGCACAAAATTTCGTTTTGAACTAATGGATTAGTACTTAAATGCAATTTATTTAGTTGCTAAAGAAATTCGTTTTCAGTTCTTTAGTATGAAAACTAATTTCTTTCACCCGAAAACCAGTGGATACAATTACTATTGTAGTGGCTCCTCAGAGGGCTGAGATTGCTGCTTGTTACAGTATCTCTCACTCTCAGCACAATGTGTCAGGCAAAGCTGTTACAGTAACTGACTGCTACTCACAGTGCTCAGAGTTTCAGTAAAACTAGGAAATAATATTTTTATATATCAGAGGTTATAATAACAATATTATTTCCTTGTTTTACTGAAACTCTGAGCGCTGTTACAGTCAGTTACTGTAACAGATGAGCCTGATACATTGTACTGAGAGATACTATAACAAGCAGTCGATCTCAGCGCTCACAGCCACTGGATTTAAAGATTTAAAAAAGAAGCTCCTCTCTGTATAATGTATAGAATATCCTCCTGCATTAATACCTCTCTCTGTATAATGTAGATAACATCCTCCTGCATTAATTAATACCCCTCTCTGTATAATGTATACAACATCCACCTGCATTAATACCCCTCTCTGTATAAGGTATAGAACATCCTCCTGCATGAATACCTCTCTGTATAATGTAGATAACAGCCTCCTGCATTAATTAATACCCCTCTCTGTATAATGTATACAACATCCACCTGCATTAATTAATACCCCTCTCTGTATAATGTATAGAACATCCTCCTGAATTAATGTCCCTCTCTGTATAGAACATCCTCCTCAATTTATACATTTCTCTGTATAATTTATATAACATCCTCCTGCATTAATACCCCTCTCTGTATAATATATAGAACATCCTCCTGCATTAATTAATGCCCCTCTCTGTATAGAACATCCTACTCAGTAGGACCTACTGCGTTGTCATATGGAGGGTGCAGAACTTCGTAATGCAATGCTTATCCAGCACAGGAGAGGGAACTTTTACTTAAACTTTGCATCTCTGTGGGGGAGAGAGACAGGAATATAAAAGCAGGGGATAGGGCAAATATTAATGTAAATCGGTCTGAAAGCTCAGAGAAGAGATGTCTGGTGCAAATTTATTTTTATAATAAAATAAAGCACTTTAAATCCAGGGAAAACATTCAAATAAATCACACTGACCGCTCACAATGACAGAGTAACGGTGTTGGATACTAAATGTATCAGACGTAAAAAACCCTTTATAAACAAGCAGCACTGGGAGAGGAGAGGGACTTTATATAAAATGTGTATTATTGATGAGGAAAGGGGGATAGTGCTCCTGGATAATATAAAATGTATCAGACCTAAGCCCCTATTATGCAGAGCAAGAGGGGAGATAACACACATTTTATAAAGTCCCTCTCTTCTCCCAGCGCTGCTTGTTCTAAAGGGTTTTTTACTATCCAGCCCTCCTGTCATTAGCTTTCAGTGTGATTTATTTGAAGGTTTTCCTTCTCCAGCTGCTTTTATAATCTTGTCTGTCTCATAGACATGCAAGGGTTAAGTAAAGGTTTCCTCTCCTGTGCTGGCTGTCTGTGCTGTGAGTGAGTATTCTGGAGCTCTATCACTGTCAGATTTTCAGGTAAGGGTCGGGAAGGATTTCGCATACAAACCTTTTCTGTAGCTTTGCGATGTTGCGCTCTTCATTGCTGGTCTCCTTCACTCAATGTAATATCACAAAAAGGACTGAAACTAAAATGTAGTGCATTTTATTTTAGTTTCTTTAGTTTTTTGTACTGAGCAGTTTCGTATCTCTTGAGTCATACGAAAACTAAATTATCCCAAAATTCGGACTAAATCGTTTTAGTACTAAAACGAATGCACATGTCTACTGTGTATGGGAATTACAGTAACACCTTGTATCTGTATGTGCCGCATAATGCCTGTGTATGGAAATTACAGTAACACCTTGTATCTGTATGTGCTGCATAATGCCTGTGTATGGAAATTACAGTAACACCTTGTATCTGTATGTGCTGCATAATGCCTGTGTGTGGAAATTACAGTAACACCTTGTATCTGTATGTGCTGCATAATGCCTGTGTATGGGAATAACATTAACACGTATCTGCATGTGCTGCATAATGCCTGTGTATGGGAATTACAGTAACACCTTGTATCTGTACTGTACAGGGATTTTCACTCATTATAACCCCCTGAATCGTATCCCTGTGCAGCACTGAGTGACCCCAGAGCTCTCCCTGTATTCTGCTCTCTCCCTGGCTGCTGTAATGCAGCAGTAAGGTTATTTGAGCTTTTTGTTAAAGTGAAGGTGAAGGCTGCTCCTTGTAGCTTCTTTACAGTAATACAGGGAGACAGGAGTGCGCTCGCACAGATACTTTCATTACTCCATATGAAGCACAATAATCCTTCTTTGAAAAGTTATGCAACAGGGGTTTTGCTACTTTTTGGTATTTATTGTATCACAATTGAACATCAAGTTTACACTTTCTTGGTAGTTCTCTTGCTTCCACATGAAACCGTTTTTTCTCTTATCCAACCTTTTCTTTAACCTGCTTTTCCGTCTCCTTTCTTTTCTCTTAATTCTTTTTCTTGTACCTCCTTTTCATCGTTTGACCTTTACCCCCTGATCCTCTGTATCTGCGGAAGGCTTCTCCTGTCACTCGACTCTCTTCCTTCACGTTTACCCCACGTGAAAATCCGTACTCACTTGAGACCACACATTTTAAGTAATTAAATATTTCTTGAGCCTGCTACATTTAATGATGATCCGTGTGGGCAGCAGCACCGTTGTCTCAAGACTCCTCTCTCTCGTTCCAGCTGCTAATATAGAAGACGGAGGGCTGAGCTGGTTAAGAAAATCCTACCAGAGGATGAAGGAGCAGGCCGAGAGAGGCAAACGGAACCTGGAGGACGTCGTGGCTGAAAGATACGGTGTAAGTGTGTGGCTTAATAAAAATATAAATTCTCTCCAAAACAACAATCATTGAACCTGGACGATGTAAAATGAATCCTACCACCCCTTTGGAATGACCTGACACTTCATTTCAGTAGTTTTGTGTACTTTCCTGTCACAATACACTGTCTCAACCGCACAAACCAGATTATTATGTCCAAGGGAGCGCTATAAATTCCTACACTGTACTTTTTAAAATATTTACTATATATTAACGTTAGTATTTAATAGGAAGAATCCCTTCGTTGTAGACCATCTCTATACATATAGGTCAATAAACGCTCATGAGGTGCTCTTATCTCCACAGATAAAACACTGTTACAGTAAGAAATATTTGGGAATATTCCCAATGTATTCCTTGCTGTACTAACCTATTTGGCAGGTTAGATGTCGCCATCTGCTGGCCAAAAGAAGTTACTGCAGTTCTGGGCCTCAAGCAGTAAAAGATGAGATGTCACTCAGACATGTTCCCTGGTGATTTTTAAAAGGTATCGGCACTTCAGCCTTCATTTCCATTGTGCGATAACTTTACGGGAACCTTCTGGTACCCAAATGAAAACAAAATTCATTTGGAATGACACAGCATAGCGCCTGATCGTGCCAATACAATTTTGGGCTGCCGTGTCTGCTATTGCTGATTGAGCAGATAGGGGTTAAAATGCTAATGTATAAGCACTGAGTAAACTGTAATAAGAAGTATCAGTCGTTATTAAAAATGGCAAATCACAATGGTAAATGCTTAAAGGGACACCCCAACTATTTTAGCTTCTTAATGTGGTCAGGCTGCATTGAATGTCGCCCTTCTCCCTCCAGCCCCATTTCCTTCTATTAAAAAACAAAGATCACCAGATAGCACAAAAAAATATTTTACTTATGTATATACGTATATACAGAAGTAACCTCGGATAGTACTTATCGGTAATGCGGGATTGGAGGTTTAGGTATGTCCACTGTCCAGACAAAAGTCCGACGCAAGCAAGAGGTGGGGCAGATGAAACTCGAGGAAAGGAAGCGGTATTCGGGCAATGTTCGGGTAATCCTCTGAAATAACCCGCAGTGTTCTCCCGTTCTTGTAATGTGGTATGTATCACTCAAAGAAAGCACAAGACAAGCGCTCACATAGCGCAATAACTCCTTATATGGTAAAAATCGTATAGAGACTACAGCCAAATTTGCACTCACCGAGGTTGGAGCCTGTAAGATCTTTAGGCTCATTTCATACGCATGGGTGTTTCTTTTTTCTTTTTTCCCTTGGGTTGTAAGGACCCAATTGCTCCTCCCAGGACCCACTTTTCCCTGGAACAGTCTTACCCAAATTGCTGGCACCATTTCCTGTTATTGCTGTGTGAAGCAGAGGAGTTTCCATGTTGAATTTTGCTTCTCCAGATGAGAGAAGTTCAAAGCGTTTGGTATTTTTTTATTTTCAATTTCGGTGAACATTGATACCAATAGGGTGCTTGGAGAATAACCCCTACAAACTAGTTTTAGTGCTGCTGGGTGCAAATTCTTTTTTTTATTTTTTTATTTATTTTTTACACGTTTCTTCTACATTTAGCATTATAATCTGTTATCTAACATTAAAAATAACCAGGCTTCATTTAACCCCTACACTCCCAAGGGATTTATAAAAATACTGCCATTAATCAGTGCTTCATTTAAAAAAATATAAAACAGAAGTATTTGGGAATATTCCCAGTGTACCTCATACTGTAATAACCACTTTTAGCAGACAGATGTTGCCAAGTGGAGTTACACATTCTGAGCTCCGTGCAGGATCAACTGGTTAGATGTCATTTAGACACATTCCATGCTATTTTTAAAAAGTATTGGCACCTCCACCATCATGCCTAGTGTGCTAAAACTTTACAAGAGCCTTCTGGAGCCTGATTGCAAATTAAATTTGTGACAGACCGCTTCTGTCAAACTCTAGCTTTCTCCAAGTTGGACCCCGACATCCAGGATACTCTATCCGAAACCTCCCTAAAATCACCAGGCACGACCATTGTTTTAGAGTGAAAAACAAGACTGACTCTTTATTTTAAAACATACAGTTATGAACAGCTGAGGGACAGCCTCCTTCATGAATAAATCACAGATACTATCAACAGATCCAGTAACAGGACAATGGAAAGGTACATTCAAAACAATGGACGGTTTACACAGGCAACCTTATCTTAAACTGCCTGCTAGTTCCTGGAGAAAAGGGGGGGCAGAGCATGTGAAAAAAAAGTGATCTATTCTTGCAGCGGGTGTATACTATACAGAGACAGGATAGCTAATACAGAGGTGTATACTATACAGAGACACAACAGGAGACTCTACAATAAATACATAAGGGAATAATACACAGGCACAGTCGACATCCTGGATTCCTTGGGCAATCCATTTGGCCAACCCCAGGTAGCACCTTGGACCATAGTAGGAAGAAGGTTAGCCCCCAGGCTCCTCCAACTGCCCCAGTGACAGCGGAGTCTGTCACACACTGAATGATACAGCATAGCTTCAGATCGTGTTAATATGACGTCGGGCTGGTGTCTGCTGCTGCTGATCTTGTATAGACGACGTTTCCTATTTTGTGTTGCCACGTGTCGTCTGTGTAAATCAACACTTCTGAGACTTGGGGGAGCGAGTTCCCCTGTTTAACCACTCAAATTTAATAAGTCACTCAGCAATGCCGTCATAGTATAAAACGGTCTGTATACCATAATTGTATAACTGGTATTAATGGATTTCTTTTCTTTATTCAGTCCATGGAGGCGTTCCAGGATAAACTGGATGCTGCGGAACGAGCCGCAATGCAGAATTCCGCTAAGGAATACGACGGTAGGAGAGACCGGTGGAGAAAATACCCCGAGACCGAATCGCGAAAATTTGTAAGACCGGACAACTATAAGGACCAAGATCACCACTCCACTTCTCAGAGGCACGAGAGATCCTCCCATGGAGATCACAGCAGAGACCGAGCAAAGTGGGAGAGACGAGAATCCGACCGAAACAGGGCAGATTTAGAACATGGGCGATTCCCCGATAGACCAGGATCCGATGCTAAAAGAGACAGCTCATCATCTGTGAAACAGAAATTCTTAAAGCCTTCCGAAGATCATGAACGTCCGACTTATAAGACTATGGCCACGCCTACGTCCTCTTCAAAAAGTGCTTTCCTAAAACCTGCGGCTGAAGAACGCAGCACATCTTGGAGAAAATCCGCATCCAAAGGACACAATGAAGAAAAGTGCCAGCCTGAAATGGAAGACCGCCGTGATCAGGAAAGCCAAGAGCCAGATGAAAAGAATGATCGTAATGCCAAAACAGAAGATAGTGTCACACGTGATGAAAAGCCACCGTCCAGGTAACCGCATACCTTTAAAGGGCCACTGCCACCAAAAGATGAAATGTCATTCGGTGCATCCATTGTGTGATCTTTTGTGTTGTAAACTGCTGACCCCCCCCCCCCCCGGTATCTTCACGTCACTTGCTCCTCACTTTGTGGCTTTGGCCATAGAATTATTATTATTCTTTATTTATAAAGCGCCAGCATATTCCGCAGCGCTGTACAATAAGCACAGTATAGACAGGGTTACAATACATTGAACAACATTTGACAAACAGTACAGGAGGAGATGAGGGCCCTATTCCCATAGGAACTCACAATCTAGGAGGGTTGGGGTTGGAAACAGGAGGAGAGGACTGTAAGGTGAGAGTGATTGATGGTTGCGTCAGTGAGTTGGGTGGTAGGCTTCCCTAAATAGGAATGTTTTCAGGGAGCTTTTGAAGGAAGAGAAGTTAGGGGAAAGTCTGACAGTACGAGGGAGAGCGTTCCAGAGAGTGGGGGCTGCGCGTGAGAAATCCTGCAGTCTATCATGGGAAGAGGTGATGCGGGGAGAAGCTAGTCGCAGGTCACTGTTTGACCTTAGGGAGCGGGCTGGGGTGTATTTGGTGATTAGTGAGGACAGGTAGTGGGGAGCTGAGTTAGTGAGGGTTTTGTAGGTAAGGATTTTGAACTTAATTCTGCAGTGGATGGGGAGCCATTGAAGGGACTCGCAGAGGGGAGCGGCAGAGACAGAGCGGCGGGTGAGGTGAATTAGCCTGGCGGAGGCGTTCAGGATGGATTGTAGGGGGGAGAGGCGGGACAGAGGGAGGCCAGATAAGAGATTATTGCAATAGTCGAGTCGGGAGATTACCAGGGGAGTCTATGGGTCAGTCGCTGACTCACATCATTATATTGTGTGGGATGTATTCAAAATACATCAACAGGGAGTAGATTAGAAGTCTTTTAAGCTCCCTGTTATATCTCATTCAGCTGCCAGTACTTCTCTCGAGCAGCCTGGAGAACACAATACACACCCTGCTGCCTTATCTAAACATTCCCTCCTCCACCTCATTAACTGTTAACAGGTGTCCTTTTGAGGACCAGTCACAATCAATATTATCTGTTCCGTAAAGATACTCTTTCTTCCAGAGTTGAATAACCAAGAGAAATTAGCAATAAAGAGCCCTATTCTAGCCGTTCTTGGGATCTTCCGCCGTTTGTGGCTCCCTATTACCAGGCCAGCCAGAATTGGGCCCTAAGTGCTCGCAGCAGAGGCGTTACTCTTACATCTTAATGGGTAAAGAGGTCTATGTAAATTCCTGGAAACAATGTACTCCTTCAAAGCGCGATAAGACACCTCTATATGTACTCCACTGGTGAGACCTCACTTGGAGTACTGTGTGCAGTGCTGGAGACCATATCTCCAGAAGGATATAGGCACCTTAGAGAGAGTTCAGAGAAGGGCTACTAAAATGGTGTACGGCTTGAAGGAGAAAAGTTACCAGGAAAGGCTTAATGATCTTAACATGTACAGCTTGGAAAAAAGACGAGACAGGAGGAGATATGATAGAAACATTTAAATACGTAAAGGGAATCCACAAGGTAGAGGAAGGGAGTATATTTAAACGGAAACAAAGTAGCAAAACAAGAGGACATAGTCTTAGATTAGAGGGGCAAAGGTTTAAAAGTAACATCAGGAAGCATTATTTTACTGAGAGGGTGGTGGATACATGGAACAGTCTTCCAGTAGAAGTGGTAGAGGCCAAAACAGTAATTGAATTTAAGCAGGCATGGGATAGGCATAAGGCTATCCTAAACAAAAGATAACTCCAGGTAAAGTATCCATAGAATTGGGCCGAAAGGTTCTTATCTGCCGACATATTCTATGTTTCTATATGTATATAACATTTGTGTATAATCCATACACATAAAACTTGGGATATAAAACTAGTAGTACCAACAATGACATAGAATAAAAAACAGTTTAAGTTCAATATATATATTAGTGCAATCTTTGTGAATAAATCGAGCTACAGCAATACTTAAATAATGGTCTTTCTTCAAAGGATCCACAATTGAAGCAGATAACATGCTTTAAAAGGAAATTAAAAACAACACAGCGCAGCCAATTTATAAGTCCATGAAAGGGTTAAAAGAAGGGATGTTGTAATCCCACTCACATGTATGGGAGCCAAATACCAGTGGCTCTCCTTCAACGAACAGCAGATCAACTTTCAGGGGTGATCTAACCCACACACTCCTAGTGCTTTTCTCTTTTGCCACCCAAAAGACAAAATATGAAGAGATGTTCACCACCAAGATAACTGGACTTCTTTGATCTTGTCGTAGGTATAGAAAAGCTGCTTGCCAGAGGTGCAGCAGCGCTCTTTTAGGATGTGTTGGTAACGCCTATGACCCTATATGTAGGTTTGGTCCTCATTGCCTCCAGTATCTCCTCCAGAACTCGGTGAACGCCAGGATAGCAATCAAGGTTCCAAAGTATTTTACTGATCAGTCTTTCAAAAGTAAAACAATGAATGCAACATAAAAAAATAATACAATCAAAAACCTGAGACGCGTTTCTTCCGCTATCCGCAGCTTCCTCAGTCCGCATTAGCACTGTGGAAATTCCTGCTAGATCTTGGATCCTCCATGTCTTCTCATATATGGGCAATGATTATTAAGTAACATCGGCTGGACACAGACCAGGTAGACAAGCTTAAAACTTTTACGAGTCTGCTTTTTGCCAAATTCTCTCACAAACCATTCTAAACAACAATACAATCTATTTTTTTTTTTTTTTGTTCTTCTGTGTATTTGTGTTGGAATTCCTACAATATTCTGAATTTTCTGTACAGGTTTTAATTTTACTATTTTATCTTTATGCTCTTGACTTGGATAAGTGAAGCAATACTTTGTTTCGCCCCCTTCCCAGCCTGAAGGGGCTTATAAATGGTTAATGTGACAGTGGAGATTTCTGATAATGGTGGAATGTCACAAGCAAAGGCCTCAGTGTTTTCACCACTGAAAGTCAATTGGAAATTAAGATTCAGGGAAATAGGGGCTTTTGAGTTTTCATAAAGTATGTTTAATCCTCATTTTTTCCCCGTATCATTTCTTTATTAATCCCATCTTTTTAGCTCTCCTTCCTCACTGACTTTATACATCATGGACTAGGTGGCAACCTAGCTGTTAATGGAGAGCCGCAAATAGGAAAAAGCTGCACGAGCCATTTGCAGCTCGCCATAATCTCTTCACTACCAATGGATTTTCCAGAAAATCACTGTCACGAACCAGTGTTTTTTGTTTTTTTAATATTGGAAAATCACTTTTAATTATACGATAAGAAATATTTGGGACTAATCCCAATGTATTCCTTACTGTAATAACCTATTCGACAGGCAGATGCCGCCATCTACTGGCCACATGGAATAACTGCAGCTCTGAGCTCCGTGCAGGGTCAGCTGGAGAGATGTCATTAAGACACATTCCCAAGTGGTTTTAATAAGCGATTGCTCTGTGAGCATTAAGTCCGAGATGCTAAAACTGTAGACGCATGTTTTGGAGCTCAAATGCCAATGAATTATGTTTGCATTCAACTCCTTAAAGACCGCTGATGTACCATGTACGTCCTGCCCACGGGTCTCCCTTAGACCCGCGGGCTCCTAACCTCCCTCCTGCCGATCCTTACCTCCCTCGCTAGCTCCCACGGAGTTCTGGCAGGGAGGAAGCCTGCCCCTCTGTTTTAGAGGGGCCGGCGGGCACGGTGACGTCACCACGCTGTGTGGTGACGTCATCTGCAGGCGCCGGGGGGCCTGCCGGCGCCTGCATTGAAATCAAGGAAGGGGAGGGTGGGCTCCTTTTTGGAGCCCTCTATCTCTCCAACCATTCACCCTACAGTGATGCTTTTTGCACCGCTGTAAAGGGGAGAGCCTCCCCTTTCCAGCAGTGTATAAAATTAACCGTTTCGCAGCCGGATTGCGACTCAGCGCCAATCGGCGCGGAATCGCGATTTAATCCTAGCGGTGGCTGACATCCAAGATGTCAGCCAAGCCTCCAGGTCACCCCCCACCCACTGACATCCTCATATGTGTGAGGATATCAGTGGGCCAGTTAACCCCCTAGCTGCCAAGGGGAGATGCCTTTGGATCCCCTTATCTCCCTGATCATGGCCTTTCCAATGATACCAAACATGACCAGGTTTGGTGTAAATAAAAGCTAAAACAGAATTTTTTTTAAAATGTTTTTGTCTGGGGGGGGTGTTTAGTTAAATAGGATCTAGGCTGTCGTCTAAAAATAATGAGCATAAAACGGTCAGAATGAGCTCAGCGCACATAGGTGAACTGGCTCAGCAGTGAAGTGGTTAAAAAGCAAAAACATGTAAAAATGGGTATTTCTATTCTCAGGACAAAATTTTGAAACTATTTAGTATTTTTTGGCGGTTGTAGATTTTGGGGATTAAATTGCGAAAAAGTTTTTTTTATCATATTTCATATTTGGTTTTATAGTAAATTATTCGATATGATGGAAATAATGGTATTTTTAGAAAGTCCATTTAATGGCGGGAAAAACAGTGTATAATATGTGTGGGTTGAATAAAAGAGTAAGAGGAAAATTTGACCTAAACACGAACAGAGCAGAAATGTAAAACCAGCAGCGGTCACTAAAGGACGGATTTGTGTAAAACCGCCCGGTCACTAAGGGGTTAAAGAAACTTCTTTGCATTGCTCCTGTGGTACAGCACATGAACTATGCTCGATACAGTAGCATCAGTAGTGCCTTGCAGATGGAATATGGTCAGTCATGGAAGTGAAGGGGTTAACAGCTATATATAATGACCGAGCTGCTGTAATAGAGATTGTAGCCGGAATATTTTCCAGCTGCTGAAAGGTACTGGCTGAGACACGCAGGAGCCACGGAAGAACACTTGGAACTGTTTGTTTCCGGTTTCCTGCTGCTCGTGTCCAGCCGCTGGTTGCGATTTAGCCCCACGAGTATGTCCGCAATATCTGGACAATCGGAATGACTCTGTACAAGGCAAAACTCCAGTTTTCGGCTGTAACATTTTACTCGTTCTATTGAGTTGATTGTCACCGAATCATTTTAAACCAAATCAAAAATAAAGCCACTGCACCGCCAGCGACGTAACCTGTCTCAGCGCCGGGTCGTAAGAAAGTCCGGTTTAAAAACCTTTGCCGTGTTCCGGGTAGGTTAAGGCAGAATAAAGCTGAAAGCTTCCTTAATTGATAACCGCCTGCTGCTGCTCTCCACAGATTTTTCAAGCTGAAATTCAAGAAACCAGCTGAGAGCAAAGCTCCTTTTTCTATTCCCCTATCAAACGATACGGTTTCTCGGCTTCAGAGTTTCCTGCAGCTTAGCTGGGCAAATCTATTAGGGTTTATCTTTTCTTCTCGGTGTGCGCTGAGCAGGCACAGCCAGACTGTTCTCCTCTGATATTACGGACGGCCAGATGCTTCGTAATAAAGTGCTGCAGCCAGGTAACAAACATCTCTGCTTTAAATGCAATAAAAGGTACATGGCGACCGTCGCCGAAACTTCTTTATGCTTACAATTTCATCTATTTTTTATTTATTGATGGTGATAATTTGAAAAATTTATTTATTTCTGCAAAGAGTTCAGTGAAAGACTGCGCTGGAAGTCAGACTAAGAGCCTGGAAATTAAAGAAGTCCGTCTGTTTCCTGTTCCGGCAGCAGGATTAACCTTATTATGCTTTGTTTTGGTACAAAAAGATTCTGTTCTCTCTTCAGATTTGTGCTGGTGGCTCACATATCTTGAAGTCTTGGGGCAGGTTGCTCAGCAAGCTTCTAAGCCTTGGGAAGGGGTTGCTTGTCAAACTCCAAAGCCTTTTAGAGCAGGTTGTCTGGTGAGCTCCAAGCCTTGGGAGCTGGTTGCTCTGCGACCTCGACGCCTTGTGGGTGGTTTGTTTTGCGACCTCAAAGCTTTGGGGGTGGGTTGCTTTGGACCTCCAAGCCTTGGAGGTGGGTGGCCTTCCGACCTCCAAGCCTTGGGGGTGGGTTGCTTTGCAACCTCCAAGCCTTGGGGGTGGGTAGCTTAGCGACCTCCAAGCCTTGGGGGTGGCTTGTTCGGCGTGCTCCACGCCTAGGGGGGCGGGCTGCTTTGGCGAGCTCTCAAGGCTCGGGGCCTCGGGTTGCTCGATGAGCGTCCAAGGCTTGGGGCTGGGGATTTCTCGTAAACTCCCAAAGCTTGGGGCTGGGGGATGTTCGGCGAGCTCCCAAGACTTGGGAATGGGGGTTGCTCGACGAGCTCCCACAGCTTGGGGCTGGGGGTTGCTCGACAAGCTCCCACGGCTTTGGGCTGGGGGTTGCTCGGTGAGCTCCCAAGGCTTTGGGCTGGGAGTTGCTCGGCGAGCTCCCAAGGCTTTGTGTTGGGAGTTGCCCGGCGAGCTCCCAAGGCTTGGGGCTGGGGGTTGCCCGGCAAGCTCCCAAGGCTTGGGGCTGGGGGTTGCCCGGCGAGCTCCCAAGGCTTGGGGCTGGCGGTTGCCCGGCGAGCTCCCAAGGCTTTGGGCTGGGGGTTGCTCGGCGAGCTCCCAAGGCTTTGGGCTGGGGGTTGCTCGGCGAGCTCCCAAGGCTTTGGGCTGGGGGTTGCTCGGCGAGCTCCCAAGGCTTGGGGCTGGGGGTTGCTCGGCGAGCTCCCAAGGCTTGGGGCTGGGGAGTTGTTTGGAAATATGCTATAAATAATGCTATAAATATGGTTTTGTGGTTTGGTTAACTCCAAACATTTGCACTGGTGGCCTTGTGAATTGTAGGCCATTAGATTGCGTCTTGCACAGGTGTCTGTGAGAGCTGTAGGTGTTGGTTTCTTAGTGACATATTACGTAAGCGGCATATTATACAACAATATTTCAATGAAATGCAGATTCTTTCATGCCATCTCAAATTATTTTGTACTTCCTTCCATCTGTCCTCCGTTTCAGTAGTTCATGGTGTATTGAAGGATATAAAGTTGAGCATCAATATTCCGAATACCCACATGTTTTGAGCATCAACATAATGCCACAAGTTGATGACTTGGTGGACACAAAACTTTTTTCATGTACAAAAGTTTTAAAAAATATTTTGTAAAATGCCCTCCAGTCTGTAAATAAAAAAATGGATTTTGTGTTCAGGCTTGGGTCCCATCCCCAAGATGTCTCATAATTACAAGGGAAGATCCAAAAATAAGGTTAAATCAATGAAATAATGATGTTAACTCAAAATTTCTTTTCAAAGAAAGATTATTCAGCAATTCTCAAAATAATCTTCCTCAATCTCCACGTCTTTTTCTTAAAACCCCTCTGAGCATCATCTTCTGTCAAAGTAGCTTCTTCCCCAGGGACAATCCACTTGAAGTTGTCAGACATCGCATCTTTGAATGTGAGGAGGAACGTTTTGGTAAACTCAATTTGAGCAGTTTTTTGTTCAACAAATGTGAAATCCAGCAGGCGCACTTTTTGGTGAAGTCCAAGCGGTCATGAACTTACTTTCAGGGTTATTCAGAGAGCGGTGAAAAGCAGGAGGATGACTGGAGAATGGAAAATTCTAGGTTAAATTAGCCAAACCAGAAAAATTCTCCCTTTCATCTCACTTTCCAAATCGGCTATTTTGACCTAGAATTTTCCATTCTCCAGTCATTCTCCTGCTTATCACCACTCTCTGAATTACCCTGTTTGTTTTTGGAATGTCAAACAGGCTTTTTAGATTGTTTTGAGGTTCCTGATCCATATATTCCTTTACCTTGGCCACCAAATATGGACATGCTTTGGCGCCCCTCTCTTGGTTCAACACAAAATATCCAGACTTGAGTCTTGTAAACCGCTTGTGGACCTTCTGGAGATTTACAGGGTTATTCAGAGAAATGTGAAACTCTGGAAAACTTTTGGAGAAGTGAAAAGGGTCAAATTAGCCAAACCAGAAAAAATTCTCCACTTTATCTCACTTTCCAAATCAGCTATTTTGACCTAGAGTTTTCACCTCCAAAAGTTCTCTGGAGTTTCACCTTTCTCTGAATAAAGGGCTTCGAAGACCTCAAAACCAAACTTTGTGATGAGGCCCCGATTCGCAGAGGAACAACAATGAAATTGTTAGATCGTGATGGCCGTTCTTGCTTTGCCACTTTTTAAGAAACCTCACGTCTCCATGATCATCTGTGATGATAGCAAATGTTTTTTTACAAGTATTCGAAGGATTAATCTTTCTTAGGGTGCGTGAGTTAGCATCATTATTTCTTCGAAGGAATTATTATTATTTTTTTAAACTTTTTTGACCTCCACTGTGTAAATATTCAAAAATCCAAAGCCCTCTGATCCCAAGCAGTTTGGATGAGTGACACTTCAGCCTGTACAACAATACAGCTCATATTATGTTTGCAAATGTTTTTTTTTCCATAGAATGGGCATTTTTTGGGCAACACCCCCAGCCTCTCAACAATAAATTTTGACATGAAAACCAGCTATAACTTTATTCTTAACTTCTATTTTTTATTTAAAATGTCCATGTCGGGTACAGCAGTTTTTTAGATGTTGGTGGTCCTCAGAATTTTCATACAGACCTCTCCCAAGAAAAATTATGGTGCCTGCTCAATGGGACTATTCATCATCCGGCCACGGGAGTTATGGTCTGCAAGCGGTAAATATCGTGCGTGGGTTCTCCGGTGAGAAGGTCTGAATACCTTTGAACGGCTTCATTAATGGAGAAAATGGCATGAATGAAGCCATTTGTCAAGCCTAATAGAAGCCGTGATGTGGCGTCCATCACTGAGCAGAATCGTTCCATTCATGACTTTGCATATAAATGAAACTAATGCTGAACTGTAAACCTCATGAATCCTCGCTGAACACTTTCTGTGGATGATGCCTTTTTCTTGAAAGAAGAAGGAAAAAGACTGGTCGAGAAACCTAAGGTTAGGGCCACATGAACGCACTAAACGCGTCTGTTGTAATGCGCACTGTGACGAGCATCCTAGTGTTTTGATGGATCATGCAGGGAACAAGACAAAACGCACACAGATTTTTGGTGGACGTCAAAACGCTGGGATGTGCGTCGACGCTTGTCTACAGACGTGATACTTTCTATAGACGGGAGCGCAGGACGTCAGTCGAGCACCTACTAGACGTTCTTCACGAGTGAAGGAAACAGACTACAAAACGCAACGGCTTCTTCAGCTTCAATATTTCTCAACGAAAAAATTCACGCACATCGTGTGGTGCCAACAATTATGTCATGGAAATGTATGTCCATTACAACAGACGTACTTCCTGCACTCATTTGGCCACCGCCTTCACCATTTTATGACCCTTGCTGAGGTTGCAGGTTTGCCTCAAAAATGAAAATACTGAGGTTTCTGTTTTTGAATTTTAAGCATTTAACATGTATTTTCCATGCGCTATTCGTTGGTATAGTGCAGGGGTCAGCAACCTTGGCTCTACAGATTTTTTAGAACTACATATCCCATGATGCACATTCACCTATTAGGCTGAATGAGCCACATGGGAAATGTAGCTCCCAAAACATCTGTAGAGCCAAGGTTTCTGACCCCCCCGGTATAGGGAGTCGCTACACTACAGGGTGATTCGTTTTAGATCATATAGGTTTTTGTTATAGAATGTAAACAAAAGAAAGGGATTTAGTGAAGTTTCCGGGAACATCCCTCATCTTATGTTGTGCACATCCCATCACCGCTCCTGCTGGAAGTGGCCTTCAGGTTTCAGCACAGCCACGAGAATCACACTTCTCACAGGACAAAATGGCTCCCCCTTTGTAAGAGCACAAGGTTACTTCCAGCAAGATGACGACACATGCCACACACCCATTTCCAAAAATTGGTGGCTACCCCAGTCTTCTGATCTTACCAGACCAGACTTGGTTTTGTGGGGCTCCCTGAAGGAATGGAGCACCGCGTAACAAGCGCTGCACGAGTGACACCTTAGCAGATAACCTTAGGAATGAGATCAAAAACATTGATCCTGCTGTATTGAAAAGCATAAGCAACAACATGCAGCACAAGTGCGTACCCAGCAGAAACCAGCAGCCGCTCTCAGCACTTGCTGTGATGGGAAGGAGGTGCTTAACATAAGAGGGGGGTACGTTTCCTGACACTCTCATTAATTTCCATTTTGTTTAACCCTTTCCTGCCGTTGATTTTTCTATCCCACCCTCACGGCGGGTGGGTCTAAATGCTGCGGGCCGGCAGACACCCCGCTGGCTCCCTATAAACCCCCGTTGTGTTTTACACAATTTTTCTGACCCCTATAAATCATGAAATCAGGTGGTCCCGGGCAGGCAACGACGCGCTCGGCTTGCCGGGACAGAGGTCAGGGTTAAGATGTAAAGCAAAAACATCATGTTCGGGTCTATATGTATTATTATCTGTATTGCACCAACATATTCCTCAGTGCGGTACAGGGGTTACTATAAATAAGGGCAAGATATAGATGGACAGTTTCATGAGGTTGAGCGGATCCTGCTCCCTAAGGGTCTTCTATTCTGTTTGTGTGGTGTTTTTGGTTTTTCAGCTGCTTTGATAGCCCACTTAAAAAACACATTACTTTTCAATAGCTTTTTTTTATTTATTGACCATGATCATATTAAAAATAATGAATACTTAAGGTAATGTTACTATTCAATAACATATACAGAATTACATGTGATCTTTTCTAACTTTGCTCTTTTTGTTCTGTCATTTTCTGGTTTGTGTTTTACTCTTCAGCCCCGATCCTAAACCTCCGCTCCGTATCCTCAGCGAAGAGGAAATGAACAAACTGGGAGCAAAAGTTGTGAAGGCTGAATTACTGGGAAATACGGTAAGTGCGTTTACTGATTCTCTGGACGATGCCTGCTCCTATCATGAGGTAAAGTGAGGAGAAAGCTATTCTTCCTCTCTCTGGTTGTGGAGGCATGGTGCGATCCAGTCAATGGTTTCCATTTGCACAGTGGGGCTCTATTGACCTTCCATTAGCTTCATCGAACACGCTTTTCAAACGGCTGTGGCGTGACACTTGCGGTGTAGGGAATGTTGTCAGGGATTATTATTCAATAAGAAACTTATACGAGACACAAATATCAATCGTTTATTTTTCCTAGAAATTCTCCTAAATTCTTTTAATTGTCTGTGTTTTGCTTTGAAGAATACACTAATCAATAATCGGATAAAAATATATATATTTATTACGTCTACAAAAAAGTTTCAAATCTCATATCATAAACAAAAATTTATAAACCATAAAATCCATCAGCACACAGACTACTAGCTTCACAATCTATGTATCACCTGTTAGTAACTGCATATATGATTAATATCATTTACCTTATCAGTTGGTAACTAATACACAAATGGTTAATTAACATTTCTGCTTAACGAAAAATGTATTTCCCAGCAAACCAATGTTTAACAAGCTAGATCTTGTAGAGATATATGTATCTCTCTATGCTACTTGGATCAACAAAAGATGAGCTATCACTTATTCTATTTTTAGAATAAGTAATAAAAACCTATTTAGTGAATCCTCCCCTAATATCAAGAATTAAACTTCTAATCTTCTGCTTTTTATATTGTAGTTATACAATTCCTTGCTTGTTAATTTCAATCACAGTAATTTCCAAATTCAATATATATATTGGTATATCAATCTTTGCAACAGTTTCTTTAGGATAAATCCTTCTATCCGATTCTTCTTCATATCTCTATCTGCAGAATAGAAATATTTTAGATTCTGGATCTATCTGTTGCAAGAAATACTCCAAATATATATAATATATTTAATCTTAATAAAAATAGCTTTCATACATTACCTCCAATCTGGATTTTATGAGTTGCAGCCTTGGAATATTCTTTGATTGATTTGGAATATGTGTAGATTATCAATATCAGATAATCAATGAATGGGAGTTAGAGATGTGGTGTGAGTTAGAGATTTGGTGTGAAATCTTGAGTGCATTGTGTCCTGCGATGGTCTGCCTGCATGAATGCCTGCGTGAATCTCTCTGACTGAATGCAACGAACAGTGCAGCTTTAATTATAGTCAATTTGACGTCACTGGCAATCTATTCTCTATATTAAATATAACATTTACTATCCTCAAGAGGGCAGTGTTGCACTACTAATTATTTCCACATTTAATTTTAATATCTCTTATCTAAGGTCAAGAGATCAATCTGACTCACAAAGACCCTCTATTTTCAGTCTTAGACTTTAAGTCTGTCCTGTCCATATTAGATTTATTTTTCCGCTCCCCTCAAACTGAATAAATTCCTTTCTATAGCACTTAGCTTGGCATTATATCAAATAAAGACATTTTAAGGTTCCCTCATGTCTGGTCACCTAGCCGTGAACTATTTAAAAAAAAAATCTCTGTTCATTTCTAAAACTAGAGAAAATGTGAAAAAGAAAAGACTTTCTATTTAAAACAAAATGGCTACAGGCATCCATTTAAATTTTTCACTTCTAATATACCTGACAATGTTGCTGGAGGTGGAGCCAGAAACGAGGCTTTTAGACAAACAAAAAGTTAAGACGGTGGTAGATGACAACGTGACCTGTAGGTGACATTTATATAACTGAAAACGTGAGTTAAAACGGAACCAAAGTCTGTTCCTTACACAGAAGAGGGTTCCAACAACTTTTATAATAGCGTCTCCATGCATCATAGCTGTGATCGGCACACAACCAGGTTAAAGCGCATCATAACTGTGCTGTGATCGGCACACAACCAGGTTAAAGCGCATCATAACTGTGCTGTGATCGGCACACAACCAGGTTAAAGCGCATCATAACTGTGCTGTGATCGGCACACAACCAGGTTAAAGCGCATCATAACTGTGCTGTGATCGGCACACAACCAGGTTAAAGCGCATCATAACTGTGCTGTGAGCCGCACACAACCAGGTTAAAGCGCATCATAACTGTGCTGTGAGCAGCACACGACCAGGTTAAAGCGCATCATAACTGTGCTGTGAGCAGCACACAACCAGGTTAAAGCGCATCATAACTGTGCTGTGAGCAGCACACAACCAGGTTAAAGCGCATCATAACTGTACTGTGAGCAGCACACAACCAGGTTAAAGCGCATCATAACTGTGCTGTGAGCAGCACACAACCAGGTTAAAGAGCATCATAACTGTGCTGTGAGCAGCACACAACCAGGTTAAAGCGCATCATAACTGTGCTGTGAGCAGCACACAACCAGGTTAAAGCGCATCATAACTGTGCTGTGATCGGCACACAACCAGGTTAAAGCGCATCATAACTGTGCTGTGAGCGGCACACAACCAGGTTAAAGCGCATCATAACTGTGCTGTGATCGGCACACAACCAGGTTAAAGCGCATCATAACTGTGCTGTGATCGGCACACAACCAGGTTAAAGCGCATCATAACTGTGCTGTGATCGGCACACAACCAGGTTAAAGCGCATCATAACTGTGCTGTGATCGGCACACAACCAGGTTAAAGCGCATCATAACTGTGCTGTGATCGGCACACAACCAGGTTAAAGCGCATCATAACTGTGCTGTGATCGGCACACAACCAGGTTAAAGCGCATCAGAACTGTGCTGTGATCGGCACACAACCAGGTTAAAGCGCATCAGAACTGTGCTGTGATCGGCACACATCCGGTCACCCTGTGAGCTTGCTGTATGCCAGCATTGAAAACGTAGTAGTTTGAGACCGGTGCACGACGTGTGACTTATCTCCCTTGGCAGAGAATAAAATACACGTTTTTGAGTTAAAACTGGCACGCCTCGTCAAAATAGTGCACGTCATTTTCCGCTAGAATATCCCTTTCATGTAATGCAATTTCTATAGAATACGCAATGAAATACATAGGACGGGTGACCAAAACCTGACCTGGATTATCCCTTTACTGCATTTAGTCTAATTTTAAATGTCTCCTCTTTATATAACCGGCACAAAGCATCCTTTGTTGCAGCCTTCAGTCCCTCCTTGCCTTCTTCATGTCTTTCTCTCGGGCCACTTTGCTTCCAGGCTCTTTCAATGTCTGTATGCAGTGATTCATTTTTTTAAATTTTTTATTTCTAAATATTTAAAAGCCCCCGCTTAGCTTTTTAAATATAAATGTAAAATTCTATATAACACTCTAATCACGAGTATAGCAGAACTTGGTGATACTTTTTTTTATTTTGGACTAACGCTACATTTTAGGGATAGACAGATATAATTTTTTCAGGGCCAACACCGATTATTGGCAGCTTTTCTGGCCGATAGCCGATATTTGGTGCCGATATTCTGTAAATTTAAAGTTGTAAAAAAATACAGCACAAATCTGACATTATGCCATGAACTCAATGTGTTTAACATTTAAACATTGCACCACGTCCACTCACTTCATTTATTCAATTTAATAAGAATTTTTTTCATTTAAGCTTTTATTTTTACAAACCATAAGACCGTGTCTCTGGCTTTCTTAAAGATCCCTCATATGACCTTGTATGTAAGGGGTTCAGCAACCTTGGCTCTCCAAGGGTTATATTAGGGATGCACCGATACCGATACTAGTATCGGTATCGGGGCCGATATTGCCGTTTGCACGAGTACTTGTTACTTGTGCAAATGGCCCGATACATCCCGCCGATACCGGAAGCCGGCACTGGGCTGGCTTGCCGGCATCCGCGGGGCTGGGGAAGCTGGCCGCGGGCATGAAAAGCACGCGGCCAGCGTTCCCCTCCGGCGCGCCGCGATACTCACCCTCCGAAGGTCCGGTCGCTGGGCAGTGATGCGTTCCCGCGGCCACTGGGCGCTCCTGTGACGCTGCTTCTCGGCTGGAGGCAGCGTCACAGATGCGCCCGGCGGCCACGTGATCGCATCACTGCCCAGCGACCGGACCTTCAGCATGGGTGAGTATCGCGGCGCGCCGGAGGGGAACCCTGGCCGCGTGCTTTACATGCACACGGCCAGCTTCCCCAGCGTTCGAGCTGGGGGCAAATCTATGAGACCTGGGGGCAAATCCATGAGACCTGGTGGTAAATCCATGAGACCTGGGTGGGGGTAAATCCAGGAGACCTGGGTGGGGGTAAATCCATGAGACCTGGGGGCAAATCCATGAGACCTGGGGGTAAATCCATGAGACCTGGTGGCAAATCCATGAGACCTGGTGGCAAATCCATGAAACCTGGTGGCAAATCCATGAGACCTGGTGGCAAATCCATGAGACCTGGTGGCAAATCCATGAGACCTGGGGGCAAATCCATGAGACCTGGGGGCAAATCCATGAGACTTGGGGGCAAATCCATGAGACCTGGGGGACATATCCATCAGAGCTGGGGCATATCCATCAGAGCTGGGGCATATCCATCAGAGCTGGGGCCAAATTCATGAGTGCTGGGGGCAAATCACCAGAGCACCGCAAATATGGAATAACCTCCCAGACGCCATCAAATCTTCCCCCAGTCTAAAGTCCCTTAAGACTTCCCTATTAGCATACCTCAATACGAAATGCACCTGTAAACATGTAACATAATGACTACATTTCCTCCATATTTATTTTTCTGTTAATCTGTATATTTGGTTCTGTGTTAATATCTTGCATTTTACTATTTTGTATTTCTGTAACCACTCAATGTTCTCGAACCCAGGACATACTTGAAAACGAGAGAAATCTCAATGTATCCTTCCTGGTAAAATCCTTTATAAATAAATAAATAAATAAATCCATCAGAGCTGGGGCAAATCCATGTGAGCTGGGGGTAAATCCATGTGAGCTGGGGGTAAGTCCATGTGAACTGGGGGTAAATCCATGTGAGCTGGGGGTAAATCCATGAGACCTAGGGGTAAATCCATGAGACCTGGGGGTAAATCCATGAGACCTGGGGGCAAATCCATGGGACCTGGGGGCAAATCCATGAGACCTGGGGGCAAATCCATGAGACCTGGGGGCAAATCCATGAGACCTGGGGGACATCCATCAGAGCTGGGGCATATCCATCAGAGCTGGGGCATATCCATCAGAGCTGGGGCATATCCATCAGAGCTGGGGCCAAATCCATGAGTGCTGGGGCCAAATCCATCAGAGATGGGGGCAAATCCATCAGAGCTGGGGGTAAATCCATGTGACCTGGGGGCAAATCCCTGAGACCTGGGGGCAAATCCCTGAGACCTGGGGGCAAATCCCTGAGACCTGGGGGTAAATCCATGAGACCTGGGGGTAAATCCATGAGACCTGGGGGGCATATCCATCAGAGCTGGGGCATATCCATCAGAGCTGGGGCATATCCATCAGAGCTGGGGCCAAATCCATCAGAGCTGGGGCCAAATCCATGAGTGCTGGGGCCAAATCCATGAGTGCTGGGGCCAAATCCATGAGTGCTGGGGCCAAATCCATGAGTGCTGGGGCCAAATCCATGAGTGCTGGGGCCAAATCCATGAGTGCTGGGGCCAAATCCATGAGTGCTGGGGCCAAATCCATGAGAGCTGGGGCCAAATCCATGTGAGCTGGTGGCAAATCTCATATAAATTTTTATATGAGTTCTGTTCTTATTGGAAAGCGTCACATGACATTAAATAAAAGTATCGGTACTCGGTATCGGTATTAAAAAAGTGGTATCGGTGCATCCCTAGGTTATATTACAAAGTTGGTGCTAACCTAACCAGAGCTGTTGTAAACTTAACAACTCCCATAGACTATAATGGCTCTGGTAAGCTTACAACAGCTCTGGTTTAAGTTAAGTTATCAGTGACTTTATAATATTTCCCCACATGTTTTAGAATTACTGTCATGATGCTCAGCTTCTCATTAGGTTCTTGGAGCCTCCAGGGAAATGCAGTTCCAAAACATCTGGAGGGCCCAGGTTGCTGACCCCTGCTGTAAGAAATAGACTCTGCATCTCCTGTATAGGGAATTCCCTGCCAGATGGGATGGAAGCCCCATTTCCGTTGCCATCACGCTCATGCGCAATACGGTCAGTGAACAGGGGTCGTTCTGCAGTGAGGGCTTACAGCCTGATGTGGGAGAAGCCCCGGAGTCACACAGTTCTGTGGGATCTTGCGTGTCGCAGTTGCAGTGAGTCAACTTGTCCAATTATCGTCAATATCAGTAATTTTCTGAATATCGGCAGCCGATAATCGGCAAAACCAATATATCGGTTTCCTCTCTTCTTCAGTTCTAGACACTATACTGAGCAATATCCTAGAATTGAACATTAGAACATGAAGGGGCACACAGAGGGGGAGTTAGATGTTGTAAATAGTGAGAGTCAAATGGTATGGTCAAAATGTGAAAATAAACACATGAGAAATCTTAGGCCCATAAAACAACAGTGATAAGATCATGACAACTTGAAAGACCCCCCCCCCTCTTGAAGGCAGAAAAAGACACAAAAATACCCCAAGAAAAAACAAAACACCAGCCAGAATTCTGATTTTTATGTGACGTTATGATAATGGGATAAAAAGCCAGAGTCCACATTGAGCCCTTCTTTTATGGTGTTAAAATATCTGATCATTTTCATTTCAAATGTCTTGCGTTCACGAGGGTCTCTAAAACACTTTTGAACTTTGGATAAAATATTGAATTAGAAAATAAAATTCAGTATTTCTTGAATTCTGTAAAAGGTCGAATTTGTTAATGTTTGCTTACATTAGGGATAGGCTGATATTATGTATAATAATTTTTTTCATAGCCAGTAGCGATTATCTGCAGACTTTCTGCCCGATGGCCGATATCTGGTGCCGATATTCTGTACTTTAAAAGTTGTGAAAAACCCCTTGCAGATCTGACATTGTGCCATTAGCAGAATGTGTTTAATAAGATTTTAACCATTGCGTTGGGTCCATTTTAATTATCCAATATAATAAATAAAAAGTATTTTTATTTTTACAAATGTAGCGCTCACTCCCGGAGGAGCCGCTGAAAATGAACCACGGGTCAGTCTCCCCGCACTAGGGAATAAATATACTCCAACACGCTGAACAGTTTTATATTTTAAAAGGTTTACTAAAAGGTTTGCAGCTCTTAAGACACGGTATATGCAGGAAGATTTACAGTACTTTCGTAACACGATAAACGCGTAGCGGTAAAAGAAACGAAAACACGAGGGCTTCGTATTTTCGGAAAAAACCCCGACCGAGCAGAAAATTAAAAGATACGAAATTCGAGGAAAAACCGCGTAGCGGGACACAATAAAATACACAGTTCTCGTATCACGGTAAACGCGCAGCGGGAACAAAAAAAGGAAAATTGTTCAGAATGTAACTTTAACTTTGCCCCCTTGTATGGATAGGAAAAAGGAAACTGAGTCCTGCACAGGTTAAGTCCCAGAACGTGAAATGGTATGTGTTTGTGTGTGTAGGGTACCCGGGTACTTTTCAACTGGCCAGTGAGTTTACTTTATCGATGTCTTCGACTAGTCAGTTGGGGCCCTGTGGGTTTTAGAAAGAAAGCAGCAGCGTACGCTCTTATTCACATACGGCCTTGGGGGCCTCTCACCCATCCAGCGCAACTTGAGGTTCCGTTGACCCAGGACGTCTCTCCGCTCGATATTGACTGGGACGCCGACCACCGGATCTGTTGTCTGGCCTTCTATCGATCAGCCGCGACTCAGCCAGCTTACCGCCTGCTCCCCGCTTCAATCGACCGCGGTACTCCTTACTCGAGGGGTCTTCTCTCCTCAGCACTGCACTCGGATAATAGATGGTGATGTCTGTCTCCCGCAAGGCTGGGTGACCCAATCCTAAGGCCCAATCCACTCTGTCTGCGCTCCGGCCTATCTTTTGGTCTCTCCTTCTCTGTGTGTGCATCCACTCTCCTCTCCTCCCTGGCGCGCCCTGCCTGTTCTCCACGAGGTGCAGGATGTACAGCGTCTCCACAAACCCACCCACTTCCTGTTTCTTCGCAAAGCATGCCGGGACATGTAGTTCGAGTGTCCAGGATCTTTAATCGTGATTGTCTCCATCTTGTGGCCAAAAATGGGTACTGCCACAGTAAACTTTAACACATCGCTACACTCTCCCCCTCCTAGAACTCTTGGGTCTCTCCAAGGAGGTACAACAGTTACATTATCCTTTTACAATATGCACACAGTTTATACAGCATATACAGGGTCAGCAGCATACATGCAGTGGGTTAGAAACACTTTCTCAAGCTGACTCATGTTCTGGGCTACCTCAGCTAACATAGCAGACACTTCGGGCAATCTCTGCACAGTGGTGATGGCCTCTTCAGTGCTATGTCCGGGTGAGTCATAGGTAAGTCGCTGGGGCGGTCGAATGGAGCGTTTTTGTTCAGGCTCCCTCCGTTCCTCTTCAGGTGGAAGTACTATAGGTATAGGCTCAGTCCTTATATCTGCCACTGGAGCAGACACTTCCTCCGAGTACGATCCCTCCAGGGAAGGCATAGAACTATAGTCGTAAGGCTCGTCTTCAGGAGCTACAGGGTCTCCAACAGTATCCGGGACCCTTAACGGAAGTTCAAGGGTTTCAGGGAGTTCCATATTCTCAGGGAATTCCCACTGAAATTCAGGAGCTTCAGCCCTCAAGTTACTTTCCCACTGACAAGGAATTGGGACACCCTTCAGGTTCTGGCGAGCGGATCCAATCTAAGCAGAAACTCTCTTCGTCACTGTCTCTTTCGCTCTCTCCAACAACCCGAGTCTGTTGAGACCGAGTAACAGGAGGGACACGTGGAGCATGCGGATTCGCCGGAGGAAGTTCGTTTTCCACTGGTATTCTCACAGCCTCTCTCAAAGGTAACAAGTGATTTCGGTGCCAATTCTTGAGGGGACCCGCCTTTCCATCAGGGCGAATCTGATACACCGGCAGACCTGGCAGTTGTTTGCAAACAATGTAAACCTGAGAACTCCATCTATCCGCCAGCTTGTGTCTCGCAGCAGCACCCAAATTCTTCAACAGAACCCTATCACCGGGTTGTAGATCCTGTATTCGAACCTTCAAATCATAGTTCTTCTTGTTCCTTTGCTCCCTGTTACCTGAAGTCAAACGGGCCTGTTCAAACGCAGAAGCCAGATTCTTCCGAAGTCTATCCACATAGTTTCTATGAGAAGCTACCGACGTCTGGTCTAGAGATAACCCAAATGCCAAATCAACCGGCAGTCGAGCTTCTCTTCCGAACATAAGACGGTACGGTGAATATCCCGTTGCATCACTCTCCGTACTGTTATATGCATGCACCAGAGTAGCTATATGACGACTCCAACTCTGCTTCTCTACATTAGACAAGGTCCCCAGCATGTTTAGCAGCGTGCGATTAAACCTTTCAGGCTGAGCATCACCTTGAGGGTGGTATGGCGTAGTTCGAGTCTTTTGAATTCCCAACAACTCCAGCAATTGCCCGACCAATCTACTTTCAAAGTCTCTTCCCTGATCAGAGTGTATTCTTCTTGGCAGGCCGTAATGAACAAAGAACTTTTCCATCAGCACCTTCGCCACCGTCGGAGCGCGTTGGTCTTTTGTAGAAAAAGCTTGGGCATAACGGGTGAAATGATCAGTCACTATCAGAATGTTCCCTTGCCCACTAGCATCCGGCTCTAAGCACAGGAAGTCAATGCACACCAAATCCATGGGTCCCTGACTCTGTAGATGGCTCATTGGAGCAGCTCGGGTTGGTAGAGTTTTCCTCTGAATGCACCTCAGACAGGAATGGCAATAACTCTCAACTTCAGCCCTCATGCAAGGCCAATAAAACCTATCTCGCACCAACTTAAAAGTTCTCTCAGCACCCAAATGTCCATGCTCATCATGTAATGATCGCAACACACTCTCCCTGTGTTTAGTGGGGAGAAATAACTGCTGAATCTCTTCGGAATTGGTCGAGGGGCCCCTTCGGTAGACCACCCCATCCAACATCTTCAACCGCTCCCACTCTTTGTAAACCAATCTGGCTCCATCCGGGGAATTGGTTAACAGAATCTCTCGCTGGTTTGCAGTCAGGGCCTTTATGGTCAATGCAATCAAAGGGTCTCTAGCTTGATCCGCTTTCAGGTCCTGCTTGGAAAAGGTAGGTAGATTTTCATCCCTCAATTGCGAAGGGTTACAGTAGAACTCAGGAACAGCCGCGGCCATGACTCCTATGGCCTCCGCTTCAACTCCTCCCTTGACCCGGCGTTCTGTTCCTTGACACAAAGCTTGCACCCCGTCTGGAGTCACCTGAGTCCATTCTGTAGTGTAGGGTCTTCTCGACAAAGCATCAGCATCTCGATTGTTCACCCCAGGGCGATACTTCAGGCTGAACCGAAACCCTGACAGAGCGGCCAACCACCGATGTCCCGTTGCGTCCAGTTTTGCAGTAGTAAGGATATAGGTGAGAGGATTATTATCCGTCTTGATCACGAACTCAGCTCCATACAGATAGTCTTTCAACTTGTCCACCACTGCCCACTTCAAGGCTAGGAACTCCAGTTTGTGAGTAGGATAGTTCTTCTCAGAAGGCGCAAGGCTCCGGCTCACGTACGCTACAGGCCTCAGCAATCCATCATACTCCTGATATAGGACTCCTCCCAGACCTTCTCGGCTGGCATCCACATGTAGTTCATACGGCTTGTGAGGGTCCGCGTAGGCCAGAACAGGAGCTCGGGTTAGATTCTCTTTCAGCTTCACAAACGCACCTTCACATTGACTAGTCCATTCACCTTGTATGGACTCTTTAGCTTTCCTTGGTCCCGGAGCGGAGGGGTTTCGATCAGAGACCTTACAGCCTTCTTCGGTGGTTTCTTTCTGTAGGAGTTTGTTCAGCGGCTGAGCTATCTTTGCGAATCCTCCCACAAATCTTCGATAGTATGAGCAGAATCCCAAGAAAGATCTAAGTTCAGTGACGTTTCGAGGTCTAGGCCAAGAAGCTACGGCCTCCAACTTTCGAGGATCTGTCGAAACACCTTCTGCCGAGACCACGTGTCCCAGATATGTGACTGACGGTAAACAGAACTGGCATTTCTCCAGAGACAATTTCAACCCCTCTTCATGGAGCCTCTTCAAGACCTTCTCCAAACGTTGCTCATGCTCTTCCAGAGTCTTCCCGAACACAATTATGTCATCCAGGTACACTAACACTTCGATTAGATTCATATCCCCGACTGTCTTCTCCATCAACCGTTGGAACGTGGCTGGAGCTCCCGTCAGACCTTGAGGCATTCTATTGAACTCAAAGAACCCCAGTGGACAAATGAACGCAGTTTTCTCTTTGTCTTCAGGGTGCATCGGTATCTGATGATATCCGCTTCGCAGGTCTAACACACTGAACCACTTTGCTCCAGACAAACACTGTAAGGCATCTTCAATCCGAGGAGTAGCGTATTGGTCGGGGATGGTTCTTCGGTTCAGGGTGCGATAGTCTATGCACAAGCGGACAGAACCATTCTTCTTCCTGACCAGCACTATTGGAGAGGCATATGGGCTCCTGGACTCTTGAATCACATTGGTTCTCTGCAACTCATTTAGCTGTTCTCGTAGATCATCCAAGTCTCCCAGCGGAACTCGCCTTGACCTTTCACGAAACGGCTTGTCTTCTTGCAACCGAATGCGGTGTTCCGTACTCTTAGCCAGGCCCACATCGAACTCATCTTTCGAGAATAATTCTTTCCACTTTAGAACTTGAGACTGAAGACGTTTCTTCCACTCAGGTGAAATGGGGGCGTCTTTAGGATAGAATCTTTCATCCGAAATCTCTTTATCCACTCCCCCTCCTAAATCGGTGGAGAGGGGTGTAGCAGACTCTACTTGCCCGATAGGCATTCGGGCTTTAAGGGCTACTGGAGAATCTGTCACATTGCACACACTGACCGAGACTCTTCCTCGTGTCCTCTTCAAGGCTTTTGTGGAGATTATTTCAGGAATTACTTCGACTCCGGTTTCACTCCCATGACTGACATCGGTTCCCAGCACCACATAGGGACCTGGTTGCGATCCGTTCAACTTAACTGAAACCCAGAAGCTCGCTACTTCTCCTGCTTGCAGAACCTTCTCTGTCCCACCCAGTCTCCACAGTCTTCCCACCTCAGCAGGTGCTTTCCGTTCTTCAACCATCCTCTGATAGACCGGTCGTAACATGGGGTGCACTCCTTGAGTTGACCCTTCTTCCACTACGATGGGGGTCAGGAGACGCCGCACTAGGTCCGTATTTGTCCCCACTATCAGAGAGCTTCTGTTTGCACCCGAGGGTCAGGGGCACACAATGGCCAAGGCGTCACAGCCTCCGGACTGTCCGATGACTTCAGATCTGATCTCCAACCTTACTTGCAGATACCCGTCATAAGGGAGTTTCTCAGTGCCGATACCCCATATTTCCAAATCCTTCAATTCTTGCAGAGGAATGTGCTTTAAGTGTTTCTCATAGAAGTCTTTATAAATCAAAGTCACTTGAGCCCCCGAATCTAACAGAGCTTTGGTGTAGACTCCCTCCACTTGGATTGGCACAATCGGAGAGGGACCTATCAGCTGGTCAGGAAACTTGGTGGAGGTATCCGTACGCTTAGACCCAGTTTGCTGGACCCTGGCCTTTTTCTTGGCCCGTGCAGGTTTTGGGTGTGCATTGCTTCCCCATGACGTAGACCCGGACGCTAAGGGAGTGACTCTTTCCATTCTGGCAGGCTCAGCAGTCGGCTTGACTTTGGGCCCTCTTGCCCTCTTAGTTTTAAATTGGTTCTTGGAGCGAGATTCAACTTCTGGGCACCTAGGTTGCTCCTTTACTGGTGCCCTCTGGCGTTTCCCGCTGGTGGAGTAGATAACAGTCCCTCTAGGGCTTTCAGCAGCCACTCAACTTTATCCTTCTCAGGCTTCCGGCCTTTACACTGCGCACGGAAATGGCCCATTTCTCCACAACCGAAACATCTCTTCCTCGAAAGTGGAGACACGGTTGCTTGTTGAGGTTCTAATAAGAAATTTGAACCAGACGCCACGGCAACTTCAGTCGTCTGCATACCTGTTAGGAACTTTTGCATTTCCCCCTGCATCTCGGTCACCTTCATCAACACCCTGCACAGTTCAGCGTGCGCTTTCTGCAGTTCAGTTTGAGCTTCCTGTACCTTCTTTACAGTCTTGAACAACTCACTTCGTTCAGAAGAGTTCGATTCTTTAGCAGCCTTTTCGATGAATTTAAAACCCACTAACTGCTCTTGTTCATCCAGGTCAGATCCATAGGTGTCTAACGAGTCATTTTCAGGCTGCAGACCGTCGTTATATCTTGCAGGTTGTGCATAAGCCCTTTCTCCCCGCCTGAAGGATTTCTCTTCCAACAGCGCCTCCTCCTCTCGTACCACTCGGATCAGTTCCAGGTACTTCAACTCTTGATTAACTGCTCTGCTTCTCAGCTGCATCATCACCGGATCTAACGGTTGAGAGCCCCTCAGGATCTGCTTTATTCGTATCTTATCTACGTCAGCCGGTTTGGCCCCTTTCTTGAGGAGTATTTGGTGCAGAATCTTATCCAAGCGCCTCATGTAATCAATCATTCTCTCACCTCTCTTCTGATAGGTGTGTTCGTACTGATATACTAGTTCCGCTGCCTTTTCTGTTCGCCCAAACACTTCTTCAAGAACGTTCAGATAATCCAACGCAGTACAATCTTTTCTACTCAGTTTTAGGTTTCTCACCGCTTCTGACGCAGGTCCCTTTAAACTCTCGGTGATCCTTTGCTTTTTCTGGGCCTCAGGGACGTCCCACTCATCCAGTGCCTGCATCGCCTGTTCCACCCATTCCTCAAAGGTTTCTTCTCCCGCCGGAGTTGGTACATTTCCTGTAAAGTTCCTTAACCGTCGATAACCGAAATTAGTGTGAGGAGGGCTTGTTTTCTGACATTTAGCCAGCAAATCTCCAATAGCCACGATAAATTCAGGCCCGATCATGGCCAACGGACTGGGCGCGGGAACACTTTCGGATTCACCACGTGGCGCACTTGGCTGAATTAGTTGGACTTCCACCTCATCTTCCAGCTCCACGCTCGCGCCCCGAAAACATGCTGGAATACCTTTTCTCCATTCGAGAAGAACATGCGTGTGAGAGGTATCTGGGTTTTTCTTAATGTCCAGAATTAACCCCCGATGATCTGGTGCTAGCGTGGCCACAGCCTGGCGAATCTGATCTTCGGCCCAAGTGTCTGCAGGAATATCCATGACTATGCAACATGTTAACTGACTACTATGCTCCCCACACCATTCGGCAGCAGTGTCTGGATCCATATTTAACCCTTTAGATGCGGTTTTTCCAGAGACTGAATCCCGGAAACGAGCCCCCACGTGTAGCGCTCACTCCCGGAGGAGCCGCTGAAAATGAACCACGGGTCAGTCTCCCCGCACTAGGGAATAAATATACTCCAACACGCTGAACAGTTTTATATTTTAAAAGGTTTACTAAAAGGTTTGCAGCTCTTAAGACACGGTATATGCAGGAAGATTTACAGTACTTTCGTAACACGATAAACGCGTAGCGGTAAAAGAAACGAAAACACGAGGGCTTCGTATTTTCGGAAAAAAACCCCGACCGAGCAGAAAATTAAAAGATACGAAATTCGAGGAAAAACCGCGTAGCGGGACACAATAAAATACACAGTTCTCGTATCACGGTAAACGCGCAGCGGGAACAAAAAAAAGGAAAATTGTTCAGAATGTAACTTTAACTTTGCCCCCTTGTATGGATAGGAAAAAGGAAACTGAGTCCTGCACAGGTTAAGTCCCAGAACGTGAAATGGTATGTGTTTGTGTGTGTAGGGTACCCGGGTACTTTTCAACTGGCCAGTGAGTTTACTTTATCGATGTCTTCGACTAGTCAGTTGGGGCCCTGTGGGTTTTAGAAAGAAAGCAGCAGCGTACGCTCTTATTCACATACGGCCTTGGGGGCCTCTCACCCATCCAGCGCAACTTGAGGTTCCGTTGACCCAGGACGTCTCTCCGCTCGATATTGACTGGGGACGCCGACCACCGGATCTGTTGTCTGGCCTTCTATCGATCAGCCGCGACTCAGCCAGCTTACCGCCTGCTCCCCGCTTCAATCGACCGCGGTACTCCTTACTCGAGGGGTCTTCTCTCCTCAGCACTGCACTCGGATAATAGATGGTGATGTCTGTCTCCCGCAAGGCTGGGTGACCCAATCCTCAGGCCCAATCCACTCTGTCTGCGCTCCGGCCTATCTTTTGGTCTCTCCTTCTCTGTGTGTGCATCCACTCTCCTCTCCTCCCTGGCGCGCCCTGCCTGTTCTCCACGAGGTGCAGGATGTACAGCGTCTCCACAAACCCACCCACTTCCTGTTTCTTCGCAAAGCATGCCGGGACATGTAGTTCGAGTGTCCAGGATCTTTAATCGTGATTGTCTCCATCTTGTGGCCAAAAATGGGTACTGCCACAGTAAACTTTAACACATCGCTACACAAACAACATGGCCGTGTCTAGAATCTGTCCTTTAAAATGATTCGTCATATGACCCTGTAGGCAAGGGGTTGGCAACATTGGCACTCCAGATGTTTTGGAACTACATCTCCCGTGATGCTCGGCTGCTCATTAGTTGGGTAGAGGCTTATGGTAACTATAGAAGGCCAAGGTTAGACCCCTGCTAGATGGGGAGTAACCCTGTTTCTTAGTTTATGGTGCCCTTTTGCAATACTGTTGGTTGAGCAGGGGAAGTCCTACAGCAAGGGATGACATCCAAGATGTCAGCCTGCTGTGGGAGAAGCCCCAGATCAGCGAGTTGTGGAACTTCGAGCGCAGTGAGCCACCTTGGCCAATTAACGGCAAATAGAAACATAGAATATGTCAGCAGATAAGAACCTTTTGGCCCAATTCTATGGATACTTTCCCTGGATTTAGCTTTTTATTTCGGATAGCCTTATGTCTATCCCATGCCTGCTTAAACTCAATCACCGTTTTAGCCTCTACCACTTCTACTGGAAGGCTGTTCCATGTATCTACCACCCTCTCGTAAAATAATGCTTCCTGATGTTACTTTTAAACTTTTGCCCCTCTAATCTAAGACTATAGGGATTATTCACAGAGCACTGAAATGTTGGTGACATTTCGGTGCTCTTTCGTTCCCTGCACTTCGGGTAATCAAATTTCCCCACCCTGCGGTGAATTCTGCATTCACTGCAGAGTCCCCGGAGTGCGGGGAAAAACTGGTGAAAGGAAAAAAAAAAAATCGGATCTGATAATTTCAGAGGGTCGGGCATGTTATCGAATCGGACTCGATTTGACAATACACGAGAACCGGCTGACCGTATCGGATCAGATAATTTCGTCTGTGTTGCGGCTTTTTTTTCTTTTTTCAAAACACTCAGAAAATATCGAATCGACAATTCGCCGAACACAGCGCCGACAAGCTGCCAGACGGGTAAAAAAAATAAAACATTTGAAACGCTGTTTGCAAAAAAAAAAAACACTACTGAACGAAAATGCCTGAAATTTACATATAAGATCCTATGAATAGTAATAAAAACGTCTATTACAGAAAAAATCTATTAAAAAAAAATGGGAAATAATTTTTTTCCAGAAAAATGCCTAAAAGATCCTAAAAAATTCAATAACAAGACTTTTTCCTGCAGATTAAAAGAATAAACAGTTTACTAGATATTGAATAAAAACAGGAATATTTTTAACATTGAAGCCTATGGGATTCGCCTGACTAAACCTGACGAATAAAACCACCGAACAGTAGGGCATTTCGGCAGCTTTTCTCTGCTGTTCGGTGTCTCTGAATAGATTAACCATTGCTTCTCTATGGGGATTTCACTGCCCTTGAACAGGCACCGTACGTGCAGACAGTTTGATAATTTTGGCGAACTGCCAGCTCTCTGAATAGCCGAATGGCCCCCGAAATTGCACCGTACGGGGAAATTCACTGTTCGGTGCCATTTCGGGGCCAGATCGGCTCTCTCTGAATAACCCCTGTATGTCCTCTTGTTTTGCTACTTTGTTTCCTTTTTGCCAGACCTCGGGGGCTGGCTCGGCTCCGGCTTCCCTCCGTGCGGCCTCGGGGTCTGCGTCTCCCCCGCAGCCCTTCCTCGCGCGCTATGCATACACACACACAAAGCATGAATTTTTTTTCTTTCCTGTCTTTGCTTTATGTTATTTTCACTTTCTGCTTGAGGGAATGTTTTGTTGCTTGTTGCTGAACGTTGCCTTTACACGCTGGGAGCTGCGATGGGAAGAGGATCGCAGAAGACAGGAAGAGCAGGGGGAGTCCTCGGGAATAATCGGCAGCACTTGGTAGCCAGCGTGAGTTTCCGACTTCCTGCTTGCCTGTCACTGCTGGAGGGGCTCGGCTCATTTGGCCCAGGATACCTGCACTCCACCTGAATATGACTATTTTTTTTTGACAGGTTGCATCTGAACATAACGTACAAAATACACAAAATTGTGTGCTGTGAATTCTAGAATATTTTGTTGGTTCTATTCATTGGTCTCAGACGCACCCTGAGGTAAAAGCAAGTTCACGTTGAGTGCAGCCATTCTGGTTTTGTAAAGTGTAGAAACATGTCCATGGGACACCGGCCAGGGTGTGTTCCACATCTCTCTCCAGATATTTCATTTGTGGGATCAGGAGCGCCGCGTTTGGAGGTATCCTGTTCGATTCAGTGTTCTCTGTTTGATATTGCTGGTCATGTAGACTTCAGAGTGAAAAGTCCTATAGTAAGAGGAGGCACTGAACCCCAACTCTCTTGTGTGGGAAATCCTCAATATTTGTATGGGATATTAATAATGATGGACCATACTCTTCAGTTTAATGCCGTCTGACATACTGGCGATTATTTGGGACCTTAATATCAGGAAGCGGTTCGTGGCCCTGACATTGTACGTTGGTTTTGAAAAATCTTTTTCTTTTTAAGGAGTTGGCATCGAAACTTCGTGCCCAACTGGAAGATGCCCGTCTGCAGAGTAAGAACCAGCCTCAAGCGTCCCGCTCAGCTGCTGGCATAAAGTCAAACACAGAGGTGAGATTTTTCTCTATATATATCTCTCATATATACTTACAAGGGTTGTGGTGGAGGACAAATAGTGAGATAAAAAGCCTCCACGCTTTAGTTGTGCAAATTGCTTCTGCAATAATAAACATATCACAGCAATTCAAAGAACTGCATCCCAGAGCTCCTGTGCTACATTCCCCATATGCAGCAAGGAATTCTGGGTAGGACATGCAAATTAAATCTGTCTCACTTTAATGCATCCTGGGCCTGGTTTTAAGGATTCTGTGTATAAACAGACCCAGGATGCATAAAAGTGAGACAGCTGTCATTTGCATGTCTTACCCAGAATTCCTTGCTGCATACGGGGAATGTAGCACAGGAGCTCTGGGATGCAGTTCTTTGAATTGCTGTGATGTGCAAATGGCTTCTGCAATAATAAACCTTATATATATATATAATTATTTTTGCAACTGAAAATTCTGAATATGCTTTTTCGTTTTCTTTCATCTTAAGTGAATGTAGACCTTTGTTAAGGGGTATCACCAACTTTTCTTCCACTGCTTCCAATGGTGTACCTCTTTAATATAGTATGAAATTGGTGCCCCCCCCCAGCTCAGAACATCTCTGTATAATACCTATCCCCTTAATTTCCAAGATCGACTATACTCAATCTGCAAGGCACTCCTGGCGTCCCGTTATCGAGTATAGTCAATATGGTGTTCCGCAGGAGCCATTCAAAGGAATTCCATTTATTGCAAATTTGTTTGCATTTGGGCTCCAGAACACGTCCATAAAGGAGCACCCGAGGTGCTGACACTTTCTAAAGCCAGCTGGGATTGTGTCTGACTGACATCTCGCCAGCTGGCCCTGCATGGAGCCCACAACTGCAGTAACTTCATTTGGCCAGCAGATGGTGACAATTGCCTGCCAAATAGGTTATTACAGTAAGAAATACATTGGGAATATTCCCAAATAGTTTTCACTGTATAACTAATTAAAAATGATTTTCAAAAAAAAAAAAACCCCCACTGGTTCCTGACTTTTTTTTTCTTTTTAAATCTCTTGGTAGTGAAGGGGTGAGTGACCATTAAATTAATATAATTAAACAGGTTTTGAGTCTGACCATGTGCTTTTGGAACACTATTTATCTAAACATTGTAACCATAGACTGTTTGTATCCTGGCTTTTTCACTTGGCTTTCACCTGACCTTATGTGACAGGGGGGAAATATGGATTAAGTATATTGTATAACATTCTCTTCAGGCTGTGTGTATATGAAACAAATACATTTTGCATTTAGACTTGGTTTACATCCCCAAGATATCACACTATTATATGTACATATTACAAAATCTGAAGAAAAGAAGAAAAAAAAAGCTCTGTCCCAAGCATTTGGGATAAGGGCCACTTAACCTGTGCCGCTTATCTCTGCTCGGAGATCCTTGAATGAATGTCCTTCACGTTCAATAACTGAGGCCAGTGACGCTCTGTCTGTTTTATGATTATAGTTCAGATTGTATGATTTCTTTTTTATTGTTTTGGTGCTCCCTGGTAACCATTTTTATTTAACAGCCGTGTTTAAGGTATTTGTAAGGATAGCTGCAGGATAATGTCTTTTTTTTTCGGCCGTCTTTTTATCTCTTCAGTTGAAACCGAACATCTCGATTCTCGGTCACCTCTAATTTCTTGCATTTGTGGGTTTTAAGGAGTGACAAAAGCGATCGTTTGAAATTCTGTTTCAGGACCCAGCCGAGCATGACTGGTGAAGATTGCAATTGATTTTTACATTACATCGCTAAATAGGATGAATAATGTATGTATGCCGGGTTCATCTATATACATTGCGTAAAACCCGCTAAATATGGCCTGCCCGTGGCTGGGCATTTGGCTATGACGCTCTTTTTACAGAGGCAGGTCTCCGGGATTGATGCTACGTGTCTTGATATTTCCACCATAGTGTGAATTCAAGAATATGGTGTTTTATTTATATACTGTATATATAAGTTCTCATGCCGGTGAATGGAAATACGTCACATTTAATTTCCATGTACAGTCAGGTCCAGAAATATTGGGACATCGACACAATTCTAACATCTTTGGCTCTATACACCATCACAATGGAGTTGGAATGAAACAAACTGCAGACTGTCAGCTTTAATTTGAGGGTATGTACATCCAACTCAGGTGAACGGTGTAGGACTTACAGCAGTTTGCAGATGTGCCTCCCACTTGTTAAGGGACCAAAGGTAATGGGACAGAATAATAATCATAAATCAAACTTTCCCTTCTTAATACTTGGTTGCAAATCCTTTGCAGTCAATCACAGCCTGAAGTCTGGAACGCATAGACATCACCAGACGCTGGGTTTCATCCCTGGTGATGCTCTGCCAGGCCTCTACTGCATCTGTCTTCAGTTCCTGCTTGTTCTTGGGGCATTTTCCCTTCAGTTTTGTCTTCAGCAAGTGAAATACATGCTCAATGGGATTCAGGTCAGGTGATTGACTTGGCCATTGCTAGGGTTGCACCGATACGATACTAGTATCGGTGCCAATACCGGGTACTGCAGGAGTACTTGGTACTCGTGCAGTACCCCTGATATTTCCCCCGATAGCGGAAGCCGGCATTGAGCCGGCTAGCCGGCATCCGAGGGGCTGGGGCGGCTGTCCGAACGCTCTATCGGCATTCGGAAAGGCCCTGCAGCTGCTCTCCACGTTCTTTCATACTTACCTTCCTGAGCGACGCCGGGGAAAGTCTTCGCGCGTGCGCTCGTAGGAAGGCCCCCAGCCGCGATCACATGATCCCACGTGATTGCGGCTGGGGGCCTTCCAATGAGCGCACGCGTGGAAACTTTTCCAGTGTCGCTCAGGAAGGTAAGTATGATTGCGGAGAGCTCCAGGTGCCTGTCCGAATGCCGATAGAGCATTCGGATAGCCACCATCGGCATTCGGACAGGCACCTGGAGCGCTCCGCGTTCATACTTACTTTCCTGAGCGACGCCGGTAAAGTTTCCACGCATGCGCTCGTGGGACTATGTGATTGCGGCAGGGGCCTTCCTACGAGCGCACACGCGAAGACTTTACCGGCGTCACTCAGGTTGGTAAGTATGAAAGAACGCGGCGAGCTCCAGGTGAGCTGGGGGCATATCCACGAGCTGGGAGGCAAATCCATGAGCTGGGGGTAAATCCATGAGCTGGGGGTAAATCCATGAGCTGGGGGGCATATCCATGAGCTGGGGCAAATCCATGAGCTGGGAGGCAAATCCATGAGCTGGGGGTAAATCCATGAGCTGGGGGGTAAATCCATGAGCTGGGGGGCATATCCATGAGCTGGGGGGCAAATCCATGAGCTGGGGGCAATATCCATGCGAGCTGGGGTGCAAATCCATGAGAGCTGGGGGGCAAATCCATGAGAGCTGGGGGGCAATATCCATGAGAGCTGGGGCAAATCCATGAGAGCTGGGCCATTATCAACCATTGTCTGATAACCTATTCATTAACAGGTCTATACATAGGACAAGGGGTCATCCATTTAGACTGGAAGAAAGAAAATTTAGCTTAAAGCATAGGAAGGGTTATTTTACGGGTAGAACAATAAAGCTGTGGAATTCTCTGCCTGTTGAGGTGGTTGGGTCAGATTCTGTACAGACTTTTAAAAAACGACTGGATGACTTCCTGCAGACACAGAATATTAAGGGTTATAATATTTAATATGTGGGTAAAAGCTTCTTGATCCAAGGAGAAATCTGACGCCATTCTGGGGTCAAGAAGGAATTTTTTCCCGGTATGTTGCATATTTCAGACTGGGTTTTTTGCCTTCTTTTGGATCAACAGCAGTAGGTTATGTGGGAGAGGCTGAACCCGATGGACGCATGTCTTTTTTCAGCCTATATAACTATGTAACTATGTAATAATCCATGAAAGATAGGGGGCATATCCATGAGCTGGGGGGAATATCTGTGCGAGCTGGGGGCATATACATGTGAGCTGGGGGCATTTTTATATGAGGTCTGTTCTTATTGGAAAGCGGTCACATGACATAAAATAAAAGTATTGGTACTCAGTATCGGTGAGTACTTGAACAAAAGTATCGGTACTCGTGCTCTGTCTTAAGAAAGTGGTATCGGTGCATCCCTAGCCATTGCATAACATTCCACTTATGTCCCTTCAAAAACTCTGTGGTTGCTTTTGCAGTATGCTTTGGGTCATTGTCCATCTGCACTGTGAAGCGCCGTCCAATGAGTTCTGCAGCATTTGGCTGAATGTGAGCAGATATTGCCCGAAACACTTCAGAATTCATCCTGCTGCTTTTGTCAGCAGTCACATCATCAATAAATACAAGAGAACCAGTTCCATTGGCAGCCATACATGCCCACGCCATGACACTACCACCACCATGCTTCACTGATAAGGTGGTATTCTTAGGATCATGAGCAGTTCCTTTCCTTCTCCATACTCTTCTCTTCCCATCACTCTGGTACAAGTTAATCTTGGTCTCATCTGTCCATAGGATCTTGTTCCAGAACTGTGAAGGCTTTGTTAGGTGTTGTTTGGCAAACTCTAATCTGGCCTTCCTGTTTTTGAGGCTCACCAATGGTTTACATCTTGTGGTGAACCCTCTGTATTCACTCTGGTGAAGTCTTCTCTTGATTGTTGACTTTGACACACATACACCTACCTCCTGGAGAGTGTTCTTGATCTGGCCAACTGTTGTGAAGGGTGTTTTCTTCACCAGGGAAAGCATTCTTCGGTCATCCACCACAGTTGTTTTCCGTGGTCTCCCGGGTCTTTTGGTGTTGCTGAGCTCACCGGTGCGCTCCTTCTTTTTGAGAATGTTCCAAACAGTTGTTTTGGCCATGCCTAATGTTCTTGCTATCTCTCTGATGGGTTTGTTTTGTTTCTTCAGCCTAATGATGGCTTGCTTCACTGATAGTGACAGCTCTTTGGATCTCATCTTGAGAGTTGACAGCAACAGATTCCAAATGCAAATAGCACACTTGAAATGAACTCTGGGCCTTTTATCTGGACATTGTAATTGGGGTAATGAGGGAATATCACACACCTGGCCATGGAACAGCTGAGAAGCCAATTGTCCCATTACCTTTGGTCCCTTAACAAGTGGGAGGCACATCTTCAAACTGCTGTAAATCCTACCCCGTTCACCTGAGTTGGATGTACATACCCTCAAATTAAAGCTGAGAGTCTGCAGTTAAAGCACATTGTGTTTGTTTCATTCCAACTCCATTGTGGTGGTGTATAGAGCCAAAGATGTTAGAATTGTGTCGATGTCCCAATATTTCTGGACCTGACTGTATATTAAGAAGAAACCACACACACGCGGCCTGGTCAAAAAACAAAGTCAGCACCTGGATTTAACTAAGCGAGTAGGTGTGAGCCTTCCATTGAATAATTACTGCAGTGATTAATATGTAACAGCCTAAAATGAGGTCATGCGACTCCCTGAATAAACTGAATGAGCAGGTTTTTCCATCAATGGGTTTTTTCTTCCCTGATGGCACAGTTGGCATATTCCAAGATGGCAATGCCAGGATTCATCGGGCTCAAATTGTGCAAGAGTGGTTCAGGGAGCATGGGACATCATTTTCACACATGGATTGGCCACCGCACAGTCCAGACCTTAACCCCATTGAGAATCTATGGGATAATGTGTTAGAGAAGACTTTACGCATTGTTGCGACTCTCCCATCATCAATACAAGATCTTGCCACAAATTAATACCACTCTGGCCGAAAATAAATGCTGTGACATTGCATTAGCTTATCGAAATGAAGCCACTGCGAATACGTGCCAGAATCACAGCAAAAGGCAACCAAATATTAC
The DNA here is from genome assembly GCA_009667805.1 of Leptobrachium leishanense. Classification (NCBI taxonomy): domain Eukaryota; kingdom Metazoa; phylum Chordata; class Amphibia; order Anura; family Megophryidae; genus Leptobrachium; species Leptobrachium leishanense. The sequence goes on along the minus strand of CM019064.1, from coordinate 421,646,254 downwards.
AGGCTGTGACTGACTTTTTTTTTTTTTTTTTTAAGTCCAACCAGTGTAATATGATTTATTTATTTATAAGGTATTTTACCAGGAAGGATACATTGAGTTTTCTCTCGTTTTCAAGTATGTCCTGGGTTCAAGAACATTGAATTATTACAGAAATACAAAGTAATAAAATGCAAGATATTAAAAAAAGGTGAACATTGTTGACTGGAAGGATACAGTATGAAGATTGGGTGCTACTATATATATATATATATATATACAGTTGTGTTCAAAATTATTCAACCCCCAATGCTGTAAAGGGTTTTAGGGAATTTAGTGTACATTTGTAATTGTATTCAGAATGAAATCCTACAAGGACTTTTTAAAGAACCATATGCAACTAAAATGACATCAATTGGTTTTGTAATACAGTAGTAAATGTTTCTTTTGTGAATTCTTCATTGACACAATTATTCAACCCCTTAAAGACTACCACTCTGAAGAACAGAGGTTCATTCAAGTGTTTTCAATCAGGTATTGAAAACACCTGTGGATGTCACGGAGCAGCAATAAAGCATAATAAGCACCAATTAGGCAGCTTTAAAATGACTGTGATACTCAGCTCCTTCTAGACATTTACTGGTGTGGTTACAAACATGGTGAAGTCAAGAGAATGGTCCAGGAAGACAAGAGAAGAGGTGATTACTCTTCACAGGAAGGGCAATGGCTATAAGAAGATTGCAAAGATTTTAAACATACCAAGAGAGACCATAGGAAGCATCATTCGCAAATTCAAGGCAAAGGGCACTGTTGAAATGCTACCTGATCGTGGCAGAAAGAAGATGCTGACTTCGACTGCTGTGCGCTACCTGAAGCGTAGAGTGGAGAAAAGTCCCCGTGTGACTGCTGAGGAACTGAGAAAAGATTTGTCAGATGTGGGTACTGAAGTTTCAGGTCAGACAATACGGCGCACACTGCGTAATGAAGGCCTCCATGCCAGAACTCCCAGGCGCACCCCCTTGCTGTCTCCAAAGAATAAGAAGAGTCGACTGCAGTATGCCAAAAGTCATGTGGACAAACCACAGATGTTTTGGGATAGTTTTCTGTGGACTGATGAAACAAAATTAGAACTGTTTGGGCCCATGGATCAACGCTATGTTTGGAGGAGGAAGAACAAGGCCTATGAAGAAAAGAACACCTTGCCTACTGTGAAGCATGGCGGGGGGTCAATCATGCTTTGGGGCTTTTGCTTCTGCAGGTACAGGGAAGCTTCAGCGTGTGCAAGGTACCATGAATTCTCTTCAGTACCAGGAGATATTGGATGACAATGTGATGCAGTCTGTCACAAACCTGAGGCTTGGGAGACGTTGGACCTTTCAACAGGACAATGATCCCAAGCATACCTCCAAGTCCACTAGAGCATGGTTGCAGATTAAAGGCTGGAACATTTTGGAGTGGCCATCGCAGTCACCTGACTTAAATCCGATTGAGAAGCTCTGGTGGGACTTAAAGAAAGCAGTTGCAGTGCGCAAGCCTAAGAATGTGACTGAACTGGAGGCTTTTGCCCATGACGAATGGGCGAAGATACCCGTAGATCGCTGCAAGACACTTGTGTCAAGCTATGCTTCACGTTTAAAAGCTGATATAACTGTAAAAGGATGTTGTACTAAGTACTAAGATTGAATGTCACTTGGGGGTTGAATAAAACTGATAATGATGTGAGCACAGAAAAGACATTTGTGGTTATTTCATTATAAATGTTATGTTATATTTGTCTGACCTACACGTGCCTCTTTGATTTAATTGTAAGCAAGATGACTGAATGATCAAAATCAATGTCAAACTGGCCAAAACACTCAATTTCATTGGGGGTTGAATAATTTTGAACACAACTGTGTATATGTATATATATATTAGTATAGCAGTCTGTAGTGATACCTTTTTTATTGGACTAACGTTACATTTAAAATACAAGCTTTGGAGAGTATTCCTCTCTTCTTCAGGTCTGGAAGCTATACTGAGCAAAATAATAGTATTAAACATTAAGATATAAATCGGGCACACGGGTGAGGGTGTTAGATGTTGTAAATTGTCAAATGACATTGTCAGAGTGGGGATAGAAAAAAGGGGGGGAGTCATTGAGGGATATCAGGCCCACAAGGCAACAGTGATAAGATCAAGACCTCTTCAAAGGCTTCAAAGGGAACAAAAAAAAAAGCAAATCAGTGAAGTCTGAAGAAGACACAAGAAGAAAGAAAAAAACACCAAAAAGAAAAACAAACCCCAACTAGAATTTTGAATATTATGTGACGTTATGATAATGGGTTAAAAAAACTTAATCTACATTGTCCTTTGAGGATTTTAATTTTGAGATTTTGGATGGAGTGGCCTGTTTGATTGATGTCCCACTGGGGTACAGTATATATTTTCCTGATGGTTCTTGATGGATGGTCTGTGCAGGTTCATCCTGAGATTTAGTTTAAGGCTGGTTTCACCAATATAGCAGCCCTTATCACACACCATGCACTGGATCATGTATACCACATTGGCAGACGTGCAAAGGTACGAGCCCTTGATGTTGTGTGTGACGTTGTTGTGCCGTGCAGTGCTGTTGTCACATGTGTTGGCACAGTTTGCAGCGGAATTTGTTGCAGCGTTTGGTCCCATTCTTTATGTCTCCCTGTTCCTGGCTGAGTTTGCTGCAGATCAGTTTTTGCCTCAGGTTTGGGGGTTGCTTGAATGCCAGTAAGGGGGGCTGTGGGAATATTTCTATGCGCGCAGGGTCCTCTGTGACCAGGGGTTGCAGATCATTTATGATTTTGCGAATCTGCCTGACAGTGTAGACTATTCATGCAAAGCCAAGGAAAAAAAAAATCACTAAATCCAGAGCGGTAGGAGAAGGGACCACGGGGTTAATTTGAATATGGCCTTTTACCTGACTCCGAAGATCCTGTGTATGACTGAACCTCTAATCATCATAACATGAGGAAATCGAGTAATACTGCCCTGCGACTCCCCTTCCAAATTTGCAGCACTATTTCTGCTGCTAAAAAGAAGGTATCTATTAATCTCAGCGTGCAGGGACAGATTAATGAAACGTTAACATTTTATAGGGCTATATAGGACGTATTTATAGTATGTTGGGACCTAGAGAATTCCTTTTACATTTTATTATTTTCTAGAGATTCCCGTATAGACATCATCGTGTTGCGTCTTAATGATGTGGCTTTCACGAGCCCTTTGTTTTGTAGCATGGATGCCGTGTATATCCCTTTTGAATTCTTGCCTTTCAGGCATTTGGGGAATATGTAGGTCAGCATCTCCTCATCAACTCCATTTATCAGAAATAAATTAGCAAAACGTCTCCCAAATCTGAAGACAGCTGCCCCCTTGGCTGCTATTAACGTGCAGCCAGACTATGGTCACCTTGTACACCTCTTGGTTATCTGCTTACCCTTGTAAGAGTTGACATTTGTTTTTCTCCATTCTGTTCAGGTTAAAACAGATATTTCCTTGTGCCGTTCAGTTGACTCGAAATGATATGCTATTGGTATCGGGTTTGATGGTTTTATCCCTAAAATGTTCCTTGTAGGTTTTTTTTTTTTTTTTTGTTGCTCATACACAATTTTTTGTTGTTGCCTTTTCTGGGGATTTTTTTTCAGTAATTTAATATTTATATATATTTTTTTCTTCTATTAAAATTAAATCTTTAGGTTATTGAGCAAGGAACCGAAACAAACTGGCTACAGCCAAAAATATTGCCTTTTGGGCTTATGGTGACAGAGGTTCAGATTACTGTAAACATCTAGGGCCCTATTCACCTCCTAAAGAACCACTACCACCAAAAAATGTCCTTTATTGTGTTTATTTTATGTTGCTGATATCTTACATGTGTTTTTGTTTTAGTCTTGTATGTTTAGTTAAGAAAATATTTTACTCTATATGTGTCACTGGGTGCATCCATTGTGTGTGATCTTTTGTGCTGTAAACTGCCCCCTCCCCTCCGTATCTTTCCATCACTTTGTTCCTCACTGTGTGGCTTTGGCCATAGAATGGAATGAATTGGTCGATCACTGACTCAAATCATTGTATTGTGTGGGATGTATTCAAAGGACATCACCAGGGGGATTAGAAGTCTTTTAAGCTCTCTGTCATATCTCATTCAGCTGCCAGCTCTTTCAGGTTGCAAATGCAGGACAATAACCCCCACAAGCCTTATCTAACATTCCCTCCTTCACCTCATTAAATATTAAATACCTTATAAGATAAAGCACAGCCATAAATTAAGACTTCCCTTAAGATTTTTGTAAATGTTGCATGATCGGAAAAATACACAAAATGGGAACAGGAGTTAATAAACTTTATTTTTTCGTCTTACATGCAATTACTTCAGAAAAACAGCCAGCAGCAAGTGTTTTTATAAAGTGGTTTTGCTTGTAATGCACAAGTAATCTAGTTACAGCTTACGTTAGCGGCAGTGTCCCTTTAAGGCTGGCACGGGGTGTCAACATTCAATTTTCTTCATAAAATACAGATTCTGGGGCTTTCACTATTGACACCCAATACAAGGTAATGCCAAAACCGTCAGCCATAGCATCGTGTTGGTCTCTCAAGTTGATGAGGTTTTTATTACCCCATATCTATACATTTTTCTAGATGAAGTGGCTGGAGGCTTACATGCGGTTACTCCTTTCTATTTTTTAATTACTATTTTACAAAAGACACTGAAAAACACAGAAACTAGTGGTTTGTAGATGTTCTTAAGTTTGAAGAGGTCTGTGGAAGAGTTCTTAAGATAATTGCTGGAGCCATTATACGTATCTGCTCAAGCAGTTATCTCAATGGTTGGACAAGCTTTTCCCCTCTTCCTGCAGACTGTTGCTGACATTTTGGTGCTCTCTTGTTCCCCGTGCTTCCCTGAACGTTCGGGGAATCAAAGTTCCCCTCCCTGTGATGAATTCAGCATTCACCGCAGAGCCCTAAAGTGTTGGGAAAACGTGCAGCAATCCTGACGAAAACCCGCCGGAACTGCTGCAAAAAAACACGTCGGAAAAAGCCGATGAGCCGCTGATCACAGCGCAGACCAGCTGCCGGAAAACGCCGACAAGCTAACGATCGGGGTAAAAAAAATTATATGATTGAAAGTGTCAAAATTGAAACGCTGTTTGCAAAAAACTACAGAACGAAAATGCCTGGAATTAACATATAAGATCCTATGAATGATAATAAAAAGGTCTGATACAGAAAAATTAAAAAACACTCTTAAAAAAAAAAAAACTTAACAAAACTTCTTGCCGAAATAATCCTAAAAGATCCAAAAAAATCAATAAATATACTTTTTGCTGCAGATTAAAATAATAAACAGTTTATTAGATATTGAGTTAAAACGGGAATATTTTTAACATCGAAGTCTGTGGGATTCGCCTGAATAAACCTGTCGAATGAAACCACCGAATGGCAGGGCACTTCGGCAACTTTTCACTGTTGTTTGGTTTTTTCTGAATAGATTAACCATTGTTTCTCTATGGGGGATTTCTCTGCCGTCGAACAGACACTGTACTTGCTGGCAGTTCGCCAAAATTTGGCAAACTGTCTGTTCTCTGAATAGCCGAATGGCCACGAAATGTCACCGTGTGGGGAGATCCCCTGTTCGGTGACATTTCGGGGCCAGATCAGCTCTCTCTGAATAACCCCTTAAATAAAAGATAAATCCAGGTAAAGTATCCTTATAATTGGACAGACTAGATGGGCCGAAAGGTTCTGATCTGCCGACATATTCTATGTCTCTATGTCTATACTGTAAATTAGCATTTCCTATACCTTGCTTGTATACCAGGTGTTCATTTGCGTCTGGGAGTAAAAGAACAAGCTATTCCAAGGGAGCCAGTTCTTCTATCCTGAAATGCCAACTCCCAGAACCTGTTGCCAAGTAATTTTGCTTTACCTATGGACTACAGGAGCTGGCGGTACACTGCGCCGCTGCTCGTATCCGCCTTTCTATTATTTATCAGTCATTTTTATTCTGAGGCAATTTCTTTTTCCATTATACAGCTTTCCTTTTAGCGTCAACAGCGGAATAAAAATAAAAAGTCTCATTCTCCTAATAATGTAGTGAAAAATGTGTTTAAATAATTAAGTCCTTTAAAAAAAAAAAGTTTGCTCAAAAATAATTTAAATCATTTAAAGTAATAAAAATGTATTTAAAAAAAAACCACATAAAGGTCTTTAAAAAAAAAATTTTTTTGGTAAAAGATCTAAAAGGAATAATTGGTCTTTTAAAAAAAATCACATTTATTACATTGAAACCTATTAGATTCGCCTGTTTAAACCTGTCAAATTGAAACACCGAAAATCAGGTAATTTTGTTGAAAATTCTGTGCAATTCACTGAACAGATGAATCAATCGTTCTCAATGGGACAATTTCGGTGCCAGTGAATTGCGTCGAAATGCACCATATTTTGCTGTCAATTTGCCTGTATTTGTTGAATTGACAGCTTTGTTAATATACTAATTGGCCTGAAATCTGTGAAATTCAGTGGCAATTCGGGAGTTTAGTGAATAACCTCCAGTGTCTTGTAGCTGGGAATCCTTGTGCCTTTGTTTAGGAAGGAAAACACTAACCCATGTTTTTGTTTTCTATAGTGATTTTATGTGTTTAGATCCTTTAGTGCAGAGTTAACTTTGTCTTTGCTTGAAAGTTACAAAGTATCGGCAATGGAAGGAAAAATAAGTCTCGTTACTTTTCGTAAAATTAGATTGCAGAATCGTATCTCTAAATAATTAATGATCGAATTCAAGTTGTCTTTTTTTTTATCTTTACATGAATTATTTAATGATCATTCAAAGTATTGTTCTTCCATTTTAATTACTTCCAAAAATGTTTAAATCTCCTCTTTTGTGCCTCTGTTCTGTTATCTTGTAGGAAATATCACCAGTTCTTTTAAAAGTGATGCATGTTTATATGCAAATTTTATTTATCGCTTCGAGATACATACAGGTCTATTCAAAGAAAGGTGAACCTGTGGAGAATGGAAAAGCGAAAATTCTAGGTCGAAATGGCCAAACAAGAAAAATTCTCCCAGTTATCTCACTTTCCAAATCGGCTATTTAGTCTAATTTGTTCTCCTGCCAATTCTCCTGGTTTTCACCTTTCTCTGAATAACCCTGATAGACTGCACTTCCTTCCCCAAACTCCCCCATCAAACCGGCAGACTGTATTATGGCACGTAACACAGTCTGCAGGTTTGATGGGACAGTTTGGGGAAGGGTTATTGATTAAGGGAGGACAGATCCATTGCCATGCTTCAGTTAGCTGTTATTCAGTGTAAGCTTGTATCTGTGTGTTTTATTTCTTCTTTGTTCTGGTTATTGCTTTCCGTTTTTATTTTTTTATCTTTCAAAGCTTATTAGGTATGGATTAGAGCTGAAGCAACTAATTGATAGAGAATAGTTCACAACAACTATCATTATTGCTTAATCGGTTGGTCGATTTAATCGGCCTGTGTACCGTACACACTGTTTAAAGTCAGACGTCGTTAAACGTTAATAACCTCCGATGCTACTTCAGAGCTGATTGCGAAGATGTGCTGCTGCTTTATTCGGAATGATTTAGTTGTAGGGTTATGTCAGGTGCAACCAGTTTGTTTTTACTTAGTTTACAACCATAGCAGAACTATAGTACAGAACCTGGGGTACTGTCACCAGGAGCTGCGCCACCTGCGTTTTATCCTTGCTTCTAGCTGGAGTCCTGTGCCACCACTGCTCCCTCCCTGCCTCCTCCTCTCTGACCAGGAGCTGAGATACTTACCTTTTGTATTGGTCCCGTCCCCCCCAATCAAACTCCCACACTGGTCCAGACTCTTGCCCAAACCCACTCCCTCCCACCTCCAGACCCTCATCCCACTTAGTTTGTTCATAAAATTATTTTAAAGGGACTCAGGCCATGCTGCATGGAGTGGCACCCCTCCTTCTCATCCCGCTTTCATACAGACTTCATCACGTCTATCAGAATGCTCATAGAAAGCAGACATGGGCTTGAGCTCCGCATGCGGCATCAATACTTCACTCTGAGCAGCGGGGGGAGGAGGGTTGATTTATACTGAATGTTCCTTTTAAGGCTCAGACCTACTCGCTTTGTTAAATCGAGGTGGTGAGTATTTTTGGCCAGGCGCAGTGTGTTTTCAAAATGAGTACTATAGATACTCGAGTATAGCGTGACCCGAATATAACGCGATGGATATAGATTTATTATGGAAAGAGAGAATATTCAAGACTCGAATATAACGCCAGGAGCAAAATTTTACTGTACCGGTAAACAATTAAGATCCTTCCAGGTTCTCTTAACACAGTCAGGCTCCCCCTCAGGCCAGGGTGATCTGCTCTAGAATGATTGCAGTTGTTACGAAGTATGAAGCCGCCGGCCACCTGTCCTTCTTTACTAGCGATTAGACGACCGGCAGAGTTTAAAGATTGGCTTAAACCAAGCGTGCCCTCTGGCCTTGATGGATCTCACCGAATCTGGGAGTTTCGGGAGCCCGCATTCACTTCAGCAAGACTACCGTAACTCCTGGAAGACTTGGCTTTTTTACATGCGATGCAGATGTCTCGAATATAAGCGACCCCCTCCAATTTTAAAGTAAATTTTTGTCACCAAAATCTAGCGGTATACTCGAGTATCTACAGTATTGAGTATTTACACAACTTGACTCCTTTAAGATGAAACCATTTGTGTTTTCATCATGTCCTCCCTTGTGCACGCGCCATATAACAAAAGGAAGACCGACCAGAACCAGATTCTTTGTAGAAATTGGAAACATTGGAAGATAAAGCAGATGAGATATGGATAAAATGTAACACGGGGTGAATCGACATCCAATCCTGCTTCCATTCCACCTGTTATGCATGGCACGCCAACGAGAAAGAATGAAAAAACGGTAAATCATGCAGACACTAAATCTGATAAAAGAGAAATGCGACAAGCTCCCTTTCTATTTCTGGATTCACAAAGCCATAAAGCATTTAACAAACCAAGAAGGTGAATGACAAAAAATTGCCAGCATCAAATAATGTCACTGCAACCACAGTAATTTACGCCCGGGAGCTGTGTGCGTAGGTTAGAGAGGAAAAAAAAAAAATCAATTTCCGAACTGCTCGGAAAAGGTATCAACTGTGCCGCCGCGTCGCAGATGTCCTGGAATGAAGCTGCAAACAGTTCTATAAATGAGGTTACGTCGCAAACAAAGGTCTTAAAATAGGCAACTTTTTCCGAATGTAATGAGTAGAGAAAAATAAATCCGAGTTGCCGGCTTCCCCCACGTCTAGTTTTCCTGCAGGCTGGCTTATAAAATTAGAATGGGAAAAAGAATTAAATCGACTGATCTAACACCATATGTAACTGCACACTGAGCGTGAAAAAATAAATCCATGAACAGGAAAGGTCATGATTTCTTTGGTTGACCCAATAATAAGACACCCCAGATCTTCAAATATAGGATATTATCCCCTTCAGTCTGATTTTTCCATAAAACCACTGACAGGTCCCAGTTGTTTTATGGAAAATGCTTTCCATTACCCACACAGTAAATATATATGGGGCGTCCCACTGTATATACTTACTGTAGGCAGGGCCGGATTTATAACTAGGCAGCGTAGGCATGTGCCTACAGGCAAAAAGGTGTTATCTGCGCTCATTCCTATAGCTCTATGTAAAACAAAACACAGATGTTTGGGTTCACTTGAATGGCCATTAAAGTGTAAGCTCACCTGCCCCGTCAAGGCACATCTGGTAAGGAGAGTCCTATCTAATGAAACCAAACCGATTACTGAGCTGATTCCTTCTGGTTGTTGCAGCCACCCTGATAGGGACTAGGCGCGACACCACGTTTTCTGTATGTACCGTATTTTTCGCTCCATAAGACGCACCTGACCATAAGACGCACTTAGTTTTTAGAGGAGGAAGACAGGAAAATAAATATTCTGAAATCAAATAGTGTAATAATGGATATTGCCCCAGCTCCTCTCATGGATATACTGCCCCAGCTCATGGATACTGTCCCCCAGCTCATGGATACTGTCCCCCAGCTCATGGATACTGTCCCCCAGCTCATGGATACTGTCCCCCAGCTCATGGATATGCCCCCAGCTCATGGATACTGTCCCCCAGCTTATGGATATGCCCCAGCACATGGATTTGCCCCAGCACATGGATTTGCCCCACAACTTATGGATATGCCCCCCAGCTCATGGATATGCCCCAGCACATGGATTTGCCCCCCAACTTATGGATATTGCCCCAGCACATGGGTAATGCCCCAGCACATGGATGTGCCCCAGCTCGCTCATGGATGTGCCCCAGCTCGCTCATGGATGTGCCCCAGCTCGCTCATGGATGTGCCCCAGCTCGCTCATGGATGTGCCTCAGCAGCTCATGGATATGCCTCAGCTCACCTGTCGCCGCCGCGTTAGGCTCCCTCTGAGAGTGCGTCCGGCGGTAGGAAGCTTGGGCACTCGCCTGGGGGAGCCACGTGACCGCGATCTCGCGAGATCGCGGTCACGTGGCTCCCCCAGGCGAGTGCCCAAGCTTCCTGCCGCCAGACACACGCTCAGAGGGAGCCTAACGCGGCGGCGACAGGTGAGCTGAGGCATATCATGGGGCATTCGCTCCATAAGACGCACCCACTTTTCCCCCCACTTTTTGGGGGGAGAAAAGTGCGTCTTATGGAGCAAAAAATACGGTATATATATTTTGTTGTAATGTCAGCCAGGTCATTTTTGCTGCTGTCTCTTTTCCATGTTTCCATTGTGACAGTTTTTAAACCCAAAGTGGAAGTATTTGGTGAGTGTATAAATAAAACCCACCATTGTGCAGTTATTCAGAGGCTATTCAGAAGCTGCTCTTGGTTTCATTAGGTAGGACTCGCCTGACCAGAGGTGCCTTGATGGGGCAGGTGAGCTTACGCTTTAATGGCCATTCAAGTAAACCAAAACCTCTGTGTTTTGTTTCACATGGAACTATAGAAATGAGCGCAGATGACACCTTTTTTCATGTTATGCTTTATACATTAACTAGACTGATTACTTCTGGTTGTTGCTGCCACCCTGGTAGGGACTAGGCGCGACACCACTTTTTCTGTATGTGCCTACGGGCGCCTGCCACAAGGGGACGCCTTCCTCTTAAAAAATATATATATTTTTTTATCTCTGGAGCCCTAAGGGCTAGAGGGAAATAAGAGGTAACTTTGGAAAGGGCAGATTATGAATTGTACACCGCACAAGGTTAAGTGAGGTGTTATTGGAAAGGTCAGAGTCTGGTCTTTACAATGATACCAAACATGACCATGTAATGTGTAAAAATAAAAAACTGGAAAAAGTAAATGCAAAATGTATATTTTTTCTCTGTTCTATGGCAGAGGCAATATATGCTTTTACATACAAAATAAACAATGGCACTGCACTAACTCAACTAAGGCCGGGGTCAGACGAGCGCAGTATGTGCGCCCGTACTGACGTGCTTCCCGGCATCCATCGCAGCATTGTGATGCTTCGGGGCTGGCCACACGCTGTAGCGTGCTACAGTGGGCATGCTGCAGTAGTTTTGAAAGCCTCCACGTCGAAACACTACGATGCGCGTTCAATGGAGTTGCAAAGTGCGATCCTCCATAGGAGGATCATCGAGGTGACCAGGCGGGTGTCTGAGTGGAAGGAACATCCACTCTCACGGACGTTCCTTCCACTCTGTAAAATGCTCGTCTGACCCGGCTTAAAGCAACAGATTCTGCCCCTTCTTTTGATTTGCATTATAGCTTGAGCATCGTGTTTCCAGGGAATCCTTAACAGATAAGAGGTGTAATGTATAGTTTGAAATGAATTTCTTGTTATTGTCAGTTATGGGTTTGAGCTGTGCTCGCAGCATTTACCCAACGCTCTGTGCAGACGCTCGCGTACATCGAATGGGAAAAGTGCACAGGTTACGCAAGTTATGCAATTTGCATATGTATGTACAAAAGTTATGTACACTACACAAATTGCTTACGAATAAAAGGCAGGGGGGAGGCAAGGGTGAATTTTTACAAAATGTTCCTTTTTAGGAAAAGGAAAAATTGCATTTTGTTTTATTTGTGACGAATCGATTGATCGAACAAATAATCAGCCAACTAATCGATTTTATAAAAATAATTGTTATTTGTAGCCCTAAAATGTTACTGCGCTGTTGGTGCTTCTTGTTGTTCTCTTCTTTTCACTTGAGGCATAATATATCAACTGGGATCATTTGTTATCTGGTAGAGCAATTTTATACCTGAGCAATGTTTCCCTGCTCTGGGCAACGTGAGCTTTATTTCAAGGTACATTGGCAATCCTCCATTCAATAGATGAAAGCTTTTAGACCTGTTTCTTTTTTTTATTTTTTTTTATTTTATTTATATATATATGTATAGTAAATTCGATAAGCCGTGTTAGTCCAGATGCCAAAATCACGAGTATAGCAGTACGTAGTGATACCTTTTTTATTGGACTAACGTTACATTTAAAAGACAAGCTTTCGAGAGTGATCCTCTCTTCTTCAGGTCTGGAAGCTCACTGATCAGTTCCTAGAATTGAACATTAGGACATTAAGGGTCACGTGACAGTCACAAAGCTGTCACATCTCCATATACAGGTGAATTAACAGCGAAATATGGTGCGATCCAGCGGCACCGGAATTGTCTTGATGAAAAACTATCGCTTGATCTGTTCACAGACTGCCGAATTGCACTGAAATTTCTCCAAAATGAACTGGTTTTTCGCCGTTTCAATTCAACATGTTTAAACGGGCGAATCCAATAGGTTTCAAGTAATAAATGGAATATATTTAAATTTTTTCTAAAGACCATTATTTTCTTTCATTTTTATAAATTTCTTTAAATAAAAAAACAACTAAGTTTTTAAAATACCTTTTTTGTATTTTTTTTAGGAGACATTTTGGTTTTTTTAAAAGGCATATTATTTTTAATTCTGTTTTAACGCAGTGGTCCCCAACCCTGCTCCTCAGAGCCCACTAAGGCTAAAGTCAGACAAACGCAGTCTGAGCGCACTCTGCGTGCGTGCATGACGGACGGACGGACGTACTGACGGAAGATAGACGCCACACAGTTTTTTTTTTGACGGATGTAGAACAAAAAGGCAAATATGGGAAACAAAATTAATAAAAATTAAATGACAGGTACAGTCAGCCAGACCAAAAAAAACTTCTGAGCATCAACGTGATAGACGTCGCAAATGCGCTGCGTCTGACGTCTGGTCATCACGCACACAGGACACTACGTGGCACACTCTGGGCGTCCGTCCTAGCGCTTTTACGTCAAGGCTTATATTGCGTCCGTTGCCACCTGCGTTGTGCGTGCTCACATACTTCGTGTGTCGGTCTCTATTCATCACAAAACAATGCTACAACGGACGTGAAACAGTGCGGCAACAAGGACGGGATGACTGCGTTCGTCTGACGCTAGCCTTAACCCTTTCACTGCTGAGGACGTGTGGGGAACGTCCTCATTGACTCCTAAGGAAAGATAGGGGTTTGTTTGAACCCCAATATCTCCCGACTGTTGTCAGCTAGCAGGGTCATGTTTGGTATCATTAGAAAGGCCAGAGCATGGCCTTTCCATTGGTACCAAACATGACCATGTTTAAAGTAAAGTAAAAAAATTAATAATACAAAAAACAAATATGTGTTTTTTTTAAGATGTGAAATGGCTCAGCAGTGAAGGGGTTAAAGCCCTACTATGTGAAGCGCAGCACAGGTGATCTGATTTGCTGCTCAGTGATTGCAGGATTCAGTCTGTATTTACCCAAGGCAATCCTTACAATTTGGCCTGTTAGGAGGACCTGAGGCCCAGAGTTGGGAACCACTGTTTTAAAGGACCTTTTTATTATTTCAACCCATTTTTAATACATTTTTATTGATAACCTATTTTTAATTTTTTTTTAAATTGCACTTTGGCGGAATTCACCGAGTCTATTTCGTCGGTTTTTGCCGACGTCCAGTAACTGCTTCGGTGACTCCAATTTTGGAAAAGTACAGTGACCATTCACCAAATTTGCGGCGAAATGGAATCACTGAAGTGCGCCGTAATAGGTCGAATTGCAAAGCACCAAAATTGTGTTCAGTTTCGATGCTTTGGAAATGGGCCCCTCATTTTGTAGTTTTTGTTGCATACATACATTTTGTAATTTTTTTTGATGTTATTCCATGTTGCACATAGTTTTTACTGATATGTGGATCCTGTTACAAGGTTCTTCTTGGTCTCAACCAGTGGTGACTCTAGGAACAATATATTGGGGGAGGGGGGCACATAAGGTATTACAGCCAAAACTGGTGGGGCACTAATAATTTTCACCACTTTAAGTATCTATAAATAAGATTCCTTAATCCCAAAGTAATGTGGTGCAGTGATACCTTTATGTCGTACTAACCTGGTATATACATTCAATATTCGGCACAATTTGGCAGTTTTCGCTGATGTCAGACCACTGCTTCAGCGACTCCAATTTTTGCGAATGACGGTGACTATTTGCTAAACACAGAATTCACCATATTTTTGGCGAAATGGATTTGCCGAAATGTGGCGACAAGCAAAGGGTCTAACTTCCACAAGAACTCCTAAAATGCCAAGCAGGGAAATACAATAAAAATAATAAACAGTGCGGCATGTCGCCTACCCATTAACCTCTAAAATGCCATTAAAGCAGGGAAATACAATAAAAATAATAAACAGTGTGGCATGTCGCCTACCCATTAACCCCTAAAATGCCATTAAAGCAGGGAAATACAATAAAAATAATAAACAGTGCGGCATGTCGCCTACCCATTAACCCCTAAAATGCCATTTACTCAAGGAAAAATTAAATGTATACTGTGAGGGAGGAAACCTGCCCATTATCCCTTGATATACGGCAAAACCAAGGGAAAATCGAAAGTAATACACAATGTGATATATAGCCTGACCGTTAACCCCTTCACTGCTGAGCCATTTCACCCGTGTGGGGGGGGAGGAGAGTCAAGTTTTTATTATTTTTGATTTTGTCATTGCCCGGTATATGGTCATGTTGAGTATTGATGGTAGATCGACCATGTATGATGCACTGGGATGGAGATACAGCAGTCCTAATAAGTGGGGGAAGATGGATGCAGATTTCTGGCAGGGGGACACATTAAGGGGCAAGGAATAGCCTAGGGGCAGTTACCCCCCTTCCCCCCCCTGTATGTAGAGATGTCTATGGTCTCAATTTTTTTTAAAATAATTAATACACTAAGCTTCTAAAATCCAAGATTTCCCATATATAGTTTTTCAATCACTTATTCATTGTATAGCTATATCGATCAATAATTTATTGTACATTTGACACAAGCGCACACACACAGAGTGGGGCTACATTAAAGGAGGGTAATATTTAGGTTGCATTGCTCTTCCAAGCAGGTACACCCTTTAAATTGCCGTGAATCCTGTGTGTGCCGGCATGGAAAATTAATCCCATCCAGCTCTGAAATCGGAACGGATAGACCGTAAACCAAGGGATTGGCCATTTTCACGGACGCTTATCAGTCCGGAGCATGTTCCGATTTAAACCTATTTTTAGATCTGGCATAATTATACATTAAGCTTTCGCGTCACACATCCGAGGCTTCCTTACTATAGGGGAAGCAGCTGGCTGCTAATACTCTTCTTTACGGATGAGGGCATTTATTTCACAAGAAGTATATGAACATCAGAGCTGCTCGTTCTACCTGCTCATAGGGATTCGCTGATTTTCTACGAATTTCAAAGTTAATCACAGGCCGTCCTTTTCAGGGATAGGTCCATTTAAGCATCTAAAACACTGTAAACCCTAAATCCTTCCAGTAAATCAGCTGAATTTAGTACAGATATACGGGTGGCTGTACCGGCTGGGTGGAGTAGAGGGAACATCACTGCTCTTCATGGAGAGAGCCTGTGGAGACATGGGTTCGATCCCAGCAAGCAACCTCTCCAGTAAGCGTCCTTGGGCAAGACCCCTAACGGTACATACTCGCCACCCAGGACATACTTGAAAACGAGAGAAATCTCAATGTATCCTTCCTGGTAAAATCCTTTCTCCAAAAAAAAAATTAAATTGGGGGCCTTTACGTAGTCTACAATGCAAAACTTGATTAGTCTGACCTCTCCGATCCTCCGTGTACTTACACAGCGATAGGGCACCCGTGGGACAAGCCAAGTGGTACCATTGGAGCTCCATTGTTGGCACAACAAATAGAATGTATTCCTTATATTTATAGAGTCCGTGTAAGCCAATTACATAAACAGTATTTCCAGTTGTTAAATTGCAGGTAAAATAGGCTGATATTGATTTTTCCTTGACTTTGCGATGTCATGCGACACAAATGACCCTCAGTGGAAGAGGGGTTTCAATTACAAGCCAGGAGAGACGCACTCTGGTTTGCGGTCGGTTACTCTGCAATTATCTGATCCAGCGTGAATACAGAGGCTTGTTTTTCTTGTATACTGCAAACGCAGTTGATTCTATCGAGACCTTCTTTACTGAAGAACGGCTGAGCGTATCAGAATGTCAGAGTGATCCATCAATAATCCTTATGTGTGTTCTCTCAATGCCTCGGTTCGTGTTTATATTTTTAAGACTCTTAGGGCTCTATTACATTCTTCACGCATAAATGCACGGTAAACGCGTGAATTTTTGCGCGAAGTGTTCAACGTTAACGCGCGTAAATTAAAGCTGGTATTACAATCCTCGCGCATCATTTCATCCGTCAAAAAATAACACGCGTAAAAAAGACGCGCATTAACATTGCGCGCAGAAATCTGTGTGAGGACAGTTTTTTTTCACGCGATTCAGCCAATTAGAATTATGAACCACAATTATCTCCAGTTCAGTTTTTGCACCTCTCAAAGTCAATCTGCGCATATATGCTGCATCAATAATAAAAACACGCACAACATCTCAATTTTATTGTTCAGGTACGCGTAGAATGTGTAACTATACTGTGCTGTATTTTTTTTTTCGGACTGGTGTATTTGGGTTCGGCCAGGACGTTCAGATTTGCCATTAACACCAGCTTTTCAAAGACGTTAAAATTATGCGCGGAAACGCTGTGCGTTAAATTTTTGCGCATAGATTGTTATATCATTCGCGTACCAGCGCACAAATGCATTTGCGCTCACAATGTTAAGTATAGGACGCGTGCAGGGTTCGTGTAGGTTCACCCGCGGTAGACGTTAAGGCAGATTTTTTGCGCGGACATTGTAATACGACGTTCTGCGCAAAGGGTTTTGCCCTTCGCGTTAATGCGTTTTTGCACACACGTTAAAGTTTGCGCGGAGAATGTAATAGAGCCCTTAGTCCCAGGCTTTGAGTGTTGGTAAGGGGATGGGCTGTAACATCCAGCAGCCCTCGGTAGGATGGTAACACATCAAGAGCTAATTGTTCTGTGTCGTCAATGTTGACTTGACGAATCTTCTTACAAAATTAGTTTGACCCACATATATATATATATATATATTATATACCAGCCAAGGGCTAGCATGAGGTCCTTAAAGGGCCACTACTACCAATAAATGTAATGTCCTTATTGTGTTTTATTTTAGGTTGTTGATATCTTACCTGTGCTTTGTTTTTATGTTTGGTTAAGACAATATTTTACTCTATGTGTCACTGGGTGCATTCATTGTGTGATCTTTTATGTTATAAACTGCACCCCTCCCCCCATATCATTGCATCACTTGCTCCTCACTGTGTGGCTTTGGTCATAGAATGGTGTGAATGGGTCAGTAACCGTCTCACATCATTGTATTGTGTGGTATATATTCAAAGGACATCACTAAGGGTAGATTAGAAGTTTTTTTAAGCTCCCGGTTTTATCTCATTCAGCTGCCAGCTCATATCTCAGGTAGGATGGAGAACAATAGACCTCCTGCAACCTTGTCTAAATATTCCATCCTCCACCTCATTAACTGTTAAGTACTGTGGAAAGATAAACCACATCAGTAAAGTGAAGCTTTTGCACAGATTTTGATAAATGTTGCATCCTGGGAAAAATCCACAAAATGGAGACAGGAAATAAAAATATAGCTTTATTTTTTTCCTTTTTACATTTTCAAACAGAAACACAGCAGCATGTGTTTTTATAAAGTGGGTTTGTTTGTAATGCACAAGTAATCTCGTCACAGCTTACGTTAGCGGCAGTGTCCCTTTAAGGTTGGCACAGGGTGGCAACATTAAATTTTCTTAATAAAATACAGATTCTGGGGCTTTCACTATTGACACCCAATACAAGGTAATGCCAAAACTCCTCCGTCTGTCCTGATTCTGTTTTCACCCAGAACCCTCCAACCAGCGCCACGCCATACTAGATGATGTTTTTTTTTTATCAGAGATCAGGTTTATGCAACAGGTCACAGGCACTCCTGAACAGCTGCTATGGGTTTATTGTGCCCTCATCAGCAGGAGCTAGGCATGACCAGTCGCAGTTTGATGCTTAAGCAGTGTGGAGGCTTTTAATCTAATTTTTTTGCCCTCCACCACAAACTTAATAAGTATTGATCTACCATTGGGGTTAAGCATCAAACTGCAACTGGTCATGCCTAGCTACTAAAGGGGTCAAGATCACGATGCTAAACCGTTCTGATCTGGACCTCCTGGAGCTACGGCATGACACATCGATGAAAAAGGCCTCCCTGGCTCATATAACACTGCCTGAGAACAAGGGGTTATGGCTACTTGTTTCACCTCAGTGCTGAATTTTCTCACAGAAGGTAGTATGTAGGGTCAACCTGTAGGTAATGGTGTCCAGAAATGTTCTTCATGTGCACCTTCTTGGCCAAACTGACTGGTTCCTTGTGTGTGAATATCTTTGATTTGCCCCTATTGTGTCATTGTCATAGTCCTCTCTCCATTGCTCAGTTTTTTTCCCCTCCACATATTCTGATTAAATAAAATACAGTACATTTTCACTGTTTAACTGCTACAATCACTCCACCTACCTTTACTGTAATGTAACATGTCAAGGGCTGTGTGCGTCTGCGTGCACAGTATGAATAAAATATACCCACGATGGCCGTATATAAATGTGTAAAGCTGGTCGATGGCTTCATTTTTATTCAACGCGTGTACCTTGCACAGCACACTAAATATCTAATTTGAATCATTATACTGGGGGAAAAATGTAATTAGACGTCTTATCTGAAATAAAAACGCGATTAATTATTCGCAGAACAAAAGCACTTTTCCCCTCTATTTTTAAGTTGTGCTTCATGTCTTTTGTTTATAACATGGAACTTGTGGGAAATCAAATCGCAAAAATCCAGCGGTGAGGATAATTGGTTATTAAGGACTTTTTTTAATCTGATATTTCTAGTTTCCGTGCTCATGTTGTCTGATGATCTGTACTGTAACCCCCCACCTCTTCCATATGTAATATCTGTGTCTATTGTTTCCATTCAAGAGGCTATCAATGACTATATGGGGCAGGAAGCGGCCGACAAGTGTGATTTCTTCACACTTATTTTTATGAGGTGCTTTGTAAAAAATAAAATCGAAATCCCTCCACCCATATACCGTATGTAACGTGCGCTATGGCGCTCACCCCGGATCAGCATTGTTAGGATCTTTATGGACAGATTTCTCTGATATGAAATTTCAAAGCAGAAAAGACTGTAATACCTATAATCCCAAGCCAGGGAGGTAATACAAAACCCTAGATACCACTCAGCCTCAAATGGTTTCGTGACCAAGAGACCGCTGAGCGAAAACACATTAACTATTGTCATAGAACTCACATAGCGCTCCCCGCGTCAAACCCCAATACTTTTATTCCCATGGTGAAAACCCAAAAGACACAGACATTTGCTTTGGGAAAGACTTTATGTTCATTTATATTGTGTGGTGTGGTTTTAAATGTATTGTAAATTGCTCGGTTTTAGTTTAAATGTACTTTTATTACTGTATGTGAAGGTGAACTAAGATGTGTGTTGAAGGTGCAGACCGTTCTTTCATATAGAATGTAAAATAGGTTTGAGTAATTTGTGATTGGGCAAGAATGCTATCTAATTTATCTGTTTACATGTCTGAAAGGTTGGGAGTCACCATTGTCTCAGCCACCCACTATCTGATTTCCTTAACAATAGATTATGTAAATGATGTGTGATATGAAGGCTAAGGAATGTTTATTGCAAATATCTACCTAACCTAATATAATTATTTTTAGTAGGTAAATGTTCGTCATTTGGTTTATGCAAATTATAACTGTTGGACCTGGGCATAAATAGTGGCGTTTTTCAATAAAAGTCAGAGATTCCGGTTTGAACATACAGCTTGTCTGGTGTCTGATTCAGGGTACCCACTCCCACCCTCAGAAGGCATAGAGCGGCCTTCTGGAAATTCAAAGAGGCTCCAAGACAGAATATCAGAACCAGCAGGCCTGGAGCTGCAGATCAGGCTGCTCGAGCCACTGAGTTCCAAGCAACTCAGTGGCCGGGCAGATCTTGGTAAGGGGGTGTCTGGAGAGCCAGGACAGGTGGAAGAGAGGGGGTTTCCGTCACTACTATATACAAATGGATACAGTGATTTGAGACTTGTACAACAAAAGTGTGATTATTAGTAGGTTTCAGATCGGTACCAGTAATGGTTGTGGTATGTGCTGGATTGATAAAAGAGGTAATACTCATATACTTGATCTCAACCATATAGAGTAAATACTTACTGTATTCCACAACCTGCGGGGCAGGCCTACATTCAGATTATGCTTTTGTACTTCGACTTGGTGATAAACAGATAACTTGTAGGACTGTAATATTTAGCAACCTGCAGGACAGGCTTACAATCATAGATCGTGCAATATGCTTTAGAAACAGACCAGACGTTATACAAGCAACTAGAACTGTTGATCGATCTAGTAACATGAAGGACAGGCCCACATACTGAGACGATACATGGTAATGTAGAGCAAGGGCCGGTACTCCTTAGGCAGATCGATCGGTTGATGAAATTAGCAACCTGCAGGGCAGATCTCCCAAGTGAAACCATGCGGTACAACATATGCATGAAAACACAAACATAGAGGGGTAAAGTGTAAGAATCGTCAGTGGGTATTCCGGGTCAATCAACTAAAGCAAGGTCCTCATACAAGCATAAGATCGGCAACGAATGCAAGATACACAGAAACCGTAACAAGAGTCAACTGGCGATGCGGGAAAATGACTCTACGTCAGGGCGACGAGTTGTATCTCGCCCCCTGCATTTAAGGCCGGTGGCTCTGTGTCATCACGCCAAGCCCCGCCCCCTCAGATGCCGATCTGCCAGCTCGAGCTCCTGGCACCCGGCCAGCCAGCAACGCCGCTGGGCGCTCTGACCCCTCAGGAAGCGCCACGGGGGCCCGAAGATGTGACAATATTCTATCCAAACCTTAAGGGGTTACTCGGTATGGGACGGGTGCCGGACAAGATCGCTACAACCAGGTTCCCTAATGTCAAAATCCCGACGGCCAACTTCCAGACAGAACAATTGCAAGACGTACCAAGTTCCCTACGCAGACAACTCCCTGACGGCAAACTTCCACACATCCAGAATACCAGCGGATAACCCTAATCCTAACACCCTCACCCTTAGGGAGTTATGTTTAGGTTTAGGAGTTATGGTTAGGTTTAGGTAGTTAGGGTTAGGGCTAGGTTTAGGTAGTTAGGGTTAGGGCTAGGTTTAGGTAGTTAGGGCTAGGTTTAGGGAGTTGGGGTTAGGGTTAGGTTTAGGGGGTTAGGGTTAGGTTTAGGGGGGTAGGTTTAGGCTTAGGGAGTTAGGGTTAGTTCCTGGGATTTTGGCTGTCTGGAAGTTGGCTATCAGGGAGTTGTCTGTGTAGGGAACTTGGTATGTCCGTCACTTGTTCTGTTTCGAAGTTGGCTGTCGGGATGTTGGCATTAAGGAACCTGGTTGTTGGCATTTTGACCCAAACCTTAAGGGGTTACTCCGTAAGGGGCGAACTTGCCACTGAACTTTCATGGCAGTTCATCTATTCACTAAACTGTCAATTCGTCAAATTTCACAGAAATTTGGTTGCTTTCTGAATCACCCCTTTCTATTCTTGATTGTTTTCCAAGGAAAAGATTAAACAAACACTCTATTGAGGGTTTATTTTTCCTGGTGTCCAGGTTCACTCTCCATTGATAACCTGTCAATTGATGGATATGGCATTGATAGCAGGAAGGTTCAGTCAAGAATGAGATGGCTGCAATGAACATTTCATAGTTCTCCTTATATATCATATACGAGGGGAGGTCCAAAAGTAAGGTTAAAATCAATTAAATAATGCGAACTCAGAATGTAATTTATTTTTCAAGAAAGCATGTTCATTGAACATAATTGCCACCAATCTCCATGCATTTTTTCAGGCGGTGCACTCGTTTCATAAGATTCCCAGAAAATCACATTTTGTTAACGTAGCTCCATCTCCAGTGACCGTTTGTCTTGTAGTTGGCAGACATCCCATTTTGTAACGGGATGAGGAACGTTTTGGCAAACTCAACCGAACGGGTGATTTGTTCTACGTTCAACAAACCCGTAACCCAGCTGGCGCACTTCTTGGTGAAGCCCAACTCGTCATGTAGAATCCTCAACATGAAAGCAGATATGTATATCTACGCGGCTCGAAGTCTCAATTGTATTCGCTGTAGACCCCAGCAGGGTGCTTCCCGTCACCCAAATTACAAGAACGGATCAAAAAAGGATTAAAGTAAGGGGTAGCGCTTCACAAAATACCTGTGCGACACCATAGAGATGAAGCTCTTACGTAAAAAAGGGTTTGGCGTACAGGTCTCTCCTGAGTGATGTAGACGTTTACAATTAAAGGAACACTCTACTCAAAAATCTGAAAGCACGATGACGTCTCCTACTCGGCAAAAGTCGGCAGAAGCGGGAAATATGAATCCCGCTCTGCTGACTGACAGCTGGGAGGGCGGAATAAACTCCTCCGCCTCTCAGCTGATTTCAGCTTTTTCTGCTGAACTGCCGAGCGGAGGGAGGGGAGACAGAGGGCGGCATACTCCGGGCATCATGACCACCTAAAATAGCTTAGGTGGTCATGTTGCCTAGAGTATCCCTTTAATATCGTTGATCGGACAGACAAGGTTTTTTTTGCTTCTCCAATCAACGATTTTAATTGTAACCGTCTACATCACTCAGGAGAGACCTGTACGCCAACCCCTTTTTTACGTAAAATCTTCATCTGTATGGTGTGTCACACAGGTTTTTTTTTTTTTTTTGAAGCACTACCCCTTTAATCCTTTTTAGAATCCTCAACATGCTTGTTTCTGGAATGTCGGACTCTTCCACATGTCTTTTTGAGAAATGTTTGAGGTTCTTGATCCAGAAATTCCTTCACCCTGGCCACCATAGTCTCATCAGGGGACACGAGGGTCTCCCTCACTTGGTTTATCACAAACGTCTAAATGTCCAGAGCTGAATCTGCTAAACTATTTGCTTCATCGCCAAGATTGATTTTGAGGTCTTCCAAGCATTGTTTCACAGAGAAACCAAGATGACATTGGTAGAGCAACTTTACGGGCCGACCACCGCCACATTTTGAATCCCCTTCCGTCGTCATGATAGTCTGTGAGGATATCAATATTTTACAACGATTAGGATTAGGATTTTGTTGGAAAAACAATTTGTTTGTATCATTGTTTCATTGACATAAATCAAGAAAAGGTAGTATATAATGAGAGTGAGCATAAAGTTCTCTCTCAGACAAGGTGTAAAAATATAGCCCTGCCAGGTTTTTTTGGACTATACGTGTATATATATACAGTTGTGTTCAAAATTATTCAACCCCCACTGAAATTGAGTGTTTTGGCCAGTTTGACATTGATTTTGATCATTCAGTCATCTTGCTTACAATTAAATCAAAGAGGCACGTGTAGGTCAGACAAATATAACATAACATTTATAATGAAATAACCACAAATGTCTTTTCTGTGCTCACATCATTATCAGTTTTATTCAACCCCCAAGTGACATTCAATCTTAGTACTTAGTACAACATCCTTTTACAGTTATAACAGCTTTTAAACGTGAAGCATAGCTTGACACAAGTGTCTTGCAGCGATCTACGGGTATCTTCGCCCATTCGTCATGGGCAAAAGCCTCCAGTTCAGTCACATTCTTAGGCTTGCGCACTGCAACTGCTTTCTTTAAGTCCCACCAGAGGTTCTCAATCGGATTTAAGTCAGGTGACTGCGATGGCCACTCCAAAATGTTCCAGCCTTTAATCTGCAACCATGCTCTAGTGGACTTGGAGGTATGCTTGGGATCATTGTCCTGTTGAAAGGTCCAACGTCTCCCAAACCTCAGGTTTGTGACGGACTGCATCACATTGTCATCCAATATCTCCTGGTACTGAAGAGAATTCATGGTACCTTGCACACGCTGAAGCTTCCCTGTACCTGCAGAAGCAAAACAGCCCCAAAGCATGATTGACCCCCGCCATGCTTCACAGTAGGCAAGGTGTTCTTTTCTTCATAGGCCTTGTTCTTCCTCCTCCAAACATAGCGTTGATCCATGGGCCCAAACAGTTCTAATTTTGTTTCATCAGTCCACAGAACACTATCCCAAAACTTCTGTGGTTTGTCCACATGACTTTTGGCATACTGCAGTCGACTCTTCTTATTCTTTGGAGACAGCAAGGGGGTGCGCCTGGGAGTTCTGGCATGGAGGCCTTCATTACGCAGTGTGCGCCGTATTGTCTGAGCTGAAACTTCAGTACCCACATCTGACAAATCTTTTCTCAGTTCCTCAGCAGTCACACGGGGAGTTTTCTCCACTCTACGCTTCAGGTAGCGCACAGCAGTCGAAGTCAGCATCTTCTTTCTGCCACGACCAGGTAGCATTTCAACAGTGCCCTTTGCCTTGAATTTGCGAATGATGCTTCCTATGGTCTCTCTTGGTATGTTTAACATCTTTGCAATCTTCTTCTAGCCATTGCCCTTCCTGTGAAGAGTAATCACCTCTTCTCTTGTCTTCCTGGACCATTCTCTTGACTTCACCATGTTTGTAACCACACCAGTAAATGTCTAGAAGGAGCCGAGTATCACAGTCATTTTAAAGCTGCCTAATTGGTGCTTATTATGCTTTATTGCTGCTCCGTGACATCCACAGATATTTTCAATACCTGATTGAAAACACTTGAATGAACCTCTGTTCTTCTGAGTGGTAGTCTTTAAGGGGTTGAATAATTGTGTCAATGAAGAATTCACAAAAGAAACATTTACTACTGTATTACAAAACCAATTGATGTCATTTTAGTTGCATATGGTTCTTTAAAAAGTCCTTGTAGGATTTCATTCTGAATACAATTACAAATGTACACTAAATTCCCTAAAACCCTTTACAGCATTGGGGGTTGAATAATTTTGAACACAACTGTATAATTACTGTGATACAGCAACCACTTGGAATACTTGTTTCCAGCCAAACAACACAGTCTTCTAGGGTATACACAGCCGCAGACTGGAAGTTGTGCAAAATGAGGTCTTTTTATTCCATAAACAAACGCCACTTGGCTTAAATGAGAATTACTGATGATTTAAACAGAATAAACTACAAATCAAAGCGTAGCTCAATTAGAGCTCTTACTATACATACAGCACTCCTAACTATCTAGAAACTATAATCTAATAAACAAAAGCACAAAAACACAGCATTTCTTTAGGAGTGTTACTTGAACTCGGGTCTCCACGGTTATAGAGCAGTGATGTTACCTCTGTATCAATATGTGTGGAACCAGGAAGGAGAGTGTTTGTAACCAGGGGGAAGGATATATGTGTTACACTGCAGCTCAGCAGGATATAGGGGAGGAGTCACATGGACACGGACTAGTTAGCAGAACTGTAGATTAGAACCTGTTATAAGATGATCTCTTAATAAATATATAAAACCCTGCAGCTGGAGTCAGAGACAATATTTACAGAATCAGTCTCATTTATACATGGTGGCAGCGGATCTAATTTGAAAACTACTCCAAAAGCAGATATGGAAGGTTTAAAAGCACCCAGTCTCCTGGATTTTCAGGCAAGAAATCTGTCTCAGGCATGGAAGAGATGGAAAGAAGAAATGCTTCTATACACAGACCTGGTCCTGGTTGGTAAACCAGAAGAGATGAAGGTAAAGCTGTTCCTGTACTTGATTGGGGATAAAGGCAGAGAGGTTAAAGACACCCTTCTCCCAGGAGTGGCAGCTCCCTCACTGACTGTCCTAATGAAAGCATTTGATGATTATTGTGAGCCAAAACAAAATGAGACTGTGGAAAGATATAATTTTTTTTCACGGAGTCAGAGGGAAGAAGAAGGCATAGACGCATATGTCACAGAGCTGCGTACACTGGCAGCCACCTGCAATTTTGGTAATATCAGAGACTCTTTAATAAGGGACAGAATTATATGTGGCACAAGAGATTCTAACCTCAGGGAACGTTTACTGAGAGAAGTGGACTTAACACTTGATAAATGTCTACAAATCGGCAGAGCTGCTGAACTGTCTACAGAGAGGGTGAAGCTCCTGGAGAGGTCCAGCACCGGTGCAGTGTCAGTCCATGGAATGGAAACAAGCTACACTCTTAGGAAGAGTCCGAGCAGAATGGCAGAGACTCCACATAAGATAATACAGTGCATATATTGTGGTAAGCGTCACGAGAAACTGAAAGAGAAATGCCCAGCATTTGGAAAGCAATGTAAGGGGTGCGGTAAGGCCAATCATTTCATTAACCAGTGCCGTGCCAGTCTGCACCAACAAAGGAAGCCGGCAGTACAAGCTGTATATAAGGAAACAGCGGATTCAGAGGAATACGAAGACATTCTGGGTCTGACTTTGGAACCAGCTTTTCAGATTTGTGCACTGAAGAAATCTACGAGCAAATTTTCATCAGCTTTGTTTGCTACCATGCTCATCGACCAGCAAGCTGTGAGATTCCAAATGGATTGTGGGGCGGACTGCAATGTCCTACCAGCAAGGATGGTGAAAGACCAATCTAAAATTCTACCCTGTGATAAGATACTAAGGATGTACAATAAGAGTACACTGACACCAGTAGGGATATGTAAGCTCAAAATAAGGAACCCATGCAATCAAAAGTTATATCAGGCTGAATTTGTTGTCATTGACTCAGAGCTGTGTCATCCTATACTAGGAAGTAGAGCTATCCAAGCCATGGATCTGATCTCGGTGCAGCACCAAAATATCCTAACTGTGGAACAAGACAGCAAACAGTCAGATAGCGCTATGTGGGGCTGGTCAACCATCAACAAGGAGTATGCTGATATTTTTCAAGGAGTGGGCTGTCTAGAGGGAAAATTGAAATTGGAAGTGGATGCTCTTGTACAGCCTGTTTAGACTTCCAAAACGAAAAGTTCCTGTATCATTACTTCAAGAGGAGCTCGCCAGTTTAGAAAAACAGGGGATTATCACCCCTGTAGAGAGAAGCACAGACTGGATTAGTAGTATGGTGATAGTGAAGAAACCATCAGGGAAGTTAAGGATTTGCATTGACCCTAAGCCTCTAAATAAAGCTTTGAAAAGGAGCCACTATCCTTTGCCTACACTTGATGACATACTTCCTGATCTAGCAAGGGCAAGAATTTTTTCAGTGTGTGATGTAAAGAGTGGATTTTGGCATATCGAATTAGAGGAAGACTCCAGCTACTTAACCACTTTTTCTACTCCTTTTGGCCGATACTGGTGGGTTAGGATGCCTATGGGTATTAGTCCTGCCCCAGAGGTTTTTCAGAGAAAACTAAATCATGCACTGGAAGGGCTACCAGGTATCAGGGTTATTGCAGATGATATCCTGATTGTAGGAGAAGGAGAAACTGATGTGGAAGCCATTAAAGATCACGATCAGAAGCTGAGGAAGTTACTAGATCGTTGCAGAGAACGACAGCTCAAACTAAATCCAGAGAAATTCCAGTTAAGAAAAACTGAAGTACCTTATATTGGTCACTTATTGTCAGCCCAGGGACTTCAAGCAGACCCCAGTAAAGTAAAAGCCATTACTGAAATGCCCAGACCCACAGACGTTAAAGGAGTACAGAGATTTTTGGGGATGGTGAACTATCTTTCAAGGTTTTGTGAGAACATATCAGATGCAGGTGAACCTCTGCACCAACTAACCCAGAAGGATGCAGTGTGGGAGTGGACTGAAGTGCAGGAAGGGGCATTTCAGCAGATCAAATCAAAAATCAGTTGTGCGCCAGTACTCAAGTATTATAACCCAGAAGAACCATTGGAACTACAATGCGATGCGTCAGAGAGAGGTCTGGGAGCAGCACTGATGCAGAGTAAGCAACCGTTAGCTTTTGCAAGCAGAGCATTGACGGAGACAGAGCAAGGTTATGCCCAGATTGAGAAGGAGTTGTTAGCAGTCCTCTTTGGCATGGAAAAATTTCATCAATTCACATTTGGACAAACAGTAGCTGTACAGTCCGACCATAAGCCCCTTGAAAGCATTATGAAGAAACCTTTACTTAAAGCACCCCGACGTCTTCAGCGTATGATGTTACGTCTTCAAATGTACGATGCATGTATCAGATACTGCCCAGGAAAGTCTCTGGCAGTGGCAGACACATTGAGTAGGGCTTATCTGGACGAGGGTTCCGTGGAGGGCTCAGTGGAGCACCAGATTGAAACGGTAAACATGCTCCAATATCTACCCATCTCAAACAGGAGACTTGACGCTATACAAAAAAGCACCGATAAAGACCAGACTTTACAAGCAGTGAAGCACATTGTTTTGAGGGGATGGCCTCATGCAAAGGAACTGGTACCTCTAGAGGCTTCACCATTTTACCACATACGTGATGAACTGAGTGTACAGGATGGTGTACTATTCAAAGGCGAGCGAGTTGTTATACCATCTGAACTTCGATCTGATATTATGTCTCGGATCCATTCTTCACATTTCGGCGTGGAAGGATGTCTACGTAGAGCCAGGGAATCTGTTTACTGGCCAGGAATGAATGCGCAGTTGAAAGAGTACATTGACCAATGTGACATATGCCGGTCATTTGATACTAAACAACAAAAGGAGACCTTGATGCCTCATGAGATCCCAGCTAGACCATGGGAAAAGATCGGTACTGATTTGTTCACATTCCACGGACACGAGTATTTAATAACGGTGGACTATGACTCTAACTTCTGGGAGATAGACCAGATTCAGGATACAAGATCAACAACAGTGATAAGAAAATTGAAGGCTCATTTTGCCAGATATGGAATCCCAGACACTGTATGTTCAGATAATGGACCCCAGTTTATTTCGATGGAGTTTAAAGAATTCAGTATGAATTGGGACTTTGACCACATTACCTCATCACCAGGATACCCCCAAAGCAATGGGAAGGTAGAGTCGGCAGTAAAAACGGCCAAGAGACTCCTGCAAAAGGCTGTGTCCTCTGGTAATGATCCCTACCTAGCATTATTGGATCATCGCAACACACCAACGCAAGGTCTGGAGTGCAGTCCTGCTCAAAGACTGATGGGTCGAAGGACCAAATCGTTACTTCTAGGGATGCACCGATACCACTTTTTTAAGACCGAGTACGAGTACAGATACTTTTGTTCAAGTACTCACCGATACCAATTACCAATACTTTTATTTTATGTCATGTGACGCTTTCCAAGAAGAACAGACCTTCTATAAAGCCCCCAGGTCTCATGGATATTGCCCCAGCCCATGGATATCCTGCCCCCCCAGCTCATGGATATCCTGCCCCCCAGCTCATGGATAATTGCCCCCCAGCTCATGGATAATTGCCCCCAGCTCATGGATAATTGCCCCCCAGCTCATGGATATCCTGCCCCCCTGCTCATGGATATCCTGCCCCCCAGCTCCTGGATACTGCCCCCTTGCTCATGGATAATGCCCCCCTGCTCATGGATGTGCCCCCCTGCTCATGGATAATGCCCCCCTGCTCATGGATAATTGCCCCCCTGCTCATGGATATGCCCCCCTGCTCATGGATAATGCCCCCCTGCTCATGGATAATGCCCCCTGCTCATGGATAATGCCCCCTGCTCATGGATAATGCCCCCCTGCTCATGGATAATGCCCCCCTGCTCATGGATAATGCCCCCTGCTCATGGATAATGCCCCCCTGCTCATGGATAATGCCCCCTGCTCATGGATAATGCCCCCCTGCTCATGGATAATGCCCCCCTGCTCATGGATAATGCCCCCTGCTCATGGATAATGCCCCCTGCTCATGGATGTGCCCCCCTGCTCATGGATAATGCCCCCCTGCTCATGGATAATGCCCCCTGCTCATGGATAATGCCCCCTGCTCATGGATATGTCCCCTGCTCATGGATGTTCCCCCCTGCTCATGGATAATGCCCCCTGCTCATGGATGTGCCCCCCTGCTCATGGATAATGCCCCCCTGCTCATGGATAATGCCCCCCTGCTCATGGATGTGCCCCTCACTCTCCGCTCATACTTACCTTCCTTCAGCGACGCCGGGAAAGTCTTCGCGTGCGCGCTCCTTGGAAGGTCCCCAGCCGCGACCACGTGGGACCATGTGATCGCGGCTGGGGTCCTTCCAACGAGCGCACGCGGGGAAACTTTCCCGGCGTCGCTGAAGGAAGGTAAGTATGAACGGAGAGCAGCTGCAGGGCCTGTCCGAATGCTCTATCTGCATTCAGACAGGCCCTGCAGCTGCTCACTTGGTTTATACTTACCACCTTCCTTCAGCGACGCCGGGAAAGTTTCCGCGCGTGCGCTCGTTGGAAGGACCCCAGCCGCGATCACATGGTCACGGCTGGGGATCTTCCAAGGAGCGCGCGCGCCTGAAGACTTTCCCGGCGGCGCTAAAGGAAGGTAAGTATAAACCAAGTTAGGAGAGGAGCTGCAGGGCCTGTCCGAATGCCGATAGAGCATTCGGACAGCCGCCGCAGCCCCTCGGATACCGGCAAGCCGGCTCAATGCCGGCTTCCGGTATCGGAAAAAAATATCGGGGGTACTGCACGAGTACCAAGTACTCCTGCAGTACCCGGTATCGGCACCGATATCGATACTAGTATCGGTATCGGTATCGGTGCAACCCTAGTTACTTCCCATGAGAGGAAGTCTGTTAATGAAGGATCACGGGATGAATGACAGGCACCAAATTCTATGCACAAAACAACGTGCATTGCAAGCCGCTCAATATAATAGGGGAGCCAAAGACCTGCGGCCTCTAAATGTTGGCGAACAGGTGTGGGTACAACCACCAATTAACCAGGGAAAAGAGTGGCGGAAAGCTTGCCTAAGAGCCCCTGCTGGAATCAGGTCCTATGAAGTGGTAACAGAGTCAGGACAAGTTCTGAGAAGAAATAGGAGGCACCTGAGAGGCACTGGACGATACAGGCCTCAAATAAGGACCCAAAGTAGCAATCAAGAGGAATATGACACGGACGAGACAAACCAGCCATCAATAGCAAATACCCCAGAAGAAGATCAGGAAGAACCACACTGTGAAATATCAGACACAGAAAGACTGGGGGATGACACCAATGTTCTACGAGAACAACCACAAGAATACAGAAACACCCAGACTAGAAGCGGGAGATCCATCCTAAAACCAGCATATCTAAATGATTATGTGGACTAACATGTGACCCACTACAAGAATCCGTTTCACGATCCATCTACCTCCTAGACTTGAGCTAAAGGAAACAACTTCCATTTTCCCAAAAAGGGAAAGATGTATCAATATGTGTGGAACCAGGAAGGAGAGTGTTTGTAACCAGGGGGAAGGATATATGTGTTACACTGCAGCTCAGCAGGATATAGGGGAGGAGTCACATGGACACGGACTAGTTAGCAGAACTGTAGATTAGAACCTGTTATAAGATGATCTCTTAATAAATATATAAAACCCTGCAGCTGGAGTCAGAGACAATATTTACAGAATCAGTCTCATTTATACAACCTCTACTCCATCCAGCCAGTATGTACAAATCAACCCCTCCCTCCATTTTCTTTATTACAGTTTGCATAGTGTATGTATCTTTTGTGTGTACATACACAAATTGCATAAATCACATACTTTTCCCACACAAAATACGTGAGCGCCTGGTCAAAGAGCGATGGATTGGTGCTGTGTGTGCAGCTCAAGCTCATGTCTGCTTTCTCACTGAACGAATGCTGTTACATAGACTTAATAAGCTAAAGTGACCAGGTGCATAGAGTGTCCCATATAGAGTAATTTCATGAATAAGGAGAACCCTACTAGGATGCCCCAAGGAGAGGCATTTTTGTCACCAATGGTTGGAGTCCATAATAGGGGGTTGTAATGGAGTGGACCTTGTCACATGAACACCACAACAGGGAAAGTGTTTCATCAAGCAATCTTTATTCCTTGTAGCACAGGTGTATACAGGCACAGCTGCTTGATTCAACCAAATAAACAAAAGAAGAAAACCTTTCTCTTCTATCCAGCAATCAATGTAACAATAACAAAAGATTGTGTTATCAAATCACAGACCTTTAGGAGCTGTGTCTGTCTGATGGGAGATCCGCCAAAAAATGAACCTCCTGTGCCTGTATAGGCGTGTCTCTTTTAAAGCCCCAGCAATCACAACATCAAGCCATTGTGTGTGTTGCTGGGCTGATCAACCCTGCCAAGTTATCCCTTTCCTCAGGGAACCTTATATACACCCCATCACATACCTCCCCCCTTAGAGTGGACCCCTAGACACACTCCCACACCAAACACATCCCTAGATAGGAAATCCGCATTCAGGTGCACTGAAGGAGTAGGTTTGTAATTCCAAATACCATCTAGTGAGCCGTGCATTCTTGGATTTCATGGTGTGAAGCCAACGTAGAGGAGAATGGTCGGTCACAAGGAGAAAGTGCCTGCCGAACAGATAGTAGCGCAGAGAGTCAATAGCCCATTTCACTGCTAAACATTCCTTCTCTATTACGGCAAAATTCCTCTCTCTGGGAAGTAGTTTCCTGCTTAAATAGAGGATGGGGTGTTCCTCTCCATCAAATTCTTGGGACAATACAGCCCCTAAGCCCACCACTGAGGCATCCGTTTATAGTACAAACTCTTTGTCAAAATCAGGACTGCGCAGCACTGGCTGATCACACAGCGTATGTTTTAATTCGGTAAATGCTTTGGTACATTCGGAAGTCCAAATCACTTTGTTTGGAGCAGAGTTTTTGGTCAAGTCCGTTAAAGGGGCTACCAGGGTAGAAAAATGTGGCACAAATTTTATGTAGTACCCAGCCAAGCCAAGAAATGCCCTGACCTGCTTCTTATTGGTAGGAACAGGCATTTTAGCCAGTGCTGCAAACTTGTCTTGCAAAGGCTTCATAAAGCCATTGCCCAAAACATAGCCCAAGTATCTGGTTTCCCTAATATACACTTCGCTGGGTTTGCTGTGAGACCTGCTGACCTCAATGACCTCAAAACCGCAGCCATTTTGTCAAGGTGGTCAATCCAGTCAGTGCTATAAATGACCACATCATCTAGATGGGCAGAGGCATACTGTTTGTGAGGGGTAAGAATATGATCCATGAGCCTCTGGAACGTCGCAGGGGCCCCATGAAGCCCAAACGGCAGCACACAGAAATGGAACAGACCTACAGGTGTAGCAAAGGCTGTTTTCTCTTTTGATGCTTCTGTCAAAGGGATTTGCCAATAGCCTTTGGTTAAATCCAGTGTGGTAATATATTTGGCTTTACCCAGTCGTTTTAACATTTCGTCAACTCGTGGCATAGGATATGCATCGAAATTGGATATTGCATTTACCTTCCTAAAATCAATGCAAAACCTGACCGAGCCATCGGGTTTTGGTACAAGAACTATTGGGCTGCACCACTCACTGTTTGAAGGCTCTATACCCCCCAGCTTCAGCATGCTCTCTATTTCTTCTTGTACTACCTTCCACAATTTCTCTGGTATCAAGTATGGCCTCAATCTAACAACTTCATCACTTTTCGTCTTTATGTCATGTGTAATTAAGTGTGTATTTCCTGGACGTGTGGAAAACACATCAGTAAAGGCCTCCAGTAGCCGCTGTGTCCCTTTTGCTGGGCTGGACTTAATTGTTTTCCCAAAGTCACGCCCATCGGCTTCTCCTGAATTTCACGTACATCTGGCCCCACGTCTGGTCTATCCGCTGTGGGAGCAATAAACAAGTTTTCATCGGCTCTCCAGAGTTTTAACAGATTAATATGGTATATTTGTTTTTCCTTCTTATGTCCAGGGCGGAAGGTTTGGTAGTCAACATCCCCCGTTCTTCTTATTACCATAAGGGAAGCCTACCACCCAACTCACTGACGCAACCATCAATCACTCTCACCTTACAGTCCTCTCCTCCTGTTTCCAACCCCAACCCTCCCAGATTGTGAGTTCCTATGGGAATAGGGCCCTCATCTCCTCCTCTACTGTTTGTCAAATGTTGTTCAATGTACTGTAACCCTGTCTATACTGTGCTTATTGTACAGCGCTGCGGAATATGCTGGCGCTTTATAAATAAAGAATAATAATAATAATAATAATAAAGGTCCTTGCCATTTCGCCAACAGCTTAGTTTCTGAACTAGGGAGAAGCAACAACACCCTATCTCCGGGCTTAAACTCCCGAGCTTTTGCATTTCTGTTCTAGCTGAGAGCTTGCACCTGTTGGGCAGTTTCTAAGTTACTAGCAGCAAATTGCCCGACCCTTTTAAGCTTCTCTCTCAACTGCATAGTGTACTGTAGGATATTCTGGTCTGAATTAGACTGCGCCTCCCACTCTTCCTTCACTATGTCAAGTATGCCTCTAGGTCTCCTCCCATAAAGCAACTCAAAGGGTGAAAACCCAGTTGAAGACTGCGGAACCTCACGGATAGCAAATAATAGATATGGCAACAATTTGTCCCAGTCTCTGTTCTCCCCATCCACAAATTTCCGCAACATTTTTTTGAGCGTGCCATTAAATCTCTCTACCAACCCATCCGTTTGAGGGTGGTAGACTGACGTTTTAAGGGACTTTATGTTTAGGAGAGCACAAACCTCCTTCATAAGCTTTGATGTGAAGTTTGTACCCTGGTCTGTCAGTATCTCTTCAGGAATACCCACTCTCGAGAACAACTTTATCAATTCATTGGCTATTGTCGAGGCTGAGGTATTCTGGAGAGGAATCGCCTCTGGGTACCGGGTTGCATAATCAACTATTACCAGGATATGATGGTTACCTGCTGCAGTTTTCTCAAGAGGACCAACTAGATCAACCCCAATCCTTTCAAATTGCAGTTCCACTAATGGTATTGGTATAAGTGGTGCTTTGACTTGTCCCTTTGGAGCCACTAGCTGACATTCCGGGCAGGACTTACAAAAATTTTCTACTTCCTTATATACACCAGGGCAGAAAAACCTGTACAATAAACGGGCCAGAGTCTTTTCTCTCCCCAAATGCCCTGCAAGGGGAATTGAATGAGACCGCTGTAACAGTTGTTGTCTCCTATAGCCTTTTGGTACCAATATCTGCTCACATAGGTCTCCTGTATTAGGGTGTTTGCAAACTCTGTATAGCAATTCATCCCATAGCATAAAATGGGGGAACTGACTATGCTTGAGTGCATCCAAAACATGTTAGTTTGCAACAGCCAGACTGTCGTATGCTCCCCTCAGTGTGGGGTCATTTTTCTGTGCCCTTCGCACATCCCTAGGACTTGTCCCCAACTCAGGTATAGAGTCCCCTAATGCATCATCAGGTTTGGCATTCCCTGCTTGCTGTCCCATGTCTTCCCCAGCTATCACCTGCTGAACATGGCATTTATGTTTCACATCCTGTATGTCTGCCCATTCTCTTTTCTCCAGTTTCCTTTGTGTTTTTGATTTATGAACCCTAGCTCTTGTAGAAAACAAGTCCTTAAAAGGGAAGAGTTTTCCTATGTCTGCACTGCATTCCTCTTCCTTTCTTAGTTCCACATCTTTGACCTGAACTTTGAGGACTCTGCCAAAGTGTTCCCAATCCTTCCCAACCACCACTGGATATGGCAACTTTTCAGCCACCCCTGCAACAACCTGGGATGCATATCCATCTATCTGAAGGTTAATTTTCGCTGAGGGGTAGGGGTTTACATCGCCATGTACCTGAGCGGGCACCCACCGTAGAGCAGGCCATTGTGCTGTTGCTCGTTCTCAGGACCCTCACAAACACCCCCCTTGTTTACATCGCCATGTATGCACATTATGAGCACAGGTTCTTGGGAGTCCAAGAAGCTGAAGTTAACAAGATCCTGTTGTACCAGAGTTCTCCTACAACCTGAATCAACAAGCGCCCTGACTTCTATGCCATTCACCCATGCTGGGACTACAAAAGCTTCCAGGTCATTTACTTCAGAGTTAACTGCATAACACTGGCCAACATAGTCACACTCCATAGAGTCCACAGAGGATCAACATTTTGCAATATACCCACTTTCTCCACACTTAAAGCATACCAGCTGCCTTTCTTGTACCTGATCATTGCTTAAAGTCCTCACTTTATTGCCAGAAGGCCTTTCTGTACTGGCCTTAGACCAGGGACCTTCTAGAGTTGACTTCTCCTTAGAGACTTTCTCCCTCCCTGATAGAGGGGCATTTAAAACAGAAGGTTGCTTCCCTAATGTTTCCCACTTTTCTCTTTTACTCTGCTTTTGAGCAACCTGATACCCATGGGTATCCTCTGCCTGCAGAAACTCTTCTGAAATTTGGGCAGCATAATCCAAGGAACTGTGTTTGTGTCGTGAAATCCATTGGGATAGACCCTTTGGGAGCTGTTTAATGTATTGTTCCAGGATTAGCAAATCCATAATTTCAGAGACTGGGCGAGTAGCAGGCTTTAACCACGTATATGCCAAATCTTTAAGCTGCTGAGCAAAAGCCCTAGGGGGAGTGCCCAAAACATATGTCTTATTCCTGAACTTATTTCTATAACATTCATCAGAAAGACCAAGACGATTCAGGATAGCAGATTTCAGTATATCATAGTCCCCTGCTTCTGCTTCTCCCAAACACTGATAAGCATCCTGCGCTTCACCGGTTAAAAAGGGAGCCAGTCTTATAACCCAGGTACCTTTCTTCCACCGGGCCAGGGTTGCAAGTCTTTCAAATGCAGTCAGGTAGGCTTCAGGATCATCCTCTGGTCCCATCTTGGTCAGGGCATGGGAGAAGGACACCTTGTTCCCTTGTATACTCCAGAAGCTGCTGTATAAGTGCCACTTGGAACTCCTGCTGTTGCTGCTGCGTCTCAGTCTGTAGTTGTTGCTGCTGGGCATGTTGCTGTTTCTGAATGGATTGCATCTGCTGCAGTAGCTGAAGCTGGAACTCCTGTTGCTGCCTCTGCTGTTGCTGCCTCTGCTGTTCCATCTTCCACTTTAACAGCTTGTCAGAATCCATTTTCCTAAGAAACAGAAACACAATCCTAGTGCAGATTGCCTGTACTTTGCGCACACCCAGGAAATGTCACAAATGAGGTACTCTTACCAACTGCCAATGTGAATCAGGCACATCTCCTCTCCACGGTTTATAGCAATCCCACCGCTGCCACCATAGATGTAATGGAGTGGACCTTGTCATATGAACACCACAACAGGGAAAGTGTTTCATCAAGCAATCTTTATTCCTTGTAGCATAGGTGTCTACAGGCACAGCTGCTTGGTTCAACCAAATAAACAAAAGAAAACCGTTCTCTTTTATCCAGCAATCAATGTAACCATAACAAAAGATTGTGTCCTCAAATCACAGACCTTTAGGAGCTGTGTCTGTTTGATGGGAGATCCACCAAAAAATGAACCTCCTGTGCCTGTATAGGCGTGTCTCTTTTAAAGCCCCAGCAATCACAACATCAAGCCATTGTGTGTGTTGCTGGGCTGATCAACCCTGCCAAGTTATCCCTTTCCTCAGGGAACCTTATATACACCCCATAACAGGGGTAAAAATATTTTTGATCCGCATTGTTTTCTACTGTTCGCATCAAGACCAAATGTCTATGGTCTACATTGTTTTATATGTTTAAATAAAAGTAACTTTTTAGCAATTTCGAGTCCATCACCTGGTAAGGTGTGTTTTTTTGCATACAAGTAATTTCATGAATTAATTGAGTGTGGGAGGGAGAGAAGTTGAAAGTGAGTTTGGGCAAGAAACCGGATTTGAGTGTGGGAGGGAGTTGGGGGGAGGGACTGGACCAAAGGGAGAGAGGGAGGTCCAGCTCCTCCTCCCAGTGGCTTTACCTCGGGGTCTGTGCTATAGTTCCGCTACTGTAAAGTAAATAAAAAATGGTTATGTCTGACATAACCCTAGAACTAAATCATACCAAGTAAAGCAGTGTCACGTCTTCTCCAAAGTAATGTCTAAAGTTATTAACGTTAACTTAGTCTGACACTACAGAGTGTGCGCTGTTCACAGACCGATTAATCGATCAACCAATCGATAATGAGAATAGTTGACAACATCGATCAGGTGTCGATTATTTGGTTCAGGCCTAGTATATTAAGCTTTGGAACCAGAGAGTACATCCTATGGTATATAATTGGATGTCTGCATCTACAGTACGGTTTATGCTGTATGTCGAATATCTATTCTATACTGTGTGTGTATATAGTGACAAGAAAATGTCTGCAAAGCTCATAGAAATGACTCTATGTACAATTTTGTATTAAAATCTGTTTTGAAGTTCATCTAAGTTACATCAAAGGAACTCAAAGGGCACTATTACATTCCTAACGCTAACGTTAACGCTCCCTTGCGTGGCAGTTAATGTTTGCCGCGGTATTTACCGCATATTACAATCCAAACGCAAACGGGTTAAAAAACCCGTTTGCGTTTGGTACCTTGCGCTCCTCTGCGCGAGGTTACTGCAGAATCCGTTAACACCAGCCTTAAAAAAATAAAAAAAACAAATGATATACTCACCCTCTGTCCCGCGGCAAGGACTGCAGCTCCAACCGCCTCCTCCGGCCGGCGGGAGCAGGGAAAGACTGGTGGAAAAAATTCCCCCCCAGTCTCTCCCTGCGTATCACTACGCCGACCGGCCGGATCTCACAAGGCGAGATCCGGCTGATCACGTGACCGGCAGGGAGGAACTCAATGGAGTCCTATGGACTCCAGCAAGTGGATGCTCGCGGCTGCGCTCAGCGCTGCCGTGAGCATCCAAGATTTTATGCTCGATAACAATGCAGGCAGCATTTTTTGCACCTGCATTGAAATCCAGCGTTAAAACGCAGGCGCAAGGGGGAAAACTGTGGGCACAGTTTTTCCTCCCCTGCGCCCGCGTTTTAACGCTAAGAGCGTAATAGTGCCCAAAGTATTGTATTGTTCTTGTACATATTGAATAATGCATCATTCAAATATTCACAGTATAGGTTGGGAAAAGTGAAACCTTAGGCTAATGCATTCTACAAAAGCTAAGAGTTGGAAGTTCTCTCAAAGAGCTTGGGTATTTACCTGTCTGCTGTTAGACAAACGGTCTATAAATAGAGAGGATTTAGTACTGTGGCTACTCTTTCTAGAAGGGGCCGACCAGTCAGGATGATTCAAAGAGTCCATCGCACAATTCTCAATGAATTTAAAAATAATCCCAGAGTGACGGCTAAAGACTAGAAGAAATCATTGGAACTGGTTAACATCTCTGTGGATGAGTCTTCTATAAGAAAAACGTAGTACAGGCATGGTGTCCATCGCATGACATCACTAAAAAAGCTGCTGGTTTCCAAATTAAACCCATTGCGGTGTGCCTAAAGATTGCCAAAGACAACATTGTCCCTCCTTGACGCAACTGGCAAAACATTATGTGGACTTATGAAACTAAGGTTGAGTTGTTTGGGAAGAACACACAGCACTATGTATGGCGTAAAAAAGGGACACCACGTGACGTACCAACACGAAAACATCATCCCAATGGTTAAGTACGGTAGAGGTAGCATCATGACTAGGGGCTAGTTTGCTACTTCAGGGCATGGACCACCTGCCATCATCAAAGAAAAATTAATTCCCAGGTTTATCAGGATATCCTACGAGATAATATAAGGGTGGCTGTGTGCCTGCTGAAGCTCAGTAGAAGTTGGGTGATGCAGCAGAAAAATGATCCCTAACTTCGAAGTAAATCCACTACAAAATGGCTTGAAAGAAGATATAAATTTTGCAGTTGCCGGACTTTATTCCCATAGTGATGCTGTGGAATAACCCCAGAGAGCTCTTCACACCAGACATCCAAAGAACTTGTATGAGCTGAAGCAGTTCTGTATCCAAGTGTTGTTCAAAATTCCACCAGAACGTTGTGCCAGTCTAAAACATACAGTCAGGTCCAGAAATATTGGGACATTGACACAATTCTAACATCTTTGGCTCTATACACCACCACAATGGAGTTGGAATGAAACAAACACAATGTGCTTTAACTGCAGACTGTCAGCTTTAATTTGAGGGTAGGTACATCCAACTCAGGTGAACGGTGTGGGACTTACAGCAGTTTGCAGATGTGCCTCCCACTTGTTAAGGGACCAAAAGTAATGGGACAGAATAATAATCATAAATCAAACTTTCCCTTCTTAATACTTGGTTGCAAATCCTTTGCAGTCAATCACAGCCTGAAGTCTGGAATGCATAGACATCACCAGACGCTGGGTTTCATCCCTGGTGATGCTCTGCCAGGCCTCTACAGCAACTGTCTTTAGTTCCTGCTTGTTCTTGGGGCATTTTCCCTTCAGTTTTGTCTTCAGCAAGTGAAATGCATGCTCAATGGGATTCAGGTCAGGTCATTGACTTGGCCATTGCATAACATTCCACTTCTGTCCCTTCAAAAACTCTGTGGTTGCTTTTGCAGTATGCTTTGAGTCATTATCCATCTGCACTGTGAAGCGCCGTCCAATGAGTTCTGCAGCATTTGGCTGAATGTGAGCAGATAATATTGCCCGAAACACTTCAGAATTCATCCTGCTGCTTTTGTCAGCAGTCACCTCATCAATAAATACAAGAGAACCAGTTCCATTGGCAGCCATACATGCCCACGCCATGACACTACCAGCACCATGCTTCACTGATGAGGTGGTATGCTTAGGATCTTGAGCAGTTCCTTTCCTTCTCCATACTCTTCTCTTCCCATCACTCTGGTACAAGTTGATCTTGGTCTCATCTGTCCATAGGATCTTGTTCCAGAACTGTGAAGGCTTTGTTAAGTGTTGTTTGGCAAACTCTAATCTGGCCTTCCTGTTTTTGAGGCTCACCAATGGTTTACATCTTGTGGTGAACCCTCTGTATTCACTCTGGTGAAGTCTTCTCTTGATTGTTGACTTTGACACACATACACCTACCTCCTGGAGAGTGTTCTTGATCTGGCCAACTGTTGTGAAGGGTGTTTTCTTCACCAGGGAAAGAATTCTTCGATCATCCACCACAGTTGTTTTCCGTGGTCTCCCGGGTCTTTCGGTGTTGCTGAGCTCACCGGTGCGTTCCTTCTTTTTGAGAATGTTCCAAACCGTTGTTTTGGCCACGCTTAATGGAACAGCTGAGAAGCCAATTGTCCCATTACTTTTGGTCCCTAAACAAGTGGGAGGCACATCTGCAAACTGCTGTAAGTCCTACACCGTTTACCTGAGTTGGATGTACATACCATCAAATTAAAGCTGACAGTCTGCAGTTAAAGCACATTGTGTTTGTTTCATTCCAACTCCATTGTGCTGGTGTATAGAGCCA
The DNA here is from genome assembly GCA_009667805.1 of Leptobrachium leishanense. Classification (NCBI taxonomy): domain Eukaryota; kingdom Metazoa; phylum Chordata; class Amphibia; order Anura; family Megophryidae; genus Leptobrachium; species Leptobrachium leishanense. The sequence goes on along the minus strand of CM019064.1, from coordinate 421,604,569 downwards.
AAGATGTTAGAATTGTGTCGATGTCCCAATATTTCTGGACCTGACTGTAGCAACTGAAAACGCTTGGGCGAACTTATTGCTGCCAAAGGAGGATCAACTAGCTATTGAATCAAATTGTTCACTTACATTTTTTTCAAGCACCATCAATATTTTATGGGTTCAGTAAAGAAATGATAGATTATAATTGTGTGTGTGTTGTTAGCTTAAGCCACACTGTTTGTCTACCCTTTTGACACTTGCAATGAGATGGCATTTTACGACCGATTCATGCAGAAAACAAACACATTCCAAAGGTTCCACGTACTTTCTCTTGCCACTGTGTATATATATTTATCGTTTTATAATGGTGGACAAAGCATTGTATCCTATGCAATTTTTTTTAGATAAATGCTTTATTGAGCAGCACATGGCACCAAGCGACCGTTTATTAATATCTTGTAGAACGTAATGCGTCACCGGGGCAGAGAGCGGTACACAGAAGTCATTGGATCGTCTGCAAACTTTTAATCAACTGTACTTTTAAGCAGCTGCGTCACAGTGTTTCTTGTCTCGGATTTAATTAACACACAGGATTAGAATATTCATCTTTTTAATCGGCCTGTAGTAAGCCATTAGCTCTGTGCTTACTAGTTAATGATGCCAACCAAATCTATTAACCTTGACTCCACAAGGCCGCAAACACAATCTTCATCTTCTTTCAGTTCACTAAACTAAAGAGGAAATGAAAGAACACATTACTCAAAACGATCAAGGGTCAAAGATTTAATCCCTTCAACAAAGTGCTTTGTTCATGACAGCATCAAGGAATACACATGTGTACCCACCGCAGATATGGCAAGGTGAATGTGGGGCACCAGCATCCATGTAGAAGTCTACATACGGAGAAGGGTTCAGAAAGAAAAGGACGTAGGGCCCTATTCAGTAGTTAGTGCAGAAAGGGAGATGGTAAATTACTTCTGTCTCCCTATTTTTTGAGACCGTATTTTACCAGGAAGGATACATTGAGGTTTCTCTAGTTTTCAAGTATGTCCTGGGTGGTGAGTGTATCGTTAGGTGTCTTGCCCAAGGACACTTACTGGAGAGGTGCTCTTGCCAGGATTCAAACCTAGGTCACCATAGTCTCTCTCCACGCAGAGCAGTGATGGTACCTCTACTCCACTCACTGCAGTTATCATGGGATAGGTGCTTTATTAGCTCTTGGTCCTGGAAGAAAGTGTAGCCTGATGCTGGCAGCCGCGACATCTCCGATAACAGCTGGAGTCCATAAGTCTCCTTTGTGGTGAGTGGGTCCCAGCCACAATCTCTGTGCAGACTTGTGCCCATAGGATCACCGTACAAGAGCCGTGGATGAATCACCGAGGGAGACTGGGATCAGTTTGTTCTCAGTCTCATTCTGCCTTCGGCAAGAGGAAGCAGTGGATCACGCCGCCATCTCCACCAATGGAAGGGTGGCAAGTATGGATTTTTAAGTGTAGTGTTTAGAGTGCACTAAAATCACTTAATGTCAGTTTTTAGAAGTCAGCATTGCTTGGACAAATACCGGCTCCAGATGAGAAGGAACTACCATGGAATAGCTTGTTCTGTTCAACCTAGGTGCAAAATAATGTCTCCTATATAAAGTATAGGAGATGCTGATTTTTCCGTAAGCTCGCACAAGAAAGCGTTGTACTCGAGGTGCCAGCCCTTCTTGCAGCAAGAGTGGAATGGTGATTCCCACTGCTAAGAGAACTACTGGAGACGTCATGTGTAACCTCTCCTACAGTTATCTTTACATCCATAGAATAGGACCCTTTGTGGGTTGTTGTTCGTTTTTTTATTGCAGAATCTAATTTTTCTTTTAACTAGCTAAAGAAGGTTTGTAACAACAGTGCGGAAAGGAAGGAGCCTGGTCAATCAATTGAAAGGTGGTATTGTTCACCCACCACCTGGCCTTTTAGATTTTCCACCGGTTTGTAGAAGAACAAATCTAGCCTATATTCTTTTCCTTTCTTTTTTATCCTTTTTTTTTTCCCCTCTTCCGTTTATTTTGCCTTTGATTTGTTTTGTGGCTTCTGTGTTTTCTTTCTTTTCATTTCCTTTTTATCAACTTTTTTTTCCTGTCTTTTCTGTTTCCTCTTTTTCTTGTCTTTTTCCAATTCATAACATTGGACAGAATTTTCAAGTGGAGAATCCGTAACTAAATTTAAGTGGATTTAAAGTATCCCCTGGTCACCTGTCAAGTGTGTCCCACGTGGTGCTGGTGTTCGGAGAAGGTGCCCCAGGCCTCACAGTTTACGAATTCTATTTTGGATCTTTGCTACTCCTGTAAATCACCCCGAAGCCTCGTCTAGCTGACTTTCATGGCAGCACTTAGGTTTCTAGGTGAAGCCTTTACGAACGTTTTCATTATCTTGCTAGCTATATTTTTCACCCTGATTTATGATTTGTTTTCTTGCCATTCAATGTAAGGAAAACCTTTCCTTTGAACTAGAGCAGCAACTAACGATTACTTTCATAATCTATTAGTTGACCGATTTATTTACGTCAAACAGGATTTAATTTTATTCTTCATTGCAGAACCAAATTCCTTTTGTTTTGGTGTAAAAGGAAGGTCCAAAAGTAAGCTTAAAATCAAATATAACTGAAAAAATGTTACTTTTTTCTTCTTCTAAAGAAAGCCTGCTTTTTCAGCATTTCTCAGCATAATCGCTGCCAATCTCCACTCAGTTTTTTCCATACCGTGCATCCACTTCTCAACACCCCCCATCCAAAATCAACTTTTGTCAAGGTAGCCGACTTTTGGCTGCTGGCCAGATGGAGTTACTACACTTCTGAGCTCCATGCCGAATCAGCTGGAGAGAGGTCATTTAGACATATCCCCAGCTGATTATAAAAAAAATTTAGCACCTCTGCGTTCATGAAACTTTGGTGACACTTTCTGCAGCCCTTCACTCTCCCGTTGCAGCCCATCACTCTCCCGTTGCAGCCCATCACTCTCCCGTTGCAGCCCATCACTCTCCCGTTGCAGCCCATCACTCTCCCGTTGCAGCCCATCACTCTCCCCTTGCAGCCCATCACTCTCCCCTTGTAGTCCATCACTCTAACCTTGCAGCCCATCACTCCCACCAGTCCATTACTCTCACCTTGCAGTCCGTCACTTTCACCTTGCAGTCCGTCACTCTCACCTTGCAGTCCGTCACTCTCACCTTGCAGTCCGTCACGCTCACCTTGCATTCCTCTCCTCCTGTTTCCACCCCCAACCCTTCTAGATTGTGAGTTCCCACGGGAATAGGGCCCTCATTTCCTCCTGTACTGGTTTATAAAAATGTTGTTCAGTCTCAGTGTAATGTAACCCTGTCTATATTGTGCCTATTGTTCAGCGCAGCGGAATATGCTGGCGCTATATAAATAAAGTATAATAATCTCAATAAAGATTTTTTCTTTTTTTTAAATATTTATTTTAAAAGATTTAAAAATAAAGATGATTTCTGACGTATTTTTTGAAGCCTTCTAGATGTTCTTTTAATAAAGCAGTCTATGGCAGGTGTTCTTAAATAAGTAATCACTCTTTAATTTTTCAGAATGATATTTTCACTGTTTCACTGTGAAAATCGGTTCTTAGATCTCATTCTATTTTTATTTCTTTTTTACGTGTTTTTTTATTTTTTTCCGCAGCTCACAAATTCCTTTACTCAGGAGATCTAATCATTTTTGCTAAAGGGCACGAGCACCGAGGGCATTTCATTAGCAATAAAAGTTAAAAGCCTTCTGTGTATCTGAATAATTTAACGATTTTTTTTTATTTTTTTTTAAAATGAAAAACTAAAAAAAAAGCCAGCTTTCCAAAGACATACTTTACACAAATGTTTAGTTCAAAGTAGTCCAACTCTATAAAGGTTTAATTAGTAATTTACCTAGATGAATATTTCAGCTGAAAGCCCGAGAGTAAAACGGACGTGTGTTGACTGTCCATCCTCCACTCAGTCGTTCCAACACTAAGAATATGTTTTTATTTTTTCTGTTTTGGGATGACATTTTCCTTTTATATTTATAGGAGTCAGACATGAAGGAAGATGCTGTTCTCCTTGTCAGAACAGACCAGTCGGGGAGATCTTGGCCTGTCAGTGCTCTGACAAATCCGATGGAAGCTAAAGGAGGAAGGAGAAAAAGGCAGATGGTATTTTTTGTTTGCTTTTACATTTTCTTCATTTTATACTTTTTGGTTACAATTTGAAACTTCATCTTGATAAAGAAACCCTATGATTTTTGTGTTTTCCACTAAAATACGTACATGGAAAGTCTACATGCTTTTTTTAAGTTCACCTGTTATGCCCAACATGTGGCCTCGTTTGAAAGGGAATCCCTCCCTATACCTTTCAACATTTTTTAAATTGTGTTTTTTGCTAAAACATACTGTATATTGGAACTATTTGAGTAACACTCCTTGAGTGTTTTCCAATCTCTCACTTCCAGTGGCATGTCTCTGTGCTGAGGGACTTTGTGAGGGGAAAAGCAATCCTACAGGACAGCCCTCCACTCACTCCAGGTACCCGATAAAGTACCGATGTTACCGCTGAGGGCCAAAAGGAAGAAAGCGGGACTGGACCCTATCCAGATGCTAAAAGGCACTTTTATTTGGACAACACCGAACATTTTGGCTGCAAGGGCAACCTTTATCATTGCTGCACTTGCACCCAAAACATTGCAATGTTGTCCAACTCAAAGTGCCTTATGGCAGCTGGATACTTCTTGGTCTTGGAGTGGCTAGTTTAGTGTTCTTATGAGGGATTGGCTAGCATAGTGTGCGAGGGAGTGGCTAGTTTATTATGTGTGCCAGGGAGTGGCTAGTTTAGTATGCATGTTAGGGAGTGGATAGTTCAGTGCGCGAGGGAGTGGATAGTTTAGTATGTGTGTGAAGGAGTGGATAGCTTAGTATGCTGCGTGTGAAGGAGTGGAATAGTTTAATATGCGTGTGAAGGAGTGAATAGTTTAGTATGCGTGTGAGGGAGTGGCTAGTGTAGTATGCGTGTGAGGGAGTGGCTAGTGTATGCGTGTGCGGGAGAGGCTAGTTTATGGGTCTGAGGGAGAGGCTAGTTTAGTATGCGTATGAGGGAGAGGCTAGTTTAGTATGTGTATGAGGGAGAGGCTAGTTTAGTATGCATGTGAGGGAGAGGCTAGTTTAGTATGCGTGTGAGGGAGAAGCTAGTTTAGTATGCGTCTGAGGGAGTGGCTAGTTTGGTCTGCTTGTGAGGGAGAGGCTAGTTGAGTATGCGTGTGTCAGGATGGCACCAGACATGGGCCATGGTGAGACTCAAGTTCAGGGGGGTCTGAGCCCAGTTTGCGGGGATGCACCGGTGGTACCTTGGTGTAGGCAGGATGATACAGGGAAGTATCCATTGCACAGTACATGAGGGTAATCCAGGGAGAGTAGTCAGACGGTCCGTATTTCAGTGGCTGACGGCAAGAAGGCAGAGTCAGTGGGCAGTGCAGGTGGTCTGGTACACCGTATAGCTTAAGCGATGGGACAGGTCTGCACAGTATCAGAGTTTGACTTGTAATGCAAAGTCAGGGAGCATAAGGGGCAGTGACTCTTTATTACTAGGCAGGAGGGTGTGGTTTGTGTTTGGTGTTTTTACTAATTAACCCATTTCAGTGCTGGTTTGGCTGTGGGCAGCACTTTACACGTATTGCACACATGCAGGTATGTTTCTTTGCACATACAGGCACTGATCCCTGACAAGCACCCCCCTCAAAGGGTTGACCACCGAGCAGCCCAGGAATGGTCGTAACCAGGGCATCTGCAGGCAATCTGTAATATGTCGTCCCAAGCAGGCACCCATTCAGAATCAGAATCTGAGGATGAGTCGCTAGGAGGAATTTTGCTGGATTATAAGGGGGGGACCGCGGTATGATGAGCCCCTCTACGGGACGCAGTAGGGAAGGTGGTACTAAGGTACCCAGTAATCAGACTTGGGGGTCCTCTGGAACGCCTGGCTGTTTCAAGTGGTGGCTCCTCATCAGAGGACATGGTGTCCCATTCGTCTGCCCCAGAATCAGGTGGAAAGCAGTAGTCTGCAGATGGCAATGGATCTTGCTGGCTGGGAGCAATGGGAGTCACATTCAGCGTCACCTGGCCAGTTTTGGGCAACTTTGCAGCTTGTCTGATGTTCAACTTCTCCTCGAACCTCGCCAGGTCTTCCTTACGCACCACTGTGCCAATGGATGCTTAGACACAGGCTGGTGGAACAGGGTCTGGGGAACAGGTGGTTACAGCAGCAAATTGTTCTTTGCATACAGGTTCTGGGGTGGTATGAACTGTAACAGGTCTCAGGAATGAGAACGTCCCCTGTACGCAATAAGGACCCTTTTCCTTAGGTGCGGTGTTCTTTCGTGATGATGGTTTCGTGGTAACAGCAGCACTGGTCATAAGGTGCTGCCTGGGAGTGATGGGAGTCGTACCTGGGGTCTGCATGGTCACAATGTCCATAGGAGTAGGTAGGTCAGACTCCTCAGGTATAGTGGTCTCATACTTCATAGGCAGTTCAGGTTCTTCCTCCTCTTCTGCATAGTCCACCAGAGGCTCCTCAACCCTGGGTACAGCGGGCTTGAGTCTTCTGGGGGCAGGTTTAGGTGCAGGCTTGGGAATGGGAGGCTTCCTAGGAGCAGGCTTGGGTACCTGAGGTCTCCTGGGAGCAGGCTTTGGTTCAGGTGCAGTGAACTCGGGTTGGGGTGCATCTCTGGACACCAGAGTTTTTCTTGGTGCAGACCTTTTTATAGGGGTTTGCCTTGAAACCGTAGCCTGCTTGGGTACGGGAGCTGGCCTTTTCTGGGGTCTCACGGGACAGTTCACAAGCAAGTGAGAAGAACCCCAGCAATACATACACAGGTTCTGCTTCTTTCTCCTGGTACGCTCCTCTGGAGTCAGTGGGCCTTTAGTTTTCTTCCCTGGAGGAACATACACCTTGGGAGGGGCACTCCTTAGAGTGTCCATTAAGGCCAATATCTCCTCCAGCATAACACATAGCTTGTAGGCCACATTGTCCAGAGCTGGTAAGATTCCTGCGGGCTCAGTAGGTGGACTTTGCATTCTGTCAGGGTGGCACCAGGCATGGGCCATGGTGGGACCCAAGTTCAGCGGGTCTGAGCCCAGTTTGCGGGATGCACCGGTGGTACCTTGGTGTAGGCTGGCTGATACCGGGAAGTATCCATTACACAGTACAGGAGGGTATTCCAGGGAGAGTAGTCAAACGGTCCATAGTTCAGTGGCTGGCGGCAAGAGGGCAGAGTCAGTGGGCAATGCAGGTGGTCTGGTACACGGTATAGCTTAAGCGATAGGACAGGTCTGCAAAGTATCAGAGTTTGACTTGTAATGCAAAGTCAGGGAGCATAGGGGGAAGTGCCGCTTTATTACCAGGCAAGAGGGTGTGGTGTGTGTTTGGTGTCTTTACACTTTCAGTGCTGGTTTGGCTGTGGGCAGCACTTTACACGTATTGCACACATGCAGGTATATTTCTTTGCACATGCAGGCACTGATCCCTGACAGCGTGTGAGGGAGAGGCTAGTTTAGAATGTGCGTGAGGGAGAGGCTAGTTTAGTATGCGTGTGAGGGAGAGGATAGTTTAGTATGCGTGGGAGGGAGAGGCTAGTTTAGTATGCGCGTGAGGGAGAGGCTAGTTTAGTATGCATGTGAGGGAGAGACTAGTTTATTATACGTGTGAGAGAGAGGCTAGTTTAGTATGCGTGTGAGGGAGTGGCTAGTTTAGTATGCGTGTGAGGGAGTGGCTAGTTTAGTATGCGTGTGAGGGAGAGGCTAGTTTAGTTGTGTGTGAGGGAGAGGCTAGTTTAGTATGCGTGTGAGGGAGAGGCTAGTTTAGTATGCGTGTGAGGGAGAGGCTAGTTTAGTTGTGTGTGAGGGAGAGGCTAGTTTAGTATGCGCGTGAGGGAGAGGCTAGTTTGGTTTGCGTGTAAGGGAGTGGCTCGTTTGGTATGCGTATGAAGAAGCAGCTATTTTGATATGAGGGAGAGGCTATTTTAGTACGTGTGCGAGGGGGTGGCTAGTTTATGCCTGTGTGGGAGTGGCTAGTTTATGCATGCGAGGGTGTTGTTAGGGTATGCGTGCGGGAGAGTGGCTAGTTTGTTGTGCGAGGGAGTGGCTAGTTTATGCGTGTGAGGGTTTGGCTAGTTTATGCGTGTGAGGGTTTGGCTAGTTTATGCATGTGAGGGTGTGGTTAGGTTATGTGTGTGAGGGTGTGGTTAGGTTATGCGTGCGGGGGAGTGGCTAATTTGTTGTACGAGGCAATGGCTAGGTCATTGTGCGAGGGAGTGGCTAGTTTAGTATTCGTGGGACTGAGTGGCTAGTTTAGCACGTATTTGGTTGGGCTTGTTTTCTATGCTCGATTCACTAAACATTGCCGGGCAATCAAATGAAAATTCTAATTCTTCTTGTTAGTATCTGCTCGACTAACCACACAAGGAAACATAAGCTAACACTGCTGATTAGTGATTGGACGAACAGACATCGTTACATATCGGCGATTGCACTTGTCATGGCTACTCAACATTTAGTATATGGAGCCCTCTATGTTCTATTCCCTTTCTGCTCTCCCTGGTGAACACAATCATTGATCTTCTTAGCCATTTTTGATTATAACGATTTTCCGAGAAACAGTGAAAAATCGCTGTAATGCACCGTTTACTGGTTGATGTTTTTTTTTATCATCAAACTGTACATCAGTCGATGCAAGTGACACATGATATGTTAAACTGCAGATACTCAGAGTAAATCTAGTCTAGATTAAAATGTGTAATGAGATTGAAGAAGAGAAATCGTTTCTAGAGATAATTTCTCAGTGGCAGTGACTCATAGAAAGAGCAAATGATATGGTAATGAATCATACCGGCGGTGCATTAGAAATAAATCTCAGAATAATCTGAACAAAACCGGTTACTGTAGCAGAGAAAGGCTAAGCCCTCCTGCCCACCAGTAATAATATACTTTTTTTTTATTTTTTTGCTCCCATAACATTTACAGTTGTGTTCAAAATTATTCAACCCCCACTGAAATTGAGTGTTTTGGCCAGTTTGACATTGATTTTGATCATTCAGTCATCTTGCTTACAATTAAATCAAAGAGGCACGTGTAGGTCAGACAAATAGAACATAACATTTATAATGAAATAACCACAAATGTCTTTTCTGTGCTCACATCATTATCAGTTTTATTCAACCCCCAAGTGACATTCAATCTTAGTACTTAGTACAACATCCTTTTACAGTTAGAACAGCTTTTAAACGTGAAGCATAGCTTGACACAAGTGTCTTGCAGCGATCTACGGGTATCTTCGCCCATTCGTCATGGGCAAAAGCCTCCAGTTCAGTCCCATTCTTAGGCTTGCGCACTGCAACTGCTTTCTTTAAGTCCCACCAGAGGTTCTCAATCGGATTTAAGTCAGGTGACTGCGATGGCCACTCCAAAATGTTCCAGCCTTTAATCTGCAACATGCTCTAGTGGACTTGGAGGTATGCTTGGGATCATTGTCCTGTTGAAAGGTCCAACGTCTCCCAAGCCTCAGGTTTGTGACGGACTGCATCACATTGTCATCCAATATCTCCTGGTACTGAAGAGAATTCATGGTACCTTGCACACGCTGAAGCTTCCCTGTACCTGCAGAAGCAAAACAGCCCCAAAGCATGATTGACCCCCCGCCATGCTTCACAGTAGGCAAGGTGTTCTTTTCTTCATAGGCCTTGTTCTTCCTCCTCCAAACATAGCGTTGATCCATGGGCCCAAACAGTTCTAATTTTGTTTCATCAGTCCACAGAACACTATCCCAAAACTTCTGTGGTTTGTCCACATGACTTTTGTCATACTGCAGTCGACTCTTCTTATTCTTTGGAGACAGCAAGGGGGTGCGCCTGGGAGTTCTGGCATGGAGGCCTTCATTACGCAGTGTGCGCCATATTGTCTGAGCTGAAACTTCAGTACCCACATCTGACAAATCTTTTCTCAGTTCCTCAGCAGTCACACAGGGACTTTTCTCCACTCTACGTTTCAGGTAGCGCACAGCAGTCGAAGTCAGCATCTTCTTTTTGCCACGACCAGGTAGCGTTTCAACAGTGCCCTTTGCCTTGAATTTGCGAATGATGCTTCCTATGGTCTCTCTTGGTATGTTTAACATCTTTGCAATCTTCTTATAGCCATTGCCCTTCCTGTGAAGAGTAATCACCTCTTCTCTTGTCTTCCTGGACCATTCTCTTGACTTCACCATGTTTGTAACCACACCAGTAAATGTCTAGAAGGAGCTGAGTATCACAGTCATTTTAAAGCTGCCTAATTGGTTCTTATTATGCTTTATTGCTGCTCCGTGACATCCACAGGTGTTTTCAATACCTGATTGAAAACACTTGAATGAACCTCTGTTCTTCAGAGTGGTAGTCTTTAAGGGGTTGAATAATTGTGTCAATGAAGAATTCACAAAAGAAACATTTACTACTGTATTACAAAACCAATTGATGTCATTTTAGTTGCATATGGTTCTTTAAAAAGTCCTTGTAGGATTTCATTCTGAATACAATTACAAATGTACACTAAATTCCCTAAAACCCTTTACAGCATTGGGGGTTGAATAATTTTGAACACAACTGTACATGTCAATACCATATGTTTTCCTCTAACAGATCCACTTTAATTTTCGGTTTTAATTCTTGGTTGTAAATGTGTTGTCGGTAAAATGTGGGAAATTACTGTGGAATTCCTCTAGGAATCCACAAATAAATATTGTTTATTCTACATAAAACTTTTAGCGTCACTGTTGTGTAAGCTCTTTTTCAGACTACTTAAAAGAAGACCCTTTTTAAAACCCCTTAACTACAAAGTGGTTGTCCATAAAACCACCAGCAGTTTCCATTGGTTTTCTGAAAAAGCACTTTACATTAATTGCAAAGTTAAATGTCATTGTACATCTGTGCAAATGTGGGGCAATATTACAATTTCAACGCTAACGTTAGCGCTCAGCTATGTAAGCATTAACGTTAGATTAACTGGCTCTAACGCAGGACCCCCAATGGGTTAAAAAACCCGTTGGTGTATCAAGGATTGCGCTCGCTTTTGTGAGCGTACTGTACTTTGCTCTACCTATACTTAACATGCGCAAAGTCCTAACGCTAATTACACCCCACTGCGGGTAACTGAAAGGTTAACCATAGCCAGAAGCTGGTGCTAACAGATTCCACTTCTGCAGAATCACATAGCACCAGCTGAAAAAATAAATCTGATACTCACCTCTCATCCTGCAGTGGGAACAAAGGCCTGATCCTCCGCTTCGGGCCGCTGGGAGCAGAGTGAGATTGGGGGGAAAAAGTCCCCCTTCACAATTACTCTGTAGACCTGCAGGATCTCGTGAGTGTGACATCCTGCAGGTCATGTGATCTAACAGCACAAGCCTCCATGGAGTCCTATGGACTCCAGGAGGGGATACTCGCAGTGGCGTGTTAGCGCTGCCGCAAGTATCCAGTGACTTAGTGCTGCATTACGGAGCAAGCTGCTGAATCAGCGCCTGCCCCGTAATATGGTGATAAACGTGGACACTAAGGGGAAACCTGCAGGCACAGATTTTCCACCTTTTAGCGTCCCCGTTTTTGTGGGAACTATGCAATAGTGAGGAGAAGAGGGGTTTGTGAGGGTCCTGAGAACGAGCAACGGCACTAGTGGCCTGCTCTACGGTGGGGCCGCTCAGGTCTCACAAGGTTTTAGCTTGTATGTGCCATTACAGGTATGAATGCTCCATATGCAAATCAGCCTGCTCTCACCCAAAAAGGGTGGCCAGTACTGACTGCCAAGGACGTCATCCCTGCACGAGAGGTGCAGCAACCCCCGACAATCGTTTCGGCCTTATTGGGCCTCGTCAGGAGGGTATAGCTGACACCCCTCTAGGCACACCAAGCAAGGGGTCCACGTCTCGTGCCCAAGGTTTTTACTGTCAGTCCTATTTGACAGGCAAAGGTGCCATCTGCTGGCCAAATAGCACTACTTCAGCTTTTTGTTAGCAGGGGCTCCATGTTTATGTCACAGTCGACCAAGCTGTTCAAACATCTTCAGCACTTCAACGGACATGTCTGAGGTGCTGACACTTTGGGCACATTCTGGTGTCAATGTGCAAACTAATTTTGTTTATAATAATAGTAAACTTAATTAATTTTGGATATACATAGTATATATATATATATTAGTTAGAACACAATGTCCCTGCAACTACCTTGTAAGTCGACTTGAACAACTCGAAGACTGTCACGGTGCTTGCTCAAAAGTTGCATAGAATCCACGAAGGGAGCCGCAAACGTGTAAATAAAATAACAAATTTATTAAATCTTATAAAATTGACCGACGTTTCGGCTCATGTGTGAGCCATTCTCAAGAATAATATATATAAGAAAAAATAATGGAAAGGCCGGGCACTTGTTTTCCCTTAAAGGTTCGCCTTCAAGTATGCTGTGAAGCTTATATGCCTCGGTACTTAAATCCCTTGAAATAAATATGTGGACCAAAAAAATGTAGCGGAGGGAGGCACTCGAGGACTTGTAAAAACGAAAATTTATTAGTGTAGCATATAAAAAGAAGCCCAACGTTTCGACCCCTAAAGGCCTTTATCAAGGTGGCTAACAAATGGATTAAACAGATTAAATAAGCATAAAAACAATAACTCACCCAATCCCAACCGAATGTACCAATGGCCGCACATTCAGGAATCCCGGAAGTATTGGGTGTGCTAGTGTGGTGCCGTCATGGGGGCGTGGCCACATGCCGCATTGCCATGGTCGGCAAAGACGCTCGGCGGGGAGGGTACATGCCAAAGCCCCGGTCACCCATCCTGGAATTCACCATTAGGTCATAATCATTCTCCTCCCCCTCTCTCTCCTCTATTTTTAGCTGATTTATTTCAGTCCTTCAAGCCCTGCTCTTCGGCCAACCCCCCTCCTTCGATACAGATACCTTTTCCTCCCTGTTTTCTCCTTTTAATGTTCAGAGTCCCTTTATGATACAAGCTTCAATCCTCATACGACCGGGGCTTTGGTATGTACTCTCCCCGCCACCTTGATAAAAGGCCTTTAGGGGTCGAAACTTTATATATATATATATATATATATATATATACATATATATATATATATGGGGGGGGGGGTAGCACTCAGCCTTAACTAAGCGTTTCAGTGCGGGTGCGTCTCAAAATAAAGAGACTCTCAAAATAAATAAACTCACTTAACCCTTTCACTGCTGAGGACGTGTGGGGAAAGTCCTCATTGACTCCTAGGGAAAGATAGGGGTGGAGATAGGGGGTTCCTTTGAACCCAGATATCTCCCGACTGTTGGCAGCTAGAGGGTCATGTTTGTTATCATTAGAAAGGCCAGAGCATGGCCTTTCCAATGATACCAAACATGACCATGTTTAAAGTAAAGAAGAAAAATTAGACCCGAAATGGCTCAGCAGTGAAGGGGTTAATGAGGAACAGGTCCCTTCATGCGGGAGCTCCATGAAGGGACCTGTTCCTCAGTAAGTGAGTTTATCCCATTATGGCAGTCATTAGGTTTGCAGAGTAGGACCTGCCAGAGGGTGGATTACATTGACGCTGTTGGCAGGTTTAAGCAATTCACGGCCGTTCATTGCGAACCATATTTTCACCATTTTATTCAGCAAAGCTCAGAGTTATGAATTTTTCACCATGTGGTAAAAGCTGGTATTATGCACCCATGCATGGAGCTGTTGTTGCAGGTTTTTGAATGTGTTTGTCTGGAGTGCTCTCTCCATGTTTTTGTTATATATATATATCTATATCTATATATCCGCAAAAGGTTGCACTCAACCTCAAAACTAAGCGGGTGCATCTAAAACATCAAATACAAAACACCAAGAAAGAGCACTCCATATTATTTACCACCTTCTTCCATCATTTTCTGTGGAAAAAAAGTTTTAAAAATGTTCAAAAAACCTGACTGAGGTAAAATGATGGGGATTCAGTTCACAAAGTTATGATCATAATTTGCTTAAGCCTGTCACAGTCGCCAATGTCCCCCATCTTTGACAGGTCCTATCTAACTTGACCGAGTCCGCACTTACAGGATCAACTCACCCTGGAGCTCCCCGGCAGCTCGAGGCAGTGACCTGCGCCTAGCTTCTCCCCGCATCACCTCTTCCCATGATAGACTGCAGAATTTCTCACGCGCAGCCCCCACTCTCTGGAACGCTCTCCCTCGTACTGTCAGACTTTCCCCTATCTTCTCTTCCTTCAAACGCTCCCTTAAAACATTCCTATTTAGGGAAGCCTACCACCCAACTCACTGACGCAACCATCAATCACTCTCACCTTACAGTCCTCTCCTCCTGTTTCCAACCCCAACCCTCCCAGATTGTGAGTTCCTACGGGAATAGGGCCCTCATCTCCTCCTGTACTGTTTGTCAAATGTTGTTCAATGTATTGTAACCCTGTCTATACTGTTCTTATTGTACAGCGCTGCGGAATATGCTGGCGCTTTATAAATAAAGAATAATAATAATAATAATAATTAAGGCATGGTGCACACTTGACCTCAGTGCCACTGCGGTGCTTTACCCAATCACTCTGCAGCAACTCCAGTATCTGTAGAGCGATTGGTTGAGCGATCCAGTTGGATTATATACTATTTTTGTGCGTATTTGCATAATTAATTTGGGCCGGTCTGGATGACATCCAGGGCTGATTTTCTGTCCCAGTCCAGCCCTGCTCACCCCTGTAGCTCCATGTTAAACAAAACACAGAGGTTTTGGTTTATTTGAATGGTCATTAAAGTGTAAGCTCTTCTGCCACATCACTACACCTCTGGGTCAGGCTAGTCCTTCCTAATGAAACCAAAAGCTGCTTTCTAAGCCACCACATGTCCTCATGCGGCTTCTCAGCCATGAGAGAAACTGGTGGGTTTTATTTATACCCTCACCAGGAGCAATTCAGGTTTATAAGATACGTCTACCTTATTGATGTACTTATACACACTGCAAATTACAGAGCTCACTTCAATAAACCTTCCAGTAATGTGCAGTGTGTAAAAGCGTATCACAGAGCTCCACAGCAATAAACAGCTTTGGCTTTAATTACCACCTCTACGCTGATGACACTCAGATCTACCTCTCTACCCCTGATCTCTCTCCCCCTGTCCTCTCAAAAGTCAGTGACTGTTTATCTGGCATCTCCTCCTGGATGGCCTCCCACCACCTAAATATCAACATGTCAAAGACTGAACTCCTACTTATTCCTCCCTCCAATGCCTCCCCACCTCCTGACTTCTCTATCACCATCTCCCCATCAAACCAAGTTCGCTGTCTTGGAGTTACACTTGACTCTGCTCTTTCCTTCATCCCCCACATCAAGTCTCTTTCCTCCTCCTGCCGATACCAACTGCGTAATATTTCCAGAATTCTGCCATTTCTTACCGCTGTCACCACAAAACAACTCATACACGCCCTGGTAATCTCCCGACTCGACTATTGCAATAATCTCTTATCTGGCCTCCCTCTGTCCCGCCTCTCCCCCCTACAATCCATCCTGAATCCTCCCAGATTGTGAGTTCCTATGGGAATAGGGCCCTCATCTCCTCCTGTACTGTTTGTCAAATGTTGTTCAATGTATTGTAACCCTGTCTATACTGTGCTTATTGTACAGCGCTGCGGAATATGCTGGCACTTTATAAATAAAGAATAATAATAATAATAGGCTGTCATGGTGGAGCACCTGTGAACAGGGAGGGGTGCATACCAAATGAAAGTTGTCAGCTCTCTATATATAAAATACAAAACAGCAAAAGGTTGCACTCAACCTGAAAACTAAGCGGGTGCATCTAAGACATCAAATTATGATCATAACTTTGTGAACTGAATTCCCATCATTTTACCTCAGTCAGGTTTTTTGAACATTTTTAAAACTGTTTTTTTTCCCACAGAAAATGATGGAAGAAGGTGGTCAATAATATGGAGTGCTTTTTCTTGGTGTTTTGAATATATATTCGACAAGTCGTGTTAGTCCAGATGCCAAAATCACCAGAGTATAGCATTACGTAGTGATACCTTTTTTTTATTGGACCACCGTTACATTTAAAAGTTTATCTTTCGGGGGACGTGGTTGGCCGCGTCAGGGAGAAGACGTGCCTGACAGAGCTCCACATCGGATTCCTCAATACAGGGGGTTTTGGGCCGAATTTCTGACAAATTTACCTGCCGTGGCCGGCCTTAGGGTGCACCTGTCCGGAGCCTGTTAGTTCCCCACTTCGGACCAGAGACTCGCGCCTTGGACGCTGCTTGCTACCAGAGGTGTCTTGCCGGTGGGCATCTTGCGGCCTGCTTCCTGATGGACCCCCCGCTGCGACTCCTCCGCCTCCTTTGATCCCCGTGGGGTCCTTGATACTGGCTGCGGAGATGTTGGGCCCACATCTCCCGGTCGACGCTGGGCGACGGAGACGGCGGGTGGACATGCAGGTAACTTGCGAATCAGCTCTCTCCCCCCCCCTTTCGACAGGGGCGAGGATGTGCTGCGGGGCCTGGACGAATGCCTGACGATGCTGTCGGGGGAGGACGAAAGCATACTTACCAGGGAAATTTGGCGTTGCATGATGGTCGTGCTACAGGCCTGCAGGACGTTGTGGATGGTGAGTGCGACCGAGTCTGAGATGTCCCTGCTCCCTGGCTTCGTGGATAGCTAGCGGCCCCCTGAAGACGAGGTGGAGTGCGATGGTGGCACCGCTAACCCGGATGAGAAGCCTTGCCTGAGGGGGAGCTTTGGGTTCCGTGTGTCGGTGATGATCTGGATGCCTGCGGAGTTTGTGTGGCTGCAGGAGTAGCCGGCCTGGCAGCGTTGTCTCCGATGGGCTTACCGTTGGCAGAGGCTTCTGGCCCCCTGCCTGATGTGATGTGCACTGGAGCGATTTGCTCTCGCCGACCTGGGAGCAATGACCCTCCCCAGCCGACAGCCTGGACGGTGCTGACGCTCCTGCCGAGATCTGTCCCGGCCCTGCCGCGAGCTTCTGGTGGTGGAGCTTGCGGTGCGGTATGGACTGTTCTGAGGCCTGAAGACCTTCCTCATGGCTGCGGGAGAACGGAGACTGGATGCTCTGGCCTAGTAGGTGACACACTGCCTGTGCCACTTCCCTTGCCGTTTGTGGACGCAGGCTGAAGAGAGATCTCTAGCCTAAATTTTTTGTTGTTTTATCCCCTTGATTTTCGTTTTTTTTCTTTCCCTTCCTCCAATGACATTTTTCGCTCTCACCCCCACTGTCATCCACCCCCTCACATGCAGAGTTTTTTCTTTTTTCGATGAGACCCCCCCCTGAGGACTTGCTACTTTTATTCTGTCGGAATTTGTCTAAGTTCCCCGGCTGGGGAAACTTTTCACTTTAAGGAGACATTTTTTGCTGTCCTTTTGCAACCACTATCCTTACACTGCTGTGATATGTGACATTTTGCCTTGGTTATTTTTCCTCCCATAAGTGTATATGTAGCTGTCTTTTATCGGCCCTGCGTGGCCTTTACTTAACCTTTGTTGTTCACGCTGTCTGTGTATAAATTCAAAAATATAGACTGTATAAAGAGACTTTTACTTTTGATTTCGCCCCTTGGATACGCTTTAAGGACCCCCCCTTTTTTTTTTTTTGGCACCATGGGTTGTCTCGTGGACCGCCAGTATGGCCTCCTGAGTGCCCAGGTCTAGTGCCAATAGTCCCCTTGGCCCCCAACGGTTCTTTGGGAATATGCCAAGGAAGGCACATCTCGGGCCTTTGCCAATACCCTCCGTTTTTCTTCCTATCCCCTTTTTTTTTTTTTTTTCTTTTTAAGCTCCTACCCCCGACTTTCCCCTAGCTTGGACTCCTTTGGCTGTGCTTATTTACGTGTTTTGGGTTTTCCTACCTAGATGATACCCCCCCTCTCGGGGATGTTTTCACATTGCTGTCCTTCGCTGCCTATCTTTATTATTTGATGTCTCTCTGATATGTCTTTGCCCTGCGCGGCAAACCATTAATTTGCAGTTTGATACTAAGCTGACGTTCATTGTTTGGCCCTGCGAGGCCATCCACTATTTTGCAGTATGCTGTTATGCTGACTTTCTTACCAAATAATTTTTTTTGAATTATTATATTAAAAAAAAGGTTTATCTTTCAAGAGTATAACTGCCTTCTTCAGGCCTAGAAGATATATTTATATATATGTCCAAAGAGTGGCCGCACTCAAAAAACAAAAAATATACATTTATTAATGTCAAAAGTTAAAACATAGTTACCGACGTTTCAGCTCTCTTGGGAGCCATTGTCAAGGTTATATATGTAGTACTTATTTAAGTTGTGGTGGAGGTCAAATAATGAGATTAAAAGCCTCCACAATGCAATTAATAAAGTTTATTATTGCAGAGGACATTTACTCATCACAGCGCTCATGTGCTACATTCCCCATATGCAGCAAATAACTCTGGGTAAGACATGCAAATGACAACTGCAATTTCCCACTTTGTGGCATCCAGGGTCTGCTTTCACACAGAACCCTTCAATCAATGCTACACCATACTAGATGGCTTATTTAGCAGTGATCAGGTATATGCAACTGTGTATATATATCTCTATGGAAAGTGGAGTGCTGCTCCCTAAATAGCTTATATTATAAAGGTATCCTCACCTGAATCTCCTGAAGAGCTGAGGAAGAATTGAGGTTACGGCGATGGAGCAGATCCCAGGCACTAAAAATGTCGGCTCCCATGGAAAATGATGAAGTCTCGATGTCCGCTAGTAATTATATGTTATCATACATGACAAATGGTCGCACCTACAGGGTATATCGCATAAATAGTACATTTTAAATAATAATGAGCAATGCCTGTTTGCCTTTAGTAGTCACAAAGTGTGCGGGTAGGATTCCAACTTCAAATATTAGAAGAAACGAGTATTCCCAATAGTAATTATCTTTCAAGATTGAATTAAACAGGATAATCTCAAGGTATGGGGTTTATTAGCGTCTTACAGCATGAAACCGCATGAATCCATATTTATGTTTGTATGGTTTACCTGCGCAAATGACAGAGGAGGGAGCACAGTTGGTTGTTTTGTGCATCCTGCTCTATAATCATTAGGAAATTGAAACTTTAATATAATAAATAGGAGTACTGACTATGTAATCCTTTGTGATTGCCCTATGGGATGTCTTAATATAAGTCTGGTGGTTCAGGTATTAAATGTACCATTAGGTAGGCAGGATGGGGGCTCTGGTAATATAAATGCCATCAGCACTGATTGCTTCTAAAAACTGATATTTGACTGGAGTCCTAATGGATGGTTAGTGCTTACCTTCCCTTAAAGTGCACCCGCCGTCTGTTACAGGGATTTTTGATATGGGTAACTCCATCCAGTAAACCATTTTATTTTACAACTTCCAATAGAATTTTGTGAGTATTGTAGCTCCTAATCTGACTCTTTTTCCCATGGAGGCCGCCATGTTTTTTTCTTCCTCTCTTTGTGGGATGGATGAACCATCTAAGCTGTGTGATTGACAGCTCGGCCTGGGATGGCTCGGGGGAGAGGGGGGGTCAGATAACAAGTAGGCTTTTAATATTATGAAAAGTGGAAAATGTGTCCCCCACCCCCATTCCACTGCTTAGCTGCAGTGTACACACACACGTTGAAGTCCGACGTTAGGTAATCCTGATATTACCCAACATGTCTGGATAAAGTAGGGTGAGAACAAAAACTTCAGACTTTATCCAGGTAATCTTAGAATTACCCAAAAGCCATTGGGTAAAGCTGAATACATCATAAATGTTGAACGTTACCTGGGTAAAGTCAACATTGTTCAAGTCCTTTTGGTGTATGCATGCACCACAGTTTGGTGACCTTTCTTTCTCTCCATACAGCAGTACTCAGCTAAATATCACTGCTGTATGGAGAGAAAGAAAGAGGTCACCGGAACAGTGGTGCCTGCTCCCTGAGATAATGACCAGGAACCAGGAGGAGCTGAGCACTTTAAACATAAGTTCTTGAACTTTCTTACGAAATACATGTGGGGTTTATGAAGTCCATTAAGTGCACCCATATATTTTTATGTAATACAAACATTAACCCAACATATTTTATTTACTGAAGGCTCACAAGCGGTCTTGGAGACAGGAGTATGTGAATGTCAAAGTGTGGCATGTCAGTATACAGATGAATGTCCTTTTTTTAGTGACGCCATAGGCAACTGCCTACTTTGCCTCATGATAGGGCCACCCCTGTCCACAAACCTCTGGCCTAGCATGCTGCAAAGCCTGCATTTATTTGTTTCTCTTACCTGTATTGCAGCCCTCTTTACACGTTCTAAAAAGGCTTCAGGACAGAGAGAAGCCCTCTGATTTTATAGGCTCGTACAGCAACCAGGGACAGCTGGGAGGGGAGAGGCTGAGGCACTATGATCATTTAAAATTGCATAAATGGTCCTGGTGAGTTCTGTGACCCTTTAATCTGCACCCGTAAGATATTAAGCCAGTTCAATGCCCCCCCAATAAATAAGAATATTGAATGCTCAGATTTCCTCTCCCTTCATATTGTCACTAAGTGAAATACACAGCACGCCATGCAATTCATATTACATCCACGTCTTAATATAAAAATGACTTTCAGGCTTGATTAGATTTTTAAGTGGGCAGAGGGTGAGTGAACGTAATGAACTTCCCATTGTGGGATTTATATTCATGGATCTTCCCCACGTTCAGTTTCTGTGAGGGTTACTTTACCGGTTATGTATCCTCTTCTGGGAAATATTCATATCAGCTTGATGGAATACAGAAAACACAGATGCATAAAATATTCAGTGACTTTACTGCTTGATATTACGGCACATTTCTTTTTATTGTGATGTGTGACGCATTTACCGTCTGATGCAGATACTACAAAGATGTGGAAGTAATGCCGCTGAGATTTGTGCACGCAAAAAAAAATAATAATAATAAAACGTTACTTATGCTTTATGTTTGGACTTTTATCATACCCCAGGCTCTCTCGGCACACAGTCTGTCATGTGTAAATTTTGTGATACCCTTGATGATGTGTGAGAAGAATCCATGAATACATGTGTATGTGTGCTCCACTATGGGCGAATGTCTTGGCAACCATGGGCGTAATATGCCAACTTACCGGCCGAATGGAGTAGAGGTAACATCACTGCTATATGACCGTGGAGACACAGGTTCGAATCCCGGCAAGAGCACCTCTCCAGTAAGTGTCCTTGGGCAAGACACCCAACGGTACATACTCACCACCCAGGACATACTTGAAACGAGAGAAATCTCAATGTATCCTTCCTGGTACAATACTTTCTAAAAAAAACAAAAAAATGAAATGAGTTATCTTTTGAATACGTGAACTTATTCATCCAGAGTGAAGAAGTTCACTTAATCAAAAGGTAACCCATTCGATTTGGCATCATCTGCCTGCCAGCAGCCTGGGGATCTCCTGGGCCTGCTTTTTAAAAAAAAATATTTAATTATTTCAAGAACATTAATAATTTTTTTATTTTGTAAAAACCCTTTTCATCTTTTAATTTTTTAAAGATTTTTTTGTATTTTTTTTAAAAAAACCTTTTTTCAAGACTTTAATTTTGTAACAGATCTTTTTATTTCTAAAGGACTTTTTTTTATTATTAGACACATTTTTATCGATTTAAGCTCCTAATAGGAGAATAGGAGACTTTTTTTTTCTTCAGTTAAGAGGAATTTTCCGATGCCGATTCGGCTCAATTCAGCAGTTATTGGCGCAATTCGAAATGGAATCCCCGAAGTGCAGTGAAACACAAAGCACCGGAATTGCACGCAATATAAAATAGCATAAAATATGTTTTTATTTCACTAAATGCCAAAAAACCCAAGCAAAATCTTTAGCTCCAGGCCCATCTAGATCTTAATCCGGCCCTGCATGATTGCATAATCGGAGAGCACCGGTCTGGAAGGAGTCCATGGCCATTTAATAATTTTTTTTTAAAAAAATTTTTTGGTCCTAGTCCAGCCCTGTGTTGTGGTGTATCTTGGGGTGGAGTATGAGCTCTAGTGATAGATCTCCGGAAGATGTTTAAGCCATTGTGTCTCTTGAGAGGATGTATACACACTCATGATGTATCTTAGGATCATGTATGCACACTTACTTCGTGGTGTATCTTGGAAGGATGTGTGAGCTCTCGTGGTGTATCTTGGGAGGAGAATAAGTGATTAAGGTCACGCTACAAGAGACCATACTTTCACACCAACCACACAGCACGTCTGTGCCCCAGACATAGATTCCATGGAGATGAGAGGCACTATTAAGTCCTTATGGGCCCTAACATTTCATAAATTGTTATCTCCATCGTAAATAAAGAGCCGTGCATACTACTCCTGGAGTACCTCTCATCTTCTAGGTAACTTTGGAGGATGTACGAGCTTTTGTGGTACGTTTTGGGAGGATGCATGGGTTCTTGTGTGTCTTTTGAGTATGTATGAGCTCTCGTGGTATTGTTGGTGGGATGTACCAGTTCATATGGTGTATCTGGAGAGGACGTGTGAGCTTACATAGTGTATCTTGGGATTCATTGCAGGCTCTTGCATCAAGTACAGCGTGTCTTGAAAAGGTGTGTGTGAGTTGACGTGGTGTATCTCAAAAGGATATATCTTGATAGGATATCCCTGCTTAGGCTGGGGCGACAAGAGCGCGAAAAGTACATCCGTTGTAATGGACATACTTGTGGACATCACACGATGCACATGAAATTGATAATGGAAGCTGTAGAAGCCATTGTTTTGTAGTCCCAGTCTCCTACACACTTGACGGACGTCCTGTAATTCCGCCTATAGAAAGTCTCCCATCCATAGACCTGTCTCGATGCGCATCCTTGTTTTTTGACACCGGCCAAAAATCCATGTCCGTTCTAACGAACATGAAAAAGTGTGCGTGTTCTACGTGTGTTGTTCCCCATGTGATGCATCAAAATTCTATGACAGACACACGTCGCACGTTACAATGGACACATTTAGTATGCTCATGTGACCTCAGGCTTTTGGTGATTTAAAGCTATAATCTCCAAATCTCTGACAGTCATGTTTGTATTTATATTCATTACCCATTATATAAGTGTTTCGATTTAATCTGTCCATAGCTGCTTTTATTTTATTTTCCAATTGTATAGACCTACAAGTACATATTTATAGTCTCTATGCAAGAATGCTCCTGTTCATAACAACCTGATGTTTGGGTCCTCAACAGTTTGTCATCCTATTAATTTATTCCTAATAAAGCCTTTCTCGATGCATCTTAGATTACTACACACGTCGACAAGGAGAGGGTCCGGTACTTCCACGATGATGATAACCAAAGCCTCCAAGATTTGGTCAAGCGAGAAAAAATGGGAACGGCTGAAGATCAGAACAAATTGTACATGCGAATGGCGTCTAAGGTAACATTCTATTGTGCAGTGTCTTTCCTCTGTCACATGATTATGCAGTTGTTCAATCTCAAACCAAAGCAATCTAGGTAGGCCTTACATTGTCACATTTTTACCTATAGCGGTGATGAGCTCAAGATGGCACAAAAAAATAGTTAAATTCTCAAAGCTGTTCAAGATTCACTTCCATTGGGTTTTCCATATTATTTGTTGGGTATCCTTCTTCTGAAATGCTTGGGAAGAGCAATATTTTTAATTTTGAGTTATATTTGCCTATAGCAATGAGATATCATGGGGATGGGACTAAAGTCTAAACAGGAATTACATTTTTTCACATACACCCTGTACACACATCCTGAAGGGCATTTTATGCAATATTTTTAAGGGATGTCCCAATCCAGTCCCCAGGATTGGGGTCAGGACCTGATCTTGTGATTACACAGTGATCGGTTTTTATCAAGTTGTCGAGTAGCCAGCCTTCCATTTGGAATCCCGGAGTCTCTCCATTGACTTGGGCATCTTCCCTGCCTGCTGGTGTGCCGTGGAGTCAATGCAGAAGCTCCTGGATTACCTTTTGCTGCAGATATGAAAGGGGGGCATGGCGTCTGTGCAGGAGCAGACTGGGACTTGGTTAATCCCAAATACTAAACAACCTGCATCGTGCCCATGGTTGGAAATCCCGATCGAGATATCCCTAAAAAATTTAGTAGTTCGACCCCCATGAGGTCAGGTGTTGAATTTTCTACTCTTGACGTTATGTCAGTGCTCCAAAAAATGTCAGATTTTGGGTCATTTCAGAATTTCAAACAAGAGCTACTCTACCTGTAACAATTAAGCAGATTTGGAGCGGTGCCTTTCCGAGCACTGGAGCAACTGGTTAATGGCTTTTAAATGCTCTTTATCCAGGAACACGTTTTCCAGTCATCGCTTATGATCAGCACAAAGTTTTACTAATCATTCCTGACGGGGGCCAAATGCGTGAAATCATTATGGCGTGCAGATGTCAACGTTGCCATGCTTTACCCCCCTCTGTCCCTGGAATCTGTCATGATTTCTTTGCGGATGGGTTGTAGTTTAATTAATTTTTTTCCATCTAGCAGCACGTTCCATTTGTGACCTGTTTGGCTGGTGTCACATTGTTCTAATTTTCCTTCGAAAAATTAATTAGGAATCTGGCAGCGAATTAGCTTTTAACATCATACGCAATCTGCAGTAATCACAGATTGCTCGGACCGTATTTATTAAGCAAAACCGGCAAAACACGAGCCTAGTGTTGGATTAGGGGCAATCAGCATTGAAATCCAATGTCGTTCTTTGCCCTAGTATACGGACTTGATAAATAGTTGTATTTGTTCTTCTGGCTGTCAAAAATGAACTGTAACTTAATTTTTTTAGCATTTATTTTATGTCACAAGCATATGTTGCAGAGCCATAGCACACCACATAAATATTCCTGTACCAGTATTACCTTGTATGCCAGTGTACTGCGAGCACACGTATGATTACTACGCTATATTAGGAATACCCAAGAAGACCCAAAACGCCTGTTCGGTGCGTTCAACTCTCTTCTCTGTCCTGCTGTGGCTGTTCCTCACACTGACCTCAATGCCGAAGACCTAGCGTGCTTTTTCACAGCAAAAATAGAACCGATAAGAGCCGAAATCTCTACAATGCCGCTATCACCTATGCAGGAAGATATTCATCCTGTCTATCCTCGCACGTTTAACTCGTTCCCTTCTGCGACTGAACAAGAAGTCTTCAAATTATTACGATCATCTGTTACCACTACCTGCCTCCTCGACCCCATCCCCTCACATATTACAAAAAACACTTTCACTTTCATGATGCAACATTTATCAAAATTTGTGCAAACATTTTACTTTGCTGCTGTGGTTTATCTAACCTACAGTATGTTAGCAGTTAATGAGGTGGAAGAGGAAATGTTTAGACAAGGTTGCAGAAGGTCTATCGTACACCAAGATAAGATCTGGCAGCTGAATGAGATACAACAGTGATCTTAAAAGACTTCTAATCTACCCCTGGTGATGTCCTTTGAATACATCCCACACAATACAATGATTTGAGTCAGCGATCAACCCATTCACTCCAATCTATGGCCAAAGCCACACCAGTGAGGAGCAATTGTTGAAAAGATACTGGGAAGGGGGGGGGGTTACAACACAAAATGTCACACAATGGATGCACCCAGTGACACATATAGAGAAAAATATTTTCTTAACTAAACATACAAGAGAAAAACAAAGATGACATGTAAGATATCAGCAACATCAAATAAACACAATAAAGACATTTAATTTTCCCTTCGTGACGCTACTGGCCCTCCGTAGATACCAAGAGGCGACGAGCTATCTCCGTTCCAGGGGGTCCGGTACCGGTGAGGCAGGTGGGATCCCTAGAATTGATCCACGGGAGTGTACCGTGCTCCATTAGTAACCCTGAGACAGCATGGTCCCGTCTGTCTGCGGTGGTGGAGGACAGTCCAGGCTGAACGTACTATTTTTTTTTTTTTAAAGTCCCCCCATCCCTTTATTTGAACCGGGATCCCTTGGTCGCCATTTACGAATGGCCTCCGACCACCCGGACCTGGTGCCATTTTCCTCCCTAGACCTCTTGCGATCATTTATGGTGGCGACAGGGTTCTAGGGACGGCACGATTTTGGCCTTACTTCTTTCTCCCACGCCTTTTTTATATTGACCCCCCCCCCTTTTTCCTATCATCCCCCCTCCCCTCTTTCCACACGTTGAGGTTTTCTGACACTCCCCCGCTTGTCGGTTATTGATATTTGGAGACTTTATTTTTTCATTTTTGGCTAAGATCTGCTTCTTTTTTAACATTTTACTGTTATCTGTGAAACTCTTCAGTTCGCTCTCATAGACGTCTGATGATATTAACGTCGGTATTGCTGTTCTATGTAGTTTACACACCTGCCTGATGGTCTGTTGTCACACGTCGGCCCTGCGAGGCAACAAATGTTGCTGTTGACTGTTATTGTTGATGTCTTTTAAAATAAAAAATAAAAAAATAATAATTTTTTGGTGGTAGCGGCCCTTTAAAAATATTGTATAATATGCCTGTCATGCTGTGTGTGTAAGGTGTATGTGAAAAATAAATTAATTTTGTGTTTAGACTCGGGTCCCATCCCCAAGATATCTCTTTTATATGCAATTACTCAAAAATCTCCCAATATTTCGATACCTTTTTGGTCCTGATTATTTCGTATAATACGTTTTCTACCTGTGGTTGTTTTGGGGTGGAAATATAAGGATCTGTCCCTTTTAGAGCAGTGCATTGGGATGGCAGTTTGAGCTGCAAGTTACTCTGCCGTGCCAAGGCTTGCTTGCCGGGTAAGGACTCGATGGTCAGCCAGCAGGCAGTTGGTTCTCTTGATCTCGGTCAGCCGGGAGCTTCTCCTGCAGAGACGGGGTCCTGCACTGAAGACCCGGATTTAATAAGCAATGGGTACTTTAACTCAAATTTAGAAATCTGAGCTGACACGTCATAGTTACTGTCAGTTTTGCGTTGTCTTTGTTAACGTTAATCATTCTTTCCCATGATTCCAACCTTACCTTCTTCAGCCATTCCGGTGCGGCAGAAAACCCTGTGATAAACGTTCTGTGATTTAGCCCCGAACAAAGAGCTTATGTAAGAATCTATTCTAAGAAATTGCTGTGAAAGACATGCTGGATAACTCACGCCTTCTTCTATTTTCAGTTGTCGTTTTTTATTTCCCCGTTTTGAGTCATATTACGGAGGTGTTTACACAATAGAAATGTTGCGTTTAGGGTAAATTGGATTCGCTGTCAAAGGAGCTACTGATCTAAATGTATCTTTATTTCTCACTCATTGTTACCGGCTATCATTGCTGGGCTTTTAAGGATCACTCTTTTTCTTCTGCTACTCTTTGACCTGTGTGACCACTAAGTCAACCCAAGAGGTGTCTTCAGTTAGCTGCTTTGTTACCATCCAAAAATAATGAAGGTTTGTATACAGGAATTAATAGTGCTAGTTTTTCTACTATTAAAAATGCAAATTTTTATTAATTTCTCCAGGATTTAGTATGTTATACCTCCTATCGAAGTATGGAGTTAATTCGTCATGCAGATGTTTTAAGATTGTTAAACCTTACCATATTTTTGTCGGTCATAAAAAAATTGAAAATAATAAACACGCTCTCGTTTGAGTGATTCCATTTTCCAGCCTGATTTTGAAATTGATCAGTCCCCATTCAGGCAACACCATCAGTAGGGTGGGCGATTTCCATGTTTGTCCATGTTTTAATAGAGTTCAAGGTTCACCTCTACTCTATTTTTCAGAAGATCATGGAATCTGGATTTTTTTTAATTGGCAGAGCGTCCGTCTGAGCACCGGCAGGGCAGAGTCAACAGGTGCCTTTCCAAACATGTCCACTCTTTTTGGCTAATGCTAGGAGGGATGCACCGCCTATTAAAAATCCAGATTTTCTGAAAAGTGCAATTTGAGGTTTACCTCAAACTCGATTAAATAGTGGGAAATCGCCCGGCCATACTGTAACGTAGGGTCCCGCACCCAGGTGCAGAATGTTCCCCTCGCCAACAGTATCCTGAAGGAGTACTGATTCTGGCCCAAAGCCCACCCATTCAATAGCCGGAGCTCCTTTCAGAGGGGAAACGAAAACTGGGTATGACTTTGTTCAGGGTTTACAGTTACGAACACGCACAAGGGGAGGTGCAGAATACAAAGGTATAACACGCCCCAGCGTTTCCCTGCTGAATAGCCTCCCAGTAGCTCTTTTTACAAACTGAAAGTTTGTGACAAGTTCATCGGTGGCAATTTCCAGTCAGAAGCAGACTCCACAATATCTCCTAGTTGTGCCAGTAGTTTGCATTTTTAAGGAAATCATTTGTTGAACCCATTGATTTTTGGCTTGGGTGATGCAATCCAGTGCCAACAAGATTCCATATTTTCGGTACTGTAATCGGCACATGCTAACTCACTGAATTACCGCTTCCTGTGACCCGCCCCAAGAATTGGTTACCAGCAATATTACTGTAGTTGCGCAAGGCATTTTGTGGCAAGCGCTACTACTACAAGCAGTGACGGTCACCCTGGAGTCCATAGGACTTCATTGGTGTTCCTGTCGAGAGCTGTGGGAGAGCTCGTAGACGAGACTGTGTGGCTCCACAAGCTCCATCGGAAGGAGACTGAGGAACTATTTTTCCTTGGTCGTCTTATTCCATCGTGAAGAGGTGACTCATCATGGGGTAAGATTGGCAGTTGAGTACAGATGCAGGGGGTGCATTTTAACTGCATATAAAGTGATTTGACTCTGGTGAAATCACTTTATACCTGGTTTTGGAAGGCGCATTTGTGGCATGTTTCTTGTGCTCGCAAAACAAATGACGAGTGATATGGAATCACTCTTCATTTCAGCACAAGTGGAGATGGTCTTCTGCAAATTATGAGTTATGCAAACCAACGGTATGACAGTGCAAATTTGATAACACAAGTTGAATATTAAGCAGTGCAGTAGCAATTGTGTGAGGACCTGCAATAATTAACGAGCCTTTACTGCACCTACTGGGGTAGAGCCCTACTTATCTTGTATGGGCTACTGGTCTTTTGAGGTGCCACTATGAGGTACATATCTATTTCACAAATGACTGGTGGCAAGCATTTAGAACCAAGAAGATGATCTATAATGTATATATTATGATACTACTATAATACATTCACACATTGGAATTATGTCATTGTGGTCTGCGTTCTGTCAGTTTCATTAAAGGGCCCCTACCACCAAAAAATGAAATGTTCTTACTTTGTTTAATTTATGTTGCTGATATCTAACATGTGCTTTGTTTCTGCTTTTAGTTTTGATCTTTTGTATGGTAAACGGCCCCCCCCCGTCCCTGTATCTTTCCATCACTTGCTCTTCATTCTCTGACATTGGCCATACAATGGAGTCTATGGTTCGAGCCCTGTCTCAAATCATTGTATTGTGTGGGATGTATTGAAAGGACATCACCAGGGTGTAGATTAGAAGTCTTTTAAGATCCCTGTTTTATCTCATGAAGCTGCCCTCTCTTTTCTTGAGTAGCCTGAAGATCAATATCCCCTTGTAGCCTTATCTAAACAGTCCCTCCTCCATCTCATTAAAGTGTTAAATACTGTAGATTAGATATACCATGGAAGTAAAGAAAAACCTTTGGTAAATGTTGCATCGTGGGAAAAATCAACAATATGGTAGGGAGATAAAAAAAATTATTTTTATTTATTTTTCTTTTTTACATGCAGTTACTTAAAGCAAAGAAAAACTCAGCAGCATGTATTTTATAAAGTGTTTTTGTTTGTAATTGTCACGTTTCCACCCGTTCCAGCCATACCCTCTGGTGGTGAGAGCGATCTGGGGGCCAGCTCCTGTATTTTCTGGGCTAGCCAGTCCAGGCTCTCGGTCCCTGAATTTCCCTGTGGCTGATCTGGCCTGGGATCACGTATCCTGTCTGCTATATTTCCTATATATATTGCAAGCGGTGCATTAGCTCATGGGTCTGGTTCCTGTGGGTCTCTGTTCCTAAGGGTCTGTTGGTTTATGTTCTGCTCTGTATATTCCTGTGTCGATCTAGGCCTGGCTCTGACTATTCTGTTGTCTGCTCCCTTTGCTGTTTATTAATACTCTGTGTACCGTATTCTTGGCCTGCCTGACTTCCCTCTCTGGTTTCTGATCTTGGCTTGTCTGGCTTACTCTCCTGGCTCTTGACCATTTGGCTCTGGTTCTAACAATTCTATTGTATATTCCCTGCACTCTGTATATTTCTGTTTTGTGTATCACCCAGCAGTATTGTATTCATTAGTGTAGAAGACCATTGTAAGGACCTTTATCCCAGATCAGGGTTTCCTTGTGTGTGGTGCTGGGTGTGAGTATATTGTGTTGCTCTATCCTGTTTAACCATCGCCCCTTCCTGTTCTCTTGTTTCTGTGTATTCTTGTGAGATTCCCTTTTCTAGACAGAAGGCCATTGCAAGGACCTTATCCAGAGTTAGGGTTCTCTTCAGTGTTCTGTTTTCTCCTTGCATTTCTGCCCTTCCTCTTGTCCAGTTGTTTCTCTTGTCTTGTTTATGCACTGTGGTCTGTGTCTATGCAGCCAGCAGCAAACCTTCCTCAAGGGCTGAACATCCATTATAAAGGGCCCACCTTGGCTCACGCCGGGTGCCCCGTGACCGTAATGCACAAGTAATCTGGTTACAGTTTATGTAAGTGGTAGTGTCCCTTTAAATGTTCTTCTCTTCAAGTGGTAATTCAGGTCCTTTTTTTTTACTTTCATTCTATGGTTTTCTTGTCCATTTCAAAGGAGTTTGGACCCTTTAAATTACCAAGTGCCTTGTCACCTGCAAAAGTTAACAAAGGAACAAAATGAGTCATGGTGATGAGCCTATGCTATGAGGTTTGTGTTTTCACAGCAGTCATTTACTATTGATTGTTGGAAAATGTGATATCTGTCAAGATTCCTCGGCTTAAAATGCATTTTTAAAGTTGCTGCATCCGTATGTGAAAAGAACAAAGCTCGGCCGAGCTGACAGTGTTTTTTCCACTCTAGAGAAGAGACACCTAGCGTAAAAGATCATCAGAATAAAAATCCAGTGCCAAAACATACATTATTAAAATTTGGTACATAACTAAATGATGAGCCGTCGCAAGCTGGAAACTAGCAAGGCTCGAATGCAAGCAGGAGCAGAATTTTAACGTTCACAAAGGGAAAACCCACATGTGCCCCTTTAAAACACCAGGCCTGTCTCCGAGCAAGAACGCTCAATAGATCAGTTGAGGTATAAATGTTATATACTTGATTTTTTTGGGAAAAAAAAAATCTACTTTAAGAATAATTTTCTGTGTATTACTAAGTTATCCCAGTTTGATCTCATCAGTGACTTGCGTAAGGGGAATATACACTAGGTTTGACTCGTGCACCAACTGCAGGTTTTAATTAGTCTGGTTACCTCATTAACTTGAAACCCTATAGAGCGTTTGCAATCATTTTACCGCATCATGCCCTAACTTTGCTCTGTAATACACGAAGCACAGTAAATTTATAATCTCCATTAAAAATAAGATCTTCATACATCATTAAAGGGATATCCAGTCGTTTGTAACGGGGAAGCAATTCACATTTTAAAGCGGAAAGGACGTGATGTGTTTACTTATGTATATAATAAATGCTGTTTTGTACTTACTGGTTTGAAATAATTAGCAGGGCAAGTTAAAAGGGTACTAAGGCTGGTGTCAGACAAGTGCGCTAGGTGCGCCCGTACTGACGTGCCTACCGGCGTCCATCGCAGCGTTGTGACGCTTCGACGGGGCCGGTCACACGCTGTAGCTCGCACACGAATTGCGCATGCTACAAGCGGAGGTACCGAAAGCCTCCCTGTCGAAACACTAGACGTGCGCTGGACAGGGCTGCAAATCACCATCCTCCATAGGAGGATCGAGCCTTGTAGCGCTGAGCGCACTAACTGCACTTAGCGAGGTGGCCAGACGGGTGTCGAGTCGGAGGAACGCCCACTCTCATGGATGTTCCTTCCTCTCTTACTACCACTCGTCTGACCCCGGCCTAACCAGAAGGTGGGCATTATTGGATTCCAGAAACTGGAAAACTCTCACTCTCTTAACCCCTTCGCTAACCAAAGAACACCGAAATTTCATGACATTTTGGTGTGCTTTCGTTCGGCACCCTTCGGTGCACTCTGGCAATTTTAATTAACCGACCCCGTGGTGAATTCACTATTCACCGCAGGGTTCCCGAAGTGTGCCGAACAAGAAGTCGCCCCAGAACGCCGACCTCCGATCAGCCTGCCAAAGACAGCCAGACTGACCGCCGACCTTCAGAAGAGAGAAAAAAAAATGGAGCTCTACTAATTTTTAAAAAGCGTTTAAAACAAAATGTGCAGAAATAATTTTAAAAAAAAGGGTCCTTTAAAAAATAATAGAGATCTGTTACAGAATAAAAAAAAACACGACATTAAAAAAATGGGAATCAAAAATTTCACCTTAAAAAAAATCTAGAAAATTACC
Organism: Leptobrachium leishanense; assembly: GCA_009667805.1. Lineage (NCBI taxonomy): Eukaryota > Metazoa > Chordata > Amphibia > Anura > Megophryidae > Leptobrachium > Leptobrachium leishanense. The sequence goes on along the minus strand of CM019064.1, from coordinate 421,572,085 downwards.
TAGAAATTCCCCCTAAAAAATACATATATAAAGGCTTTTTGCTGAAACTGAAAAGAATAAACGGTTGAATAAAAAAAAATATAAAAACGATAATATTTTTTAACATTGAATCCTATGGGATTCACCTGTTTAAACCTGTTGAACTGAACCACCGAAAATCAGGGCATTTCGTCAACATTTCAGTGCTGTTCGGCGTTCTCTGAATAGATTAACCCCTTCCCGACCGAGGACGTACCATGTACGTCATTGCAGCGGGTCTCTCTTAACCCGCTGACGTACATGGTACGTCCTGCCGTTTTTGAGCTGCTGGAAGCGATCGGATCGCTTCCAGCAGCTCAAACGCCATTGCAGGATGCCTGGGAGTCCAGGCATCCGTGCAATGGCCGTTAGAAGTGCCGGGGCACCATGTGATCGCTCCCCGGGAGCGATCTACATCCGGTTGCACCGAGGAGAGGTGCCCGGCACTTCTACAGAGCGCTGGAAGCGATCGGATCGCTTCCAGCTGCTCTGAGCATATTACAAGGATGCCTCGACATCGAGGCATCCTTGTAATATACTTACCTGCCGCTGGTCCGTCCGTGATCGCTCCCCCCGAGCGATCACTTCCGGTAGCGGCAGGAAGTACTGAGTGCCACGAGGTATCGTGGCACTCAGTACAAAATCGATCACTTCAGTGATCAGGTGCTCTGCTGGTGCCTCGAGGGATCAAGGCACCCAGCAGAGTAAAAAAAAGGTGAAAAAAAAGTAAAAAAAAAGTGTGTAAAAAAAGTGTAAAAAAAAGAAATAAATAAAATAAACTGACAGTTAGGGGTAGGGTTAGGGTTAGGGTTAGGGTTAGGGGTAGGGGTAGGGTAGGGTTAGGGTTAGGGGTAGGGTTAGGGGTAGGGTTAGGGTTAGGTTAGGGGTAGGGTTAGGGTTAGGTTAGGGGTAGGGTTAGGGTTAGGGGTAGGGTTAGGGGTAGGGTAGGGTAGGGTTAGGGTTAGGGTTAGGGTTAGGGTTAGGGTTAGGGGTAGGGTTAGGGTTAGGGGTAGGGTTAGGGTTAGGGTTAGGGTTAGGGTTAGGGGTAGGGTTAGGGTTAGGGTTAGGGTTAGGGTTAGGGGTAGGGTAGGGTTAGGGTAGGGTTAGGGGTAGGGTTAGGGTTAGGGTTAGGGGTAGGGTTAGGGGTAGGTTAGGGTTAGGGTTAGGGGTAGGGTTAGGGTTAGGGGTAGGGTTAGGGGTAGGGTTAGGGTTAGGGGTAGGGTTAGGGTTCTAAGGGCAGGGTCAGGGGTAGGGTTAGGGTTCTAAGGGCAGGGTCATCTTGGGGCTGAGTGGGATGTTCCTAGCCTGCCTCATCAGAGAGGCAGGCTAGCAACATCCAATCAGAAGTTAGAAAAAATCAAAATAAAATTTCTAATTTGTCAGGTCAGGCCAATATTTTGTAAATATTGGCTCTGACCTCTGTGATTCTCCCTCCCTCTCCTCACTTGTGTTTTGGTGAGCGAGAGAGAGAGATCAGATTTGACAGGTTAGAGATTTTAGTGAGATTTAGTGAGATTAGAAAAATTGAGGCAGATTTAGAGAGATTTTAGGGAGATTTAGAAGAATTGAGGCAGGTTTAGAGGTTTAGAGAGATTTAGGTGTTTATTTGTATTTTCTTGTGAAACCCAACGGTTCTTCTAAGAACCAACAATCCGCTTATATATATATATAATTATAAAATTTTATAATCTATTATATATAATGTCTGAGAGGGTGTACAACGCCGAGGAGGCATATGCCATCCTGGCGTCAGAATCTGAGGCATCTGCGTCAGACTCAGACCCTCATTTCGACCCCGCTAACTGCTCAGAGGCGTCGCTAGATACATTATCTATGCTGGCTGATGTATCTAGTGATGTTTCTGATGCAGATCCTGGGTCACCACCTGCCAGCAGGAGACGCACAGCTCCAGCTGAGGAGTGGGTAGTGCCTCATCGCCAGAGGCCAGATATCCCTCCTTTCACGGCAAATCCTGGCATCAATATTGATGTTGCAGGATTTACCGCCACACAGTTTTTGCAGGTGTTTATGGGGGATGATTTGTTGGGCCACATCGTGGCCAATCAAATCTGTATGCCATCAGCATTGTGCTGCGAAGCCAGACTCCTACTTGGCAAGGCAGCAATGGACCCCGCTAGATGTGCCAGAATTTCTGAAATTCTGGGCACTTACTATGCTGAGGGCATCATAAAGAAGCCCTCAATTCGCTCCTGCTGGAGCAGTAGCCCCATCTGCTCTACCCCATTTACCTCCAATCAATGTCACGTAGAAGGTATGAAAACATTTTGCGTTTCATGCACTTCAGTGACAACAGCCTGTGCTCCCCTAGAGAGCATCCCCAGTTTGACAGGCACCAGACTTTTACATTTTATTCGTACATTTTTATGTTCTACAATTGGTGCTGTATTTTGCCAAAATCTTTGCACACCTATGCATGGGGGGCATGGGTGTACTCAGGAGATCTTGCAGAAAACAACCTGGAGAGTTTTCATGCAGTAACAAACAACAGTGTCTGCTAAGGCTAGGGTCAGACGAGCGTGATTTCTACGGACTGTACGTCCGTGCAGTACGGACATCGTCAGTACGGAAGACGCAGTAGTGGTCACACAGTCCGTTTTTTCACTGACATTTATTTTTTGACAGATGTAGGAGGGACAATAAATTCAATTGCAAAACCATTTTGTCCGTGAAAAATGCAGGACGTATAAATGCAGTCCGTCTGACCACGTTCCATCACTCACACACAAAGCTATGCAGACGTTGCGGACGCAGCGCACTTTGTGCGGCCGTTCTAGCGGTTCTACGTTCTTGCCTGCCTTGCGTCCGTGGGCCGCGGCCGTTGTGCGTCCGCAGTTCAGTGCGGACGTACTTCGTGTGTCGGGCTCCATTGGACTTTATGTCATGCTATCACGGACGTACTTTTAGGCGCGATCACGGACGTGAACACTACGCTCGTCTGACCCTAGCCTAAATCACAGTCCAAAACTACTGTGGGCGTAAAAATCAGAAATTTGAAAAATTACCGCCACACACCTTGTTGCCAAATGTTTTGGGCTAAAACCGTTGCATCCATGGCATCAAAGCACTCCATATGCAATACCTTGGGGTGTCAACATAACAAATATAAACAATTTTCTGGCAATAATTCAAACTGGGGTATGCGGTAGACCCAAAACCAAAGATAGGTCTAGCTGAAGAAATAATCTCAATTTCAACTCTAATGACAAAGTCATAAAAATTGTATTTGAACCTTCCAAAATCCTGGCAAACCTAGGCATGGGGGGCATGGGTGTACTCAGGAGATCTTGCAGAAAACAACCTGGAGAGTTTTCATGCAGTAACAAACAACAGTGTCTGCTAAATCACAGTCCAAAACTACTGTGGGCGTAAAAATCTGAAAATTGAAAAATTACCGCCACACACCTTCTCAAATGTTTTGGGCTAAAACCGTTGCATCCATGGCATCAAAGCACTCCATATGCAATACCTTGGGGTGTCAACATAACAAATATAAACAATTTTCTGGCAATAATTCAAACTGGGGTATGCGGTAGACCCAAAACCAAAGCTAGGCCTAGCTGAAGAAATAATCTCAATTTCAACTCCAATGACAAAGTCATAAAAATTGTATTTGAACCTTCCCAAAATCCTGGCAAACCTATGCATGGGGGGCATGGGTGTACTCAGGAGACCTTGCAGAAAACAACCTGGAGAGTTTTCATGCAGTAAAAAACAGTGTCTCCTAAATCACAGTCCAAAACTGATGTGGGTGTGAAAATGAAAAATGACCACCAAACAGTATCTAATTTGTTTGGAGCAAACGGATGCATCCATAGCATAAAAACACTCCATTTACAATACTTTGGGGTGTTAGCTTACCAAATATATGCACGTTCATAAAACTGGGGTATGTAAAAAGGCCCCTAAAAAGAAAAAGCAAAGAAGATACTGTATGTCAAATTAGAAAATTGACAAGCACATGTCAAAGATTGGCGTAGCCCCCAAAAACAACAGAACAAATCTATATATGGGTGGTATCAATTTACTCAGAAGATGTTGCTGAACATATTTTGGGGTGTTTTTTGGCAGTAACCCATAACTGGATTTGACAATTCATGCCTAAAGTACAATGTGTGTGAAAAAATAACACAAAAAGTGACTACCTGAAAGATTGACAAAGAGCTAGTGCATGGAAAGTGTTAAAATACAACTCTTTGAAGCACCCTAGGGTGTGCCCTTTCTAATATATGGTTTGATGGGGGTAAATTACTTTGGCCGGCTTCAAAAATGTCCCAAATAGGACATGGGTGCATGATGACGAAATGTGAAAATTCCAAGTTGGAAAACTGAAATGCGCACCCCCCAAATAAGGCCTTTTAGCCCCAAATGACCCGACATACCTATACATGGGTGGTATCAATTTACTCAGAAGATGTTGCTGAACATATTTTGGGGTGTTTTTTGGCAGTAACCCATAACTGGATTTGACAATTCATGCCTAAAGTACAATGTGTGTGAAAAAATAACACAAAAAGTGACTACCTGAAAGATTGACAAAGAGCTAGTGCATGGAAAGTGTTAAAATACAACTCTTTGAAGCACCCTAGGGTGTGCCCTTTCTAAAAATATATGGTTTGATGGGGGTAAATTACTTTGGCCGGCTTCAAAAATGTCCCAAATAGGACATGGGTGCATGATGACGAAATGTGAAAATTCCAAGTTGGAAAACTGAAATGCGCACCCCCCAAATAAGGCCTTTTAGCCCCAAATGACCCGACATACCTATACATGGGTGGTATCAATTTACTCAGAAGATGTTGCTGAACATATTTTGGGGTGTTTTTTGGCAGTAACCCATAACTGGATTTGACAATTCATGCCTAAAGTACAATGTGTGTGAAAAAATAACACAAAAAGTGACTACCTGAAAGATTGACAAAGAGCTAGTGCATGGAAAGTGTTAAAATACAACTCTTTGAAGCACCCTAGGGTGTGCCCTTTCTAAAAATATATGGTTTGATGGGGGTAAATTACTTTGGCCGGCTTCAAAAATGTCCCAAATAGGACATGGGTGCATGATGACGAAATGTGAAAATTCCAAGTTGGAAAACTGAAATGCGCACCCCCCAAATAAGGCCTTTTAGCCCCCAAATGACCCGACATACCTATACATGGGTGGTATCAATTTACTCAGAAGATGTTGCTGAACATATTTTGGGGTGTTTTTTGGCAGTAACCCATAACTGGATTTGACAATTCATGCCTAAAGTACAATGTGTGTGAAAAAATAACACAAAAAGTGACTACCTGAAAGATTGACAAAGAGCTAGTGCATGGAAAGTGTTAAAATACAACTCTTTGAAGCACCCTAGGGTGTGCCCTTTCTAAAAATATATGGTTTGATGGGGGTAAATTACTTTGGCCGGCTTCAAAAATGTCCCAAATAGGACATGGGTGCATGATGACGAAATGTGAAAATTCCAAGTTGGAAAACTGAAATGCGCACCCCCCAAATAAGGCCTTTTAGCCCCCAAATGACCCGACATACCTATACATGGGTGGTATCAATTTACTCAGAAGATGTTGCTGAACATATTTTGGGGTGTTTTTTGGCAGTAACCCATAACTGGATTTGACAATTCATGCCTAAAGTACAATGTGTGTGAAAAAATAACACAAAAAGTGACTACCTGAAAGATTGACAAAGAGCTAGTGCATGGAAAGTGTTAAAATACAACTCTTTGAAGCACCCTAGGGTGTGCCCTTTCTAAAAATATATGGTTTGATGGGGGTAAATTACTTTGGCCGGCTTCAAAAATGTCCCAAATAGGACATGGGTGCATGATGACGAAATGTGAAAATTCCAAGTTGGAAAACTGAAATGCGCACCCCCCAAATAAGGCCTTTTAGCCCCCAAATGACCCGACATACCTATACATGGGTGGTATCAATTTACTCAGAAGATGTTGCTGAACATATTTTGGGGTGTTTTTTGGCAGTAACCCATAACTGGATTTGACAATTCATGCCTAAAGTACAATGTGTGTGAAAAAATAACACAAAAAGTGACTACCTGAAAGTTTGACAAAGAGCTAGTGCATGGAAAGTGTTAAAATACAACTCTTTGAAGCACCCTAGGGTGTGCCCTTTCTAAAAATATATGGTTTGATGGGGGTAAATTACTTTGGCCGGCTTCAAAAATGTCCCAAATAGGACATGGGTGCATGATGACGAAATGTGAAAATTCCAAGTTGGAAAACTGAAATGCGCACCCCCCAAATAAGGCCTTTTAGCCCCCAAATGACCCGACATACCTATACATGGGTGGTATCAATTTACTCAGAAGATGTTGCTGAACATATTTTGGGGTGTTTTTTGGCAGTAACCCATAACTGGATTTGACAATTCATGCCTAAAGTACAATGTGTGTGAAAAAATAACACAAAAAGTGACTACCTGAAAGTTTGACAAAGAGCTAGTGCATGGAAAGTGTTAAAATACAACTCTTTGAAGCACCCTAGGGTGTGCCCTTTCTAAAAATATATGGTTTGATGGGGTAAATTACTTTGGCCGGCTTCAAAAATGTCCCAAATAGGACATGGGTGCATGATGACGAAATGTGAAAATTCCAAGTTGGAAAACTGAAATGCGCACCCCCCAAATAAGGCCTATTAGCCCCCAAATGACCCAACATACCTATACTTGGGTGGTATCAATTTACTCAGAAGATGTTGCTGAACATATTTTGGGGTGCTTTTTGGCAGTAAACCTTAAAGTTCACAGTACATGTATTCTTAAATTGCGTTCAAAAAAAAAAATCACCAAAATTTTTTTTTTTTTCCAAACTTTGGCATAGATTTGTGGTAAAATGGTTTGCATGGAAAGAGTCAAAATACCCCAAGTTTAATACCTTGATTTGTGTACTTTAAAAAAATATGTATATGTGGAGGGTTATTCAGGAATTAGTGACAGATATCAGTGTTACAATGTCACTATCACTAGTTTTGAAAATAAACTCTTTGGAAATGGCAAAGTGCTACTTGCACTTATTGTTGCATAAAATAAGGAAAAAAGCGAGGAATATGTAAACATTGGGTATTGCTAAACTCAGTACTAAATTTAGAAACTACTAAGGAATAAAAAAATTTTGACGGTTGTTGATACATAAGAAATTTTGGGGGTCAAAGTTCGAAAAAGTGGTGTTTTTTCAATTTTTGTGTCATATTTCACAATATTTTTTATAGTAAATTATATGAAATGATGAAAAAAATGGTATCTTTATAAAGTCCATTTAGTGACGAGAAAAACAGTGTAAAATATGTGTGGGTTACATAAACGAGTAAGAGGAAAATTTGACGTAAACACTAAGAGCGCAGAAACGTAAAAACAGCTGCGGTCACGAACGGACGGATTTGTGTAAAACCGCCCGGTCACTAAGGGGTTAACCATTACTTCTCTATTGGATAACTTCACTGCCACCGAAGACTGCCAAATTGCGGCGATCTGAGATAAACTGCACTGTATTTCCCTGTCCATTTGACAGTATTTGGCGAATTAACAAATTTCTGAATAAACAAAGCCACAAAATTTGTTTTATTTAATATTGTAACATTTGAAACTTGAGGTGTGAACTTAACGATTAAATATAGAGTAAAATAGCAATTTTGCATTTTTTTACTCGGAGATAAAATATTAAGTAATGTTAATTTGCTAATTTTTCATGTATTGGTTTATACTTTACAGAAATATTGCTGGGTGAAAGGTTCTAAACTCTAGATGGTGTACCCTATCTCACACAACAATTTTCCATGGGATCTTCATTATTAGAATAAAGGCAGAAATGGCGTGTGTGTCATGATAAAATCGGTGGCGAGTTCCCAGTCAGATCTCCTATTTATGGAGATTTGTAGTGCGCATAATGAGATTATCAGCAATGCAGCTTCCGAAAAATACCACCAGAATATCAAAATATCTGTATGTGACATAGTACCTATGTCTGGAAATTATCGGTAACACCTTGTATCTGTATGTGCTGCATAATGCCTGTGTATGGGAATTACAGTAACACCTTGTATCTGTATGTGCTGCATAATGCCTTTGTATGGAAATTACAGTAACACCTTTGTATCTGTATGTGCTGCATAATGCCTGTGTATGGGAATTACAGTAACACCTTGTATCTGTATGTGCTGCATAATGCCTGTGTATGGAAATTACAGTAACACCTTGTATCTGTATGTGCCGCATAATGCCTGTGTATGGAAATTACAGTAACACCTTGTATCTGTATGTGCCGCATAACGCCTGTGTATGGGAATTACAGTAACACCTTGTATCTGTATGTGCCGCATAACGCCTGTGTATGGAAATTACAGTAACACCTTGTATCTGTATGTGCTGCATAATGCCTGTGTATGGGAATTACAGTAACACCTTGTATCTGTATGTGCCGCATAACGCCTGTGTATGGGAATTACAGTAACACCTTGTATCTGTATGTGCCGCATAACGCCTGTGTATGGAAATTACAGTAACACCTTGTATCTGTATGTGCTGCATAATGCCTGTGTATGGGAATTACAGTAACACCTTGTATCTGTATGTGCTGCATAATGCCTGTGTATGGAAATTACAGTAACAACTTGTATCTGTATGTGCTGCATAATGCATGTGTATGTAAATTACAGTAACACCTTGTATCTGTATGTGCTGCATAATGCCTGTGTATGGAAATTACAGCAACACCTTGTATTTGTATGTGCTGCATAATGCCTGTGTATGGACATTACAGTAACACCTTGTATCTGTATGTGCTGCATAATGCCTGTGTATGGAAATTACAGTAACAACTTGTATCTGTATGTGCTGCATAATGCATGTGTATGTAAATTACAGTAACACCTTGTATCTGTATGTGCTGCATAATGCCTGTGTATGGAAATTACAGTAACACCTTGTATTTGTATGTGCTGCATAATGCCTGTGTATGGACATTACAGTAACACCTTGTATCTGTATGTGCTGCATAATGCCTGTGTATGGAAATTACAGCAACACCTTGTATCTGTATGTGCTGCATAATGCCTGTGTATGGAAATTACAGTAACACCTTGTATCTGTATGTGCTGCATAATGCCTGTGTATGGAAATTACAGCAACACCTTGTATTTGTATGTGCTGCATAATGCCTGTGTATGGACATTACAGTAACACCTTGTATCTGTATGTGCTGCATAATGCCTGTGTATGGAAATTACAGCAACACCATGTATCTGTACTGTACAGGGATAATCGACAATTACTGTATAATCCCTTGAATCTTACCCTTGTACAGCAGTGAGTGACCCCAGAGCTCTCCCTGTATTCTGCTCCCTCCCTGACTGTTTCAATACAGCAGTAAAGTTTCTTGAGCTTTTTATTGCAAATAGGGTGAGGGCTCCCGTTGTAGCTTCTTTACAGTAATACAGGTTGACAGGAGTGCGACAGTGACTTTCATTTCTCCACAGGCCGCACACTAACCAATGCAAAATGAGTTTTACATGCCAATTGCAAAACAAAATCAAGATAACCCCTTATTGGTAGTGAAATAGAAGAGGTTTAGTTTTCGTGAGCGAATCTTATGTAAAATCGGAGGACCTGTCTTTGGGAGGGTTACTGCACTTTGTATTCAATTGGGATGTATATGACATCATTGCATGTGCAGGTGGTTCTCGCCATCCTGAATTCCTCTTTTCATTATTACGCCGACATGTACATGCAGGATTTAATTGTGTAAACTTCTGGTGGGACACAAAGAGCCGACACTCATTTACACCAATGTCATCTATTTGAACCGTCATGTTCCATTTTTTTCTAAGACTGGAGCCCTGGAAATAATGAATTTTCCTCGGAGGGAGGAAAAACCCCACAAATTCATCTAAGAAAAGATGAAAGGAAATCCGAAAAACAATAGGAGCTCGGTTTTTGAGAGCAGATGAGAAACGCATGGCCCACTTTGTCGACAGCCAGCCCTGATTCATCTTAAATCCCACATCCTATTTGACCTTTGGCCTTCTCTTCTATCCGGGACACCCCGGTAGCTTTCAATTACGTTACTATTTTAAGGGCTGCTACGTTTCCGAGCGGCCGCTTCTCCTGCTACTTTTCTTCGACGACACCGTTCTGGCAACCTGTGACTCGAGATGATAGGTATTACATGGCTAATTAGGCTGGGGGGAAAAAAGAGACACAAAGTCTGTCTAGTTCAATCCAAGTTTAAAGCGCCTAATATCACTGATCTAGAAGGCAACGAAAATACTCGAATTTATCCTTCAGGGGTAAAGCAGTCCCTCTCGGCTCAGCCTGATTCTTGCTGATGAACATTATTTAAACTGGAAGTAATCCCTATAAGCTCCTTATGGCTCATTGGCTGCCGAGAGGGATCGGCCCTTCATTTTAAACATATTGTCTAAATATCACTAAACAACGTAATTTGGCAAGGAATTATTCATTATAAGAAAAAAATAAATCCAACGTGCTTGGTGTAGATATCTGGGCTTTTCACAAGCTTTCTACATGTAGAGGATAACATCGGCATTATTGTGTTTTATGATATGGGTATAAAGTTAAAGGGTCACTCTAATTAAAATGCCCCCCCCCTTATATGCTCTTAAATAATTGGACAGATGCTGCTCATCCCCGTCAGCTCAGGACTTAGGAAATGCGGAAGTCCCTGCAGCTTTTCTACGCAAATCGCGTTGTGTACAATGTGCAGATTGCATCGCTCGGAACTTGCGCACTTTTGTAGAACGTTGGATTGGAGCTGCACGTGCAGAACCAATCCATCAGCTGCTTCTCTCAAGACGCTCTCTATTGCAGGTGTTCTGAGAGAGGATGATGTCAGCACGCCGAGTGCGTTGACATCATCAGCGACCGATCTGATAAACGGCAGCCGGGAAATTCAAAATCCCAGCTGCCCAGATACGTGTTTGGGTGGAGGAAACTCCTCCACTCTCCATTTCACACAGGGTTTCCTGCCAAACCACAGGACAGGGGAGGAGCAGTCCACACTGTCTCACCACTTTATAACATTGAGGTGGTCAGGGTGTGTAGCATGTCCCTGTAAATCCCTTTTTGTTTGACTACATCTGCCCATTTATTCTTGCTCTTTAAAATGCGCCTTCTGCCTTCTCTTCTCTATAAGGAGTGTAAATTATTATGGTGCTTAATGTGGCCATTTAAGCTGTAAATCTCTTTATAATTTGAAAAAAGTAAGCTTAAAAGGTTAAAAAAAGAAACCATAAAGACAAATAGACAAATACAATCCGTTTTATAACACAGTAATGCTAAACACTTCAAGAAGCTGATACTTGGTTTAGGTGATTGAAATGCATATGGAGACGAGCTCTACAGTCGTCCAGGTATACACTCCGCTTGGCCTGAATGCTCCTTATCAAGGGCAAGAGCCAAAGGATCCACTTCCTAGCTAAGGCTGGGGTCAGACGAGCGCACTGTGTGCGCCCGTACTGACGTGCCTTCCGGCATCTGTCACAGCGTTGTGACACTGCGACGGGGCTGGCCACACACTGTTGCGCGTGTGACAGCGGCTATGCTTCATCCGTGCAGCAAGCCTCCCCGTCAAAGCGCTAGGACTCGCATTAATTGGGCTGTAAACCGCTATCCTAACTGCGCTCAGGGAGGTGGCCAGATGGGCATCAAACAGGCGTTGAGTTTCTTCCGCTCTTCAAAACGCTTGTCTGACCCCAGCCTTAATCCTCAGAAGGTTGGCCTACAGTTTTGTTTTCACCCACCGGGGGGTCCTAGTATCTCTTGAATGGAAAGTGACCTGTTAGGGAGAGGGGGGTAGTTGGTTTATTATGTCACCTCCTGCCAAATGCACATGGTATTCCACAGACGTCGCCATTTTGTCTCTTTGGAAACAATGGGAGGATATCATCAATCATCAATTTAAAAAGGGAGTCAAGTAATTACAGTTTGGTCCTGCACATTGTATGTCTGCATGAGACAGGAGTCGGCTGGCCAGGGGAAAAATTGCCCACTCGGGCCACTAACTCAGGGTGAGGGGCAAGTGACAACATAAGGTGCACTGAGCGGCCAATCCTCACAGCACTGCGGGAGAGAGGCTTCCATGGGAGTCATTAGATCATTTATATGACCGTCCATAAGGACTGTATTTGTATCACTTTAAAAGCTAAATTCCAAGCTTGGTGTTAACCTAACCAAAGCTAATATACACTTACCAACTCCATAGACCAGGGATCTCAAACTCTGCCACCCCCCCCCCCCAGATGTTCATGGCCTACAACTCCCAGAATTCTATGAATGCAATCGTTGGCCAAAGAATCGTGGGAGTTGTAGTTCAGAAACCTCTGGAGGGCCCAGAGTTTTGTGATCCCTGCCGTAGACTTTGATGGCTCTGGGAAGTTTATACCTCACTTGGAATCTAACCCCAAATGTTCTTACTATAGATTATTTTGAAGTAGTCATGCGCCATTCTTGCTTTCACATGATTACTTTTAAAAGCATGAAAGGCATGGGGTGAGGTGTACGTCTTCGCTTTCATTGCTGAAAGGTATATTTGCTTGCACATACACCTCAGGGCAAGACCCTCCATCCCTCCCCTGGGCTGTTGACATTACATGTTCGCAAAAATCTTGCTGGAAATCAAAGATGGCCGCCTAAACACTGCCGTACCTTCATGTTCATTCAAGCTGAACTCCCTGTAACTCGATTAGGGGGGAATTATGTCCGTCTACTGATTTTATTGTGTTAGTATATTGTGGAAGAAAAGCACCGTGCAAGTTTAAGCAAAACCATTTTAATAAAGCCATGTATAAATGAATGTTCCTTCCACACTATACACAGGAAAACGTACTTTCTGTAGAGATTCAGCGAGACGTACTTGCTGCTCCAGCAAACTAGGAAAGCATCACATCGGTACAGTGCTCATAAATCTCACCTCTCAAGGACAGGCACCTGTCTAATAAAGGTGCAATTATTCTCTCATTACCTTTAGAGTCCAAAAGCCTGTGATTTGCCGTTCTCTAAAGAGTTAAATAAATAATTACCCTGGCATTTGCTCCTGCTGCCCGACCTAGCATGATGTTCCTGAGGGACGCAAAGACTTTGTGAAAGTGAAGACACGGCAAGCTAAAACTAATTAAATTGCAGTAATTGGCGTTCACGGGGTACATCGTTTCCCTTCCGCAGGATCCTAATTACTCCCCCCCCCCATATAATTTGTAGATGGAATAGATGGGTATGATTTTTAATACGTGGGCAGTTTCACATAATTGATCGTTAGCGCGTGTTTGACAGGAGCGGGCTTTCTGAGTTTATAGGGTTCGTAGTGCTGGATATGACTTCATAGCCAGAGATTGGGGATTTTTCTTTGCCTTAAAGTTTGCGCATATGTGACTGAAAATGCCCTGACTCATATATATATATATACAGTTGTGTTCAAAATTATTCAACCCCCACTGAAATTGAGTGTTTTGGCCAGTTTGACATTGATTTTGATCATTCAGTCATCTTGCTTACAATTAAATCAAAGAGGCACGTGTAGGTCAGACAAATATAACATAAGATTTATAATGAAATAACCACAAATGTCTTTTCTGTGCTCACATCATTATCAGTTTTATTCAACCCCCAAGTGACATTCAATCTTAGTACTTAGTACAACATCCTTTTACAGTTATAACAGCTTTTAAACGTGAAGCATAGCTTGACACAAGTGTCTTGCAGCGATCTACGGGTATCTTCGCCCATTCGTCATGGGCAAAAGCCTCCAGTTCAGTCACATTCTTAGGCTTGCGCACTGCAACTGCTTTCTTTAAGTCCCACCAGAGGTTCTCAATCAGATTTAAGTCAGGTGACTGCGATGGCCACTCCAAAATGTTCCAGCCTTTAATCTGCAACCATGCTCTAGTGGACTTGGAGGTATGCTTGGGATCATTGTCCTGTTGAAAGGTCCAACGTCTCCCAAGCCTCAGGTTTGTGACGGACTGCATCACATTGTCATCCAATATCTCCTGGTACTGAAGAGAATTCATGGTACCTTGCACACGCTGAAGCTTCCCTGTACCTGCAGAAGCAAAACAGCCCCAAAGCATGATTGACCCGCCGCCATGCTTCACAGTAGGCAAGGTGTTCTTTTCTTTATAGGCCTTGTTCTTCCTCCTCCAAACATAGCGTTGATCCATGGGCCCAAACAGTCCTAATTTTGTTTCATCAGTCCACAGAACACTATCCCAAAACTTCTGTGGTTTGTCCACATGACTTTTGGCATACTGCAGTCGACTCTTCTTATTCTTTGGAGACAGCAAGGGGGTGCGCCTGGGAGTTCTGGCATGGAGGCCTTCATTACGCAGTGTGCGCCGTATTGTCTGAGCTGAAACTTCAGTACCCACATCTGACAAATCTTTTCTCAGTTCCTCAGCAGTCACACGGGGACTTTTCTCCACTCTACGCTTCAGGTAGCGCACAGCAGTCGAAGTCAGCATCTTCTTTCTGCCACGACCAGGTAGCGTTTCAACAGTGCCCTTTGCCTTGAATTTGCGAATGATGCTTCCTATGGTCTCTCTTGGTATGTTTAACATCTTTGCAATCTTCTTATAGCCATTGCCCTTCCTGTGAAGAGTAATCACCTCTTCTCTTGTCTTCCTGGACCATTCTCTTGACTTCACCATGTTTGTAACCACACCAGCAAATGTCTAGAAGGAGCTGAGTATCACAGTCATTTTAAAGCTGCCTAATTGGTGCTTATTATGCTTTATTGCTGCTCCGTGACATCCACAGGTGTTTTCAATACCTGATTGAAAACACTTGAATGAACCTCTGTTCTTCAGAGTGGTAGTCTTTAAGGGGTTGAATAATTGTGTCAATGAAGAATTCACAAAAGAAACATTTACTACTGTATTACAAACCCAATTAATGTCATTTTAGTTGCATATGGTTCTTTAAAAAGTCCTTGTAGGATTTCATTCTGAATACAATAACAAATGTACACTAAATTCCCTAAAACCCTTTAGAGCATTGGGGGTTGAATAATTTTGAACACAACTGTATATATATATATATATATATTTTATTTTATATCTCCCTTTTAGTCCTCCACCACAACCCTTGTAGATACTAATTTACCGTACGGGTCCAAGCATCCACTGCAACTGGTCATCATGCCTAGCTCCTGCTGATGAGGGTTCAACAAACCAGAAACAGCGCTGTCCTAGGAGTGGCTTTGACCAGTTGCATAAACCTTATCTCTGCTAGAAAGCCATTGTGTGGCATAGCATTGATTTTAGGGTTCTGTGTAATAACAGACCCAGGATGCATAAAAGTGAGAAAGCGGTCATTTGCATATCCTACCCAGAATTCCTTGCTGCATATGGGGATGTAGCACAGGAGCTCTGGTATGCAATTCTTTGAATTGCTATGATGTGCAAGTGGCTTCTGCAATAATAAACACACATTATATATATATATATATTATTATTATTGTCATTATTTATATAGCGCAACAGTTTTCGCAGCGCTTTACAATAGCCAAAGGGAACGAAATACATATAAACGGACATAGGATGGAAACAAGAGGTGTAGAGGGCCCTGCTCATAGGAGCTTACAATCTAGAGGGATTGGGGTTGAGGAAGACCAGAGGAATTGCACTAGATAGCAGGATCATTAGTGCCAGTGGTTTGGGAATGGTCGGGCCATAGAAGCGGCTTCAATCAAGTGTGAGTAGGTGAGCAGAGGGATGAGTTGCATCAGTGATGCGATTCGCTAATCTGAAGAGATGGGTTTTGAGGGATTTCTTGAAGGCCTGAAGGTCAGGGGAGAGTTTGATAGGGCGAGGCAAGTCATTCCACAGGACTGGTGCTGCCCTTGAGAAGTCTTGGAGGCAAGAGTTGGCTGTGCGTGTGTAGACCGATGACAGGTGGAGATCACCTGCTGAACGTAGTTGTCTAGATGGGACATGCTTGCAGAGTAACGAAGACATGTAGGGAGGGGTTGAGTGATTTGAACGCGAGCTTCAGTATTTTAAACTGTATCCTGAAATGTACAGGAAGCCAATGGAGGGACCGGCAGAGGGGGGAGGTACACTAGGTGCGTCTGGTGAGAAAAATAAGCCAGGCCCCTGCATTCATTACAGATTGCAAAGGGGCGACACGGGAGTTGGGGAGGCCAATAAGAAGCGAGTTGTAGTCAAGTCGTGAAATGACAAGAGCATGAACCAGCACTTTTGTGGTGTCTTGTGTCAGAAAGGGGCGGACACGGGCAATGTTTTTGAGTTGAAATAACAGGATTTGGTCTCTGTCTGGATGTGGGGAGAGAATGTTAGGTCAGAGTCAAAAGTGACTCCAAGGCAGCGAGCTTGGTGTGTTGGGCTAATGGGTGTTCCATTTACTCGTAGAGAGATAGGTGGTATTGGGTTCTTCTTGGAGGGAGGAATGACAAGAATTTCAGTTTAGGCAAGACTGAGTTTAAGGAGCGGGGAGCCATCCAATATATATATATTTTGGTTACATGTAATGGACAGAGTATGGTGGCTATGATTGCAAGACTGTCAGGGTTATTCAAAGAGATCTGACTTGTGGCCAAAAGGTAACGGAACAGTGAAATTCAGCGTACGGTTACCTTTCCTGGCCATTCGGCTATTCAGAGAGCAGGCAGTTCGCCAAATCTTGGCGAATTGCCTGCACATACGGTGCCTGTTCGAGGGCAGTGAATCCCCATAGAGAAGCAACGCTTCGTCTATTCAGAGAACACAAAACAGCAGGGAAAAGTTGCCGAATTGCCCTGCTGTTCGGTGGTTTCATTCGGGAGGTTTATTCAGGCAAATCCCATAGGCTTCAATGTTAAAAATATTCCCGTTTTAACTCAATATCTAATAAACCATTGATTATAATATTCTGCAGTAAAGAGTCTCTTTATTTATAGATTTTTCAGGATCTTTTAGGCATTTTTCGGGATTTTTTAGGAAAATATTTAATTTTTTTAAATGTTTTTTTCTTTTTTCTGTAACAGCCCTTTTTATTATCATTCATTGGATCTTATATGTAAATTTCAAACATTTTCATTCTGTAGTTTCTTTGCAAAGAGCGTTTCACTTTTCAAACATTCAAGCGTACCAGTTTTTTTTTCTTCACTCCATTCGTCTGCGGTGTCGGGTATTTCCGGCGGCTGCTCTGCGCTGTGATCGGCTCCTGCTCGGATTTCTCCGACGTGTTTGGTGGGGTTAATCCAGATGTTTTTGCGGGTTTCGATGAGCATTCGTCGGGTTTGCGGCGGGTTTTCACTGCACTACGGGGGCCCTGTTGTGCTTGCGGAAAACACCGCAGGGTCGCCGAAATGGGATCGCCAAATCGCACCGAATTGAACGAAAAGTCACCGAATGTGCGGTGACTTTTCGATTCTCTTTGAATAACACTGTGTATTTTGTAAAGACGAATTAAAGGGCCACTACCACCAAAAAAAAATGAAATGTTTCAATCGTGTTTATTTTCTTTTGCTGGTATCTTCCCTGGACTTTGTTTTACTCTAGTATATGTGTCACTGGGTGCATCCATTGTGTGATCTTTTGTGTTCTAAACTGCCACCACACAGTATCTTTCTATCACTTGTTCCTCACTATGTGGCTTTGGTCATAGAATGGAGTGAATGGGTCAATCACTGGCTCAAATCATTGTATTGTGTGGGATGTATTTAAAGGACATCACCAGGGGTAGATTAGAAATATTTTAAGATCCCAGTTGTGTCTCCTTCAGCTGCCATCTCTTATCTTGAGTAGCCTCTTTCTAAACATTCCCTCCTCCGTCTCATTAACCCTTTCACTGCTGAGGACGTGTGGGACACGTCCTCATTGACGCACGTTACATGCTGAGGACGTGCCCCACACGTCATCAGCTGTGCGGGACCCCCGGCGGAGATACTCACCTCTCTGTCCGGGGTCCCGCGGCGTTCTGACTTCAGCGTCCTCAGACGCTGAAGTCAAACTCCTCCCGGTGTAAATGACGTCATCGCGCCATGCGCGATGACTTAATTTCCAGGCAGCCCCCCGGGAATGCCGGGAGATAGCCTGGAAGGGAGGGGGGATCCGTTCAGGAAGGAGCAGCGCTAAAAGCCAGGCACCGCTTAAAAGGGGAGAGTCTCCCCTTTTAAGCGGTGCCTGGCTTTAACCCCTCAAGCGCCGGGTTGCACTTCAGCGCCTTGCGGCGCCGAAGTGCAGCCTGGCTCCGGTGGGGGCCGCCATCTTGGATCTCCCCTCGCTGCCTGACGTCATCACGCATAGCGTGATGACGTCAGATAGCCGGGGAACCCCTAGCTGCCTGGGGATTTCCCAAGGAAATCCCCTGGTGGAGATAGGGGGTTCTTGCGAACCCCGATATCTCCAGAACCGTGGCAGATAGGGGTTCATGGAGGGTGTCATTTGAAAGGCCTGAGCATTGCCTTTCGAACGATACCCAACATGACTAGGTACAAAGTAAAATAAATAGTAATAATAATAATAAATAAATAAAAAACATGTTTTTTTTTTGTGTGTTGTTTTTATTAATGCAGCAATATTGTTCACATTTCAATTATAATGTGAACAATGATGCTGCACTAATGATTTTTTTCTATGGGGTGCGTTTGCTAAAAATCCCGTAATTCCCCCCACAAAATGTAACAAGTCCCCATTTCTAATTTTTGTACAAGCGCACCCCATAGAAAACATAACCGCAAACGCTCATGTGCTAAAATGTGAAAAAAAAACACTTTACACACTGCAGATGATTAAAAATTCAATTTTTATTGTATTTTTTGTTATAATCTACAGGCAGGACATGACGTATACATATAAAAATGACATATTATGAATCTGCCGAGTCTGCCGGAAAGAACGATATATAATATGTCTGGGTCATTTATTAAAATGTGGCTTCAAATCGCGTTTAAACATGATGAGCGAAAGCGGTAAAAATGAGTTCAGCACACAGCGGTGAAATGCCTCAGCAGTGAAGGGGTTAATTGTTAAACACTGTATAAGATAAAGCACAGCCACAAAGTAAAATGTTTGCACAGATTTTAATGTCATGGAAAATATCCACAAAGGGGAAACCGGAGATAAAGAAACTTACATTTATTTCTCCTTTTTACATGCAATTGCTTCAAACAAAGAAAAAACCAGCAGCGTGTGTTTTATAAAGTGGTTTTATTTTTAATGCACAAGTAGAAGTGTCCTTGGGCAAGACACCTAACGGTACAGACTCGCCACCCAGGACATACTTGAAAACGAGAGAAATCTCAATGTATCCTTTCTGGTAAAATCCTCTCTCTCTCAAAAAAAAAAAGAAGTAATCTTGTTACAGCTTATGTATGTTGTAGTGTCCCTTTAAGGACAATTTACTGCCCAGTGAGCAGGTTACATACTATTCAGAAGTGGCTATATTTAAGTAAAGGTTTTTAGCCTGGGTTCACACCTCATCGTTCCTGCACCCTGTAAAACGCTGAGACACGGAAATCCCATGATTTCCTATGGGGCCCGTTCACACCTGGGCGTTTTTCAGCGCGCAGGAACGCGCTGTAAAACGTCCTACGCCCAAAGAAGTACGGGAGCTTCTTTGGGGCGTATTTGCAGTGCGTTCACTCTGCAGTCTATGGCCGTGAACGCGCTGCAATGCCCGTCCATGCATTTTTAACGTTTGCGCAATACGCGCGTATTGCGCGCATAAAAAAATGCGCAGGTGTGAACCCAGCCTTACAGCATCTTCCCTGCCTGCTCCGTGGTCTCCTCATAGGCAGGGAAGACGTCAGCCGTGAATGCAGCGGAGCCACGGGATTCCCTTCGGTGATGGACTTGTCCAGCCACAAGTAATGTGTTCTCTGATTGGGACTCCGTATCAGCCAATCCTGAATACCGTACAACCCGAGTCTGTTAGACAGCCCAAAAAAAAGGGATCAAGACATCCCAAACTAGTGGCATTTTGCATTTCATTATTTTATTGCTATTAAAGGGGTTATTCAAAGAACACCGAATTGGCCACGAAATTACACCGAACAATGAGTTTCCCCATACGGTGCAATTACGTAGCCATTCGGGTATTCAAAAAGCTGGCAATTCGCCCATTAATTGTCAGCGAAATACAGTGATCTTCAGCGACAGTGAACTCCTCATAGAAAAGTAATGGTTAATCTGTTCAGAGAACACCGAACAGCACCGAAATGTCAGGGAAGTGCTGATATTCGGTGGTTTCGTTCAACAGGTTTAATCCAGTAAATCCCTTAGGTTTAAATGTAAAGAAAAAAAATCCCCTTTTTATTAATTATTTAATCAACCGTTTCTTCATTTCATTTGCAGCAAATAGTCTCTTCATTTTCTTAGGATTTTTTTTGGCATTTTTCTGGATTTTTTTTTTTTATTCATAGGACCTTATATACAGTATTATTTCCAGGCATTTTCATGCAGTATTTTTTTTTAACTCCTTTTAAAAGCTGCAATGTTTTTTTTTTTTTTTAAAACCCGTTTTGCGGCTTTTAAACCCCTGTTCTGCGTTTTGTTTCGGCAGCTGGTCGCCAGATGCATTTGGTGGTTTTTTGGCTGTTTATCGATTTGTTCGCCGTTTTTTCGATTCAGTAGGTTTTTCAATTCATTCAGTGGGTTGATTCGCCACACTTCGTGGACCCTGCGGTGAATGCTGAATTCACCACGCCGAAGTGTGGTGAACTGGAGAGCGCCGAAATGTCTGTGACAAAACCCCTTAAATTTAGAATTGCTTCAGTTTTTTTGGATCTCCCCCTTTGATCCAGGCTCAACAAGCTATAAAATTCTAAACCTCATCACAAGCGATTTAAATTATGTATCCGTAATTAACATGCATAGAGAAATCTTTATACACAAGCGTCTCCTGGTCATCATGCTCCTAGAAATAACAATGGTGACAAGCCCGCTCAAATTCTGTTTTCTTCCCATATTTAGAACCTAAAACACTATAAAAGCTCATCCTTTGGGCGTTCTTAATGATTTGCCGTTTGCTCTTCCCCGTGTACAGTTACTGATGCACGGCGCACACAGAGAGGCGCTATACACACCCTATGTACCAGCCCTTTTCTCCGGCATTGATTCATATATCTACATTACGTCCTGGAAATGAGCCGACACGCTGCAGGGAGACGGGCTCATTCAGATTGATGCTCTCATTTTCTGACAGGTGCTCGCAGGAGTCAGAACATCTGATTGAGAAAATAAAGAAACACGTCGCTGGCTTTTCTTTCTGTCGCTGGATGTAGTTACTGTAGAAATGCTAACAGGTTCTCAAGTGAAACGCGTAGGGGAACCAGGCCTACCTAAGTGAATTTTATATGTTAAAACAAGCTTTTTTTCTAGTTTACATCCATTTATTTCAAACCGTTAACGCATGCATCTTGCTTGCCAGTTACGTCACCGGATCCTGCTTCTGCCCAGTTGCATAGCAGTGCATGGCAGAATCGGAAACCTCCAGCCAATAACCGCTCAAACCACTATTCCAAACTTGCCGCAGGCTTTGATTGTGGGTTGGCAATAGCGGCTGCTACAGGACAGTGACACCATAATTGTCCTTATATTTTAACACCTCCTTTACAATGAAATCCTGCAGGCAGGTTCTTCTCATCCATTTTTTATTATTATTTATTAAGCACCAACACATTCCGCAGCGCTGTACAAGGTGCAATGGGTAAAGACAGGACAATTCTGCAATACATACAGGAGACAGGTCAGTATTGCTGCCAGTAGATACAGGAGGGCAAGAGGACCCTATTCCCGTGGGAATTTACAATCTAGATGTGAGGGGATTAGAAACAGGAGGGGGGGACTGCAGTGATGAGCTGATGCAGGGAGAGGTGAGGACTGTTTTTGGGTCGGTCGGATGTCTTGTTATGGAGTCGGGTGGTAGGCTTCCCTAAACAGAAGGGTCTTTAGCAAGGCTCGAGTCGAGCGGGAACGGCGTTCCCGCACTTCTCCCGCTGCGGGAACGCAGCGTTCCCGCTGTGGCCCGAGCCCAAAACGCTGGAGCAGGCCGCTGCCGCACATTGCCGGCGGCCGCGTGCTTCCTGCTAGATCGGCCGCTGACCGGAAGTGCAGCTGCTCTCCTGGCTGTTTCATCGATCCCAGGCGAGCGGCTGCACTTCTTGTTAGCCGCCATTCTAGCAGGAAGCACGCGGCCGCCGGCAGTGTGCGGCAGAGGTGAGCTGGCGGCAATAATCTCCATGAGAGCTGGGGGCAGTATCCATGAGAGCTGGGGGCAGTATCCATGACACCTGGGGGCAGTATCCATGACACCTGGGGGCAGTATCCATGACACCTGGGGGCAGTATCCATGACACCTGGGGGCAGTATCCATGACACCTGGGGGCAATATCCATGACAACTAGGGGGCAGTATCCGTGAGACCTGGGGGCAGTATCCGTGAGGCCTGGGGGCAGTATCCGTGAGGCCTGGGGGCAGTATCCGTGAGACCTGGGGGCATTATCCGTGAGACCCTGGGGCATTATCCGTGATACCTGGGGGGCATTATCCATGAGAGCAGGGGGGCAAAATCCAGGAGACCCTGGGAGCATTATCCAGGAGACCCTGGGGGCAATATCCAGGAGACCCTGGGGGCATTATCCATGAGACCCTGGGGGCATTATCCATGAGACCCTGGGGGCATTATCCATGAGAGCTGGGACATATCCATGAGAGCTTGGGCATTATCCATGAGAGCTGGGGGGCATATCCATGAGAGCTGGGGGGCATATCCATGAGTGCTGGGGCATTATCCATGAGAGCTGGGGGCACTATCCATGAGACCCTGGGGCATTATCCATGAGACCCTGGGGCATTATCCATGAGACCGGGGGCATTATCCATGAGAGCGGGGGCATATATCCATGAGACGCGGGGGCATATATCCATGAGACGCGGGGGCATATATCCATGAGACCTGGGGGCATATATCCATGAGACTTGGGGGCATATATCCATGAGAGCTGGGGGCATTATCCATGAGAGCTGGGGGCATTATCCATGAGAGCTGGGGGGCATATCCATGAGAGCTGGGGGGCATATCCATGAGAGCTGGGGGGCATATCCATGAGAGCTGAGGGGCATATCCATGAGAGCTGGGGGGCATATCCATGAGTGCTGGGGCATTATCCATGAGAGCTGGGGGCACTATCCATGAGACCCTGGGGCATTATCCATGAGACCCTGAGGCATTATCCATGAGACCCTGGGGCATTATCCATGAGACCCTGGGGCATTATCCATGAGACCCTGGGGCATTATCCATGAGACCGGGGGCATTATCCATGAGAGCGGGGGCATATATCCATGAGACTTGGGGGCATATATCCATGAGACTTGGGGCATATATCCATGAGACTTGGGGGCATATATCCATGAGACCTGGGGGCATATATCCATGAGACCCTGGGGCATATCCATGAGAGCTGGGGCATTATCCATGAGAGCTGGGGGGCATTATCCATGAGAGCTGGGGGGCATTATCCATGAGAGCTGGGGGGCATTATCCATGAGAGCTGGGGGACATATCCATGAGAGCTGGGGGGCATATCCATGA
This sequence comes from Leptobrachium leishanense, assembly GCA_009667805.1. Taxonomy (NCBI): domain Eukaryota; kingdom Metazoa; phylum Chordata; class Amphibia; order Anura; family Megophryidae; genus Leptobrachium; species Leptobrachium leishanense. Next base: position 421,548,487 of record CM019064.1, on the reverse strand, counting down.
GATCTGGGGCATTATCCATGAGAGCTGGGGCATTATCCATGAGAGCTGGGGCATAGCCATGAGAGCTGGGGGCAATTATACCCATGTGAACTGGGGGAAATTATATCCATGTGAACTGGGGAAAATATATTCATATAACCACCAGTGCTGTGCATATTATTCTTGGGGTTCGTGCTGTGTATATTATTCTGGGGGCTCAGTGCTGTGTATATTATTCTGGAAGCTCAGTGCTGTGCATATTATTCTGGGGGCTCAGTGCCGTGTATATTATTATGGGGGCTCAGTGCTGTGCATATTATTCTTGGGGCTCAGTGCTGTGCATATTATTCTGGGGGCTCAGTGCTGTGTATATTATTCTGGGGGTCCAGTGCCGTGTATATTATTCTGGGGGCTCAGTGCTGTGTATATTATTCTGGGGGTCCAGTGCCGTGTATATTATTCTGGGGGCTCAGCGCTGTGTATATTATTCTGGGGGTCCAGTGCTGTGCATATTATTCTGGGGGTCCAGTGCCTGTGTTTATTATTCTGGGGGGTCTGTGCCTGGATATATATATATATATATATATATGTATGTGATATATATATATATTATATATAAAACGCGTTAGTCCAGTTGCCACAATCACGAGTATACCTGTACGTAGTGATACCTTTCACTGATCAGTATAGTTTCCAGTTTACACTCTTGAAAGCTTGTCTTTTAAATGTAAAGTTAACCCAATAAAAATGGTATCACCGGCTCGTCCGGCTATACTCGTGATATATATAATTTTTCTTCAGGTAATAGGGGTTGTGGAATTCGTGGGTGAGTTCCCTCCCTTTTTTTCCCAGGACTTGACCCCTGGGAACGTTTAAATGAAGCCAGATTTGGGGACAGTCTGATATTGTGAGGAAGCGCGTTCCATAGGGTCGGCGCCGCACGAGTAAAGTCCTGCAGTCTGGCATGTGATGAGGTAATAATGGAGGATGCCAGGCGCAGGTCATTGTTGGATCGTAGGGGACGGGCTGGGGTGTATTTGGTGATTAGTGAGGACAGGTAGTGAGGAGCGGTGTTAGTGAGGGTTTTGTAGGTCAGGGTGAGTAGTTTAAATTTGATTCTGCTGTGGATGGGAACCAGTGCAGGGATTCACAGAGAGGAGCGGCGGAGACCTAGCAATGGGTGAACTGGATCCATAGGAGGATCGAGCCTTGCAGCTTTGAGCGCACTAACTGCGCTCAGCGAGGTAGCCACACGTTACATTTAGATAAAAAATCCCAGGTCCTCTATGTCACGGATCCCCCTTGGGTCTATGATACTGGTCCCTGTAGTGTAGACTGTATACTATCTACCCCTCCAATCCTTGGATGGTCAGTAGCACTATCTTCAGGGAACAGATCGTGAAGCACCCCGCCAGGATTAACAGACACCAGAATAGGAGGACACACTTAGCCAAGGTAGCAGGGATCTTATCACCAGGAGAGATGGTTAGCCGTATGCCAAGAGTGACACTTAAAGCAGGGTTGTCAGGAATAGCCAAGGTCATACACAGAGAGGGTTCTTTAAGGATAGCCTAAGTCATGCACGTAATCAGATCATAGACAGCACTAAGAGAATTAGAACCACGTCAGGGCAAAGAGTCTGCCTGAGCAGACTGACTTTAAACTCGGCGGCACCGTGTCATCAGGCCGCGCCCTGCCCCTTGGCCACCCATGTGACCGCCACGAGCGTGCATATCACTTGGCGCCTGGCCAGCGAGCAGCAAGGACAGCGCTGCTGGGTGCCAGGTCAGATCCTGGGCTCTGGACGTGTCACCTGGATGCACGGAACATCACGAACAAAAGAAACAAAATACTTCATTTAAATCGACATATAAGTACACTACCCAAGTGTAGGGAAAAGCCATGAAAAGGTGGTCTGATTCCTGGAAATCTAACCTTTCTAGAATCCTGTTTTTTCAGCTTTTAATATCTTGGCTCTTTATCATGCACTTGACATTTTCTATTATGCGCGCAGAAATATGCCCAGTGTTAGAAAAGATACATAAAGTCCATAAAACATCTAATTCCGATAGCTCGGTAAACTGAAACAGGACTGGAGGTCCCACGAGTGACATGGTCAGTTGGTTACATCTCCAGGGGGCGACCCTATGCATTTCAGGTCCAGGTAAGCACTTACTCAGAGGTGCCAGAGCTGTCAGACTTGTCTTCGGTGTAAAGAGAGACACCGAGCAGAGCCTGGCTTTAGGGCTGTGTTGGGATTCTGCAGTCGTGCTTTGCAATTCAATTTCTTTTATTCTGCCGAGGCCAACGATGAGAATCCTTCTTTATAGATGGCGAACTGAAGAAAATCCCAGTACGTTCTTATTGCTTTTCACAGTAAGTGTTCGCCTGCTTTAATTTTATGAAACTTTCCAAAATCTGCTTTTTGTTCACATTTTGAATTGTTTTATTAAAATGAAAGACCTTTTTGAATGGCTTGCAACAATACACAATCTGTCGCTATCAATCCATCATGTTCCTTACAAAATAGACCTACCACAGATCAGAATCTAGAGTCTCCTCAATGTTATGGAGACCAGCATGGCAGCAGCTTATGTCTTCTTTTGACCCAGTACATGAACTTCAAAGGCTGTAGCCTTCGAGTGTGGACTCCTTTTTGACTCGGCTTTTGAGTGCCAGCCATTTATGTCAGTCTCTGGTTTGCCAAGGCTTAGAGAAGATCTTCTTTTCCTGGACGCTCTTTGGTGTTCCAGGGTAGGTCACCTCTTGTTCTCCTTAAATTAGAGCGCTTTAGATTGTTAAAGATACATAAGCACTGAACTTACCACCGAATTGCACCGACCGGTGTTCGGAGAGCTGACAATTCACCAAATACTGGCAAATTGGCAACGGAATACAATGCAGTTCACCTCAGATCTTCGGCGCAGTGAAATTGTCCCATAGAGAAGTAATGGTTAATTTATTCTGAGAATGCCAAACAGCACCGAAGTGTCAGTGAAATGCCCTGATTTTCGGTGTTTCAGTTCGACAGGTTTAAACAGGCGAATCCCATAGGATTCAATGGGGGAAAAAAAAATTAACCTTTTTTTTACTACTTTTTCTATTCAACCACTTATTCTTTTCAGCAAAAAGCTTTTTTATTTATTTATTTAGAATTTCATAGGTATTTTTCTGGATTATTTAGGCAAACTTTTGGATTCCCTTTTTTAATGGTGTAACAGACTTTTCTTGTTTTTTTTTATAGGATTTGCTTTATTATTTCCACACATTTTCATGCATTTTTATTGTTTTAAACACTTTTTTAAAAAATTGCTCCATTGAGTTCCGTATGTCCCCCCCCCCCCCCGCTCGGCGGCTGATCTGCTATTTTCAGCAGTCTTCGTTGGCTCCTTGTTCGGCACACTTCGGGGACCCTGCAGTAAATAGTGAATTCACTCCAGATTTGGCGAACTGAAATTGCCGAAGTGCACTGAACGAAAGAACACCGAAACTTCCCTGAAATTTTGGTGCTCTTTGAATAACCATCAAAGTGTGGGAGATCTCTGAGTAAGTCTATGTAGACAAAATGCGTTGAGTTTGAATTTTTAGTGCTGTTGTATGCAATTTTATGACGTTGAAGCAGAAGGTGTTCCAGCTGCTACTTTCTCGAAGGGAAGGGAAGATCGGAGACTTACAGGTCTATTCAAAGAGAGGTGAAACTCAGGAGAATGACTGAGAAAGTGACAATTCAAGGTCAAGATAGCCAAACCAGAAAATTCTCCTATTTATCTCCCTTTTCAAATCGGCTATTTGGTCTGGATTGTTTTCCTGCCAGTTCTCACCTGGTTTTCACCTCTCTCTAAATAACCCTTGGGTCCCATAGTATCCCACTGCATTTGTTGTCTGACGCTCACTTTTTTTTGTGCGTTTGAGTTGTTCTGCAGCAAAGTGCTGTTCTACTTTCTGTCCCTGCTGTTTTGTATAAATTCTTCCACAATTTGTTACTTTTAATATACTGTCATGACGCGTTGGAGACATCCAGGGAGCTTTTTCTTACGATACTTGTTACAGTCCTTTTCTGATAGTGGTATCATATGTTGTGTATACCTTGAAATGGGCTGTTGGATGCTCAGATTCTAAACCATGGTGGCTTGGACAGAAGGCAGGGCCGGATTTATAATGAGGCAGAGTAGCCATGTGCCTACAGATGTCTGTAACCAGGAGAGCCTTGCTCTGTAAAAAAACAAAACTTTTTTTTTAAATCTATTTTTATTTTTACAGTCATTTAGACCACTGTATCTCTGGAACCCTAAGGGCTAGAGGGACATATGAGGTATCATTGGAAAGGGCAGATTATGACCAAATATAACCAGGTTAGATTTATGTAAAAATAAAATAATATTTTTCTCTTTTTTTCCTTTTTCAATCGCAGCACTATTATTCAGTTTACAATTATAAGGTGGACAGTGATGCTGCAATAACACACCTTCTCATTTACCACACTGCCAGCAAGTTGGAGCTGATGATGCAATTAGGGCTGAAACAACTAATCGATTAATGAGAATAATCGATAATGAAAAATAGTTGACGATTAATCAGTCATGTAAAGCTCACATTGCTTAGAGTTTCACTCAGTTAAACATTATTAAGCTCAGATACTACTTTGGATCTGATTGGAAAGACGTGTTGCTGCTTTACTCACCTACCACCCAACTCACTGACACAACCATCAATCACTCTCACCTTACAGTCCTCTCCTCCTGTTTCCAACCCCAACCCTCCTAGATTGTGAGTTCCTACGGGAATAGGGCCCTCATCTCCTCCTGTACTGTTTGTCAAATGTTGTTCAATGTATTGTAACCCTGTCTATACTGTGTTTATTGTACAGCGCTGCGGAATATGCTGGCGCTTTGTAAATAAAGAATAATAATAATAATTTACTCCCTATGATTTAGTTCTAGGGTCATGGTGGAAATAAATAACTGAAAAAAAGTAAAAGCAAAATGTATAATTTTCTGTTCTATGGCAGAGGCAATATATGCTTTTATATATAGAACAAACAATGCCACTGCAGTAACTCAACTAAAGCAACAGATTCTGCCACTTCTTTTGATTTGAGCGCAGAGAGAAATTGGTTTTCAGTTTTTTTAAAATGTTTTTTTTTATTATTATTTTAGTTTGACCCAAGATGAAAATTTAATAAGTAATTTTGGCGTGTGTTTTTTTTTGAGGGGGTGAGGGGGGGGGTATAGGGGCATTCCACATTTGCATCCTCTGCTAACACCTGCAGGCTCCTGAAATGCAAATCCGGCCCTGACAGCAGGACACCTCCAAAGGTCATGGTATGTTTGGAAGTGTAGAGTAAAGGTATATTGGTAAATATCGAAAACATTCACCCCAAGCATCTCGTCCTGCCTTAGGGTAACGGCACCAGCTACACAGCGAAGTGTTACATTATTCTATGTACTGAATTCCCTCGCGGCCATGATGATCAATCTTCACATCCATAATCTAGTGCAGTCTGCGTCACTCGATATACAGTCAATACATCTTCATTTTGCATAGTTTGGAAAACCAGTAAGAATCCTCTTTGGGTATTGTTTCTTATTTCCCCGTCTGGCGAGTTCCTAATATGTGATGTACGTTCGTTTATTTCCCACATGTTTTATATTGAAAGAATGATTTGTTCTGTGAAATACATTTTTTTCCCTTAAAATCCCTTTTTTATGAAAATCTTCAATCCTCATACTTTTTGTCATTTCTGAGCTGACATGTGAAAATAAAATTAGTTTTGCTGAAAAATACTTTTTTTATTTTTTAAAAAAAACTCCACACTCTACATTCTTTTTCATCCAGTCCTTATTTGTTGATTTTGAGATCACAGACATGTCGCAAAGCTGTACTCTTGGTCACCTCTTAATGACTACAATAGAGGAGAGCATTATTACGGATTTAAAGCGGAATTGTCATTCTTTGAGGGTGATCGAAATGGGAACTGTCAACACCAAATAAGTGACAGTTCAGTTTTTAGTAAAGGATAAGGGAACCCAGCACGCCAATCAGTACAAAGACCAGTTGATAAGTAAAAATACCAGTTTGGTACAAGATGGAATATTCATTGTGTTAATGATTCAAGTAAGATTATTAAAAAGCATTCCATGAACTTATATTACTGCTAATTTACCATTTGTATTCAGTGTATGAGGATGGTAAGCACAGGGGATACCATTTGCTGCTCAGTGATTGCCGTATTCAGTCTGCATTTCCCCAAGTTGATCCTTAAAATCTGGCCTGGTTGAGGGTCCTGAGGACAGGTTTGAGAAACACTGGTCTAGAAAATATGTTATAGGTAGATCTGTAGAAACATCTGACAGGGCCTCCAGTGGTCATATCCACCTTCTCTCAGAAACCCAAGACTGAGTATGCTGTCTCTACATCCCCATAGTGCACCATATTGTCTGCATCCGTAGCGTTATCTTCCTGTTCCGTGCCATTATCTCCAGTATGCCCCATCCGTCAGTAGTTGTAATGTACAATATGTAAAAACAACAATTGCAGTGTGGTCACATTAATAGTTTGTTATGCCCTCTTTCATCTTCTTTCTCTCACAATCCAACGCCAGAAGCCATGTTGTCCACCTCACAGCGCCGGCATTTCTTCATCCAATGGGGTTGCCCAGCCATGAAGAGCAATTGTGACATCTATTTTGGTTATACAGGACAGAAGTCCACTTTTGCATAGGCCAGATCATGTTACGTGGTCACGAGGAAGCTACGGCTGGGATTGGTATCTTAGTGATATTGGTTTTTTGGCTCTTCATATTTCTTTGAAGCAATTTACCTGGCCAACATGATTAACTTTACACCATATCGGAAAATATTTTAATTGATGACCCTCATTACAGTTCTACCAAGCCTGCATTTAATAATATGGTTCGGTGACTTGTTGCGAGGTTGTCTATAAGTATAATTAATGTGCCTTATTAACACTTAGTCCTGAGGCCATTTTTCTTTCCCATATAACCACACAATAGTGCGTCTTGTAAACTTTTGTTTAAATTTTTGTTTGGTTTCTTGCTCCTATTGCCAACCCCCTCTTGCAGAGTTTCTTCTTCTCGATGATCTGACCTGTGTCATTCTTTGGTGAAATCTTTGTAACATGTGCTTTGGATGCCATGGCTACATTTAGAAAAGTTGAAAAAAAATCCCTATTCATTGAACTGAAATTGGATTTTCTGGAGTGACCTATGATTAGATTAGGAAGATACTCTGTCACAAAGCTCCGATAATGTTCTATGGCAATACTTTATGGTTACAGTAGGGAGTCTATCAGTGCTCATCCGGACATAATCGTTCTGCTGGAGAAAGCCGCAGCTGAATTACAACTCTTAGAAATCACTATAGCGCAGCCACATTGGGTGGTCCCAGGGTCTTTATACATATGTTTTATCCCTGTATGTCAGACGTCATGGCCCTCCCAGATGTTTTGAATTTACATAACCCATGATGCTTAGCCTCTCGGGTGGGCTCAGCCTCATGGGAAATGTAATTCCAAAACAGCTGGAGGGACAAGGTTACTGACCCCTGATTTATGTTATGAGGTCTACCCATAAATCTTCAATTGCTGAGCCAGTAATAGGGAGACCCTGATGGATTGAATTCTGAGCGAACTCTCAGCTGTTGGCGGCATCTCTTACCTATATAAGCATTTCGACTTGTAATTTGCGGGTGCTGATAGCATTGTAAGATCCAATGTATGCAGTTTTGCCAGTGGAAGGATGCTGGGAGTTATTTGCTTGCAGCAAGAGGAGGCACTTCACCTTTTATTTTCGTGGGCCAAGTGATATAGCACTTAGCTCAGGGTTCTCCGTTAATTTTACCTTCTCAATGAGAATAAGAAACAACCTTGGAATCACTCATTCTTCGGCTTCCAGCAATTTAAGACTACCTATGTGAAGTATAGGAAGCGGTAAATTACAGTATGCAGCAGCAACAGCCGATCCACGAGGGAAGTTTGAGGTTTGGGCTGGAATAGGACTGGAGCCGTTATGTTTGACGAGCTGGGTCAAACTTCTTAATGACTACTTCATCAATCATAACCGATTGGTCAGAATAGGGCTCCAAGATTTTGCAACTTGTCTGTTTTCACTCGCTCATAAAAATGTCAGTTGCCCTTGAGGCATCTATAGCAATCGAAATTGACATTACGTTCTACCAGGTCAGAGGGCTAAGCCTAAGACCTTTCTTTGCGTGGATCCCCTCACCCGATTGATGTGCCTTTTTCTATAATCTAAGAACCGACTTTACCTATAGCTAAGATCACTTCCGTGGAGAAAGTTATAGTTTTTTTTTCGTTGTTTTGTTATGTGTCCTCTTTTATTTCTTTTGTACCCGTTTTGTTAACAGTCATTTTATATAACAGCCTCTTATGAATACCACCATGTCTTACCATGCCTACTACAGCCATACAGATTACTTATGTCTCCTGGATTATTGTCCAGCTTTATGATTGTAGAGGCTTCTACTGACTTCATGTGAAAATAAAGCCTTTTTGAACATAAAAGTATCAGTTGTCTGCTTTCATGGAATTGGAAGAGCGATGACACTCAGGATTAGGCACTTAGTGAACAGTCATCAATTTAATATCCTCCAAATGGGCCGAAATAGTTAGTATTACCAAACCCGTGAGTGGTACAAGGATGTGCGGCCATCTTTTGCGATCAATATCAAATGGAACTTCTTATCTTCCCTCCCTCTAAGACCTTGATTTCTGCGCCCATTTCCCGTCAGGTGAATGGTGCCACCATTATTTCTACCTCTCGGACTCGTTGCCTTGGGGTCCTCTTGGACTCCAATCTATCCTTTACTCCTCACATTCAGTCTCTAACCAAATATTGCTACTTCCACCTAAAAAACATTGCACGCATCTGTTCTTTTCTTAATCCAAACTCTACTAAAATGCTTGTCCAAGCTCTTATTATCTTGACTACTGTAACCTCCTTCTCTCTGGCCTTAAGAGATCCCAGATTCTCCCTCTGCAATCTGTAATAAGTGCCTGTGCCAGACTCATTCACCTCACCCCCGCACCTCTCACACCTCTCCCCTTTGTTATTCTCTACACTGGCTCCCTGTTACCTTTAGAATCCAATTCAAAATACTGGCGCTCACTTACAAAGCTCTCCATAACCGCGCCCCTGCCTACATCTCCTCCCTTATTAACCCCTTAAGGGCCGCTGACGTACCCTGTACGTCCTGTTCTCGGGTCTCCCTTAGACCCGCGGACGTACAGGGTACGTCACCGGCGCCAAATCCCCCTCCCGCCCGATACTCACCTCCCTCGTAGGATCCCACGGCGATCTGGCAGGGAGGAAGCCTGCCCATGTGATTTACATGGGCAGGCGAGGCTGATGACGTCGCCACGCTGCGTGGTGACGTCATCAGAAGGTGCCCCCATGTGTTTCAATGGAGGGGAGGGGCGGGCTCCTTCGGAGCCCTCTATCTCCCCAACCATTGAAGCTAGGGAGATGCCGTTTGCACCGCTGGAGAGGGGAGAGCCTCCCCTTTCCAGGGGTGTATGGCATTAACCATTTCGCCGCCGGATCACGTTGCGGCGCCAATTGGCGCCAAAACGTGATTCAAACCTGGAGGGGGGCTGACATCTTGGATGTCAGCCAAGCCTCCAGGTCCCCCCCCACCCACTGACAACCTCACCATATGTGTGAGGATGTCAGTGGGCCAGTTAACCCTCTAGCTGCCATGTAGAGATAAGGGGATCCTAAGGATCCCTTTATCTCCCGATCCATGGCAGCTAGATGGTCATATTTGCCATCATTTGAAAGGCCTGATTATGGCCTTTCAAATGATACCAAACATGACCAGGTTTGGTTTTAAAAAAAAATGTAAAAAAAAAATTTAATAAAAAAAAAATAATAAAAAAATTAAATAAAATAAAAAAATGTTTTTTTTTTAAAAGTTTTTTTTGTCTGGGGGGAGTTTAATTAAATAGGACCTAGGCTGTCATCTAAAAATAATTAGCACAAAATGGTCAGAATGAGCGCAGAGCACATAGGTGAACTGGTTCAGCAGTGAAAGGGTTAAAAGGTAAAAACATGTAAAAATTGGGTATTTCTATTCTCGGGATAAAATTTGGAAACTATTTAGCCGGGGTCTTTATTGGTGGTTATAGCTTTAGGGGATTAAATTACGAAAAAGTGTGTTTTTACCATTTTTTTCATCATATTTCATATTTTTTTTATATTAAATTATTGGATATGATGGAAATAATGGTATTTCTAGAAAGTCCTTTTAATGGCGGGAAAAAGGGTGTATAATATGTGTGGGTTGAATAAACGAGTAAGAGGAAAATTTGATCTAAACACGAGCAGCGCAGAAACGTAAAAACAGCAGCGGTCACTAAAGGACGGATTTGTGTAAAACCGCCCGGACACTAAGGGGTTAACAGGTACATCCCATCCCAGCCACTTCGCTCTGACCATGATCTGATGCAATCAGTTCCTCGTACCCGCATCCCCAACTCTCGCTTTCAGGACTTCTCCTGAGCTGCTCCCTTTCTGTGGAACTACTTCCCCCGCATCATTACACTCTCCCCATCTCTCCACTTCTTTAAGAAGTCTCTGAAAACACCATTACTTTAGAGAAGCCTATCCGCTCACTCCTTGATCTGCCCACTGTCATTTCTTGCTCCTCTTCCCATTTAGTCCTTCTGCAACCCGCCACTTCACTTACCCTGTTCACCCTCACCTAATGTGTCACCCCTCTCCTCTTAGATTGCAAGCTGTCAAGCAGGGTCCTCCCTCCTGTTCCGTGTGTGTAACATGTATGTATATTTGTTATTCTGTCTCACCCAGTGTACAGCGCTAAGGAATTTGTTGGCGCTTTATTAATATTTGTTACTGTAATATTGTATTGCTATAGATAGCACAATATCCCAACTCATACCACAAAAATAATATACTATAAATGCTCACAGTGATCTTAGTTACTAATTTTTTAAAAAAAAAAGAATATTTAAGCATTAAGTGCTAATGTCACCCCTCTATTTTTTCTTCTTCTAACAGTTCATGGGGAAAACCGACCAAGATTATTACACTTTGGATGACATGTTTGTTTCCAAAGCGGCGAATAAGGAAAGCGAAAACACGGAAGAGGAGCGAGAGAGGCAGCAAGCCATTGCAGAGCACAGGAGACTAGCTGCGAGGATGGAGAAATGTCCGTTTTGCTTTGATAACGCTGAGCTTCCAAAACACCTGATAGTTGCCATCGGTGTAAAGGTAGGTCCAAGACCATCATAGTTTTTATACAAGTTGCAATATTTTCCTTTTTTATCCATTTTTTTTCCCCCATCATCCGATCTTATAGGCGGCAGATGAGTCACAGCTGACTTTCTGAAATTTGTAGTTAATATCGGATCATACATATAGTACCTCCTTAGCTACTCATGCTTACTTTGTTTATGTACATTTAGAAAATATTATATATTTTTTCTTTTTTATCAATGTTTCCAACATTATTTTCCTGGTGGTTGGTTATATACACCTTGCAAAAGCTAAAGTGTGAATTTGTAAAAGGTAATTCAGGTACAGATTTTCTATTTGATATTATTTTGATTGGGCATGCCTTTTTCACCCAAATAGTCAGAAACTTTAGCTCATACAAAACAATTAAAATGCAACTCGTGCTCTGATCATGCCCATAGATAATCATTGCTTAAGCCCAACAGGCCAGGTTTGCAGGATATGTGAAGCACAGCACAGGTGATATGATTTGCTGCTCAGTGACTGCAGGATTCAGTCTGCATTTCCCCCAAGGTGATCTGCAAAATCTAGCCTGTTGGGGGTACTTGAGGACCGCGGTTGGAAACCACTGGCTTAAGGCAATCATATGTTGACAGCGTTGATATGGGCGCTGTGTGCCAATCTGACAGCAACGTCTGGGGCCTAAATGACTGGCGTCATCGAATTTGGGTGCGTCATTAATCACTATTATACTCGTTTTATGATGTCGTTTTAGTGCCTAATGACAATGTATAAACACAATAGGTTCTGACTACTCTGCTCAACGATAGGTTGGAACAGGACCTCACTCCAGGGATCACAAATATAGAAAAAAATAATAATAATAGGATCCAGCAAACAATTACAGAATAAAGTTATGGTCTCTATTTTGCAATTGTGTGCTGGATCCTTTTATTATTTTTTCTGTGGACAATCCATGATAGAATAATTAAGCTTTCACCAATAATGTCTTTATACTGAAATTTAACTGTAGCCCCATTTTTGTGAGGACAGAAAACACAAAAAAACAAATGCAACCCCCCGCCCCCCCTACAAAACGTCTTAAAATATATACAGTATATAATACCAGGAAAGAGCACTCCATATCAATGACCACCTTCTTCCATCATTTTCTGCAGCAAAAACAGGTTCAAAGAAAGACTGAGGGAATAATTGATGGGGATTCAGTACACAAAGTATGATCACATGCTGTTTGTATTATATATGTGTGTATATATACAGTATATATAACATTTATTTGAATATATTCAATTTAAAGAGCTGCATAATACACTTTACACAGGGGTGTTTGTCTTGATTCCATGACTTTTTAAGTCTGCTGCATTTGGCATAAGACAGCTGAAAAGTCGATTGAAACAAGACCTGATTGTTTTTATGTTTTAATTATATATATATCATATATATATATATATATATCAGGGCTCAAAATTTCAAGTCCCAAGCTACTAGCCAAGCCTTAAGAGTTACTCGTCACTAATTGCCCCACCTAACCCCTATCCTGCCCTGCCTGCCTCTGCATTTCCACTCGCCCTCATGTAATTTCCACTCGCCAAATGCGAGCAGGCGAGTGGAAATTTTGAGGCCTGTATATATATATATATATATATATGTGGATTGACTCTTTAATGCATAAAACTGAATTTACGGTTTTGTTTGCTTCCCCCTCCCCATTTAGTTGGTTAAAAAACATGTACTTTTTTGAGTACTTTAATCTAGAGCCAGGCGATAGCCTTGATTTTTCACGATTAAATTAAGTTTGTGGCCAACCTCTATTTTACTTTTGAGAACATCGAGGGATTTGTGGTTGTTTGTTTGCTTTTTGTTAACAGAGCATCTTAGCAATGGCATTTCAGAGCTGACCGGGCTCTGCTCTGCCAGTGCTCGGATAAATGCTCCGTCAATAATCCAGATCCCTCGATTTTCTTAAAAGTAAAATTTGAGATTGACCTGCGTCTCGATTTAACCACTTCGATGCGGAGGACGCGCTCAGCGCGTCCTCCGCATGGCTGCTGCTGTGCTGAGGACGCGCTGAGCGCGTCCTCACTTTGGGGTCAGCGTTCGGCCGAGTTCCGGCCGATCGCTGGCCCCCCCGGTGCGGGCTGTCAGCCCAGCATCCGGAACCGCCGCTGGTGAAATTAGGTGTCATCGCGGCAGCGCGATGACACCTAATTCAGGCCCCCCCCCCCGCATGTGCGGAGGAGGCGCCTGAAAGGGAGGGGGGGGAGGTCCTTCGGACCTCTCTCCCTCCCGATCGGCGGCGTTGCGGGGGTTAACCCAGGCACCATTTGGAAGGGCACAGCCTGCCCTTCCAAATGGTACCTGGCATTAACCCCTGGGGAGCTGGATCGCGAATCGGCGCTGAAAAGCGCCGGTTCGTGATCCTTTCCCGGAGCTGGCCGACATCTTGGATGTTGGCCAAGCCTCCGGGAACTCCCCCTGAGGACTGGCGTCATCGTGCATAGCACGATGACGCCAGTCCTGGAGTTAACCCCTAAATGCCACCAACGGTGGAGATAGGGAGTTCCAATGAACTCCCTATCTCCCGATCCGTGGCAGCTAGGGGTTAACGTTTGGTATTGTTGGATCGGCCAGAGCATGGCCGTTCCAACGATACCAAACACGAAAGTGAAAAAAGTTTGTAAAAAAAAATAAATAAATAAAATAAAAATAAAAAATATTTAAAAAAAAATAAACACTTTTTTTTTCTTTTTTTTGGTTTGTTAATGCAGCAATATTGTTCCCATTTCAATTATAATGTGAACAATGATGCTGCACTAACGATTTTTGTATGCGGTGCGTTTGTTAAAAATCGTGTAATTTTCCCCCAAAAAAAATGTAACGAGACCCCATCTCTAATTTTTTTAACAAGCGCACCCCATCCAAAATATAACCGCAATTGCTCGCATGTTAAAATGTGGAAAAAAAACACTTTACACGTTGTAAATTATTGAAAATTCATATTTTATTGCATTTTTTGTTATAATATACAGACAGGTCATGACGTATACATATAATAATGACATATTATGAATCTGCCGAGTCTGACGGAAAGAACGATATATAATATGTCTGGGTAATATACTAAAATAAGTCTTCAAAACGCGTTTAAACATGATGAGCAAAACCGGTAAAAATGACCTCAGCACAGAGGCGGGAAAAGCCTCAGCAGCGAAAGGGTTAATCGAAGAAATCGCCCAGCTCTATTTTTCTACTCACATTAACCTAAAAACCAAGTGGTGGAAGTAAAATCGTGATGCCTCTTTCATTTCGAATCGTTGCAATACCAGCGCGTTTCGCATCTCGTATGCAATGAAAGGGTTGGCAGAAGAAGAATAAAAGTAAACTTTTTCCATTCAGCTAATTTCCATGGGAATCTCGCAGAGGACAAAGAAAGTTACGGCTCGTGGTAAGTGCAGAGTACAACAAGGATTCCAGCAGGCAGGAGACAATAGAACGGGAATGGATGATTCAGAGACAAGGCAGCTTAATGTAATGTATTCTTCTCAAGCAGAAATGCCAGCTCGCTTGGGCATTGTCTCGGCACATTTTATAAACAGGCTACATTTACTTGCATTTTGGAAATCTCTCTCTCTCTGCTTCACGTATAAAAGGAACAGTATTGTCCCCAGGCGCGGGGGGGCGAGTGATGCTAAATTACAGGCAAATTGTATTTGTTTGTATCGAACCGTAGGAGGAAAGACCTCACGCTGGCACAGTTTATTGCCCCCAAGTCCCATACGGGAAGTCGGAAAAGTGATGGCTTGTAGAATTATTCCGAGAGCGCAATACATAGCCTGGGACGTTACTGTGCGAAATAAACTGCTTTTAGAAGTCTACCAGAGTAACTACACAAATTGCTTAGTGTTTGAACTGAAGTATAAACAGACTATCACGGCATTGAAATTTTAAGCGGTCGTGCAAATAACTGACACAGAGGGGGGACAAAGTTGTTTGAGAAAGTGCATATCAAAGGGAAGATGAAATCGCTTTAATTTTAAAGGGAATCGGGCACTTGCAGATGATGAAAAGGTCTTTTGAAGTTGGATAGGATGTAAACTTATCCCTGTATCTTCCTGCAAATCTCCATACATTATGTCTGATTGGTTTGGGTGAAAACCTCTGAAGAGACTCTCCAACCAACACTGCCCATGTCCGATACATTTATGATATCTGACCTCCTCCCGCATTGAAATGGAATGGAGCTTTTTTTCTTTGTGATCAATACAGATATTTTGTAACTGGAACAGTAACTCAAATAACCACTCGTTATAAACGTGGTACGCAGAATACCATCTCTGAACGCACAACACGTCCAACCGTGAAGCAGATGGGCTACAGCAGCAGCAGACCACACCGGGTGCCACTCCTGTCAGCTAAGAGCAGGAAACTGAATACAATTCGGACAGGCTCACCAAATTGGATTATGGAAGATTAGAAAAACGGTGCCTGGTCTAATGAGCCTCGATTTCAGCTGCGACATTCAGATGGTAGAGTCAGAATTTGGCGTAAACAACATGAAAGCATGGATTCATCCTGCTTCGTATCAATGGTTCAGGCTGGTGGGGGTGGTGTAATGGTGTGGGGGATATTTTCTTGGCACACTATGGGCCCCTTAGTATCAACTGAGCATTGTTTATATGCCACGGCCTACCGGAGTATTGTTGCTGACCATGTCCATCCCTTTATGACCACAGTGTACCCAACTTCTGATGGCTACATCCAGCAGGATAATGCTCCATGTCACAAAGCTCAAATCATCTCACACTGGTTTCTTGAACATCACAATGAATTCACTGTATTCTGTTGTATTACTCTATACAATGGCCTCCATAGTCACCAGATCTCAATCAAATAGAGCACCTTCGGGATGTGGTGGAACGGGAGATTCGCATCATGAATGTGCAGCTGACAAATCTGCAGCAAATATGCAATGTTATCATGTCAATATGGACCAAAATCTCTGAAGACTGTTTCCAACACTTTGTTGAATCTATGCCTCAAAGAATTAAGACAGTTCTGAAGGCAAAAGGGGGTCCAACCCGGTACTAGCAAGATGTACCTAATAAAGTGGCCGGTTACACAAACTCTAACCGCCCAAAAAATGAGTGCAGTAGCCCAAAGGGATATCTGTAACATCTATATATATAAACGCGAAAGTCCTGTCTGACTGATTGACTGACTCATCAACGCCCAGCTGAAACCGTTTAACCTAGGAACATGAAATTTTGAAGGTGCACTGTTTTTATGATGTAGGCACCCACTAAGGAGGGATTTTTGGAAACTCCGCCCCTAAGGGGGTGAAAAAGGGGGTTGAATATTTTAAACAGGATACCTATAGCTCAAAAACAGAAGATCGGTATTTTGATTCGTCTTGAAAAATAAAAAAAAATTATTTTACCGTTTTTCAAAAATTCAACTGGGGGGGTGAAAAAAGGGGGTTGAATATTTTAAATATTTTAAACAGGATAACGATATCTTAAAAACAGAAGACGGTACAGACGTGAAAATCGGTATTTAGATTCATCTTGAGAAATAAAAAAACACGTAGTTTACCATTTTCTGAAAATTCCTTGGTGGGGGCAAAAAGGGGGGTTGAATACTTTTATCATAAATGCGAAAGTCCTGACTGACTTATTATTATTATTCTTTATTTATAAAGCGCCAGCATATTCCGCAGCGCTGTACAATAAGCACAGTATAGACAGGGTTACAATACATTGAACAACATTTGACAAACAGTACAGGAGGAGATGAGGGCCCTATTCCCGTAGGAACTCACAATCTGGGAGGGTTGGGGTTGGAAACAGGAGGAGAGGACTGTAAGGTGAGAGTGATTGATGGTTGCGTCAGTGAGTTGGGTGGTAGGCTTCCCTAAATAGGAATGTTTTCAGGGAGCGTTTGAAGGAAGAGAAGTTAGGGGAAAGTCTGACAGTACGAGGGAGAGCGTTCCAGAGAGTGGGGGCTGCGCGTGAGAAATCCTGCAGTCTATCATGGGAAGAGGTGATGCGGGGAGAAGCTAGGCGCAGGTCACTGTTTGACCTTAGGGAGCGGGCTGGGGTGTATTTGGTGATTAGTGAGGACAGGTAGTGGCGAGCTGAGTTAGTGTGGCTTTTGTAGGTAAGGATAAGGATTTTGAACTTAATTCTGCAGTGGATGGGGAGCCAGTGAAGGGACTCGCAGAGGGGAGCGGCAGAGACAGAGCGGCGGGTGAGGTGAATTAGCCTGGCGGAGGCGTTCAGGATGGATTGTAGGGGGGAGAGGTGGGACAGAGGGAGGCCAGATAAGAGATTGTAAAATTTTGAAGGTCCACTGTTTTTATGATGTGGGCACCCACTAAGGAAGGATTTTTAGAAACTCCGCCCCTAAGGGGGTGAAAAGGGGGTTTAATATTTTAAACAGGATACCTATAGCTCAAAAACAGAAGATCGGTATTTAGATTCGTCTTGAAAAATAACAAAAAAAACGTATTTTACCATTTTCAGAAAAATTCCATTGGGGGCCAAAATGGGGGGTTAAATAAATCTATATATATAAATGCGAAAGTCCTGACTGACTCATCAACGCCCAGCTGAAACCGTTTAACCTAGGAACGAGAAATTTTGAAGGTGCACTGTTTTTATGATGTAGGCGACCACTAAGGAAGGATTTTTGGAAACTCCGCCCATAAGGGGGTGAAAAAGGGGGTTGAATATTTTAAATATTTTAAACAGGATACTTGTATCTCCAAAATAGAAGATGTTACAGAACTGAAAATTGGTATTTAGATTCGTCTAGAAAAATAAAACAACACATATTTTACCATGTTCTGAAAATTCCTTGGGGGGCAAAAAGAGGGGTTGAATACTTTTATCAGTATACCTATATTTCAAAAACCAAAGATGTTCCGAGTGTGAAATTTGGTATTTACAATCTTCGTAAAAAAAAAAAATCATGTTTTTTTTGCCATTTTCCACTAATCCAATTGGGGGGTCGGGAGAAAGGGGTCTGAATATTTTTATCATTATACCTATATTTAAAAAATCAAAGATGTTACAGACGTGAAATTTGGTATTTACAATCTTTGTGAAAAAAACAAATGTGTGTTTTGCTGTTTTCCACAAATCCAAATAAGGGGGGGTTGAGGGAAAGGGGTCTGAATACTTTTATCAGTATATCTATATTTCAAAAACCAAGATGTTACACGTGTGAAGTTTGGTAATTACAATTTTTTGAAAATAAACAAACACGGGATTTTCCAAAAATCCAAGTGGGTGGGTAAAAAAAGGGGAATGAATACTTTTAAACAGGATACCTACATCTCAAAAACAGAAGATGTTACAGACGTGAAAATTGGTATTTAGATTTGTCTTGAGAAACAAAAAAACACCTATTTTACCATTTTCCAAAAATCCAGTGGGAGGGGGAAAAAGGGGGGGGGATGAATACTTTTATCAGTATACCTACAGTTGTGTTCAAAATTATTCAACCCCCACTGAAATTGAGTGTTTTGGCCAGTTTGACATTGATTTTGATCATTCAGTCATCTTGCTTACAATTAAATCAAAGAGGCACGTGTAGGTCAGACAAATATAACATAACATTTATAATGAAATAAGCACAAATGTCTTTTCTGTGCTCACATCATTATCAGTTTTATTCAACACCCAAGTGACATTCAATCTTAGTACTTAGTACAACATCCTTTTACAGTTATAACAGCTTTTAAACGTGAAGCATAGCTTGACTCAAGTGTCTTGCAGCGATCTACGGGTATCTTCGCCCATTCGTCATGGGCAAAAGCCTCCAGTTCAGTCACATTCTTAGGCTTGCGCACTTCAACTGCTTTCTTTAAGTCCCACCAGAGGTTCTCAATCGGATTTAAGTCAGGTGACTGTGATGGCCACTCCAAAATGTTCCAGCCTTTCATCTGCAACCATGCTCTAGTGGACTTGGAGGTATGCTTGGGATCATTGTCCTGTTGAAAGGTCCAACATCTCCCAAGCCTCAGGTTTGTGACGGACTGCATCACATTGTCATCCAATATCTCCTGGTACTGAAGAGAATTCATGGTACCTTGCACACGCTGAAGCTTCCCTGTACCTGCAGAAGCAAAACAGCCCCAAAGCATGATTGACCTCCCGCCATGCTTCACAGTAGGCAAGGTGTTCTTTTCTTCATAGGCCTTTTTCTTCCTCCTCCAAACATAGCGTTGATCCGTGGGCCCAAACAGTTCTAATTTTGTTTCATCAGTCCACAGAACACTATCCCAAAACTTCTGTGGTTTGTCCACATGACTTTTGGCATACTGCAGTCGACTCTTCTTATTCTTTGGAGACAGCAAGGGGGTGCGCCTGGGAGTTCTGGCATGGAGGCCTTCATTACGCAGTGTGCGCCGTATTGTCTGAGCTGAAACTTCAGTACCCACATCTGACAAATCTTTTCTCAGTTCCTCAGCAGTCACACAGGGACTTTTCTCCACTCTACGCTTCAGGTAGCGCACAGCAGTCGAAGTCAGCATCTTCTTTCTGCCACGACCAGGTAGCGTTTCAACAGTGCCCTTTGCCTTGAATTTGCTAATGATGCTTCCTATGGTCTCTCTTGGTATGTTTAACATCTTTGCAATCTTCTTATAGCCATTGCCCTTCCTGTGAAGAGTAATCACCTCTTCTCTTGTCTTCCTGGACCATTCTCTTGACTTCACCATGTATGTAACCACACCAGTAAATGTCTAGAAGGAGCTGAGTATCACAGTCATTTTAAAGCTGCCTAATTGGTGCTTATTATGCTTTATTGCTGCTCCGTGACATCCACAGGTGTTTTCAATACCTGATTGAAAACACTTAAATGAACCTCTGTCCTTCAGAGTGGTAGTCTTTAAGGGGTTGAATAATTGTGTCAATGAAGAATTCACAAAAGAAACATTTACTACTGTATTACAAAACCAATTGATGTCATTTTAGTTGCATATGGTTCTTTAAAAAGTCCTTGTAGGATTTCATTCTGAATACAATTACAAATGTACACTAAATTCCCTAAAACCCTTTACAGCATTGGGGGTTGAATAATTTTGAACGCAACTGTATATTTCCAAAAACCAAAGAAGTTACAGGTGTGAAATCTGGCACTTACAATCTTCTTGAAAAATAAAAAAAACACATGTTTCATCATTTTCCAAGAATCCCACGTGGTGGGTGAAAAAAGGGGGGGTGAATACTTTTCAACAGGATACCTATATCTCAAAAACAGAAGATGTTACAGACGTGAAAATTGGTATTTAGATTCATCTTGAAAATAAAACAACACATATTTTACCATTGTCCAAAAATCCAGTGGGGGGGGGCAAAAAGGTTGATGACTACCTTTATCACTATACCTATAGTTCAAAAACCAATGATGTTACAGGTGTGAAATTCGATATTTACATTCTTCGTGCAAAAAAAACCATGTTTTACTATCTTCCGAAAATCCAGTTAAGGGGGTGGGGGAAAGGGATGCGAATACTTTTATCAGTATACCTATATTTCAAAAACCAAAAATGTTACAGGTGTGAAATTTGGCACTTACATTCTTCTTGAAAAATAAAAAACCATGTGTTTTACAATCTTCCAAAAATCCCAAGTGGGGGGGGGGGGGTTCTACCAAAAAAACCTCCAAGTTTCTTTTTAAAAAACATTTTAACAAATCCTAAAATCCACGCGAGCGAAGCCGCGGGCAAAAGCTAGTTTACATATAAATGTGGTTTGGCTGATTTAGTTTGTGTTTTGTTTCTCCTAAACAATTGAATATAGAATTGCAGGTATTTATTTCCTATGTTACACACAATAGATTTTTTTCTGCTTTCCAAGGAGTTATTTACTATAACGTGTATACATGATATGTAATGTTTTACTAATGTTATTTTATATATTTTTTCTTCACGTCTGCACTCATCTATTTCTAATAATATTCTTACATTCCCTTTTGACTGCGACATGTGTTCTGGAAATGATTCTAATGCAACAGAATATTGCCATGAATATCTAAAATTGTTACTTTATAGCCCTATAAAAACGTCAACATGCTGTCTGCCTGCTCATCTGTCTCGGGGAGCTCTGATGTTAGAGTTTTTTTTTCTCTGGAGCTCAATGGTTAAACAGATTCCATCTTTCTTTTCTGAAATCCCCTTGGAGGATTGACATGGATAGTTTTGACAGGCTGTCTCTCCGGAGAACACTTTCCCAGTAAAATACTTGTTTTGAATTCAGAACTGTGAGCCAAAAAGGTCAGTATTAAGATATGGCAAGATCCTCCGTTTATTTTTATAGCATTCTAGCTCTATGCAAAACAGGCAAATTTGCCTAAAATAAATACATTGCATTGCAAATTATTAATTTGTTGGGGCCACACTGACAAATATAAAATATATATTTTCTTTCAGTGATTATTTACCATTAGGGGGTATTTATTTTAACCCCATCACTACCAGTATCGAGATATCTCAGGTTTCAAAAGCACCATCTGGTGCCCCGATATTGAGATACATGCATCTCGATGTGTTGTTCTACAGCCCAAAAGCAAATGAAATTTGTTTGCTGCAAACAAATTTCATTTGCTTTTAGGCTGCAGATGGTGCCCCCAAAGATTTAGCCCTGTGGGCATAATGCCCGAAGAGCTAAAACTGTGTAAAATCAGCAAAAATGAATGCCGGACATCGGCATTCAGCAAGCTGATACTTTGTTGCAGTGAAACACTAACTACAACTGTAACTCAATTTGGCACCATCTCCTGGCCAAATATGTTAGTACAGTAAAAAAAAAAAATCATTGGGGGTATTTTTAAATATTTCATTCAGTATAATTATAAATGATTCTTCAAAAAAACACGGGTTTCTGACAAAGTTTCTGTGGAAAATCTCTTGGTAGTGAAGGGATTATGTCAAGATGTGAACCATCAAGAGCAGCACCCCACCACACTTTCTACTATTAGTTCCTTTTTTTTTTTGCCCTTAAATAATCGGGCAGAGGCTGCTGACACACTGCCCAATTATTTATGTTTTTTTTATAATTCTGGGTAATTTTGCTGACCTTTTGCCCCTCACCGCATGCGGCTCCTCCTCTTCAGCTCAATGACTCCCAAACCCGGAAGTCCCCGAGTGCTTTACTATGCAATTTGCGTTCCCATTCAACTTGCGTAGCGTAGGAACTGGAAATTGTGCACTGCTGCAGACTCGCGCACTTCACAAACGCAAGTTCCATAGCGCCTGAGCAGGAAGATGTATCGGAGGTCCGTGCATGTGTGCCAATCCAATCCATTGGCTGCCTCTGTGAGACTGTTCGCTATCAGAGGTGGTCTCAGAGGGTGACGTTGGCACGCTCTCTGGCTTGCAACTGTCACTAGTGACCGATCTGGTGACTTGCAACTGGGAAATTCTAAATCCCGGTGGGTGGAGGAAACTCATCCACTTTATTCAGTGTTCTCACCCAATCGGGCAGGGAGGATTGGGGAAACTCTACACATCCTGTCCACTTTAAAAAGCTGAAGTGGTCCGGATAAGTAGAGTGTTCTTTTAAGCTCATACGTTTAGAGGAGGAATCTCAAACTCTAGTCTCCCAGATGTTGATGCTTTACAATTCCCAGAAATATTTGCAGTTTAGATGGGCAGAGCATAACAGACAGGACAGATACACATTAAAATAAATAATCCCTCCTTGTGCACTCTGTATGATACGGATTGTACATATTTCAACACTTTATTCCTAATATGTCCTCGGTGGATGAAATGTGTACAGGTAGTGCTTGAGTCCAATTTCCCGAGGTTCTTCCTTAATATATACCCCTGATGGGGAAAAATAGAGAAAAAAATCAATAGTGCGATATCACTATGATCAGGTGAACAATAGGGATGAGCTGTTCGGACGGTTCGGAGTTTAACCCGAACTTTGGTAGTTCGAAAGTTCGCGAATTTCGAAGTTTTTGGGTCTGTTCGGTTCGAGTTCGAAAAAAAACAAAAGGAAATTTTGAAAAAAGTATAGGAAATGCTTAAAAAAATACTAAAAAATCTAGAAATAAAGAGACTCTTTACTGCAGAATATTATAAGCAACGGTTTATTAGATATTGAATTAAAAACTAATGTGTACGTGGAAAGATTATCAACTCTAAATGACCTCTGTTCACAAACGGGCATAACACCAGGTGTTTTTAGTCTGGTAATCAATTTGATACATTGTACAACATACTGAGGGTGGGGTGGTGTCTGCTTCTGATTGAGATTTGAGAATTAATTTCCCTAAAACATCCTAATATGCTGCATTTAACCCTTTCACTGCTGAGGCTTTTCACACCTCTGTGCTGAGGTCATTTTTACCGCTTTCGCTCATCACGATTAACCGCGTTTTGTAGCCATATTTTGATATATGACCCAGACATATTATATATCGTTCTTTCCGGCAGACTTGGCAGATTCATAATATGTCATTATTATATGTATACGTTATGTCATGTCTGTATATTCTAACAAAAATGCAATAAAATTAGAATTTTCAATCATTTATTACGTGTAAAGTGTTTTTTTCACAATTTAACATGCGATCGTTTGCGGTTATATTTTGTATGGGGTGCGCTTGTTAAAAAAATTAGAAATGGGGTCTCGTTACATTTTTTTTTTGTGGAAAATTTTGCTTTTTTTAACAAACGCACCGCATACAAAAATCGTTAGTGCAGCATTATTGTTCACATTATAATTGAAATGGGAACAATATTGCTGCATTAACAAAACAAAAACAAAACTTGTTAATTTTTTTTTCGAATTTTTTTTTTAACCCTTTCGCTGCTGAGGCTTTTCCCGCCTCTGTGCTGAGCTCATTTTTACTGGTTTCGCTCATTATGTTTAAACGTGTTTTGAAGGCTTATTTTAGTACATGACCCAGACATATTATATATCGTTCTTTCCGTCAGACTCGGCAGATTCATAATATGTCATTATTATATGTATACGTCATGACCTGTCTGTATATTATAACAAAAAATGCAATAAAATATGAATTTTCAATAATTTATAACGTGTAAAGTGTTTTGTTTTCACATTTTAAGATGCAAGCAATTGCGGTTATATTTTGTATGGGGTGCGCTTGTAAAAAAAATTAGAGATGGGGTCTCGTTACATTTTTTTTGGGGAAAATTACGCGATTTTTAACAAACGCACCGCATACAAAAATTGTTAGCGCAGCATCATTGTTCACATTATAATTGAAATGGGAACAATATTGCTGCATTAACAAACCAAAAAAAAGAAAAAAAAAGTGTTTATTTTTTTTATAATTGTTTTTAAATATTTTTTTATTTTTTATTTTTAAAAAAAACTTTTTTCACAGTCGTGTTTTGTATCGTTGGAACGGCCATGCTCTGGCCGATCCAACAGTACCAAACTTTAACCCGTAGCTGCCACGGATCGGGAGATAGGGGGTTCCTTGGAACCCCCTATCTCCACCATTGGTGGCAGCTAGGGGTTAACTCCAGGACTGGCGTCATCGTGCTATGCATGATGACGCCAGTCCTCAGGGGGAGTTCCCGGAGGCTTGGCCGACATCCAAGATGTCGACCAGCTCCGGGAAAGGATCACGAACCGGTGCTTTTCAGCGCCGATTCGTGATCCGGCCCCCATGGGGTTAATGCCAGGTACCATTTGGAAGGGCAGGCTGCGCCCCCGCGATGACACCTAATTACTCCGGCGGCAGTTCCGGGTGCTGGGCTGACATCGAGGATGTCAGCCCGCACCGGGGGGGCCAGCGATCGGCCGGAACCCGGCCGAACGTTTGCCCCAAAGAGAGGACGCGCTCAGCGCGTCCACTGCATGGAACGCTACCTGCGGTTGGACGTGCTGAGCGCGTCCGTAGCAGTGAAGTGGTTAAATATTTATTTTTTTAGTATTTTATTATTTTTTTTAAAACATTTTTCATACTCATGTTTGGTATCCTTGGAAAGGCCATGCTCTGGCCGATCCAACAATATCAAACATTAACCCCTAGCTGCCACGGATCGGGAGATAGGGGGTTCATTGGAACCCCTATCTCCACCATTGGTGGCAGCTAGGTGATAACTCCAGGACTGGCGTCATCGTGCTATGCACGATGACGCCAGTCCTCAGGGGGAGTTCCTGGAGGCTTGGCCGACATCCAAGATGTTGGCCAGCTCCAGGAGAGGATCACGATTCAGCGCCTATTCGTGATCCGGCTCCCCAGGGGTTAATCACAGCCACCGTTTGGAAGGGCAGGCTGTGCCCTTCCAAACGGTGCCTGGATTATCCCCCTGCCCCCCGGCGATCGGGAGGGAGAGAGGTCCGAAGGACCTCCCCCCTCCCTTTCAGGCGCTTCCTCCGCACATGCGGGGGGGGGGGTGCCGCCTGAATTAGATGTCATCGCACCGCCGCTGTACAAAAAGTTAACCCCGAGCCACACTCGGGAAAACCGTCATGGGGTTAAAGAAACACTACCTAAAAATGAACCCTTCCTTCCATTTTTCCTTTAGCAGTCTCGGACGTATACTTGCAAACTGCGTAACTTGCATACTTTTCACAAACAAGGTACGCAAGCACCTGATCATAGTGATGTATTGATGCTGCATGTGCAGCTCAAGCCGATGTCTGCTTTCTACCAGAATGAACACTGCTACAAGCGCTCGAATAGACATGAAAATGTTAGCACTCAAAGCGGGATGGGTGGCAGCTCTTGTCCAGAGAGAGAAAGGGAAGGTGGGGTGGTGGCACAGTCTCCAGTTCTGAGTAAGACTAAAACACCAACAACACAACTCCTCCACCCTGTGGCAGTAACTTAGAGTGACATGCAATAGTTCTGCCATTTCTCTAAACTAGGTTTTAGCAAACTGGTTATGTCTGACATAACCCTAGAACTGAACCATACTGCATAACGCAGCGGCACGTCTTCACCAATCAGCTCCAAAGTAGCATCTGTGCTTATTAATCTTTAACTCAGACTGACTCTAGAAATTGTGTGCTGTAGACCGACCGATTAATCGATAGTGAGAATAGTTGTCAATTAATCAATTCGTTGTTTCAGCCCTGCATTGAAACCAGGTACAAAAAGGGCCAGGGATGTTTTTTATATAGATTTATGCAAATTCCTCCGAATGTCTGGGAGTCAGAAGTAAAATTCGAGGAGAATTGGCAGAATGGATTTGTCAGTCTACGAACTAGGCCTTTTTGCAATTTAAATAACGGGCGAGAATGATACAGGGCGTTTTGTTTTGTAGCGCAAGTCCGTTTTCATTAATGAAGAGATACAGATGACGCTAATGTTCAGGTTATTAGAAGCTGGAGGCTTTGTGCCCAGTTGCTTAATTTGTGTTTTCATGAATTAAGATAGCGAAGCCTGCACAATATTGGAACAAATTGAAGAGAGATAAACACCTGTCTCTCTAACCTATCCAAGCCAAATAGGTGCATTAGGCACTATAATGCATTTGCTATAGAAAAAGGTTTTAATGGTTTTGCTTTGTTGTTGTTTTTACATAGGAATATATTTTAAGCACTTCTATAAAGGGTTTTTTCATAAGACACCTGTGCTTGCTGGTGCGGCAAACACCACTGTCAAATGACGGCATTTCCAGGACTGCAGCTAACAATTATTTTCATATAGGAGTAGTTGGCCAATTAATTTTTTCGATTAGTTGAATCATCGGATAAAGAAAATTACAATTATTTATTTTTGTTTCCTTAAAAGGAACATTTTGTAAAAAATCAACCCCTTCCTCCTCCCCCTCTCTTTTTTTCATAAGCAATTTGCTTTGTGTACAGAAGGTTCATACGTACATACGCAAATTGCATACTTTTCGCGCACAAGGTACACAAGCACCTGGTGACAGTGATGGATTGATGCTGTGTATGCAGCTTAAACTAAGACTGACTCTAGTCATTGTGTGCTGGACACACACAGTGCGTGCCCTTGGCTGCTACGAGACCCCCCCCCCCCTGCAGGCAGTGACGCACTGCATGTATCAGTTGCGTGGGCGGAACAAAGGAGAGGTCCGCCACAGCACCTGGTGGCGGTGCGTTCTAGTACACCCTGCCAGCACTAGCCCCTTCCCGACTGGTGCCACCCGCCTGTCGTGAAGGGGTTAAACTGAGGTGGTGCAAATTAGCGCTCCTATCTTTATCTAGGGCAAAGATCTCAACCACCCCGCCTTCCGATGTTGGTGGCCTACAGCTCCCAGAATTCTACCAGATGGCCAGCTAATCACTGGGGGTTGTAGTTCAGAAACCTATGTGGGTCCAGAGTTTGACATCCCTGACTGAGGTGATTAAGTCCAATAAACTGAGGTTTCGTTTTCCTCTAGAGCGTAATGGCTATGCAACAAATTACAAAATGACCACCTTTTCTACCACGTTTAAAGGTCTGGGGAGACAAAAAACATGTTTTTTAACCAAAGTGCCGAATCTATAGGTTGTCGTGCATTTTTATACTAGTTACAACAGTAAAACCCTTAACTTCTGGTGTGTAGGTCCTGAAAATGTATGCAGGTTAAGTTAGACGTTTGCTAGCTTTTTGGATTTTTTTGAAGATTTTTGAATGTTTGTTATTATAATTAATCCCCCCCGCCCAAGGAGGAGACCCTGAAAGATATCTAGATAAGTTAATACATTTCTGGGTAGGGAAAAGAGAATCCCCTTGCATATATATATTATCATTTTCATTATAGATATTCAGACCAAAATGATTGACTCCTTGTTGGTTTTGGAATTTTGTGTATGAAAAAAATAAATAGAAATTCCATGTTAAGCATTTAATACATATTTTTATTCCTGATCTGCAATGCGCCAAAATACTACACCATTTTTTTTTTTTAGATTTGGTTTAAATTGTTTATTTCCTTGCAGTAACATTTTCTCTAACAGGGTTATTCAAAGAGATCCGAGTTGTAACCGAACAGTGAAATTCAGCGTACGGTTACCTTTCCTGGCGATTCGGCTATTCATAGAGCAGGCAGTTCGCCAAATCTTGGCGAATTGCCTGCACATACGGTGCCTGTTCGTTGCCTGTTCGAGGGCAGTGAAATCCCCATAGAGAAGCAATGATTCATTTGTTCAGAGAACAAAAACCAGCAGTGAAAAGTTGCCGAATTTCCCTGCTGTTCGGTGGTTTCATTCAACAAGTTTATTCAGGCGAATCCCATAGGCTTCAATGTTAAAACTATTCCCGTTTTAATTCAATATCTAATAAACCGTTGATTATAATATTCTGCAGTTAAGAGTCTCTTATTTATAGATTTTTTTTTACGAAACTTCTGTTTATTTTTTTTTAATCGTTTTTTTCTTTTTTCTGTAACAGCCCTTTTTATTATCATTCCCTGGACCTCATATGTAAATTTCAGACATTTTCACTCAGTAGTTTCTTTGCAAAAGCGGTTCACTTTTCAAACATTCAAGCGTACTGGGTTTTTATTTTTTTTTTCTTCTTCACTCCATTCGTCTGTGGTGTCGGCTTTTTCCGGCGGCTGCTCTGCCCTGTGATCGGCGGCTGCTCCTCAGGTTTGTTTGTCGGAGTTAATCCAGATGTTTTTGCGGATTTCAGTGTGCCTTCACCGGGTTTTGCGGTGAGTGATCGTCGGGTTTGCGGCAGCTTTTCCCTGCACTACGGCGGCCCTGTGATGCTTGCTAAATACACCTCAGGGTGGCCGAAATGGGATCGTCTAATCGCACCGAATTGAAGACAACGAAAAGTGGCCGAACGTGCGGTGACTTTTCGATTCTCTTTGAATAACCCTGTATGTCTTCCATTATTTATTCTATAAAGAGTACCTAATAGAATATATAGCCAAAAAGCACTGACTGATAAGGCTTGGGTCACCGTAACGTATGTACTTTTTAACTGATGAGATTGTGGTTACATTGTATCAGTTAATTTTGACTGATGTTGAGAAAAATAAAAAAACTGTATGCAGTTGTTTCTCTACGTCTGTCTAGCTTTTTCACATTGATGCCATTTTGGCATCCGTTGCAACAGGTGTTGCGGGCGCGCGAAAAGTGCGCACGTGCTTCATGTGTTGTTCTCTATTGACTCCCTTGAAAAGCTACAACGGACAACAAACAGTGCGGTCAGACGGACGCATAACGTGCGCTCGTCTGACGCGGGCCTAAGGTGTATATATTTAATTATAAATACGTTTTAAGATGTAGCTTTCTGACATGACATACACACATGGTAATGATATATTTCAAATCTGCTGAGTTCGACAGGGGGAAAAAGATGTATAACAAGTGTGGGTTCTACAATAAAACATTAAAGTTTATGAGCCAAAATGGATAAAAGCGCTCAGCACTGAAGGGGTTATGTAACTCCATGAAAAATATAATTTGTCCCAATAAACCGCAAGATTTGTGCCTTTTTTTATTTTAGTGAACATTTTTAGAAGCATGTTTTTTTCAATTTTTAGAAGAGAGAGACACACTCCAGAGCGCAAACCTGTACCTAATGAAAGCGTGGGAGGAGAGGTCTTTTCTCTCTAGGTGGCGTATTGCTCAAAGGTTGAGTCTATATGTACATATATTCACACAAAATTGCATACATTCACACAAAATTGCATAAGCAACGATGTAAGCATACATATATCATATAAAATTTATAAACTGCATTGCATATATGGTCTGATTGATCTAAAAGATCCTTTGTAATGCAGTATTGGTGGTATATCGCCACCTAGTGTCCGTATTTCAAAAAGTCTTTCAATTGAAAAAATGTGTAATAAATAAAAGTTCTTTCCGATCTGCGGCACTTCTCTGTCTCTTGTACCTCCGAGAGAACAGGAGAGTGTGATTAGAATTGTGCCAAGCACTGCATATTATTAGTCTGAATGATGGATGCACACTTACGCAGGTTTATTCCTCGTGCTGCAAGCGGCTGTCTGTGAAACCACTCTTCTTTTGGTGCTTACTTCTCTGTTCCTGTGGTGATAGGTCCCAGGGCGGAGATAGAATACAAATTAAAATAAATGGTGTCCTTTAAAACGCGTTTCACCGCTCAGGTGGCGGCTTCATCAGTCATGACTGATGAAGCCGCCACCTGAGCGGTGAAACGCGTTTTAAAGGACACCATTTATTTTAATTTGTTTTATATCTCCACCCTGGGACCTATCACCACAGGAACAGAGGAGTAAGCACCAAAAGAAGAGTGGTTTCACAGACAGCCGCTTGCAGCACGAGGAATAAACCTGCGTAAGTGTGCATCCATCATTCAGACTAATAATATGCAGTGCTTGGCACAATTCTAATCACACTCTCCTGTTCTCTCGGAGGTACAAGAGAGACAGAGAAGTGCCGCAGATCGGAAAGAACTTTTATTTATTTATTACACATTTTTTCAATTGAAAGACTTTTTGAAATAGGGACACTAGGTGGCGATATACCATCAATACTGCATTACAAAGGATCTTTTAGATCAATCAGACAATATATGCAATGCTGTTTTTAAATTTTATATGATATATGTATGCTTACATCTTTGCTTATGCAATTTTGTGTGAATATATGTACATATAGACTCAACCTTTTGAGCAATACGCCACCTAGAGAGAAAAGACCTCTCCTCCCACGCTTTCATTAGGTACAGGTTTGCGCTCTGGAGTGTGTCTCTCTCTTCTAAAAATTATTACAGACAGAGTGTTTTGGGGTTTTGACTCTGTCAACCCACTCATCACAGAGCTGCACCCAGAAGGTACCTTCACCACCTCACCCAGCGCTCCATAGATAGGTATTGTGAAACCTTTTCTTGATGTTTTTTTCAATGTAGCTTTTCACGCAGTTTGGTATCATCTGTCTCCCGTGTTTGTATTTGAACAGATTTTGTAGGATGTGAGATCATGAAATCAAATTAATTCTAGTGGAATGGAAGCAGGTGTTATACAAGTTACGTTACGCTCCGTGGCTTTCTACAGTTCAAGCTGCTGGTTGTTTGATGGTAATTGCAGTGCTTCCGTAATATTTGGATGGTTCACGGTCGTTTGAAGGACGTCCTCACTGAGATGAAGGCAGCAGAAGTGCCGTTGACATGGTTAGCACGAAGTCGCAAATTGCACGGCACTTTCGTCAGCAAAGGCTCGTGCCACATACATCTTTTTATCATAGTTTTCAATGTATTTCACTGGCTTTTTTTGCTGTAAAATGTGCAACATATCAGCATTCTATCTAGAATGGCAGGTGATCTGCTTGAAACGGCTGCCTACTTCGAAGAGAATCGTAAATTGGCCCTGGAAAAGTAGTAGGTGTTGTGTTAAGCTTTTGTGTTTAGAAAGTGGTGGCAGGTTGACCCTGGAGGTAGGAAGGCGTGATAATGGCTTCAAGAAAAATGTCCTGAAAATCTAGGTAGGCATGGTTAATATTTTCCTAATATAACCTAGCCTCTTACGAAATAATTTCAAGCAACACTCTACACATCTTGAACACTTTATATTTATAAAATGGCACCTGTGTGCCCCCCCCCCGTTTTTTTAAAAGCTGGGGTAAAGTGGAAGAGCTTCTTCCATCCCTTCAGGCGTCACCAGCAGCCAGGAATGTGAATTACAACTCAGTCACTGGTGACTTCAGCATGCATTAGCGAACGGTCTCAGAGAGGCAGTGATGGATCTGAGCTGCGCATGTGCCCATCGTTCTACGCAGGTGCTATGGGACTTATGCAAGTCCTTTTGTGGTGCCCAATTTGCATTCCCTACTCTAAGCAAGTAGCACAGGGACTTCATATTGCCATAAAAGGCTGAGGAACTTCTGGGTTCGGGAGTCCGTTAGCAGAAAAGGAGGAGCAGTGCACGGGCGAGGAGCAAAAGGTGAGTAAATTAACTGAAAATAAGAAAGATAATTGGGCAGAGGATGTTGGTAGCCTTTACCCAATTATTTAAGGGCAAAAAGGGACACTTTATTTTTCAGTAGAGTGTTCTTTAAAATCTATGGAAGCATTTTCCCATGTCACTTGCTCCTGTCTTTGACCTCCTGTCTGACTTCTGACATTCGGATTAGACTTTGGTTTATAGGTATTGAGACCATGATCTTTTTGTGTTTTTGGGGGCCTTTTGGGTTATAGATATGGAGTGAGTTACTAGGCCTGTGACGGAACGGCCGTCCCAATGTTTATTTACATTTATTTTTTCTGACATTTCATTGCCCTGTATTTAATGTAAAATGTTGGGTGAGACACTGTTGTTTTCCCCCATGTGTAGTCTTTAACCATTTGCCCTGCTCCCTCCCCCAGATCTGGCTGTAACCAGAACTCTTTATCAGTTTCCTTTGTTAGGAGAATGTGTGTGTTTGTGTGTGTGTGCGCGCACTTTGGGAGGATCTGGTGTATTGAAACGCAGGGGTGTGTTTTTTACATTTGGGTGTCTGTAACTGAAAAGCTCTGAATAAAGGCATTCTGCGTTTTGGTGTTCAAGAGGCAAGGATTGATCTCACAGTTTATGTGTCTTCTACTCTGTGGGGGTACTAGTAGCTCCTTGTACAGTGGAAAGCTATGGCCAGACAGAGGTTCCCGAGCTTGGGGGTACCGGTCTAAAGTAATGTGTTTTTAGAGACAT
Organism: Leptobrachium leishanense; assembly: GCA_009667805.1. NCBI lineage: Eukaryota > Metazoa > Chordata > Amphibia > Anura > Megophryidae > Leptobrachium > Leptobrachium leishanense. The sequence continues at coordinate 421,515,686 of CM019064.1, read as the reverse complement.
CTTGAAAGACTGGAGGCACAACGCGAATCAATTTTTACGAAGGCGGGGATTCCATAAATAGAGGACAGCTCAGGAAAATTTCTGAAGAGGAGAGTGAGGAGATGATCCCATCAGATCATTTGTGGAGCTAAGTTCCTGGAATGTAACTTACCTGCTAATAAGGGAGGAGATGTAGGCAAGGGCACAGTTGTGGAGAGCTTTGTAATCAAACCCAATGATGAATGTCACCTGCAAACCTTGTCCTCGGCACTTCCTAACAATGGTTTCCACGTGGATACCCTGGCGCAAATCAGGACAGAATGACTTGAGATTTAATGCGTATAAAAAAAAATATAAAGCATTTCCGGGAACTTGCCTTCTAAAATATCAATGAATTGATTTCTAAGTGATTGAGGAGCTAGTCCAAAGATTTGGCTCCATGGTCACTCTGAAAGTGGAAGATGTTCGGAGTGCCAGAAGCCCACTTTAATCCAACAATCGCTCATTATAGATGGTATAACTATGCATCTCGGAGGAGAAGTATACCCTTATAGAAGGCAGTGATCCATGTGGTGTGGTGCCTCTCGGGCAAGGCAAAGGAGTTTGTACAGTTGTGTTCAAAATTATTCAACCCCCAATGCTGTAAAGGGTTTTAGGGAATTTAGTGTACATTTGTAATTGTATTCAGAATGAAATCCTACAAGGACTTTTTAAAGAACCATATGCAACTAAAATGACATCAATTGGTTTTGTAATACAGTAGTAAATGTTTCTTTTGTGAATTCTTCATTGACACAATTATTCAACCCCTTAAAGACTACCACTCTGAAGGACAGAGGTTCATTTAAGTGTTTTCAATCAGGTATTGAAAACACCTGTGGATGTCAAGGAGCAGCAATAAAGCATAATAAGCACCAATTAGGCAGCTTTAAAATGACTGTGATACTCAGCTCCTTCTAGACATTTACTGGTGTGGTTACAAACATGGTGACGTCAAGAGAATGGTCCAGGAAGACAAGAGAAGAGGTGATTACTCTTCACAGGAAGGGCAATGGCTATAAGAAGATTGCAAAGATGTTAAACATACCAAGAGAGACCATAGGAAGCATCATTCGCAAATTCAAGGCAAAGGGCACTGTTGAAACGCTACCTGGTCGTGGCAGAAAGAAGATGCTGACTTCGACTGCTGTGCCCTACCTGAAGCGTAGAGTGGAGAAAAGTCCCCGTGTGACTGCTGAGGAACTGAGAAAAGATTTGTCAGATGTGGGTACTGAAGTTTCAGCTCAGACAATACGGCGCACACTGCGTAATGAAGGCCTCCATGCCAGAACTCCCAGGCGCACCCCCTTGCTGTCTCCAAAGAATAAGAAGAGTCGACTGCAGTATGCCAAAAGTCATGTGGACAAACCACAGAAGTTTTGGGATAGTGTTCTGTGGACTGATGAAACAAAATTAGAACTGTTTGGGCCCACGGATCAACGCTATGTTTGGAGGAGGAAGAACAAGGCCTATGAAGAAAAGAACACCTTGCCTACTGTGAAGCATGGCGGGAGGTCAATCATGCTTTGGGGCTGTTTTGCTTTCTGCAGGTACAGGGAAGCTTCAGCGTGTGCAAGGTACCATGAATTCTCTTCAGTACCAGGAGATATTGGATGACAATGTGATGCAGTCCGTCACAAACCTGAGGCTTGGGAGATGTTGGACCTTTCAACAGGACAATGATCCCACGCATACCTCCAAGTCCACTAGAGCATGGTTGCAGATTAAAGGCTGGAACATTTTGGAGTGGCCATCGCAGTCACCTGACTTAAATCCGATTGAGAACCTCTGGTGGGACTTAAAGAAAGCAGTTGCAGTGCGCAAGCCTAAGAATGTGACTGAACTGGAGGCTTTTGCCCATGACGAATGGGCGAAGATACCCGTAGATCGCTGCAAGACACTTGCGTCAAGCTATGCTTCACGTTTAAAAGCTGTTAGTACAACATCCTTTTACAGTTATAAGTACTAAGATTGAATGTCACTTGGGGGTTGAATAAAACTGATAATGATGTGAGCACAGAAAAGACATTTGTGGTTATTTCATTATAAATGTTATATTTGTCTGACCTACACGTGCCTCTTTGATTTAATTGTAAGCAAGATGACTGAATGATCAAAATCAATGTCAAACTGGCCAAAACACTCAATTTCAGTGGGGCTTGAATAATTTTGAACACAACTGTACATATAAGGCAGTGAAAAAGCAAAGTCTGTTCTTTCTTAAAATGTTGGTGCTAGCTAGAAATAATTATGGAGGCCGTGATATCTATGAAAATCACAGGGGACATTGAGTGCCAGGTTCACACTTGAGAAAAGCAAGATAAGCCAATATTATTGTGGCATTGGAAAAAACTGAGAGCTGTATGAAAACCCCAGTAAACACATTCCACCAGAAAGGAAATGGTATGTTGCTCGAGCGAAATTATTGCTAGTCGTAAATGTCCTTTTTTCTTCAATGTTCTCACAGAAATCTCAAGACAGGATATTTCCCTCAAGCTTGTGGGAACCACCGCAGGATGTGTTTGTGAGAAGAATTAATTTAACTGAAATCCTTTACGGCATCTCGCTAAGGAATGGATGGGTCTAAACAGGCCAGCTTCACGTCTTCAGACAGACTATTTTTTTTCTGTTCAGATTGCAGCGAGATTAGTTTGCGCTCCGTGCTTGAAGCCATGAACCAAATCAAGTTAGCATGAAATTACAGTCTTGATGCAATTCACCTTCAATGGCAGAATCGGTATGGGGGCATTAGTAATGACGAGTATCTTGGAGATGAGTACCGCCGCTGTTACTAGAGAAAGGCCTACTATGTTAACAGATGTAACAACATCTTGTGAGAGATACAATGATAACGGCAAATCCACTTTTACGGAATACGAATAGGTTTGAGTGTCTCGGAATATCTATTCTGTATGATTCTATTTAAGTCGAACGTTGCGGTTCAATAAATCGTTGGCTGATTTTATTTATAAGGCATTTTCATCATAGAATACTACATTTTTATGGCGTGAAACCCTGCGGCTCTTATTCCGATCTGTGATTGTTTCGGCCAACAAAAGACTGCCAGCATTTGCACCCCAGACTGCAGCAGGTATTCCCTCCTGAAGTCCTTAAGACTCCATGGCGAATCTTGTGAGATAACGTTTTATGGTGGAAGGACATTGGAGAACATATTTGTTCTGCATGTCCTATTTTATGGAGAAAGGAGCCAGTGGCTCACATCCTTCTCTTTATGGCTTGGTGGAGTAGAGGTAACATCACTGCTCTATGACCGTGGAGACCCCAGTTCGAATCCCAGCCAGAGCACCTCTCCAGCCTTGGGCAAGACACCTAACGGTACCATACTTGCCACCCAGGACATACTTGAAAACAAGAGAAATCTCAATGTATCCTTCCTGGTAAAATACTTTATTAGAAAAAAAAAACCGATTGGCTTCATTCGTGTACTGAGTGAACGCCTCCAAGTGCTTCTTGGATGTAATCACTGAGCTATTCTTGTGAACGTCGGCTTAGCCATCCCATAAGGCAGTGTTTCCCAAACCTGTCTTCAGGGACTGCTGACAGCCCAGGTTTGCCAGATATGTGAAGCACAGCACAGGTGATTTTGCTGCTCAGTGATTGCAGGATTCAGCCTGCATTTCCCCAAGGTGATCCTTAAAACCTGGTCTGGTTGAGGGTCCCAAAGACTGGTTTGGGAAACACTGCCGTAAGGGAACATTGTCTAATGCTCCTGATTTAGGCACCATTTTCCTACATGACTAGCTAGACCAACATGGGCAAGAGCAAAGCCATGTTTTCAGCAGAGTTGTATTTATTGGTAGCAACCCAGCGCATAGTGGTTTGAAAATGTACGATCATGGGGTTTTTGATGACCCCCCTACACACTTCTTATGAGATTCCTTGAATTAAGACTGGTCAGTAATAAATCTTTGATGTGTGTTAGAAATAATATAAATAATTGTGACGGCATCTACAAGCCCAAGCAAATTGGAACTGCATATCCACAGAGCTTCACTCCTATCTATCAAGGAACTCTAGAGGCAATGCAAATGAAGTCCATAATGTTTCACTTTTTTGCATCACAATTCTAGGGGTTATTCAAAGATCACAGAAATTACGGTGCTCTTTCGTTCGGCACACTTAGACGAGTTCAGTTTGCCGCCGACCTTGCGGTGAATTCAGCATTCACTGCAGGGTCCCCGAAGTGCGCAAAACGCTGCTGAAAAATCCCTGAACGCAGCCGCAAGCCACCAACGATCTGCTGAATGCCTCCGATCAGCCGCTGGGAAAAGCTGACCAGCCACTGAACAGGGGTTGAAAAAAAAAAAAATATGAAAAAAACCCACAATTTTTAAAAGCCATTTTATACAAAAGAAAAATGCATGGAAATAATGTATAAGGTCCGATGAATAACAATAAAAAGGTCTGTTACAGAATTATAAAAAACGCCATCTTAAAAAAAAATTGAGATAAAAAATTTCACTGAAAAAATCTAGAAAAAATGCCTAAAACATTCTAAAAAATAAATTAATAAAAATACTTTTTTTGCAAATGAAAAGAATAAACGGTTTAATAAAAACGGGAACATTTTTAACATTGAAACCTATGGGATTCACCTGTTTAAACCTGTTGAATTAAAGCAACGAAAATCTGGGCATTTTGTCAACTTTTCGGTGCTGTTCGGTGTTCTCTGAATAGATTAACCATGACTTCTCTATGGGGATTTCACTGTCTTCGAACAGGCACCGCACTTCCTGGCAGATCGCCAGTGTTTGGTGTATTGCTAGCTTTTTGAATAGCAGTATTGCCATGAAATTGCACCGTACAGTGAAATTCACTGTGCGGTGCAATTCGGTGGCAAATTCGGCTCTCTTAGAATAACCCCTTCTGTTTTTGTGTAGACACATTCTTTTCCTAAGCATTGCAATACTAGATGGATTCAAACCTACTCCAGGATAAGCAGTAAGATGCAAACCACTCCTGGACAGCTGTTTCAAACTCTGTATATCTCTTAGGATTTTGACTACTTTCAATTTTCTTGTACAATGGATGATCAATGGTCATGACACATGTATGTGTTACCTGCCTGAGACCAAGGAGACCAGAGTGGGCAGGTAAAATTGAAATCACTGTAATAAAGCCAGAGGCACAGAATGTGTTGCAGGCAGTTGGTGCCATCTTTAATTTACCGAGGCCAGAGCAGCCCAGCTGCCCTCACTTCCAAATTCCCCAACCCCCTCTACAGGAGGCACAACGGACCACAAATGATTCACAATAAACCCATTAATGTTTATTTGAAATAAGTAAAATGTGTTTCAACATTAAAATAATTAGGGATGCACTGAAATTTCGGCCACTGAAAATTATCGGCCGAAAATGGTATTTTCGGTATCGGCCGAAATGGAAAATTCAGCTGAAAAAAAAATCGGCAGAAAATTTCCCTTTCAAAATAGGGCCTGGAGGCCCGGCCGAGCCGGGGGCTCGCCTGAGCATGTAGGCCAGCCGAGCTGCCTGCGACAGCCGGAGGACTGTCACCACTGGAGCTCAGGGCCGAAGTAGGAGGATGTAGGTGAGTATGTAAGTGCAACCAATCAGCCATGTGAACCTGGGTCTGGAGGCCCGGCCGAGCAAGTTGCTCGGCCGGCCTTCGGGATAAGGCAAGTCCCCAGCTTGGCCTGGTCTCCTGGCCCAGGTTCTCATGTCTGATTTTCGGTCTCCGTATCGGTTTTCTGCCGAATCAATCCCAAATTTTCGGTTTCGTATCAAACAGAAATTTCCATTTCGGTGCACCACTAAAAATAATATATATAGTGGTCATGTTTTTTCTGTCTACTCATTTTCAGTCCATTTCATTTGCGCCATGTGGCTAGATGCCGTTATTTCAATGTATCTACCATTTGCTTAATCTGTATTAATGAAATCTCCAAAGGATACCGTTTGTTTTGTAAAACGAGGCAAACTTACCAACATGTACTCTCTGGGAAAGTGAAAAAATAAAATCTACTAGGCCAAAAGTAAAATGTTATTTTATTCATCACAAAATAGAGCATTTCCTTCCCTGTTGAAAAAATCATTCTCTTTGTGAGTGAATCTCATTTATCTGAAGTTGCTTCTCTCCCGCCTTTTGTGCAGAACTGTGTCATTTGATTCAGTGGCGTCTACCATAGAATCTTATCTTGTTTTTGTTATTTAGGTTTGCTGTAGATTAAATTCCAGATAGTGTCAGCGTGAGGAGCCGGTGAAGCATATTGTTGCTGGTGCTCATTCTGTGCTCTTCAGGTAGTGCCATTTCTGGGCAATCATTCTCATCCTTGGTCCCTTGAACTCACACACCCCAAGCTAGATCATATAAGAGCCTATTAGTGCTTTCGGAAACTGGTAATTATTTGTCTACAATTTTATCTCTCCATTCCAACTAACGTGTCTTAGATTTAAAAATATAATGTGGATGTTATCATGTCCTGGATGGCAGGTTGGCACCTCAACGACATGTGTCATGATAAACTGCTCATTATCACACCTGAATTAAGCTCTTTGTGTGCATCTGCGTTGCTGTCATTCACAAACCAGTTGTCTAGTCTTCCAACTTCAATTTTGAGCTTTCAGAATCTTTCTTTCATTTTTCCATCAATGGAACTCCTTCTCTGAGAAGATATTACGTTTTTTGGGGTATTTGGAACTTGACTTACATTCTACTTCTACTATATAGGTTGAAGCAAAACAAAATGTTCTCCCATACCGTTATCTGGTCAAATAATATTTAACAAAAAAAAATCTAATTTATAAAAAAAAAAATTCACATTACACATTGCTGTAAATCTGTCACGATGCTCTTTGGAACAGCACCTAAACTACATCAATTACAACCTTCCGATCTATGCGTCAGGACAAAATGAAGTGGCACGCTGACCACAGTCTGTTCTCTCAAATATCTAGGTATGTGGTTAGACCCAAATCTATCTTTTGGCTTACACGTCGAGAAACTCTCATCTAAACTTTACTCCAAACTAGGTGCCCTGTACAGAAACAAATCCTGTCTGAGCCCCGCAGAAAGACAGCAGATTGTACAACAAATGCTTATGCCAGTCATTGAATACAGAGATGTAGTGTATGCAGCTGCCCCGCAAACACACCTTCATAGACTTACTACATTGTATAACTCATTCTGCCACTTTGTGCTACAATGTAACTACATGACCCACCATTGTGAAATGTTAAGAGCTAAACTGGCCGTCGCTGGAATCTAGACGCACCCTTCACCTTTCCAACCTGGTGTTTAAGAGCTTTTCTGGGAAGCTGCCACCCTACCTGAATAGACTGCTTCCCCCAGCAGCTCCCTCATCCTATAACCTCCGATCCAGCACCTGCACCTTACTTGCAATACCACAATACAAAAAGACAGTGGCTCGATCCTCATTTTCCTACAGAGCACCGCAGTTATAAAATAACCTCCCAGACGCCATCAAATCTTCCCCCAGTCTAAAGTCACTTAAGAGCTCCCTATTAACATACCTCAATACAGAATGCACCGGTAAACAGGTAACCTCGTGAATATATTTCCTACATATTTATTTTCTGTTAATCTGTATATTTGTGTTTTTAATATCTTGCATTTATTACTTTGTATTTCTGTAACGCCTGTAACGTTTCAATGTTCTTGAACCCAGGACATACTGAAAAACGAGAGAAATCTCAATGTATTCTTGCTGGTATAATACTTAAATAAATCTATATCCATAAATAACATGTATATTCAGCAAAATAGCATTACAGGATATCATGGCCATAAGAGCACGTGTCAGAACACCCAAGCCTGTCTTTGACCCATTGAGTGTGTTTTGTAGGAGGTGACCAAATATCGACGGAGAATAGTTCTTCCATTCAGCAAACGCTCAACACGATTTTATATATTTGTATTAAAAAAAATGATTGTGCCCTTATTTTATAAGTCCATTCAATATTTTTCTCAGTTTCCATGCAGCCCAACAATCTGCTTTCGATTTATTTCAACACTCCTGCAAATTGAACAAAACGAAATTTGTTCTCCTGAAACTCCTTTTTCAGTTAATTTGTCGATTTGTCCTTTTATAGATTCGTGTTTCAGACGAACCAATCCCAAAAATCTGACATTTCTGAACTTTTCAGAAAATGAATGCTGGTATCTAATAATCAACCCCTTTGGGTTTCTTCCACGTTTTGCCTAGAGCAGTGGTTCCGAACCCCAGTCCCTGTGTAACCATAACAGGCCAGGTTTTAAGGATCACCTTGGGGAAATGCAGACTGAATCCTGCAATCACTGAGCAGCAAATCATATCACCTGTGCTGTGCTTCACATATCCTGCAAACCTGGCCTGTTAGGAGGACCTGAGGAGTAGAATTGGGAACCACTGGCTGAGAATGTCCCTTTTAAATTTCTTTCTGTTTACAGAGCGTAAAATATGTCTCTCCCACTCTTACATTCTATTAAAAAAAAACTGCAGGGGGGCGGAGCTGACCGGCGAGGTGAATGGCCGCATCTCTTTGGAGCTCCGTGGACTGATTCCGATCTCAGCGGCATTTTGGAGACTAATTATCCGTCTGGTGTACATTTTCACTCCCTCGGAAGGGTGAGAGGCGGGGGAGTTTGTTTCTCGGCCAATTCCCGCTGTTTATACGCCCTGCTGTGCGGATTATCGGCCCGGCCTGAGTTTGCAGCCTTGCCTAAGCGGTCACAATGGGAGCCTTAGGAGTATGGAGCACTCCTCACCTATCATTGTCTGAGGCCTCTGGACAGGTCAGACCCCTCTCAAACGTTCCCTTTACCCCGGTCCGTGTAGCGGCGGTTTTCATACCCGTAGATTTGGTGGGTACGCATCCGCTCGGGGGCACAGACCGGAGCTTCCCTTACAACCGCAGTCCAAGTGTTGGAGTCGAGGGGAGGCCCTCCACAGCTCGCTAACTCCATCAGAGCCTGGTGGAATCTGCTCTCCCATCCACACGCCGGAGGACCGTGGGATTAACCCGTAGCTGACCTGCCTTCTGCCCTCCGGAGCTGCACTGCACTGCGGCGTACACGCACGTGGTGTTCCGGGCTGAGGCCTTCTGGAGGAGTGCGGGCTTTCTTGAGCAGACGGGCGTCACCTGCAGGTTTTGCCCTTGCTCCCCCTTTGATTTGCCCCCGGGAGATCCTCTTCGCTGATCAGACCGTCGGGCCGGGTGGTCCTTCTGAGGGAACAAAGGAGGACACTCCTAGCTGCTCGGAGATCCTGACCCGCAGGCAGCATACCTCTCCAGGGTAAGGGAAAACATTTTTTTTACTGAACAATTTTTTCAGGTGGCTTGCACTGGTCACCCACCTCAATTTTTGTTTATTTTTTCCTCCTCTCTTCTTCTGGGACCCGCGTGGTGCACAATTTTTAAGGGTCCCTGAGGGGCCTTCTATTTTTGTACATCTAATTTTTCGGTGGCCCTTGTGCGGACCAACTGCACGTAAAATAAACTTATCTGCAATTTTTCTGGTAGGCACTGTGAGGTCTACTAATTTTCCATAATTTTTTCTCCTGGACACTTAATTTTTTCGGTGGTCCTTGCGAGGCCCACCGCCCCTGGTCACCAATTTTTTCAGTATCCACGTGCCCCCTGGGACTATTTGTCTGGACTGCTCTAAACTCGTTATATTACAAATTTTTTCTTTTCTTAATTTTTCTTGGTGGTCCCTGTGAGGTCTACTACGCCTGACCAATATTTCCTTTTACCCACATATTAATGTTTCAGGTGGAGTCTGAGGGGGCTACTACGAGTGCGTGACTTTACAAAGCCAATTTTTCCATGGGAGTGTGCCCAGGTGGGCAGGGAAGATGACTGCCTGAGGCTGTAGTTCCGTGTCCATGTGATTCCCTTGAAGCTTTCAGCGACCTATTTTGTTAGAGCTTCTCTACGCGACCCCCTGGCATGCCCGGGACTAAATCTGGACGCAACCCGGGTCAGAAGGACATTTCCCGGTGTTTCACCCCAGCTCGATCGTCGACCACCGCTTCTCCAAAAATGGCGACGCCCACCGGGGAGTCGGCGACACATGACGCACCTTGCACATGCCGGGACATACAAGATCTACGCCAACTTCTTCTGACGGTGAAAGATGACCTACAAGCGGATCTCAGGGCCGGGATTGACGGTCTGAGGGCGGATCTGGGAACCCTTGGGACGCATACGGCAGCTCTCGAGCTGCGTGCGGATGAGGCCCTGGCGGCGGGGGCAGAAGTTCGTGCGGATATGGTGGCCCTACAGAACAAATATGACCTCTTACAAGAGGCGGTTGAAGATATGGATAATTGCTCCCGCCTCTCCAACCTTCGGCTCTGAAGCATCCCCGAGACGGTGGTGAATTTACGGGACTTCCTTCATCGCTACTTTCAGATACTTCTGCCTGAGACGCCTGAGGAGGAGCTGCTCCTTGACTGAGCCCACAGAGCCTTACGCCCGAAACCTTCGGAGACGGATCCTTCTAGAGACGTCATACTTCGATGTCATTATTACACCACCACTTCAGGCGTGCGTGGTGTCGCCCGACCCTCGACGGCGTAACTCCACACTTCTATAACGATCTGGCACCTTCAACGCTTCAGAAGCGCCGGGCGCTCGAAAGCCCCTCACTGACCTTCTCCGCCAGAGGGACGTCAGATACAGCTGGGGATTTCCATTCCACCTTCTCATACCTCATAACGGCACTTTCTTGTCCCTCCGCTCACCAGCTGATTACTCGACGGTCTTGGAGACACTGGGCATTCCGGAACCCCCGGATCTCTATGCGCAGGGCGAGGCCAGAGGTCAACCACGGAGGCAGGAAAGGAGATGCTCCCTGATGCGTTAACCTCCGAGACGCTGATTCCATCACCCCCCCCAGGCCCAGCTACCCTGTACCGCCTGAGCGAGACTTATTTCCCACTTTCCCCAAGGGGCTTTACCCACTGGATTTTATTTGGTCCCCCTGCGCCCCCTTTCGAAGATTCCTGGAATGGGACTAGAGCGCTGAGAGACATGTCTGGTGGCCGGGGAGAGACTACACCCGCCGAATCTTCTCGAGTTGGTTTTACGTTTCGCGGAGGATCCCCTGTTATTAGTTGAATGCTTCCTGACAGAAGTCTCCCAATCCCTGTTCCCCAGGGACCTCTGGAGCCTCCGGCCCCGGCTGCTCTCGACAGGGGGAGGGAAGTAAGGTGGGTCAGTTGTGCCTGGACATTGACTCCTCTGTTGCCTTGAGTGATAGTTGGGTGGGATTTCAGGGGTCTGGATGCTGCTTTTTGGGTCATGGTCCTTACTTAGCGGAGCCTATGGGCCGGCGGCCTTCTCCTCGTTGTCGCTCTTGCCCCCGAGTGCGTACCTAGTGGTTGGTACAATCCACCACCAGACACATTTTTTTTTTTTAGTGTCTTCTACCCCCTCCCCTCCTCCTTTATTTCCTTTTCCCCCACCCCCTTTTTTTTTCCTTTCTTTCCTTCTCTTTCTTTCTCTTTCTTATTCTTTTCTTTTCCATTCTCCTTCCTCCCTAACCTCTTTTCTCCCGTTCCATCTCTTTTTCCTCCTCCTTTTTCTCATCTCTCTTTAAACGCTTCCACTCGCTTGATTTCTCATGGCGGAGAGGGGGAGCAAGACGCGGGCCCACCTCAAGGTGATTTCTCATCATGTTAAGGGTCTCTTGTCCCCGAACAAGAGACGAGGGGCCACCAGGTATTACAGAAAACTTTGTGCCGCTGTGGTCCTCCTGCAGGAGACTCCCTTTACTCAGGGCAGAGTCCCGGGATATTGGGGGGAGGGTTACACTGTGCATTACCACTCCGCCGGTAGCTCCCGCAAGACGGGGGTTTCGATACTGATGCGAGGCAGTCTCCATTTCCTTCTTACCCATCAAGAGTCAGCCTTAGATGCCAGATACCTGCGGGTGACTGGGACGATTGGAGGCAAACCGGTCACCTTTGTTAGTGTATACGCTCCCCCCCCCCCCCGAGGGGCCTTTTTGGAGGGCATTGGAGGACCGACTTGCGCAGCTGCTGAATAGTGGGGTCTTTGTGGGAGGAGATTTCAATGCGGTCATGGACCCTTACTTTGATCGCAATAGGTGATCACTTACAACTAGGGTGGGCGACTTAGCCGCGCTCTGCTCCGTCTCGCCAAGACCTTCCATGGCGTAGTCCAGGCGGCCAATCCGTACGATTCGTGGCGGTTGCTACACCCTAGAGACTGAGATTATTCTTTTTATTCAAATCCCATGACTCATACTCCAGATTAGACTATATTTTTTGCAGTAGAGACAACATTACGGCCCTTGTCTCTTTCACCATTCACAAAATCTCGTGGTCTGACCATGCTGCAGTTGAGATAGCACTATTGGGGTGGGGGGCAACGGGGTCATCTAGTGTGTGGCGCTTTAATGCTTCCCTCTTCCTTGACCCAGGACTGAAAGATACCATATGCCTCGACTTGTTGGACTTTTTTTGAGCGTAACTTCACCCCAGGCATGGCTACCACCACAGTGTGGGAGGCACACAAGGCGTTCATGCGCGGCAAACTAATAGCTATAGCGTCCCGCCGTACGCAGGAACGGGCTGCTGAGATGGTATCACTTACAACTAGGGTGGGCGACTTAGAGCGCGAGCATAAAAGGACTGGTGACGCCACTCTGTTGAGGGAGTTACTGGAGGCTAGGGGAAGCCTTAACATCTTGCTGTCCCGTCAGGTCCAGGCGGCTCTTCAGTGGACGGGTCGGAAGTTCTTTGAGAAGAGCAACAAACCTGACACCCTTCTGGCCCATCAGCTGAAGCAGCAGATCCGGGAGCGTACAGTGTGCGCTGTGCGTCTTAGACCTGGTGAAGTGACCTCAGACCCCCGGGAAATATCCAAGGCCTTCTGCTCCTATTATGCGTCCCTCTATAATGGCACTACAGCGACGCCTGGTCCAGCGGGGGATGTACTCGTTCGGGAATTTCTCTCTAACCACTTTACCTTTCTTCAGCCACCCGCAGCGCATGAACATGGCAACCCCCATCTCGATGGAGGAGGTCTTAGAGGTAATTAAAAACTTACACTCCTCTAAATCCCCGGGCCCGGACGGATTCTTGGTTCCCTATTATAAGGGATTAAGCCCGGCCCTACTCCAACCCCTGACCAGACTGTTTAGTACATATTGCAGGGAAAGGAGGTTCCATTTTCTGACATGCTTTTGGCTCGCATTGTGGTCATCACCAAGCCGGTAAGGACTCTGCTGTATGCCCCAGCTACAGGCCTATCTCCCTGATAAATGTGGACATGAAGATTTACGCCAAAATCCTGGCTAACAGAATTGGCCGCTACATTGCCGAGAATATTCATCCCGATCAGGTGGTATTTGTCCCCGGTAGAGAGGCCCCAGATAACATCAGACGGGCCCTTAATCTGACTCAGGTCGCTAGAACCTCAGGTAGAGGCTCTTTTCTCCTCTCTTTAGATGCCGAAAAGGCCTTTGATCGGGTTGATTGGAAATACTTATGGGTGACTTTGGACTCTTTTGGAATAAGGGGAGACCTTTTTGACAGCAATACGGGCTCTATATGCGGGCCCCAGGGCGCAAGTTGACACGGGGGGGTTCTTGTCGGCTCCCTTTTCTATTTTGAACGGGACCCGACAGGGATGCCCCTTGTCGCCGCTCCTATTCGCCCTATCTATAGAACCCCTAGCGGCGTATGTTAGGGACCACCCTGACATCCGGGGAGTGGAGGTAAGGGGAAAACCTTATAAGCGGTCTCTTTTCGCTGACGATGTCCTCCTCTCCCTGACATCGCCAATCACCACCCTCCCCAACCTGATGAGGGCCCTGAGGGATTTCGGCAGGGTCTCTGGATATAAACTTAACACGGATAAGAGCTAAGTGCTTGATCTCAACCTAACAGAGGGAGAGAAGGCGTGGTTCGGGATCGGTTCCCTTTTCAATGGTGCCACTCCTCACTGGGCTCGCTGGGGACCCAGCTGACCCCTGACTGGGATCAGCTGTACGTGGCAAATTACGGTGTACTACTTCCTACCCTCCATGCATTGCTGTCTGCATGGTCTCATTTACACCTTTCGCACTTCTGCCGGATATATGCGGTCAAGATGACCCTACTCCCAAAGCTGCTGTAACTTTTCAGAAAATTAATGATTCCTATACGCAGGGCGGACCTGACTTTCCTTCGGTCTGCTATCCACTCTTTTATTTGGGGAGGTTGGTTCCATAAAACTCTTATGTTTCAATCTAGACGACGGGGGGGGGGGGCATGGGAGTCCCTCACCTTTACTCCTATTACAAGGCGGCCCAATTTGCGATGCTCTCCATGATTAACCTTCGATATGGGGCTCCGCTCTGGACTACCCTTGAGCAAGAAATGGGGGGACCACAGCCACTGCGCACGCTTCAATGGGTCCCTAAAGCCACTTTCCGGATCCTCCACAATAGCCCCACGCTGCAGCATTCCCTACGTCTTTGGAACCTCTATAGGGAGGGAGACGGTCTGTCCCCTCCGGGCTTGGGCCTCCAACCGTTATTCTACAATCCGAAGTTCCTGGAGGGTAACACTCCAAGGGCGTTTGGTTGGTGGCTCAGATCTGATATTACAGAAATGCGCGACCTAATTTTGTGGGTCGCCCGGTCACCCTTGGTTATCTGAGGGAGCCGAAGGCGCTACCCCCCTCGGAGACATTCAGAGCCCTCCAACTGCTACATTTTGTTGGGGGAACTCTCAGAGAGACGCTGGACTGCGGACTGACCCTCTATGAGACCTGCTGTCGTCGGAAGCACAGAGGGCGTGGCACGATCTCCTCGCTTTATTCCCACATCCTTGACGTGACCTTTCCGCAGAAAGCACCTTACGTGGCACGGTGGGAAGATGATCTAGGGGGCTCTCTGGATGGGGATGAGTTATTATTGACAGGACCTCACGGGTCACAATCTGCACAGAGGTTCGCGAGAACTGCTAGAAAGTCATGGCGAGGCGGGATATACACCCGCGCCGCCTTGCAAAGATGTACCCGGGGACGCCATTGACTTGCTTGAGGGGATGTGGTGATGAGGGGACGTATCTGCATGCTTGGTGGGACTGCAACATGGTCAGACCTATTTGGACAGAGGCATTTGGAGATTTGAGCAGGGCATTAGGGATAAACTTACGTCCGGACCCCTGGATGGCGCTCCTTAACCGTCCGCATCCTTAGGCACGCCTCACGCTCGGCGAGCATTCTCTGGTCTCTAGGGTGTGCGCTGCGGTATGCATCTGCTTGGCTAAGACCTGGAAGGGTCCACCTCCCCCGCACCAGCTGATAGAGGCCAAAATTTGGCATATGGTTACTATGGAACGCCTGGCGGCAGTAGTCCTTGGCAGAATGACTCACTTTGAGGCGGTCTGGTCGCCCTGGCTGATGGCGTATGCTTCCCCGGCCTCCGCCCGCATTGCCTTCTCGGGCTAGAGGAGGGTCCAGAGGGGTTGGGCCTGCAGTTTTCCCTCCTTCCCCCCCCCTTTTTTTTTTTTTGCTCTCTTTTTCCTTCTTTCTTTCTCTGCTTGCTCTCTCTCTCTTAATCTCTTCCTTACTCTCTTTTCCCCCCCCCTCCCCTTCTTCTCCTACTCTCCCTTTACCTCCCTTTTTTTCTTTTTAAGTACATGTTGGTAGCATCTATATGTGGTTCTTATGGCCTTAATGACAGTAAGCCAAGTAACGGATGTTTCTTTTTTTCGTTGCTTCTATCACTGTCTTTACTTTTTACCAATAGCTGATGTAGCTTCTTTTGCGTCTTATTTTCTAACAATTATAGAATATATATGAGGGACCAGTTTGATACGTTAGCTCTTATGTTTATCTCTGTGATGGGTCTCTCAGATGGCGCACGTAACATAACTGATACGGGACTCTATCATATTTTCTCTCTTCTGTATTGTTTATTACTCCTCAATAAAAATTTTTTATTGAAATTTTAAAAAAAAAATGCAGTGCTGCCATGAAATGGTGAGAAAAGAGTCTGATGGGGATCTGGCAGGCCGTAACGGCCTAAAATACCAGAATAATCCATGTTTCTAGTTCTAATCGATTGTATTTTCTGTTTAAGGGCAGCTCGTATCGGTAAACTATGTATTCTTGTGACTGGAGTTGTATACGTAAACTATAAGGTTTTTTGAAAGAGCACCGAAATTTCAGTGTTCTGTTTGACACACTTCGGGGCGGCTCATGTTTGCCGGCCCTCTGGGGGGGGGGGCTGCTATTTTATAAAAGACGTTTAAAACAATGAAAATGCATGCAAATAGTAAAATAGGTCCTATTTAACAAAATAACAAAACATTATGTTACAGTTTTGTTAATAAAAAAAGGTATAAAAAAAATTGGGAATAAAGATTTTTCCAGAAAAGTACCAAAAATATTCTTTAAAAATAAATAAAAAGGCTTTTTTTCTGAAACTGAAAAGAATAAATGGTTGAATAGAAGAAAAACACGGTAAAATAAAAATTTCATTGAATCCTGTGTAATTCGTCTGATCATAAATAACAGATCATAAAGTGAATTAAAAGCAGAGTTGGTTGGATAAATGTCATGTGAAGCTGTGGATAGATTATTGTAATGTCCATTTCTTGTTTTCTTTCCTGTCCAGGTGTACCTATGCCTTCCTAACCACCTTTCACTTACTGACGGCCATTGCTTGATCGTCCCATGTCAGCATTACACTGCAGCAACTCTACTGGACGAAGACATATGGAACGAAATCCAGGTTTGTCGTTCGTTTTTAATTTTAGCAGAGAAAAAAAAACATATGTTTCTGCATTGCATTAGGGGTCTTTCTCTGAATTTTTAGGAGGTTAGCTGGAGTCCGAGTTTAGCACATTTTATCACACAGGGCTGAAAAATTTGACTTTTCGTTGAATTTCATTATTCTTTCGCAAACTACCATGACCGTTAACTCCTGGTTGATTTGTCAAATCTAACACATGGTGCCGATCCCAGCCCTGTGTGTTTGATGTGGATGGAAGGCTTTGTTCTTTTATTCTGCTATATAATGGACTCACATTGGATCATCAAATAGATACTTCACCCGAATGTCATACCTCCAACATGTCCTAGTTTGACAGGGACAGTCCACGTTCCTGACCCAGTGCAACATTTTTTATGATCTTAAAAAGCGATGTAGGTTTACTTGAGTTCAAAGGAAAATCATGTAGCATTTTCTGAAACCGGTTAGTATCTCGAAATGTGTCCGTTGGTAGTGAGTTGTACTTTATAAGAAGCCTTAATACAGATGTAGATAACGATGGGCCTCCAGATGTTTTGGAACTAGATTTCCCTTAAGAGGAGTCAGCCGATCTTAGGCTGATGTCAGACGAGTGCGCTATGTGTGCCCATGCTGACGTGCCTCCCGGCGTCCGTCACAGCATTGTGACGCTGCGATGAGGCTGGCCACACGTTGTTCCAGGCGCACGACAGCGGCCGTGCTGCAAGCATCCTTGTCGAACGTACTACGACGCGCGTTCGACGGGGCTGCAAAGCGCGAGCCATGCAGCGCTGCGTGCACTAACTGCGCTCAAGAGGTGGCCAGTCGTGCGTCAGAGTGGAAGGAATGTCCACTCTCACGGACGTTCCTTCCACTCTTAAAAATGCTCGTCTGACACCAGCCTTAAGCGTGGCTAAGCATCATGGGAGATGTAATTCTGAAACGTCTGGAGGGCCAAGGTTTCGGACACCTGCCACAATTAATCCAGTCTGGTAAAAGAAGCATTTTACCATTTATACTCTATACTTCTTTTAAATGTGTGAGAAGTTAATCCTATTTATTCAGCGGCCTTCAGGATACGCCAACTCTGCTCCTTATCTTCCTTGGATTCAGCATGAGATGGAAATTTCTGCCACTTCAAAAAACCAAGATCATCTTTTAGATATAGATAAGGCCGAAGAGAACAAGCTGAAAGTAATTATTTGACGAGCCATTTCAAAGATTTAAAGGGACACTACCATGTACATAAGCTGTAACTAGATTACTTGTCATTACAAACAAAAACACATTATAAAACACGTCTTGCTGTTTTTTTTTTGTCTGAAGTAATTTCATGTAAAAAGGAGAAATAAGGTTAGGTTTAGATGCAACCCGTGATGCAACACTTACCAAAATCTGTGCAAAAGTTTTACTTTACTGCTGTGGTTTATTTTCTAAAGTATTTTACAGGCTGTGAACAGTCTTTGTTGCCAGGTTTCCTATTGGCCCGGCTGTTAGGAGATCTGGGCTTAGGCTGAGGTTCATGAGTGTGCAGCTCCTTCGCAGTCACATACCGCTCAACCAGACATATCATCTCCTCAGGATCCTTGGGGTCCTTTTGGCTGACCCACTGTCGCAGCCCTGTAGGCAAATTCCTGAGAAAACGTTCCATGACCAGCATCTCCATGATTTTTGTAGGCGAGTTTGTCTCTGGTTGCAACCAATTTTGCACAAATCTCAGCAGCTCATGCATCTGGGTCCTAGTAGGTTTTTTTAAGGCATAAACTCACTTATGAAACCTTTGGACTTGTAGCGTGGGGGATTATTCCAATTTGGGTTAGGATCTCTTTTTTTCAGCCGTGGGTAGTCATGAGCTTGGCTGTAAGGCAGATCCTCATAGGCGTTCTGGGATTCCCCACTCAGACATGGAACCAACAGTCCCGCCCACTGTTCAAGTGGCCAATTTTTTGTCAGCGACCCGCTCAGATGGTCATGAGATAGGACTCCACATCATCTGCCTCAGACAGCTTGTGCAGAAAGTCAGTCGCTCAAATACGCCGCTCCCTGTCCGCAGGAGGGCTCACTGTACCAGGCAGTAAGACCTGCTGCAAAGCATTTGTGAAGATTGCAATCTCTTCCTGCTGAGCTTCCCTTATACTTTCCACTTGTGCAAACAATAAGCGGTTTGTTTCTTGTTGTACAGCAGTTGCCTGTACCAAGGCTTTCACCAAATCCTCCATCATAACATCCAAATGGGGAGAAATAAGCATCCACAGGAAATCTGGTTAAACTTGCAAGGAACACACTTTCTTTTTTTCTTTGCAACAGCAATGTGCTTATTAGACTTTCAGCTGTTCATCAGGCACGTTTCAAAAATACTTCCATGCCCACAGACTTTGGCTATGCCCGCATCCTCCACCAATTGTGACCCAGCACGTCCCAGGGACGCTGTAGCACAGTGCTCTAGGGCGAATATGGCACACACAGTCTCTTTGAAGGCGAAATCTTCCACGCTTTATTGTAGCAACCGCATCAAAACATAACACAAAAAACAACCTTTGGTTTATTCCTCTTCCATCTCAGGAGTAGCACCATGCTGTGCTTCATTCCCTCTGTGTCTCTCATTATTCCCCTCCCTCAAGCAGGAGCTATTTATTCCCTTAATTGCAGGGACACCTGCAGCAAAAACAAACACATTCCCTCCTGGGGGTTAATGCCTACAACTTTAACAAAAATACAGGGGGAATACATAGAACAATCCATGCACTTTGTCATACAGAAAACCTCACAAACACCTATACTGATATTACACACACACAGAAACAATACCAAACACCTATACCAATATTACACACACATAAGACCTCATAAAAGCATATACTGACATTACACACACACAGAAACCATCACAAACACATATACTGACGTTCCACACACACAGAAGCCATCACATTCAATCAATAGAAATTTCTTTCTAGAGACTGCTAGAGTAGGGGTACTTAGGAATTTGTTTTAGACCTGCATGGGGTACTTCTCCATAAAAGGTTGAGAACCTCTGGTCTAGAGTAGTCTTTTGCATAGTAGTCTGTGGGGTTTCCACCAGTTTCTGGTTATTCAACGTATCACTGTAGTTTCCACAAGTGTTTTCAGTGGAAGTCGTCTAGTGTTTTACTGTTTTCAGTGTTGTGTCTCTGGAAGCTCTGTGGAGATCACCACATTAAAATTGGCAATGTATTTTCACCGGTGTTCCATCGAGTGGCAGAACAACTCTAAACTACCACAACTACCGGCTGGGTGGAGTAGAGGTAACCTCGTTGCTCTGCCTGGAGAGAGCCTGTGGAGTCATGGGTTCGATTCCAGCGAGCAACCTCTCCAGTAAGTGTCCTTGGGCAAGACACCTAACGGTACATACTCGCATCCCAGGACATACTTGAAAATGAGAGAAATCTCAATGTATCCTTCCTGGTAAAATCCTTTCTCAAAAAAAATGGAAAATAGATGTCCTTTACTAATCTCACATAAGAGTAATGTTGGTATTGTTCTTCACTGTTGTTCGCAGCAGCTTCGCCTGCCTTTGCTGAATTTTACTTCTGTGGATAGCCGCGTTTCACCATAGTTGCAAAAGTGTTTATTTCCATTCATGGTAAAGTTTGGTTGCTGACGGTGGTCAGTGAATAACCCCTTCAGTGTCACATTAGGGTAAAAATTAATGTAAAACATCTTGTCTGTGGTCACGCGGTTTGTTAGATGTATGCGTTCGTGCAGTGAAATCGTTAGTCTCACATCCTTGTCACATCCTTGTCTGCCACGTTCTCATCAGATTTTTCCGACTCTACATACTTCCACACTCCTTGTCTTTCGAGTCTGTCCCCCATTGCTCCAGGCAATCTTTTGTTATCCACGCATTCTGCTCGTGTCCCCCTAATCACGAGTTCACATCGTGATGAATAAACACCGGGTAATGATTTGGAGACTAGAATTTAGCTGGGGAATACGTCCGATGCAGCAGGAAATCTTCATTTCTGTGAAAGCAAGAAAATGGGAAATTCTATTGTGCGTTCGTAACAGTCTGATGGAAAACGGTACGAGCTGGTAGGACGTCAGGCAACATGAGATCCTACTTACGGTTATTTCATAAATATATACATTATAAACAAAGTGTCTGACGTTAAATAATCTCGTCTCGTTTGATTGATTAAATGATCAATTGATGCTGATAAAATAAGGCTCCAACAATTGACTTTGCGTAAGGTTTTACACATTATTTCCCAGGCCTTTTTATGTACAGACGTGGAAGGATGCGTGAGGGTCTACAGCATTGTTTTATTAAAAGTGAATTGTGATAGCTGCCTGCAAGGTCACATCATTTTATGGAATGCAGGTTTGAGCCAAAATGGACATGATCTCATCACTTTCTGTCACCGTCTGCGCGTTTCTGACCTTCTAAACAAAACCGTGAAGCAAGATCGAAGAAGGTTACTGTTTGTAATATACAGGATAAAGTGTCTAGATGGAAGGAGAACGTGGCAATGGAAACAAAAGGGACACAGGAAGAGGGGAAAAAACTATTAAGATAAGTAGATATGAGCAATGGTTAATTTGACATACACTTATTTGCAGTTTAAGGGCTAAATTCTATAATGAACACTAACTATAGCATTCAAATTAGTAAGTGTTAACGTCAGGATAAGTGACTTTAATGCACCCCCCATATTACCTTCCTGGCGCTAAACCAGTGAAAAATCTGTTGTAATACGTTGCGTGAGCTTGCTGTACTTAGCGCATCCTATGCTTAACATGGGGAAAACTAATTACCACAGGGAAAATTTTAGCAGCACCTAAAAGCTGGTGCTAGTGGATTCTGTTTTTGCAAAATCATTTAGCAACCCGTAACCCCCCCCCCCAGTAAATCCGATAGTCACCTCTCATCCCGTGACGAGAATGGTGGCCTGATCTGCCGTTTCTTGTCCCTGGGAGCAGTGTGAGACTGGGAACAAATAGTTCCCAGTCTACCTCCGAGATCTCTCCACGGCGAGGGGCAGACTGACCCGTCGGGCACTCGGATGCCGCTCGGGTCCCAAATGGGGGGTGGATTGGCCTTGCTGCCCCTGCAGTCCAGTACATGCATGGAGCGTCACAGTTATTCCCTCCCCAGCATGCAAATCGCTCCACGCCTGTCCTGTTCGGCCCATGCTTAGTGCCTATCTGGCACCAAGCTGAGGCTTCAGCCACAGTGGGCAGGCATGCGAGCGCGTGATGATGTCACCCTCTGGGATTCCCCCTTCCCAGCAGGATCCATTACAGGAGATCCAGGGTTCTTTTAGACCCCAGTATCTCTGGATCTATAAGAGCTACAATGAAGAATCTGGCCTTTCCAATGATACTGAACAACTCCATTATGTGTGAAATCAAAAAGATAATAAAATTAATAATATATAAAAATAATGAAAGTTAACGCCTTTAAAAAGAGATTTGTATTTGTTCTAAAAGCAGGGGCATTGTTTTTTTCCCTCCTTATAAAATTAACAATGCGGCTTCACTAATTCATAAATCTTTTCATACATATTTTAAACATATTTAGATTAATTTTATATATAATTATTTTAATATACATAAAATATAAAAATCTATTTTAATTCTATTTTAATAAAATACTGCATTTTGATATAACTTTAGATTAATAATAAGTTTAAATATAATTGTTTCTGAGTTTTATTTTGCTGGTGGTCCTGAGTGTATTGATTTTCTTAACTCCGTAAAATCAATATTTTGAAAAGTGTGAATAAATTAATTCTTAGAACACAACGTGTACAGGTGGGTTGTGCGTTGTATTTGTGGTTTTTGAATGGGTGTGATCTTCTGTGGGTATGGCACAAGGAGCCCCACTATCTCATATTGCCCGGGGACATTAGTTGTCTGACCACATTTCAGAATTTCTGATATGGGATAGTAAAAAAAAAAAAATTAAATTATATATATATTTTCTGTATCTTGGATCATATGTCTCACGCATGCACTCATGGTAACTGAAATGTGACGTCTTAAAAAACTTTCCCTCCAATCTGACTAGAGATCATAAAATAACCATTACTCGGAAGCTGTTTGAGCATTTGAACCTCCCTGGCGGTATTCCCGAGTGTGACTCGGAGTTAAATTTCACTACCGCGAACGGTAACCCCGAGCCACACTCGGGCTGGATGCATACTCCCCTCCTCCTGGTCGGAGCTGTGGCAATTGAGTTTTAATGTGGATAAGTGCAAGATAATGCACCTGGGATGTAAAAACCCAAGGGCTGAATATAGAATATTTGATACAGTCCTAACCTCAACATCTGAGGAAAGGGATTTAGGGGTTATTATTTCAGAGGATCTAAGGGTAAGTAGTCAATGTAATAGAGCAGCAGGAAATGCTGGCAGAATGCTTGGTTGTGTAGGGAGAGGTATTAGCAGTAGGAAAAGGGACGTGCTCATGCCACTGTACAGAGCACTGGTGAGACCTCACTTGGAGTACTGTGTGCAGTACTGGAGACCGTATCTCCAGAAGGATATAGACATCTTAGAGAGAGTTCAGAGAAGGGCTACTAAAATGGTGTACGGCTTGAAGGAGAAAAGTTACCAGGAAAGGCTTAATGATCTTAACATGTACAGCTTGGAAAAAAGACGAGACAGAAGAGATATGATAGAAACATTTAAATACGTAAAGGGAATCCACAAGGTAGAGGAAGGGAGTATATTTAAACGGAACAAAGTAGCAAAACAAGAGGACATAGTCTTAGATTAGAGGGGCAAAGGTTTAAAAGTAACATCAGGAAGCATTTTTTTACTGAGAGGGTGGTGGATACATGGAACAGCCTTCCAGTTGAAGTGGTAGAGGCCAAAACAGTAATTGAATTTAAGCAAGCATGGGATAGGCATAAGGCTATCCTAAACAAAAGATAAATCCAGGTAAAGTATCCATGTAATGGGGCAGACTAGATGGGCCGAAAGGTTCTTATCTGCTGACATTTTTCTATGTTTCTCCTGCGCTCCCTGGCTGTCCCCCGCAGTGTGATCGCGGGGACTTGCTTCCTGGTAAGGCTCCCTGCGAGTCACACGATGCAGGGGGGCGGGACCAGAAGCAAATTTAGAAAAAAATCATTTTACCCTGTATAATCCAAAATGCAATGTTTATGAATGTGTTATGTATAATCCAAAGTGCAAGGGTTATGAACAGCCACTAGGTGGCACTACAGGATAAGAAACAGACCATACATCGTCTCACCCTTGTTTTCAGACAGATTTCAGTGTTTTTTGTTGGATTTTATTGAATATCATTTATTTTCATTATTTTGGATAATTATTTTTGGGATAATAAATTATTATGTCGTGTTTCAAACTTTATCGGACTCAGTGTATTTACTATTATTTTTTTAATTTATTTATTTATAAAGGATTTTACCAGTAAGGACTCTTGATTGCACGGATTTCAGTGCGTGATTCCTAATTATTACAGGCTAACTATGTACAAAAACAGGTTTCCTTTAAAAAAAATTGAGACACTTTTAGACACGAAATTTTGAAAAAATTAGACTGCCAGGGAGGTTAAAATGTAGCACATAACACAGTTGAACAATTTTTTTTCTTCCAAAACAGATTCCACAACAAAGAAACTCTTTCAAATTTCCATATTTTAACACCGTCCCTCCTTTTCCCTCCCAGATGTTCCGCAAAGCCGTAGTCAAGATGTTTCAAGCTCAGGATTTAGATTGCGTCTTCCTGGAAGCCAACATCAACATGAAAAGGCGGTTACACTTGGTGTACGAATGCATCCCTCTTCCTAGAGAAGTGGGTGACATGGCACCGCTTTACTTTAAGGTATGTTATTATGACTTGTGAATGACATCTAGGTTAGTCATGTTCTGTCAAGACGGTGAATTTTTCATCCGAAAGGGATACTGTTATTTGGGTGGGGAGGGAGCAGTGCAGTGGCTAGTCAGGAACGTACTGACCTACAAAAGTAACATCAGGTATACAAGGTTGAGTTAAATTGATCTTGGCGTGTTCTGGAGCAATGCAAACGAATTTTGTTTGCAAATGTGCTCCAGAATATGCTCCTAAAGTTACAGCACATCAGACCGTTAGGTTTCTGTGCTGTACCGGGATTGACCAGCAGAGGGAGACCTCTATATATAAACACAGTGCATACAATCTCTATATGCACTGTAATAATTGACAATCTAGACAGTGTGTGTGTTTAGGCATGTTTGTGCAGGTGTTGGGGGTAGGGTTGAGGGATAATTGTGATTTTAGCAGAAAACTGCTTGATAGTGATGGGGCTGAAAGCAAAATGCATTTTTACATGACTGTGCTTAATGTACTGTAGAAACATATACATGGACTATAGACAAGACAATTTATACTGCTTCTTCATGCACAAAATACATTCACCAAACAACCAAAGGTGAGTATAATGTGATACGTAAGACGCACACGAAATAATGAACACCCATAACCCTGGTAAACCAGTAGTGGTTTATACTGTTACATTATAGGCAGATAATTTTCAGCCTCAAAACAAGCCTCTACTTTCCTTGATCTTGTTCTACCTTCACCCTCTCCATCAATCCACATCATCACCTGATGTCTTCCTGTCCCCATATGAGAAAAGGGATCCGAAACATTCTCATTTCCTTCCAAAAAAATAAATCCAGTTTTCAACAGTTATAGAACAAGCTGCTCGTAAATTGTAGCAAACTAGGATTTGTGATTTATTGTCCTGATTGCGGTTTCAGATTATTATTATTGACATAATTTATATGGCGCCAAGAGTTTCTGCAGCGCTTTACTGTAGCCAAAGGGAACAAGACCCAAATAAACTAGCTATAAAATGGAGACGAGGTGTAGAGAGCCCTGCTCTTAGGAGTTTATAATCTAGAAGGATTGGGTTGGAGGAACACAAGGTGCCAATGGTTCAGGAATGGTGGGGGCAATGGAAGCAGCTTCAATCATGTGTGAGTAGATAAGCAGAGGGATGAGTTGCATCAGTGATGTGGTACTCTAATCTGAAGAGATGGGTTTTGAGGGATTTCTTGAAAGCCTGAAGATTAGGGGAGAGTTTGATAGGGCGAGGCAAGTCATTCCACAGGACTGGAGCTGCCCTTGGAGGCAAGAGTTGGCAGAGCGGGTGTAGACAAAGGATAGGCGGAGGTCACCCGCCGGCTGGAGTGGTCTAGACAGGATGTGCTTGCGGGGTAAAGACCATGTTACTGAGATTGATTACTGTTGAAGCTACTTCACACTATTTATTTTATTTTTATGATATTAATTAACCCCTTAAGGACCAATGACGTAACTGTTCCGTCATAAATGCATTGACTTTAAAGACCCTTGGTTCTTAAGGCGTTAAAGACTCTACAACCCCCCCCCCCATTGTGCCTTTCCTGATCTATCTCCCGCACAGCCCCCATGCATCCCATTGCTTCTCATACTGTATTTACCCTGACCTCTGTATGTGTCATCCCACTCCTCGTAGATCGTAAGCTCACTTGTATATCTAAGCACTTTACAAAGTTCCTGGAATTGTGTGGGGCCTTGAGAATGGCATTGTGCTTCATACAAGTCCAAAGTCTTCATACTATTCCTCAATGCTCCATCAGACATATTGCTCCTCTCTGCCCATTACAAAGCAAGAATCTCCAGGATAGGAGGAACGGGTCAGTGGTCACACATCAGGATTGTCCCATGAGAATGGGGACCGGAAATTGCCATTAGTGAAATTCTTTATTATAAAGAATTTCTGATAACGAAGGAACAAATCCCACACTTGGCTAAAGCAGCATGTTGTGTACAGATGTATGTACAAGAAGATGCATTTCAGAAGCATTCTAAGGCTGTGGGAAAGCCACATCTTTCAGATCACTGTCCTCCTAATCCATCAGACAGATCTCCGAGATGTCCCCAAGCAAGGGACGCAAAGAATTAAAGAGCGATAATACGAGAGACATAAAAAAAAAAGGAAAGTGTCAGACTGCATAAAATTAAGAGAAAAGTGACAGTGTTTCTAGGGGGGAAAAATCCCAAATAAGAAAAACCGTACCTGCAGATGTCCATACCTGCAGAGTCAGAGATTTATGGTTGTGTAATGATGAAGACGGTTGGGAAATGATGAAAGCGTAATAGTTGCATTTTTGTGCATGACTGAGAAACATAAGAAGTATAAAAAACATTGGGAAATAAATGTGTAAATGTCCTTACGAACATTTGAGGTAAGGTTTTTTCATTGTTCAAAGAGACCCAACCACGTACATAAACTGTAGCTAGATTACTTGTGCATTACAAACAAAACCACATTATAAAACACAAGCTGCTGGTTCTCTTTTCTTTGTTTGAAGTAATTACATTGAAAAGGGAAAAAATACAATTAGAGTTTTTTTATCTCTTGTTTCCATTTTGTGTATTTTTCCGATGATGCAACATTTACCAAAATCTTATGGTGAGTGTTACTTTGTGGCTGTGCTTTATTTTACACAGTATTTAACATTTAATGAGGTGGAGGAGGAACTGTTTAGATAAGGCTATTGTGTTCTGTATGCTATGCCAGATAGGAGATAGCAGCTCCCTGATGTGAACTGGAAAACCGAAACAGCTGGGTGCACCAGGAGTACAAATATTCTAAACTCCCTACTGGGATTATCTCTAACACAAGTAGTTGAGGAGCCGACCTGTAAAGAGGCCATATTGGATTTAATACTCACAAATGGAGGTTTGGTATCGGACGTTGTTGTAGGTGAAAATTTGGGATCTAGTGATCACCAGTCAGTGTGGTTTAATATAAGAACAGGGATTCACCACACAAAAATAAAAGTTTTAGGCTTTAAAAAAAACAGATTTTTCGAAAATGAGATTTTGTGTGAAGGAGTCATTATCAGACTGGAGGAGTTTAAAGGGAGTCCAGGAGAAATGGGATTATTTAAAGGAAGCATTATTGAAGGCCACATGCAATTGCATTCGGCTTGTTAGCA
Organism: Leptobrachium leishanense; assembly: GCA_009667805.1. NCBI lineage: Eukaryota > Metazoa > Chordata > Amphibia > Anura > Megophryidae > Leptobrachium > Leptobrachium leishanense. The sequence goes on along the minus strand of CM019064.1, from coordinate 421,487,955 downwards.
AAAACAAAAATGGGAAGAAACCACTGTGGTACTCTGCAGAAGTGGCCAAAATAGTGAAGAACAAAAAGATAGCATTCAATAATTATAAAAAAACTCAGAGTGAAGAAGATAGGCAAACCTATAAGATTAGGCAGAAAGAGGCAAAGCAATTTATAAGAGCTTCCAAAGCACACGCAGAAGAGAAAATAGCTCAGTCAGTAAAAAAGGGGGACAAAACATTTTTTAGATACATAAACGAGAAAAGAAAAGTAAAACAAGGATTAGTTAGATTAAAAACAAAGGAAGGAAGGTATGTAGAAGAGGATAAAAGTCTCGCTGACTGCCTCAATGAATATTTTTGTTCAGTCTTTGCAGAAGAAAAGGAAGGAAAGGGACCTCAGGAGGAAGCACTAACAAGACATTTACATATGAGTTTACAGAGGAGGAGGTTCTACAGCAGGTGTCTAAAGTAAAGACAAATAAATCAATGGGGCCTGATGGGATCCACCCTAAATTATTAAAAGAGCTCAGTGATGTAATAGCAAAATCGTTAACAGATTTATTTAACCAATCCTTGCTAACAGGAGTCGTCCCAGAAAACTGGAAATTAGCAAATGTTGTGCCCATTTACAAGAAGGGTAGTAGGGAGGAATCGGGGAACTATAGGCCAGTTAGTTTTACGTCAGTAGTGGGGAAATTAATGGAAACCATGTTAACGGAAAGGATTGTTGAACATCTAAAAACACATAGATTACAGGATTAGAAACAACATGGGTTTACCTCAGGGAGATCATGCCAAACTAATCTTATTGATTTTTTTGATTGGGTAACAAAAATAATAGACACAGGTGGTGCAGTAGACATTGCTTATTTAGATTTCAGTAAGTCTTTTGATACTGTTCCGCATAGAAGGCTTATCAATAAATTGCAATCTTTGATCTTGGATTCCAATATTGTTGAATGGATTAGGCAGTGGCTGAGTGACAGGCAACAGAGGGTTGTGGTAAATGGAGTTTATTCGGCGCAAGGTCTTGTTACCAGTGGGGTACCTCAGGGGTCAGTACTTGGACCCATTCTCTTTAATATTTTTATTAGTGATATTGTAGAAGGGTATTAATGGAAAAGTATGTCTTTTTGCTGATGACACAAAGATTTGCAACAGGGTTGACGTTCCTGGAGGGATCAGCCAAATGACAAATGATTTAGGTAAACTAAACAAATGGTCGGAGCTGTGGCAATTGAGTTTTAATGTGGATAAGTGCAAGATAATGCACCTGGGACGTAAAAACCCAAGGGCTGAATATAGAATATTTGATACAGTCCTAACCTCAACATCTGAGGAAAGGGATTTAGGGGTTATTATTTCAGAGGATCTAAGGGTAAGTAGTCAATGTAATAGAGCAGCAGGAAATGCTAGCAGAATGCTTGGTTGTGTAGGGAGAGGTATTAGCAGTAGGAAAAGGGAAGTGCTCATGCCACTGTACAGAGCACTGGTGAGACCTCACTTGGAGTACTGTGTGCAGTACTGGAGACCGTATCTCCAGAAGGATATAGACATCTTAGAGAGAGTTCAGAGAAGGGCTACTAAAATGGTGTACGGCTTGAAGGAGAAAAGTTACCAGGAAAGGCTTAATGATCTTAACATGTACAGCTTGGAAAAAGACGAGACAGAGGAGATATGATAGAAACATTTAAATACGTAAAGGGAATACACAAGGTAGAGGAAGGGAGTATATTTAAAAGGAAACAAAGTAGCAAAACAAGAGGACATAGTCTTAGATTAGAGGGGCAAAGGTTTAAAAGTAACATCAGGAAGCATTATTTTACTGAGCGGGTGGTGGATACATGGAACAGCCTTCCAGTTGAAGTGGTAGAGGCCAAAACAGTAATTGAATTTAAGCAAGCATGGGATAGGCATAAGGCTATCCTAAACAAAAGATAAATCCAGGTTAAGTATCCATGTAATTGGGCAGACTAGATGGGCCGAAAGGTTCTTATCTGCCGACATTTTTCTATGTTTCTAAATGAGATAAAATAGTGATCTTAAAAGACTTCAAATCTAACCCCTGTTGATGTCCTTTGAATGCATCCCACACAATACAATGATTTGAGTCAGTGATTGACCCATAGACTCCATTCTATGACCAAAGCCACAAAGTGAGGAGCAAGTGATGGAAAGATACTGTGGGCAGTTTACAACACAAAAGATCACACAATATATGTGCCACTGGGTGCATACAGAGTTATGTTTTCAGATTTCCAGAGTTATATATATATATTAGGGCGGAAACAACTAATCGATTAATCGACAACTAATCGATGATTAAAATATTTGTCAACTATTTCCATTTTCGATTATTAATCGGTGTTGATTAACCGTCCTGTGTACAGCACACACTATTTAGAGTCAGACTGAATTCAACGTAAATAACTAGGGTTGCACCGGTGCTGATACCGGGTACTGCAGGAGTACCTAGGGGCTGGGGCGGCTGTCCGAATGCTCTATCGGCATTCGGACAGGCCCTGCAGCTGCTCTCCTCACTTTGTTTATACTTACCTTCCTTTAGCGACGCCGGGAAAGTCTTCGCGCGCGCTCGTTGGAAGGCCCCCAGCCGCGACCACGTGGGACCATGTGATTGCGGCTGGGGTCCTTCCAACGAGCGCACGCGCGGAAACTTTCCCGGCGTCGCTAAAGGAAGGTAAGTATAAACAAAGTGAGCAGCTGCAGGGCCTGTCCGAATGCAGATAGAGCATTCGGACAGGCCCTGCAGCTGCTCTCCGCTCATACTTACCTACCTTTAGCGATGCCGGAAAGTTTCCGCGCGTGCGCTCGTTGGAAGGACCCCAGCCGCGATCACATGGTCCCACGTGGTCGCGGCTGGGGACCTTCCAAGGAGCGAGCGCGCGAGCGAAGACTTTCCCGGCATCGCTAAAGGAAGGTAAGTATGAGCGGAGAGTGAGCTGGGGGGGCATTATCCATGAGCTGGGGGGGCATTATCCATGAGCTTGGGGGGCATTATCCATGAGCTTGGGGGGCATTATCCATGAGCTGGGGGGGGCAAATCCATGAGCTGGGGGCATTTCCATGAGCTGGGGGCATTATCCATGAGCTGGGGGGCATTATCCATGAGCTGGGGGGCATTATCCATGAGCTGGGGGGGGCATTATCCATGATCTGGGGGGGCCTTTCCATGAGCTGGGGGGCCTTATCCATGAGCTGGGGGCATTTCCATGAGCTGGGGGGCATTATCCATGAGCTGGGGGTGGCATTATCCATGAGCTGGGGGGCATTATCCATGAGCTGGGGGGGCATTATCCATGAGCTGGGGGGGGCATTATCCATGATCTGGGGGGGCCTTATCCATGAGCTGGGGGGCATTTCCATGAGCTGGGGGGGGCCTTATCCATGAGCTGGGGGCATTTCCATGAGCTGGGGGGCATTATCCATGAGCTGGGGGCATTTCCATGAGCTGGGGGCATTATCCATGAGCTGGGGTGCATTATCCATGAGCTGGGGGGCATTATCCATGAGCTGGGGGGGCATTATCCATGAGCTGGGGGGGCTATCCATGATCTGGGGGGGCCTTATCCATGAGCTGGGGGCATTTCCATGAGCTGGGGGGGGCCTTATCCATGAGCTGGGGGGCCTTATCCATGAGCTGGGGCATATCCATGAGCTGGGGGCATATCCATGAGCTGGGGGGCATATTTCCATAGCTGGGGGGCATATTTCCATGAGCTGGGGGGCATTTCCATGAGCTGGGGGGCATATCCATGAGCTGGGGGGGCATTTCCATGAGCTGGGGGCATTATCCACGAGCTGGGGGGCAGTATCCACGAGCTGGGGCAATATCCACAAACGGGGGCATTTCCATGAGCTAGGGCATTTCCATGAGCTGGGGGGCATTATCCATGAGCTGGGGGCATTATCCATGAGCTGGGGGTGGCATTATCCATGAGCTGGGGGGCATTATCCATGATCTGGGGGGGGCATTATCCATGATCTGGGGGGGCCTTATCCATGAGCTGGGGGGCATTTCCATGAGCTGGGGGGGGCCTTATCCATGAGCTGGGGGCATTTCCATGAGCTGGGGGCATTATCCATGAGCTGGGGGTGGCATTATCCATGAGCTGGGGGGCATTATCCATGAGCTGGGGGGCATTATCCATGAGCTGGGGGGGCATTATCCATGATCTGGGGGGGCCTTATCCATGAGCTGGGGGGCATTTCCATGAGCTGGGGGGGGCCTTATCCATGAGCTGGGGCATATCCATGAGCTGGGGGGCATATTTCCATGAGCTGGGGGGCATATTTCCATGAGCTGGGGGGCATTTCCATGAGCTGGGGGGCATTCCATGAGCTGGGGGCAGTATCCACGAGCTGGGGCAATATCCACAAACTGGGGCAATATCCAGGAGCTGGGGGGCAATATCCATGAGCTGGGGGCCAATATCCATGAGCTGGGGGGCATTATCCATGAGCTGGGGGGCTTTATATGAGGTCTGTTCTTATTGGAAAGCGGTCACATGACATAAGATAAAAGTATCGGTACTCGGTATCGGTGAGTACTTGAACAAAAGTATCTGTACTCGTACTCGGTCTTAAAAAAGTGGTATCAATGCATCCCTATAAATAACCTCAGCTTTGGAGCTGATTGGAGAAGACGCGCCGCTGCTTTACTAGGTATGATTTGGTTCTAGGGTTATGTCAGACACAACCAGTTTGTTTTTATTCCGTTTTCAACAGTAGAACTATAACACAAACAATAGGATATTGCCACTGGGTGAAGGCACTGTATGCCTGTGTTTTATCCTTACTTGAAGCCGGAGTCCTGTGCCACCACTCCACCCTCCCTGCCACACCCGCTTTGGTCGGGAACTACCATTCCCTCCCTTTGGTCTGGTCCCTTTCCCAAAACTCACTCCCACACTCAGGTCCGGTCTTTTGTCCATGCCCACTTCCTCTCATACTCAGGTCAAGTCACTTGAGAAAAGTCAGGTGAGTGTGGGAGCGAGTCAGCGGGTGAGTGTGTTTTGCTTTCACAGTTGCAGAGATGCTAATATTCAGTTCCTCAGTTTCCCCAGTCTGAGGTCCTGAGCTGCACAGCTTGTGTTAGTTCATACAGTCACAGGAATTTATAAAGCGCTAGCAAGTTCCGTAGCGCTGTACAATGGGAAAGGCAGAATAACGAATGTCCATGCAAGTTAAACACACAGAACAGTAGGAGGGACGACCCTGCCCAAGAGCTTACAATCGAAGAGGAGAGGGGTGACACACTAGGTGAGGGTAATAGCTGAGTATGTGAAGTAGTGGGGTGCATGGGGGCTGTGGGCAAGATAGAGCAAGAAATGTAGTTCATGTGAAGCTTTGATAGGTGCAATAGTGGGTGGAGTAGTGGGTGGGGAGGAGGCAGGGAATGTTCAGGAAGTATGAGCTGAAGAAACACCCCTAGCTGAGGGGCATCGCCGGAGAAGATGAAATGACTGCGTTTAAAGCAAGAAAAATAAATTAAATTTTTTTTAAAACTTTTATTGATTTATTCTAGTTTGTCTATAGGTATAAAAGTGTTTAATTGTAAATTTTAAAAAACTTTTTCTAGACCTGCATATCCCTTTAAATCCAGCAACGAGTTTCCTTGATGCTCCTCTATACGTGACATGCTGCCAGCTTCCTGTAAGAGCGAGCGTCCAGCCAATCCAATGGCTCTCAGTGCCGAGCGCATTGGCAGTCATTGGTTGGGACTGAATCCTGCAGGTCCCAAACACCAGGAACCTGAGCCCAGTGCTGCCCAGCACAAATCCCCTTCATTCAGAGGGTTGAATCAGTCCTCAAACACGTAGACGGGGTGTGGACACTCTGGTCACGGTGGTTGAGTGGTTACGGTGGTCACAGTGCCTAGAGTGTCCCTTTAATAGAAACTGGATGCACCGTGTCATTATTTGCCTGTGATTTCCCAGCTTCACTTTCTTCAGGGCATTTACTTTGCATGCACTAGACGGTAAAGAAATGAAAAATCAAATGTAAGATAAAATTCATAATTAAGTGTTTTTTTTTTTTTAAAGTAATTTCCGATTGTGATTTGAGTAAAAGCTGAGGATTTGTTAGACGGGGACAGACGCAGAATAGGAAACGGCTTTGTTACAATGCAGGATTTGGAGGAAAATTGTAACTGAAGTCCTATAACACGTGGGGTAAAGTTCACCTTGTTTCAATCAGACAACAATTTTCTTTACAGAAACATTTCCCACAGACCAACTAAAAACTCATTATCAGAGATTTATGGTTCGATATTGCAGCCATAAATCATGCCTCAATCGTGCTCAGTGGTAAGCCTGAATTGCATTGCAAATGTAGCTCGCGGAGTGACAGCCGTGGCACCGGGATCTCGCTTTATTTATTTATGTGTGCATATTATTTATTTTCTCTTAAAATATAACATGTTATTTGTTCACGTTATTGATTTCTGTAATGCACTGGCTTCAGCGTTGGCAAAGTGCTTTGAGGACGGCGGGTAATATCAAACTGTCTATTATACTGAACATTATTATGTCATGTCTTACATATTCATATACGCACATATAAAGGATCAAACCTCATGCCGCTTACCAGAGGCCTAACTAGAAACCTCAGGGCCCAGGTGCGGGAGTCCATGAAGATCCCCTTCCCCCGTCATCCCCATGCACTGGACTCCTCCAGGTCCACAATGTCGACTCCAGACAATCAATGTCCCATTTTTTTCCAGGTATACCACGATCACTTCAGTCCATCCCATTTTTAATGTAATGTGCCCATGCATATCTCAGAGCTCCGCCGCAATAAAACTCACAGTAATGTGTGCTGTGTATGAGCGAATCATAGGTGAGGCCCTTGCCAAGTCGCCCAGGTGAGGCCGCGTCCAGCTGTGTGTGCCCCACCGAACTCAAGAGCCCGGTTGCAGTGGCACTCTTTGCACCCCGTGTAGTTACGCCCCTGACGCTTACAGGGAATAAACGTTCTAGGTGATGACACACCACCTTTTTAGAAATATAAGCACGCTGATATTACCGGCTCACATCCTATTCCAAACCGTGACTCGACTTCCGTTGTGTTTCTGTACAACTGCACTTCCTAGTCTGTACAGAAAGCGCAAATGTAGTGAGCAGAACATTAACAAGCTATTCCAACTTTACTCATTCTCATTTGCAAGTCGCAAACAGAAAAAAATAAAGGCCACCAAAAGGCTGATGTATCCGTAAAATCGCTTAAGACTGCAAAAAATTTACGGATCAATTAAATACTCGCCTCCAGTCCCTCAGCGAAGAGGAGGTGGTGATCTGCCTCGTAACATCGACTTCCTCAATAGTTTTATTTTTTTCATGATTTATTATAGTTCGAAGTCGGCCTCAATTTAAATTTTCAGAAAATAATGGAATGTGGATTTTTTATTTTTTTTATTGATGGTGCGTCTGCCAGAGTGTCGGCAGAGACGCCAGGTTCGACAGGTCCTGCTGAAAATGCCAACTCTTCATTGCCAATGTTTGATTGGATGCACCATGAATTAAAAAAGTCCATATTCCTTGTATTTTTGGTATAGTACCATCGAGGTAGTTCTCGAATTCTATTAAGTTGCGAAAAATCAATGAAATCGCCCAGCCATACCTAACAGGCAGAAGGGTTATGCACTCAACCAGCTCAACATCCATATATACCACGCTGTTTCAGGATGCTCTTGTTGATCCGGGCAGCCTACTCTTAATGGAGAATATAAAAGTAGTAAATGAAACACCAGACACTGCTTGTTGTGGAGTCCTGAACAGCAACGTTTTGGCTAATGCGTCTTCCCACCTTGCTGCCGTGTATGAACTATTCAAGCAATGGAACCACTTACACTAAGGAATGAGAATTTATAGGAAACCATGTTGCAATTGATACTAGATTTCTGTGTATACTTTTGTCTGTATATTTTCAGGTGACCTAACATACCGGACTCTTTGATCCCCTGTGATCACCGTTGACATAGACCTAAAGAAGGAGACAAGGAATTCCATATTGCATTAAGTGTTGGTCATGGAAGTCGGCCATTTTGAACTGCTTGAATATTTTGCCAGACAAAAAAAAATCTGTCACGGTTTTCTTGGTCCTTGTTGGCTGATTTAATGTACCTTGATTTGTTGGCTTGTATGTCTTATATTAAGCTTTAGTAAGCTATCCGCACTATGCTGGTCTCTCGTGTAGCAGAATCACTTATTTCGTTAGCGGATTTTTGTTTTAAGGTGTTATAAATGTAACTTCCTCTGCAGCCGTTGTTTCCGATGTTTGAAGACAAGTGAACAATAGCTGAAAAGGAGGACTTTTCATTATATGTATTGTGCCGTTTAGTAACTCAATCAATTTTCCTTCTTTAGAAAGCGATCATGGAATGCGATGAGGAATGGGCCATGAATAAGAAGCTCATAGACCTGTCTACAAAAGATATTCGGCGATCGGTGAGTGTATGATGCATGCAACTTTCAGGATATCTGGAGCATCCATATTCACTGGGGTTGTAATGACTGATTTGGTACAAGTGCTGTCATTTCAGGAAAGTACAACATTAAATATCTGCTCCTGCTTGGCATTCTAAATGTATATAAAACACATACGTGTCTGGGTGCATATGAATGTCAGCAATAACAAGACCCTTTTTTTCTCTTCAAAGTTTTCCAAATTTCTACAAAAAGCTGACATCAAATTTGAAATGATTGCCATGAAGCTTGGAGAGATGAGCAAGACCTGCTCACTGAAACATGCTCACATTTAATCGAGTTTGTGTTCGACGTTGATTTAACGTTTCCGACAATCGATGAATCCGCCCAAGCATTGGCAGATCAGAGCTGGCAGGCCCGTCGGGCTGAACCTGGTGGCCCTTGCCTGCCGATACTCCGACACAAGCTCAGTCTGTTAAAAAAATCCCGATTCTTTGATTGTTGGAAATGTAAAATCGTGGTTGACCTCGCACCCGATTAAAATTAAGAAAAATCCAGGAAATTACCCAGCCCTACTGAAACAATGTCACGGCAATGTTGCCCTATCTGCGATTCAGATTTGTATATTGTATGTAAATAACTTCAGGCATCTGCTGTGAATCTACTACACTGAATTCATTATTTAGAGATGTTCCAACGCAGTTGGCTGTAGCAGTCCCCGTTCTTGCCTCTGTAGTTTCTAGCAGTTGTCTAGTGTAGTTTTCAGCAGGGTTTCTGCTGATCTTGCACAGCATTGTTTTCACCGTTGTGACATTGGCGTTTGATGATCGCCACTTTAATCTCCCCAAAGAAAATACAGCGGTTTTGCAAACAACAACAGTGGAGCACCTCTACATGGAGAATGGCCACAATGTATTCGATTTATAGAAGAACATCATCAGGTCTGTTCACTAAAGGTGAAACTCCGGAGAATTTGCAGGAGAAGAGAACGATCTAGATCAAAAAGCCGATTTGGAAAGTGAAATGAATGGGAGTATTTTTCTGGTTTGGCTATTTTGCCCTAGAATGTTCACTTCTCCTGAGTTTCACCTTAAGTGAATAGACCTTGCATGCATTCGGTGTTTGAAGGAACCTCTCCTGCTGTTGTTGAATTTTGTTTCTGTAAAAAGTAGGGGTGGGCGATATCTTCAATTTAGCCCAATTTTATCCACATTGAAGTTGACCACGATGTTATTCTTGCCAAAATCGAGGACTCTGGATTTGTTAAAACGGTGGAGTGTAGTTGGTCCTGTTGCAATTGTTTTTTTTTTTGAGAAAGGATTTTACCAGGAAGGATACATTGAGATTTCTCTTGTTTTCAAGTATGTCCTGGGTGGCGAGTATGTACCGTTAGGTGTCTTGCCCAAGGACACTTACTGGAGAGGTGCTCTTGCCCTGATTCAAACCTGTGTCTCCACGGTCTACATGGTTATAGAGCAGTGATGTTACCTCTACTCCACCCACACGGTTTGACATAGAACGCTCAAACTTTCTGACCAAAATCTGACAAACCATACATTACAGTACATGTCCCTATCAGTTCCAAGAAACAGCAATGAAGAAGCCTCTACAAACATTACAATGTGGTGGGGGAGGAAGACGAAAGACACTTCAACTTAAAGATCAATGCTACATCTGATCTCTTGATGAAATTTTGTAGCTGGTACTTACCTGGTACCATCAGCGGGTGCCGCCATGTTTCCCCCTCCATGGGCAGTGGTTGCTGTGGTATGTTGTGTGGTTGGCCAGCCGGGTTGTGATATTAAGAACAATGAAATGGGCTTGTAGGGGATTTAAAATACAAAATATGAATTTATATTCCTGGGATCGATGTTTCAGCCCCCAGGTTGGTGCTTTAAACAGGAGTGAAACGTTGATCATCTGAAATAAATAATTTCCGAACCCCCAGCTTCAATCTAATGGGTGCTCCCATTCCTCTGTTGTCTGTCTGTCCATCCAGCTATCTATCCATTGTCAGATATGAATAACCTGATCAACAGTGACTTTTTCGAACCAAATTACAAAGCACTCTTTTCCTGGCCTTTCCCAACATTCGTTATCTAATGATCAGTGCTCTTCGCTGTTATCAACATTCTCATGTTCCCAGTCCACATGCTCGACAGAAGTCCGTTTAGGAAATGTCTTTATCTTCTTTGTGCTTTAATCATTCTCCGTGTGAGCGTTGCATTTCCTGTTTATTTTTTCCACGGCCCGTCTCTGTGTGTGGCACAGTCTGTATAACCCAGGGGCGTTCTTGGATGTATGTCTAAGTAAACTTTTTAATAAATTTTTTTTTTCTCTCACGGCTTATTTTTCCGTCGCTCACAGAGCTTGATCATCACACACGATTCTTCCAAATATCAGTCTGCCTGTGAGATTACTTACCAGACATTTTATTATTTGCCTGCGTTGTGTATAGAGCAGATTAATTTAATCTTTTGTCTTCTTTTATGGGATTATATTAGATTTGATCAGTTAGCGTTTAGATTGATGTTTATCCTGTGTTATCCTTCAGCTCGATGTATTTCCTACATGATGAACCGCTGGGATTTCTGTATGTGACGGCGTGAGCAATTTGTATCTTTTTTTTGTGAGTGTCATGTGGGTATGATTTAATGGCTCATTGAACTTTTTACTGGCATTAAACACACTTCATGCAGGATCTATAAAGCATGTTAACGGTTATTGGGCTACTCACGAAATGCCCAATTGATGCCAAGTCAGTGGGCCTCAGATGTGCTGGAAGAGCTAATCATAAAGGAGCAGGCGGCTAGTTTCGGCAACCATATCTATTGAAAGCCTGCTCCTTTTTCATTAGCCAAGTCGTCACCAGGGTACACTAAATTGCTGTTTAGCGTATAGACCCTTTGGATTAACTTGAAAGGGACATGTTTTGCTGGAAAAGGAATGGCTTTATAATGTGTATTTTGGGGTAACGCTTGATTTTTTTAAACTAAATATCACTAAATAGATGAAATAGAAAAAGTCTCTTATCTTCCAAATTACTGCTTTTTGTTGAAAATCCTCAACTTTGGCATGCACCTCTGTCCTGATCAGGAAATGGTTCTTGCCATTGACAGATTATTGGACCAAGCAAGTGTCGACGTCTTTCTTTAGTCTTCCTCCCCTCCCCTTTCACTTTTTTCTTTCCCTCCCCTCCCCACATGGGGCGCTATCGCATGCCCTGAGCTAAAACCAGGATGCTAATGGGAAAAATTAGTGATCTCTAATTTCTCCTCCTTTGCGTCCCAGTTTCACCAGCAGATTATGGGGCAGGCGCTGAGTCCAGCATCCCGACCCATAGCGGCCGCTAGGCTTGCAGATGCTGGGGGCAGCGCTAACACGTCATCCCCAGTATCCACTCCATAGAGTCCATAGAACACCAAGGAGGCTTCTGCTGTCAGATCACATGACCAGCAGGATGTCGCCTCTCGCGAGATCCTGCTGGTCGGTTGAGTGATCGCAGAGGGAGACTTTTTTCCCCCAGTCTCACTCTGCTCCCGGCAGCCAGAAGCAGCGGATCTGGTCACCATTGTTGCTGTGGGATAAGAGGTGAGTATTTGTTTTTGGGGGGGTTTTGAGCTGCTGGTACGGATTCTGCAGCAGGGCAATGCTTTACCTACACCTCTGAGCTGGTGGTAACTTTTCAGTTAGCGCCAACTCTTGGGATCTCTTGGTCCTGACGCTAGTTACTAACGCTAGTTACTTTGTGCTTTCACTTTGCGCTCTCCATGTTGGGTATAGGGGGCGCTAAGTACAGTAAACCGGCACTACGAATCGCTAATTAACGAGCGCTAACAGGTTTTTTAAGATGTTAGCGATTCAAAGGCGATCTGTGGGGCGCACTATGACCACCTTTAAGGCTAGGGTCAGACGAGCGCATTCTGTGCGTCCGTGCAGTACGGACGTACTTTCTGACTGACGACAAGGTAGTGGCCACACGGTCCGTTTTTGTGACTGACGTTTTTTTTGACTGATGTAGCAGGGAAAATAAATTAATCTGAAAACCATTCTGTCCGTCAAAAATGCTGGACGTATAAATGCAGTCCGTCTGACTACGTTCCATCACTCACACACAAAGCTATGCGGACGTGGCGCACTCCGCACGTCCGTTCTAGCGGTTTTACGTTCTTGCCTAACTTGCGTCCATTTGCTGCGTCCGTTGTGCGTCCACACTTCTGTGTGGACGTATTTCGTGTGTGGGTCTCTATTGATCATAATTGTATGCTACCACAGATGTTAAAATGTGCAGCAACACGGACGTAAACACTGCGCTCGTCTGACCCGAGCCTAAGCTAGCGCTGGCGCTAGCATTAGCTTGAAGGAGGTGACAGAGCCCATGGAGTCTACATTTATCACATTGACGCACACCCAGCACTGATTTAAGAGCTATATAGCGAAGAAAACAGCAGAAGTTAATTTCATAAGATTACAGAAACTGTGCTAAATCTGATGTCAACCAATTTATAACATCTGCGGAACACCGGACATGTTACTATGTAATAGTTTAGAAATGTTTCATTGGATACATTTGAAATCTATTATTGTATTCAAATCAAATGAACGCACAGGAATTATTTCTCTTAAGGGCTTATTCACTGAGGCTAGGGTCAGACAAGCGCATTTTGTACGGACTGTGCGCCCGTGCAGTACGGACGCACTTTCTGACGGAAGACGCAGTAGTGGCCACACAGTCCGTTTTTTTCACTGACGTATTTTTTGACGGATGTAGAAGGGAAAATAAATTAAAATGAAAAAACATTTTGTGCGTCAAAAATGCAGGACTTATAAATGCGTATAAATACGTCTGACCACGTTCCATCACTCACACACAAAGCTATGCGGACGTGGCGCACTCCGCACGTCCGTTCAAGCGGTTTTACGTTCTTGCCTAACCTGCGTCCGTTTGCCTCGTCCGTTGTGCTTCTGCTCTTCTGTGTGCACGTACTTAGTGTGTGGGTCTCTATTGATCATAATTATATGCTTTAACGGACGTACAAATGTGCGGCAACACGGATGTGAGCACTGCGCTCGTCTGACACGAGCCTTAGCGCCGGTGTTTGCCAGTGTTGCCGAAAATGAATAGTATTTCAGCACCAACAAATGCTGGCATTTCACAAAACCAAAATCCAAATAGTGACAGGAGAGGCTTTTCTGTTTAACATTTTCTGTCACTGTTTGGATTTTGGTTTTGTGCACTTGTCAGTGCTGTGACAACTACAATTTTTTGCTAGTATTTGCAATGCTTGCCAGCCCCGGCGCTCAGTTTGTTTTGGCTGTACAAGCCTTATAACGAATAAACACAATTATCTACCGTGTAGTTTTATTTTTTTATTCTATATAATGTTTTCGTTTTAATTTTCAAACTTTTTGGCCATTTGGTTTTCAAGCCCAATGCCCACTAAATTCATGCTGTATTCTTGTGACACTGTATTTTTATTTTGGTATGAGTGGGAGCAGAGTATTGATGTTACATTTCCTTTCTAGTCACTAGCTTGTTGTTTTTCTAATGTTGTTGCATTCCTTCCTCCAGGTCCCGAAAGGTTTGCCGTATTTCTCGGTGGACTTTGGTCTCCAAGGAGGATTTGCTCACGTTATTGAGAATGAGCACAAGTTCCCTCACTACTTTGGCAAGGTACGGCGGGGGGGTTAATGTCTCTAGTGTTTTTAGGAGTCTGTCATTGTGTTTGGCAGAAAAATAACTTTCATTGCTCTTTCAATAGTTGCGCAAACTCAGGCTACCTGCAGGAGACCATTGTGTTGGTTCATTACAAGAGGTGGAATGTTTGTATTATTTTGGGTACTTAGAAAAGACAAATATTATTGCTATTTCTTTACCTTTTACTGCCGTGGGGTGTACTATGCCGTACCCACCGTGAGTAGGACTGAACTCCGTGGGGCGGCATAGAACCCCCACTGGTGCCAATGGGCCGTGACAGGCCTCGCTAGTATAACTAAAGGATCCTTAGCTTAGGAGATATACCAGGTCTAGGCTATATGTTTTTATCATAGAAATGTTATCAGTTATTTCACATTTTGCCCCACTAATGGACATTGATGTAAAGCCTATGTATAAAAGATATGTTTCAGGAGGGAAAAAAATTCCCTTTTTTTAAGACCGGTTAGTTAAAAACAACTTTAAAAATGACTTGCCAATGAGTAAGTGGCCAATCAGGTGCGTTTCCAATACGGAAGCGGACGATTTTGAAAATGCAGAGTTCACCCGTAGCCGAACTCACACGTTTCCAATTCAAGAAGCCAAGATGATCGTGCAGGTGGCATTAGGTGCATCTGAAGCAGAGTTAAAGGAACACTCTAATCAAAAATCTCCCCCCCCCCCCGTTTTTTTACATTAAACTATCCCTATTCCCTCACTAACTAGGTAGGGATTTCCTTTTTTTTTTAAAACTGTAATACTTACCCTAAAATCCAATGGTTTCCAACGGCGTCTTTTTTTTTACTCACCTCCCTCCTCTTCCGCTCCCGTCCTTGTTACTTTCACTTGGCTAATGGTTTACGTGAGAGGCGCACATGCGCGCCTCTCACGTAAGCCAGCCAATCAGCAGGCTTCCTCCCGGCTCCATTTGCTGAGGATTAGTGTTGCGCGCAAGACAATGCGCGCAACACTAATCCGAGCCGCAGGCTTTGCTGGCGGCTCGCTGCCGCCAGCTACTGCGGCGAGTTGGAGACGTCATCGCGCTGAAAGTGCGATGACGTCTCCTACTCGGCAATAGTCGGCAGAAGCGGGAAATATGAATCCCGCTCTGCTGACTGACAGCTGGGAGGGCGGAGTAAAGTTCTCCGCGTCTCTCAGCTGTTTTCAGCTTTTTCAGCCAATCGGCTGAGCGGAGGGAGGGGGGACAGACAAGGGCATACTCAGGGCATCATGACCACCTAAAAAAGCTTAGGTGGTCATGTTGCCTAAAGTGGGAATTCAAAGTAAAAGAAAACGTTTAGCTACAATACTCCTGTGGGTTCCTCAAACTCACAAAAAAAATAATGCACAAAGCAAACACCAAACAGTAGATAGGATTTCTCACCAAACGTTTTGCCAAATTGCAGAAATCTTCACAGTGATACATGTAAGACAAGAAATGAAAAAAATCATCCAGCAGATCCATAAATATGCAATTCAGACGCAATGCTGCTGACACTGCCGAATTCAGCGCTCCGGTTTCAAGGTTACAAATGTGTGCTAGGTTTAGGGTTAGACATTTGAGTTAGAAATTTGTGTTTGGTTCGGGATAGGTTAGACATAAAAGCTAGAAATTACTGTTAGGTTAGGGTTAGAAATTAGTGTTTGATTAGGGATAGGGCTGGAGGTAAGGTTTAGAAATTAGTGTTAGGTTAGGGATAGGGCTGGAGGTTAGGGTTAGAAATGAGTGAGGTTAGGGTTAGAAATGAGTGAGGTTAGGGTTAGAAATGAGTGAGGTTAGAAATTGGTGAGGTTAGGGTTAGAAATTAGTGTTAGGGAAAGGGTTGGAGGTTAGGGTTAGAAATTAGTGTTAGGTTAGGGCTGGAGGTTAGGGTTAGAAATGAGTGAGGTTAGGGGTAGGGTTGGAGGTTAGGGTTAGAAATTAGTGTTAGGTTAGGGATAGGCCTGGAGGTTAGGTTTAGAAATGAGTGAGGTTAGGGGTAGGTTTGGAGGTTAGGGTTAGAAATTAGTGTTAGGTTAAGGATAGGGTTGGAGGTAGTAACCTTAACCCTAATCTCTAGTCCTAACCTTCATTTCTAACCCTAGCTAAGAAAAATTACACTAATTTATGGACCTGAGTGTCCAATTTGGTGGTGGCCAAAGTGGAAATGTGTCAAATTTGGCTACGGACAAACTGGCACCTCATTTTTAAAAGCGCAGGTTTTTTTTTAGATGGAATTTCTACAGTAACCCTTTGGAAAATGGTTAGGTATTTGTTTAAAAAATTGCAAGGATCCCTAACGAAACGTACCTTAGGAATACCTCAAAAAATAGGGCGAAAAGGTCAACTAGCTGTTAGGGGGCATAACCCTGAAAGACATGGCAAAAAGGACCAAAATCAAACACCAGAACAATGAAAGGATATGAGAGTTGACCAAAAATGCATAAAACATAACTTTTATTGGTATCAATACCAATAGAAATGCACAAATATATCTAATTAACATGTTACCATCCACTATATTAACTCGGTTACATGTTAATTGGACACATTTGTGTATTTCTATACAGTAATCGGCAAACAAATGTATCCACCCCAGGGGGTTTGTTCTAATTTATGATTTTATGTTGGTATGTTTGTGGTTGTATGTAATTGGTCATTTTACCCGTATTGATACGTTATGTTTTATGTATTTTTGGTCAGCTCTCGCATCCATTATTTTTATGGTGGCTGATTTTGATCCTTTTTGCTGTTTCTATATTTGATATACGCACATTCTGTGTGCTAGCCGACCACCTAGCAATGTTTTATGCTTGGTAATGACATTTATTTTTCTTCTTGATAGGAAATTATAGGTGGAATGCTAGACCTTGAACCAAGAGTTTGGAGGAAAGCTGTGCGGGAAAACTTTGATGATCAAAGGAAGAAAGTTCTGCAGTTTGCCCAGTGGTGGAAACCCTTTGATATCACCAAAGACCAGTAATGTTCTCGAGCCCTACAGTGTTTACGTTACAAAAGATTGAAGAATACATATGACCTCCTTTTTGTCGATAGATAACCTAGACCCGTGAATCAGTCACAAATCCTTCAGAAGTTTACTTTCTTAAATAAAAAAAGCACAAATCCTTAATTTTTGAAATCGTCGTGTTACACAGGGGTTATTTATGTGGGAGTGAATGCTGGGTTCACTCTAGTTTTCACATGGAGACAAAGGGCAGTAATCCAACCCAGGTGTAAACGAAACCAGAGCTGTTATAATCGTAGCACCTCCATAGACTTTAAGCCTTAAAGGCTCTGGGAAGATTACAATAGCTCTGATTAAGTTTACACCGGGATTGGAATAGGACCCAAGATGTTGGATCACCTGTATTTAAAGGACATGCATGCTTTGTCACTGTGCCTTTAAAAATATGCAATGCTTTTTGAATGATCCAGTAGTGTCATTCAGCAGGCATTAAAAGCAAGTAGATATTATGATTTTTTTTCATATTTACCTGCATTTCTTGCTGTTTTCCACTCCCACCTCAGGAGGCACTTTGAGCTAACCTATCAGTGTGCATTCTGTGGAATGCATTAAAAAAAAACACACAGAGTATGTGCGACTGAGTTGCTCCTCCTCCCTCCTGCACTGTGAGTTGAGGGGAGGGCGGGGCTGAGTCCCGTACTCCATTCTCATGCCAGGGTGGAGAGGGTGGTGCAGTCTGTCGCTGCCTCTCCTCACGAGCAGAGTGAGACTGGGACAAATAGTTCCTAGGCTTACTCCTTAATTCCTTCTCGCAGAACTCGCAGCCAGGACGCGCAGGGCTGCACAGAGTCCTATAGACTCAATGAGCCGATACTATCGGCCATGTGCAGCGCGTATCTGGCAGACTTGTCCTTTGCTCCATACCCAAGCACTAGCAAAGCACCTACCCACCTGTGCCAAGATGGATACAGTATAAGCAGATGGAAAAGTTTCATACACATGTCTGTATTTGTTTTATTAAAGTTTTCATCAGTCACAAATCAGCAGGCCCAGCTTCTCTTGCCATCACCGGGCCCAAATTGTCACGTCTTTTTTGTGTTAAGCTAGAACACGAATCGCATTTGTTTTTAGCAGCGGACTTCCCTGCATGTCTTCGAGTTCGTAGGTGTTTTTTTTTTTTTCTTTTCAGGTTGGCCGTCAAAGTATAAAAAAAAACAGCATTTTTAAAAAAACGGGGATCAAAAATTTCGCCCAAAAAAATTTAATAAATAAAAAGGGCTTAATGCTGCAAATGAAAAGCATAAACGGTTGAATAAAAAAATTTAAATATTATTTTACATTGAATCCTATGGGATTCGTCCGTTGAATTGAATCACTTCTCTACGGGCCAATTTCACTGTTGTTTCATGTTGTGAAATTGGTCAGACGATGACGGACGACATCGGACGATCGAACAAATGAGGACCCAGTGGCCGGCCAGCCTTATTAGGATGTTAGCTGCGACAACGTTTCGGCCATACCATTGGCCTCTGTCAAGCTTGGCAAAGGCCTGTGTTACAGAGATTGAAAAACTCTACACACAGCCACAGACAAACAAGACACCACATCATCCAAATGGACCTTTTCAATACGGGAGCTGCTGGATCCCAGAGGGCCAACCCCAAAGTCCCTAACCGCAAAAAGAAAGGAGGATCCAGACAATCCAACTGAGGTTCGTTCTTTAATGGAGCATCTCAGACAGCAACGTTTCAGCTGTAACCCAAAAAGACTTGACAAAGGCTGATACAGTCGAAGCACTGCTGACTGAGATGCCCCGGTAAAGCTCGAATCTCGATTATCCCCAACAGTGGGCAGTATTACAATGTAAAGAAATACACAAAAGTCTGAATGTCAGGCGCCACCTAGTGGTTTCTTATGAGAATGTCTTCCCAATGGATTTCACTGAATAAAGTGATAGTGAGTGGGATAGGGATTGTGGTGATGAAACAGTTCAGTATGTTATTGTGGACCTGTACAGAAGTCCAGGGTGGGCTAGATCAGCAGCTCGTCTCCACTCACTAGAGGAAATATCCCAATTCCTCAAAGAAAGGCATATGAAAAAAACAGTGTGGTGGGACAGGCGCTTCTTCCAGCCAGTGGGGGTGTTCTTTAAGATGTTCTCTCTATTTAGATGGGGTCCAGCCCTCAAATAAAACAGAAACCAGTATATTGCGCAGTATGTCAAGTAGATATATGAATAAACCTCTTTAGGGAAAAATGACTCACATTTTTCAGTGTCTCAAGATCAGACACTAGATGTAACAGCAACCGGCAGCTTTAGGAATGCCGGATTCCCCTCACAGTACTCCAGCGCCTTCTTTCCGCTCCTCAGCAGCAATCCAGGATTGTAGCAGTAAAAGTGAAAAAGATATAATATCAATATAAAAAGTGCATCTAAATGCGTTTCGCGGTATGAAGCCGCTTCCTCAGTAGATGCCAAATTTTACAGTATTACAATGTTGGTGCTAACTTAACCAGAGCTGTTGTTAACTTACAGCTCCATAGGCTCCATATAGCTTTTCATAGGCTATAATGGCTCTGGTAAGTTTACAACAGCTCTGGTTAAGTTACCAACAACTTTATAATAAGGCCCAGTATCTTTACATCACTTGCTCCTCACTGTGTGGCTTTGACCATAGAATAAAGTCTATGGGTCAGTCACTGACTCAAATCATTGTATAGTGTGGGATGTAGTCAAAGGACATCACCAGGGGCTAGATTAGAAGTCTTTTAAGCTCCCAGTCAGATCTCATTCAGCTGCCAGCTCTTATACCAGGTAACAGAGGCAGGACAATAGACCTCCTGCAGCCTGATCTAAACTTTCCCCGACCTCATTAACTGTTAAATATTGTATGAGATAAAACACACCAGTAAAGTAAAACTTTTGCACAGAATTTGGTAAGTGTTTCATCATTGGAAAAATCCACAAAATGGAAGCGGATGATAAAAAACCCTAACTTTATTTTTCATTTTTACATGCAATTACTTAAAAGAAATAGCAGCATGTGTTTTATAATGTGGTTTTGTTTGTAATGCGCAAGGAATCTAGTTACAGCTGATGTCAGTGTCCTTTAACCCCTTCACTGCAGAAAACGTGTGGGGAATGTCATGGGAGTTTCCCGCTATATGCGGAGGACATTCCCCACACATCTTCCGTTTGGCAGGAGCTCCCTTAGATACTCACTCATCTTTGATGGCAGCTCCATCTCCGGGTCCCCCCTCATCACCTGACATCATCGTGCATGGCGCGATGACGTCAGTTAGCTTGGAAACCCCTAGCTGCTCGGGGAATTCCCAAGGAAATACTATGGTCGAGATATGGGTGTTCAAATTAACCCACTATCTCCTGATTGCTGGCAGCTAGGTGGGTCAGGTTTGGTATCAGTAGAAAGGTCAGAACATGGCCTTTCCAATGATACCAAACATGACCATTTTCAAAGTAATATAAATATTAAAATAAATAAATAAAAACGTTTTTTGTTTTTTTGTTAATGCAGTAATATTGTTTCCAATTACAATGTGAACAATGCTGCTAACAAATTTTATTGTTTGGATTTTATCTAAAAATAATGTAATTTCCTAGAAGAAAAAAAAAGTAATGAGTTCCCATTTCTAATTTTTTTTTAACACATATACCCTATAGACTATGATAAAATGTGAGAAAAAAATCACACGCTGTAGATGATTGAAAATTCTAATTTTATTGCATTTTTTGTTACAATATTCAGGCAGGGCATGACAAATACATATAATAATGATAAATTATGAATCTGACGAGAAAAGGATATGTACTTTGTCTGGGTGGTATAATAAAACGTGGCTTCAAATCGCGTTTAAACATGATGAGCAAAAGCGGTGAAGATGAGCTCAGCACACAGCGGTGAAATGGCTCAGCAGTGAAGGGGTTAAGCTAACATCTGGAGACGTTGGACAAAACAGCTCCAGGTGTTATCTTAAAATCTCCTGCAGCTATTAAAGAGATTGCAGCTGCTCACTGTAAAATAATGTCTTTTATACCTTATACAGGAGATGTTAATTTACGCCTCCCTAAGGGGAGAACGGGTTATTGCAATGTACCTAATTTTCCTCTAAATGAGCTGGTGTTCAGAAATGAATGCCAATTCTGAAACCCTGGTGTTAAGTGATGTTGCATTTGCAAAATCACGTAATACATCCATTTGACCCCACCTAAAAAAAGCCTCTTGCCTCAGTTACCACGTTGCAGAGGGCAGCGGGATGTGCCACTTCCTCCGGCCGGGAGCAACGGAAGACTGTTAAAAAGTAGATCCCAGGCTTCTCCTGCGGCCCCTGCACAATCGAGCATGTGCAGGGTCACGCTATGCTTCGTGGGGTCTGACGAATTCTGGGAACCAATAACTGTGGCAGTATGCAGCGACGTTGCTGGTGCCAGCCTGAGGCTCACCATAATGTTGATACCAGCCGCAAATACAGCAGCGGAGTTGGAAGAAGCTCTATAACAGGAAGGTAGTAAAAGAAATTGGCTTGCGTCGATCTCCTCTCCTGCCATCTCCCTGTTACCATCTAGGACAGTGTTTCCCAAACCTGTCCTCGGGACCCTCTAACACAGTGGTTCTCAAACCTGTCCTCAGGACCCCCAACCAGGCCAGGTTTGCCAGATATCTGAAGCACAGCACAGGTGATATGATTTGCTGCTCAGTGATTGCAGGATTCAGTCTGCATTTCCCAAAGGTGATCTGCAAAATCTGGCCTGGTTGGGGGTCCCGAGGACAGGTTTGAGAACCACTGCTCTAACAGGTCAGATTTTGCAGATCACCTTTGGGAAATGCAGACTGAATCCTGCAATCACTTGAGCAGCAAATCATATCACCTGTGCTGTGCTTCACATCTTGCAAACCTGGCCTGTCAGCGAGTCCTGAGGGCAGGTTTGGGAAAAACTGCTCTAGGAGGAAAATGGGACCAACCTAAGGAGAAACAGTGGTGGAAAGAATAGTGAAAAGCGCAACGAAGTTCCCTAAACAATGAATTCACCGTAGTTTGGCGAAGTAAACAAAGTGTCCTTTCAACGCAATATTGGCGGCTAGTGAATAACTCTTTATAGAAAAGGGGATATGCCAAGGAGGCAGATCAGGGAGCGCAAAACAATAACAACACTCTCACCAGGTGTTTAAAGGTAAAATACAAAGAGTGTACTCATCTCAGGTATGGACCAGTAGAGAAAGCAACAACTTATACCTATGGAATAGAGGGAAAAACACAAAAAGATTGCGCAATACCAGGGGTAAAAAAAATGAGTATGAACAGGGGGTAATGATTGCACACTCACAAAGGTGGAGCCTGTGAGGCTCTCTTGTCAGCGCCTGCAAGCCACTTGAAAGGGGGGGCTTCACCCATAGAGTTCAATGATGGTTATCACGCTTCTTGAACTTGTATACACTCTTTCTTGGCCGGAATGGTGAAGTGGCACAATGTGACCTCGGACAAAATAGAGGACGTATAGCGTAATATTGCTATGTTGAAGTGAAATACACAAAAAGGCAATGGCACACTCACGTGGTATGGAGCCTCTTATTGGAGTGGCTCAGTAGGTAAAGCCTCAGACCATTTCAGGTAGGTCTCACCCTTCTTGAGACTTGGTGGGTATCAGGAGCGCAGGTTCCTGGATCTCAGATGGTCAAAAGGTAATGGTGGATATTGAAAGGTGACAAATTAAAAATGAATAAAAGCATAAAAGTATAAAAGCAGGGGAGAATTTAATCCAAAATATAAACAAATAATAATAAATACAAAGAATAGGGAAAAAGACCGAAACGCGTTTCTCCTGCCGTTCTGCAGGCTTCCTCAGTCGGTAATAGCCCCTTGAATGTCCATACATGATTATAAATAGTGTCCCAGTAATTGAGAAAGGCATGTCATTGGCGTGCGGTTCACCGTTGTTATCGATGTGCTTCATGACTTCCGGAACTTCCGGTTTGCGTCTCATCTACCGGATATGCGTATGCGGGCCAAACGATGATTTCCGGTTTGCGGGTCAAGTGACGGTTTCCGGTTTGCGTGTCACGCATCGGAGATTCCGATTGATGGAATAGAGACGGATGCCCGCATGTTTCTACAGATGGTTGAGGAGGGAGAAGCCCCCAACAGGCACAGAACAGATGATGAAAGGGAGGGGGGGAGGGGAAAGTCCTCTTGTCCAGGGGCAAGAAGTCCAGCGATCATCACATAAAAAATCCAGAGAGTATGCAAAAACAGGGAAAAAGAAGAAAAAATATGTATATATAATACAAATCATAAAAATACTGAATAAAGCACAATGAATAATACAATGACAGAAAATACTATATATAATGCATATTAATAAAAGATCATACACAGAAACTTTTGAGTATATGATTCATAATGGAATAGATGAAAATAAGGAAACAGCTATAAAAAATGGCAGACTTCAAAGTCCGCATTCAGACCCATAGGGAGAAGGGTGTCTAAAATATAAATCCAGCGCATCTCTGATTTAATAATTTTAGAGTGCATATCATCACCCCTCCAATCCCGTGTAATTATTTCCAAACCCTGGAACTCCAAACCCTTGGGGTTACAAGAATGGGTATCCTTAAAATGCGTGGACACACTGTGTTTGTCGTAACCTCGAGTAATATTGCAGAGATGTTCGTTGATCCTGATGTATAAGGCCCTTGAGGTCTGGCCCACATAACGTTTACCACAAGGGCATTTAAGTAAATAAACAACGTTCTTACTATGACAGGTGATAATTTGACGAATAGAGAGGGTTGATTGATTGTGAGGAGTGTCAATAGTTTGAACCAATCTTTTTCGGCTACCTGTCTTTCTGCAGGCAATGCATTGCCCGCATCCATAAAAACCCATATCTAAACCAAAGGGGTTTCTGTTTTTAATTTGAGTGCGTAAATGATTTTTGGTTAACTGGCGTCCAAAATTCTTACCCCCTCTATAAATAATGGTGGGGTGGTCTGGTAAAAGAGTATTGAGTAACGGATCTCGTTTAAGAATTGGCCAGTGTCGCCTTATTGAACGAGAGATGGCTTTATTGGTAAGATTGTAATCTAACACAAAGGGTAAAGATCCAATATCACTATTGGACTGTGATTTATATTGCAGAAGAGTGGTCCTATCTATTTTAGAGACTTCATCGCGCACATGAAGGAGTTGACTCCTTCCATATCCTTTGGCCGAAAAATCCTCAATTAATCTCTGGGATTGGGACATAAAAAGGTTCATCTCGGTGCAGTTCCTTCGTATTCGTGTCATCTGTCCCTTAGGGACTGCCTTTAACCAGGGAGGATAATGATGACTTGTGACATCAATAAAGCCATTAACCTTTACATCTTTGAAGTGAGTACTAGTCTCTATATGACCCTCTTTCACATAGAGATTGAGATCTAAGTAATTGACTTGTTCGTTACTAATGTTATATTCAAGTTTAATGCCCAAGGAATTCTGATTGAGGTGATTAATGAAATCTTCAAGATGAGGCTTTGTTCCCCTCCAGATGATAAGTATATCGTCTATGTAGCGTTTATAGAGGACGAGGCTCGAGCCCCAGCCGTGCCCTGTCCATACCGCACTGTTCTCCCAGTGCGCCATGAACAGATTGGCATAGCTGGGGGCGAACCTCGTCCCCATCGCTGTGCCATGTGTTTGTAGATAATATGTATCATGGTACCAAAAGTAATTGTTATGTAGAATCAGACGTATCCCTTCCAAAATGAAATCAATCTGTTCGTCTACAAAGACACCAGCCTCTCTCAGAAAGAATTCAACTGCCTCACAACCAGCTTTATGGGAAATAATAGTATACAAAGAGCTAACATCACAGGTAGCCATTAGAAATCCTTCCTCCCAGGTTAGATCTTGTAGAAGATGTAAAACAGCTATCGTATCTTTCAAATATGCAGACGTTTTTACCACTAAGGGCTGGAGAAGGTGGTCAATATATTCCGAGATTTTGCACGAAACAGAATTAATGCCGGAAACTATAGGGCGCCCCGGTGGATTGATATTGTTCTTATGTAACTTGGGTAAATGATAGAAAACAGGGATGCGAGGATAATCAACCTTAAGATATTTATATTCTCTATCATTTAAAATGCCCTTATCCTTTCCCTTTTGTAGAAGTTCAAAAAAGGATTCTTTTATAGAATTAGTTGGATCTGTATCTAAAGTTTGATAGGTGGATTGATCCGACAATAACCTCATCGCTTCCTGATGATATTGCTCTTTATCGAGAATGACAACCCCCCCCCTTTATCAGCAGGTTTGATGACTATATCATGATCCTGTTTAAGTTGTATATATCCTTTATATTCTAATGGAGTCAGATTTTTTGGTTTAAATTTATTTTTATTGATGTTAAATTGTAATTTTCTGATATCCATATGGATCATTTGTTCGAATGTTTCAATTTCCTTAGATATCATATGGCGGGGGTAGAAGGTAGATTTTTCTTTTAATTGGGTGTGGATATACTGATTATCTATATTATTCTGTCTCTCTAATGGAGTCTTAATGAAGAAACGTTTGAGGCATAACTTACGTTTAAATTTTTGTAAATCCACGTAAGTATTAAAGGTGTTCCCTTGATTCGTAGGGATGTATTTAAGGCCCTTACTTAACACCCCAAGTTGTCCTTTAGTGAGGGTTTTGCTACTCAAATTGAAAACATCTATTGGTTCCATGTTCTCCCTCTTTTTCCTTCTCTGTGCCACTCTCCCTCCTCTAGATCCTCTTCCATAAAAGCTCTTTTCTTTGGGGTTTTTTCCATAAGGTTCCCACCTGTGGCACCCTTTATACGTTCCCTGTATCTGTCCCTTTGAGGGACCTCCTTTCCCAAATCTGTTCTACTATCATTGTGGGCTGAATCATCACATTCTCGAGTGAGAGGCTGAAATCTATTGTGTATCGGAACAGGTTGATATCGTCCATTAGTTACTTGATGTTCCTCGTGACCCGTTCTTTCTTTATAGGGACGGTTAGTATGATAATTTGTTTGCTGGTGTCTTCCAAAGGCATCAGATCTTAAAGGACGTGTTGTTCTTAAACTTATAGAGTCTTCACGTGCTGGAAAAAATTGACGTGGAGTTCTTGGGTAATTGCTATGGGGATTGGGGCGTTGTGTGTATTGGTAAGGGTTCTGATCTGATTGTGATGGCCTAGGGATTTTCCTCCTCACTGATTCCTCCATTCTACTGCTATTCTTTCTAGTTGGAAAAGTTCCTTTTAGATGGACACTGTTGTCAATGTCTGAATGCTGATCAACTGGTGCTTTAATCCCATTCCTACCTCTAAAATTCTTATTGGCACTGTGATTTTGGAACACCCAAACTTTATGACTGGTGTAATCTCTGAGGTCTCGATTGTATTTACTTCTCTTTTTATTCTTAACTTCTGTTTCTAGTTTGTTTAGTTCTGTCTCTATCCTATGTAATAGGGATTTTCTTTCCTCTGGCTCAGTAATTTGAGTCAGATTAGCAAAATCTGTCTCAATGTCTAGATTTAATTTCTCTAGAAGTAATTTCCGTTTCTGAATAATGATCTCAATAGTGGTTAGAGAAAAACCTTCCAGCATGTTACACCAGATGGTCATAAATGCATCATCCATCATTTCTGGTGAGGGATCTTTAGACCATCGTAAACCACGTGGTATAATATTTTCTTTGGAATAGTGTTCCAAAGTGGCAATATCCCATTTAAGGCGTATTTCTTTTTTGAGCAGATACTCTAGTCTATTACTCAATTTTTTCTTATCACGAATAGTGACAATATTTGCATTGCTTTCTCCAATAGGGGTGTCTTTATGGAAGACTTCATCAGTATCTATACCGTATTTGGTCCTAAATTCCATTACTGAAAGCCTAAAAAGCTGCCAAACATCTGATGGAATATATATATAGAATGAAATAGATGAACCCAAATAAATGGGTAAAAGATGTTAATATGGCGCTAAAAAAATACACAGAAGGATAATTGCAGCTCACCAATAGGTGTATTCCTCACCCACAAATACAATAAAGAAAAGGGGATATGCCAAAGAGGCAGATCAGGGAGCGCAAAACAATAACAACACTCTCACCAGGTGTTTAAAGGTAAAATACAAAGAGTGTACTCATCTTAGGTATGGACCAGTAGAGAAAGCAACAACTTATACCTATGGAATAGAGGGAAAAACACAAAAAGATTGCGCAATACCAGGGGTAAAAAAATGAGTATGAACAGGGGGTAATGATTGCACACTCACAAAGGTGGAGCCTGTGAGGCTCTCTTGTCAGCGCCTGCAAGCCACTTGAAAGGGGGGGCTTCACCCATAGAGTTCAATGATGGTTATCACGCTTCTTGAACTTGTATACACTCTTTCTTGGCCGGAATGGTGAAGTGGCACAAATGTGACCTCGGACAAAATAGAGGACGTATAGCGTAATATTGCTATGTTGAAGTGAAATACACAAAAAGGCAATGGCACACTCACGTGGTATGGAGCCTCTTATTGGAGTGGCTCAGTAGGTAAAGCCTCAGACCATTTCAGGTAGGTCTCACCCTTCTTGAGACTTGGTGGGTATCAGGAGCGCAGGTTCCTGGATCTCAGATGGTCAAAAGGTAATGGTGGATATTGAAAGGTGACAAATTAAAAATGAATAAAAGCATAAAAGTATAAAAGCAGGGGAGAATTTAATCCAAAATATAAACAAATAATAATAAATACAAAGAATAGGGAAAAAGACCGAAACGCGTTTCTCCTGCCGTTCTGCAGGCTTCCTCAGTCGGTAATAGCCCCTTGAATGTCCATACATGATTATAAATAGTGTCCCAATAATTGAGAAAGGCATGTCATTGGCGTGCGGTTCACCGTTGTTATCGATGTGCTTCATGACTTCCGGAACTTCGGTTTGCGTCTCATCTACCGGATATGCGTATGCGGGCCAAACGATGATTTCCGGTTTGCGGGTCAAGTGACGGTTTCCGGTTTGCGTGTCACGCATCGGAGATTCCGATTGATGGAATAGAGACGGATGCCCGCATGTTTCTACAGATGGTTGAGGAGGGAGAAGCCCCCAACAGGCACAGAACAGATGATGAAAGGGAGGGGGGGAGGGGAAAGTCCTCTTGTCCAGGGGCAAGAAGTCCAGCGATCATCACATAAAAAATCCAGAGAGTATGCAAAAACAGGGAAAAAGAAGAAAAAATATGTATATATAATACAAATCATAAAAATACTGAATAAAGCACAATGAATAATACAATGACAGAAAATACTATATATAATGCATATTAATAAAAGATCATACACAGAAACTTTTGAGTATATGATTCATAATGGAATAGATGAAAATAAGGAAACAGCTATAAAAAATGGCATAAAACTCTTTATGTTTGAACTAGGTGTAAAGCCTGCCCAGAGGGCAGTCTATTGATAAGTGTGGTGCATTGTGCTTGGTTCTGTGCTCTGTGCCGTTTATTCTGTTGTGCTCGGCTCTGTGCCGTCTATGGTACTGTGCTCGGCTCTGTGCCGTCTATGGTACTGTGCTCGGCTCTGTGGCGTTTTTATTGTGCTCGGCTCTGTGGCGTTTTTATTGTGCTCGGCTCTGTGGCGTTTTTATTGTGCTCGGCTCTGTGGCGTTTATTCTGTTTTGCGTTTATACTGCCCCTGCTCATGGATATATGCCCCAACACGTGGATACTGCCCCAGCTCGTGGATACTGCCCCAGCACGTGGATACTGCCCCAGCACGTGGATACTGCCCCAGCTCGTGGATACTGCCCAGCACGTGGATACTGCCCCAGCACGTGGATATTGCCCCAGCACGTGGATGGATACTGCCCCAGCACGTGGATACTGCCCCAGCACGTGGATACTGCCCAGCACGTGGATATTGCCCCAGCTCGTGGATATTGCCCCAGCACGTGGATATTGCCCCAGCACGTGGATACTGCCCAGCACGTGGATACTGCCCCAGCACGTGGATATTGCCCCAGCTCGTGGATATTGCCCCAGCACGTGATATTGCCCCAGCTCGTGGATACTGCCCCAGCACGTGGATACTGCGCAGCTCGTGGATACTGCCCAGCACGTGGATATGCCCCAGCACGTGGATGGATACTGCCCCAGCACGTGGATACTGCCCCAGCACGTGGATACTGCCCCAGCTCGTGGATACTGCCCCAGCATGTGGATATTGCCCCAGCACGTGGATACGTGATGACTATATCATGATCCTGTTTAAGTTGTATATATCCTTTATATTCTAATGGAGTCAGATTTTTTGGTTTAAATTTATTTTTATTGATGTTAAATTGTAATTTTCTGATATCCATATGGATCATTTGTTCGAATGTTTCAATTTCCTTAGATATCATATGGCGGGGGTAGAAAGTAGATTTTTCTTTTAATTGGGTGTGGATATACTGATTATCTATATTATTCTGTCTCTCTAATGGAGTCTTAATGAAGAAACGTTTGAGGCATAACTTACGTTTAAATTTTTGTAAATCCACGTAAGTATTGAAGGTGTTCCCTTGATTCGTAGGGATGTATTTAAGGCCCTTACTTAACACCCCAAGTTGTCCTTTAGTGAGGGTTTTGCTACTCAAATTGAAAACATCTATTGGTTCCATGTTCTCCCTTTTTTCTTCTCTGTGCCACTCTCCCTCCTCTAGATCCTCTTCCATAAAAGCTCTTTTCTTTGGGTTTTTTCCATAAGGTTCCCACCTGTGGCACCCTTTATACGTTCCCTGTATCTGTCCCTTTGAGGGACCTCCTTTCCCAAATCTGTTCTACTATCATTGTGGGCTGAATCATCACATTCTCGAGTGAGAGGCTGAAATCTATTGTGTATCGGAACAGGTTGATATCGTCCATTAGTTACTTGATGTTCCTCGTGACCCGTCTCTTCTTTATAGGGACGGTTAGTATGATAATTTGTTTGCTGGTGTCTTCCAAAGGCATCAGATCTTAAGGGACGTGTTGTTCTTAAACTTATAGAGTCTTCACGTGCTGGAAAAAATTGACGTGGAGTTCTTGGGTAATTGCTATGGGGATTGGGGCGTTGTGTGTATTGGTAAGGGTTCTGATCTGATTGTGATGGCCTAGGGATTTTCCTCCTCACTGATTCCTCCATTCTACTGCTATTCTTTCTAGTTGGAAAAGTTCCTTTTAGATGGACACTGTTGTCAATGTCTGAATGCTGATCAACTGGTGCTTTAATCCCATTCCTACCTCTAAAATTCTTATTGGCACTGTGATTTTGGAACACCCAAACTTTATGACTGGTGTAATCTCTGAGGTCTCGATTGTTATTCTCTCTTTTTATTCTTAACTTCTGTTTCTAGTTTGTTTAGTTCTGTCTCTATCCTATGTAATAGGGATTTTCTTTCCTCTGGCTCAGTAATTTGAGTCAGATTAGCAAAATCTGTCTCAATGTCTAGATTTAATTTCTCTAGAAGTAATTTCCGTTTTTGAATAATGATCTCAATAGTGGTTAGAGAAAAACCTTCCAGCATGTTACACCAGATGGTCATAAATGCATCATCCATCATTTCTGGTGAGGGATCTTTAGACCATCGTAAACCACGTGGTATAATATTTTCTTTGGAATAGTGTTCCAAAGTGGCAATATCCCATTTAAGGCGTATTTCTTTTTTGAGCAGATACTCTAGTCTATTACTCAATTTTTTCTTATCACGAATAGTGACAATATTGGCATTGCTTTCTCCAATAGGGGTGTCTTTATGGAAGACTTCATCAGTATCTATACCGTATTTGGTCCTAAATTCCATTACTGAAAGCCTAAAAAGCTGCCAAACATCTGATGGAATATATATATAGAATGAAATAGAGGAACCCAAATAAATGGGTAAAAGATGTTAATATGGCGCTAAAAAAATACACAGAAGAATAATTGCAGCTCACCAATAGGTGTATTCCTCACCCACAAATACAATAAAGAAAAGGGGATATGCCAAGGAGGCAGATCAGGGAGCGCAAAACAATAACAACACTCTCACCAGGTGTTTAAAGGTAAAATACAAAGAGTGTACTCATCTCAGGTATGGACCAGTAGAGAAAGCAACAACTTATACCTATGGAATAGAGGGAAAAACACAAAAAGATTGCGCAATACCAGGGGTAAAAAAAATGAGTATGAACAGGGGGTAATGATTGCACACTCACAAAGGTGGAGCCTGTGAGGCTCTCTTGTCAGCGCCTGCAAGCCACTTGAAAGGGGGCTTCACCCATAGAGTTCAATGATGGTTATCACGCTTCTTGAACTTGTATACACTCTTTCTTGGCCGGAATGGTGAAGTGGCACAATGTGACCTCGGACAAAATAGAGGACGTATAGCGTAATATTGCTATGTTGAAGTGAAATACACAAAAAGGCAATGGCACACTCACGTGGTATGGAGCCTCTTATTGGAGTGGCTCAGTAGGTAAAGCCTCAGACCATTTCAGGTAGGTCTCACCCTTCTTGAGACTTGGTGGGTATCAGGAGCGCAGGTTCCTGGATCTCAGATGGTCAAAAGGTAATGGTGGATATTGAAAGGTGACAAATTAAAAATGAATAAAAGCATAAAAGTATAAAAGCAGGGAGAATTTAATCCAAAATATAAACAAATAATAATAAATACAAAGAATAGGAAAAAGACCGAAACGCGTTTCTCCTGCCGTTCTGCAGGCTTCCTCAGTCGGTAATAGCCCCTTGAATGTCCATACATGATTATAAATAGTGTCCCAATAATTGAGAAAGGCATGTCATTGGCGTGCGGTTCACCGTTGTTATCGATGTGCTTCATGACTTCCGGAACTTCCGGTTTGCGTCTCATCTACCGGATATGCGTATGCGGGCCAAACGATGATTTCCGGTTTGCGGGTCAAGTGACGGTTTCCGGTTTGCGTGTCACGCATCGGAGATTCCGATTGATGGAATAGAGACGGATGCCCGCATGTTTCTACAGATGGTTGAGGAGGGAGAAGCCCCCAACAGGCACAGAACAGATGATGAAAGGGAGGGGGGGAGGGAAAGTCCTCTTGTCCAGGGGCAAGAAGTCCAGCGATCATCACATAAAAAATCCAGAGAGTATGCAAAAACAGGGAAAAAGAAGAAAAAATATGTATATATAATACAAATCATAAAATACTGAATAAAGCACAATGAATAATACAATGACAGAAAATACTATATATAATGCATATTAATAAAAGATCATACACAGAAACTTTTGAGTATATGATTCATAATGGAATAGATGAAAATAAGGAAACAGCTATAAAAAATGGCATAAAACTCTTTATGTTTGAACTAGGTGTAAAGCCTGCCCAGAGGGCAGTCTATTGATAAGTGTGGTGCATTGTGCTTGGTTCTGTGCTCTGTGCCGTTTATTCTGTTGTGCTCGGCTCTGTGCCGTCTATGGTACTGTGCTCGCTCTGTGCCGTCTATGGTACTGTGCTCGGCTCTGTGGCGTTTTTATTGTGCTCGGCTCTGTGGCGTTTTTATTGTGCTCGGCTCTGTGGCGTTTTTATTGTGCTCGGCTCTGTGGCGTTTATTCTGTTTTGCGTTTATACTGCCCTGCTCATGGATATATGCCCCAACACGTGGATACTGCCCCAGCTCGTGGATACTGCCCCAGCACGTGGATACTGCCCCAGCACGTGGATACTGCCCCAGCTCGTGGATACTGCCCCAGCACGTGGATACTGCCCCAGCACGTGGATATTGCCCCAGCACGTGGATGGATACTGCCCCAGCACGTGGATACTGCCCCAGCACGTGGATACTGCCCCAGCACGTGGATATTGCCCCAGCTCGTGGATATTGCCCCAGCACGTGGATATTGCCCCAGCACGTGGATACTGCCCCAGCACGTGGATACTGCCCCAGCACGTGGATATTGCCCCAGCTCGTGGATATTGCCCCAGCACGTGGATATTGCCCCAGCTCGTGGATACTGCCCCAGCACGTGGATACTGCCGCAGCTCGTGGATACTGCCCCAGCACGTGGATATTGCCCCAGCACGTGGATGGATACTGCCCCAGCACGTGGATACTGCCCCAGCACGTGGATACTGCCCCAGCTCGTGGATACTGCCCCAGCATGTGGATATTGCCCCAGCACGTGGATACTGCCCCAGCACGTGGATACTGCCCCAGCTTGTGGATATTGCCCCAGCACGTGGATACTGCCCCAGCTCGTGGATACTGCCCCAGCACGTGGATATTGCCCCAGCTCGTGGATACTGCCCCAGCACGTGGATATTGCCCCAGCACGTGGATACTGCCCCAGCACGTGGATACTGCCCCAGCACGTGGATACTGCCCCAGCACGTGGATATTGCCCCAGCTCGTGGATACTGCTCCAGCATGTGGATATTGCCCCAGCACGTGGATACTGCCCCAGCACGTGGATACTGCCCCAGCTCGTGGATACTGCCCCAGCACGTGGATACTGCCGCAGCTCGTGGATACTGCCCCAGCACGTGGATATTGCCCCAGCACGTGGATGGATACTGCCCCAGCACGTGGATATTGCCCCAGCACGTGGATACTGCCCCAGCACGTGGATACTGCCCCAGCTTGTGGATATTGCCCCAGCACGTGGATACTGCCCCAGCTCGTGGATACTGCCCCAGCACGTGGATATTGCCCCAGCTCGTGGATACTGCCCAGCACGTGGATATTGCCCCAGCACGTGGATACTGCCCCAGCACGTGGATACTGCCCCAGCTTGTGGATATTGCCCCAGCACGTGGATACTGCCCCAGCTCGTGGATACTGCCCCAGCACGTGGATATTGCCCCAGCTCGTGGATACTGCCCCAGCACGTGGATATTGCCCCAGCACGTGGATACTGCCCCAGCACGTGGATACTGCCCCAGCACGTGGATACTGCCCCAGCACGTGGATATTGCCCCAGCTCGTGGATACTGCTCCAGCATGTGGATATTGCCCCAGCACGTGGATACTGCCCCAGCACGTGGATACTGCCCCAGCTTGTGGATATTGCCCCAGCACGTGGATACTGCCCCAGCTCGTGGATACTGCCCCAGCACGTGGATATTGCCCCAGCTCGTGGATACTGCCCCAGCACGTGGATACTGCCCAGCACGTGGATATTGCCCCAGCACGTGGATACTGCCCCAGCACGTGGATACTGCCCCAGCACGTGGATATTGCCCCAGCTCGTGGATACTGCCCCAGCATGTGGATATTGCCCCAGCACGTGGATACTGCCCCAGCTTGTGGATATTGCCCCAGCACGTGGATACTGCCCCAGCACGTGGATACTGCCCCAGCACGTGGATATTGCCCCAGCACGTGGATATGCCCCAGCATGTGGATATTGCCCCAGCTCGTGGATACTGCCCCAGCTCGTGGATATTGCCACAGCACGTGGATACTGCCCCAGCACGTGGATGGATACTGCCCCAGCACGTGGATACTGCCCCAGCACGTGGATATGCCCCAGCACGTGGATACTGCCCCAGCACGTGGATACTGCCCCAGCTTGTGGATATTGCCCCAGCACGTGGATACTGCCCCAGCACGTGGATATTGCCCCAGCTCGTGGATACTGCCCCAGCATGTGGATATTGCCCCAGCACGTGGATACTGCCCCAGCACGTGGATACTGCCCCAGCTTGTGGATACTGCCCCAGCACGTGGATATTCCCCAGCACGTGGATACTGCCCCAGCACGTGGATACTGCCCCAGCACGTGGATATTGCCCCAGCACGTGGATACTGCCCCAGCACGTGGATACTGCCCCAGCTTGTGGATATTGCCCCAGCACGTGGATACTGCCCCAGCACGTGGATACTGCCCAGCACGTGGATATTGCCCCAGCACGTGGATACTGCCCCAGCACGTGGATACTGCCCCAGCACGTGGATATTGCCCCAGCACGTGGATACTGCCCCAGCACGTGGATGGATACTGCCCCAGCACGTGGATATTGGCCCCCCAGCTCGTGGATATACTCACCTACATCGGCCCTCCAGCGATGGCGGTCCCGCTCCAGCGTTCTCTCTCTCTCTCTCCGTTGGTCGCCGGGATGACGTCACGAAAGCCTTTGACCCCCGGGGTCAAAGGCTTTCGTGACGTCATACCGGCGACCAACGGAGAGAGAGAGAAGACGCTGGAAGCGGGACCGCCATCGCTGGAGGAGCTAAGGCCGATGTAGGTGAGTATGTGTAGGCAACATCCCCCTACATTGGCCCGGAGCCTCAGCGGTGGCTGTCGCAGGCTGCTCGGCCGGCCTCCAGGCTTAGGCGAGCCCCCGGCTCGGCTGGGCCTGTAGGCCCAAGCCAAGCCGGGGGCTCGCCTGAGCCTGGAGGCCGGCCGAGCAGCCTGCGACAGCCGGAGGACAGTCACCGCTGGAGCTCAGGGCTAATGTAGGTGAGTATGTGCTCTCCACACCCACCCTGCTTACTCGGCCGGTATCCAAGCTTAGGCGAGCCCCCGGCTTGGCGTTGGCCTAGAGGCCCAGCCGAGCCGGGACTCGCCTGAGCCTGGAGGACGCCCGAGCATGCAACTCGACGGCCTCCATGCTCAGCGAGTCCCCGGCTCGGCAGGGCCTCTAGGCCCACGCCAAGCCGGGGGCTCGCCTAAGCTTGGATTACCGCCGAGCAAGCAGGGTTGTGTGTGTAGAGCACATACTCACCTACATCGGCCTCGAGTCCTCCACCGGTTCCACACATACTCACCTACATCGGCCCTTAGCTCCTCCAGCGATGGCGGTCCGCTTCCAGCGTCCTCTCTCTCTCCGTTGCTCGCCAGGATGACGTCACGAAAGCCTTTGACCCCCGGGGTCAAAGGCTTCGTGACGTCATTCCGGCGAACAACGGAGAGAGAGAGGATGCTGCAAGCGGGACCGCCATCGCTGGAGGAGCTAAGGGCCGATGTCGGTGAGTATGTGTTAGGCAACATCGGCCCTGAGCTCCAGCGGTGACCTCCTCCGGCGAGCAGGCTGCTCGGCCGGCCTCTACGCTTAGGCGAGTCCCCGGCTCGGCTGGGCCTGTAGGCCAAGCCAAGCCGGGGGCTCGCCTGAACCTGGAGGCCCGCCTAGCAGCCTGCTCAGCCGGAGGAGGTCACCGCTGGAGCTCAGGGCCGATTTGGTGGAGTATGTTGGGAATTTAGGCCCTGAGCTTCAGCGGTGACCTCCTCCGGCTGTCGCTGGCTGCTCGGCGGGCCTCTAGGCTTAGGCGAGTCCCCGGCTCAGCTGGGCCTGTAGGCCCAAGCCAAGCCGGGGCTCGCCTGAACCTGGAGGCCGCCTAGCAGCCTGCTCGGCCGGAGGAGGTCACCGCTGGAGCTCAGGGCCGATTTGGTGGAGTATGTTTTTGGAATTTAGGCCCTGAGCTCCAGCGGTGACCTCCTCCGGCTGTCGCTGGCTGCTCGGCGGGCCTCTAGGCTTAGGCGAGTCCCCGGCTCGGCTGGGCCTGTAGGCCCAAACCAAGCCGGGGGCTCGCCTGAGCCTGGAGGCCCGCCTAGCAGCCTGCTCGGCCGGAGGAGGTCACCGCTGGAGCTCAGGGCCGATTTGGTGGAGTATGTTTTTGGAATTTAGGCCCTGAGCTCCAGTGGTGACCTCCTCGGCTGTCGCTGGCTGCTCGGCGGGCCTCTAGGCTTAGGCGAGTCCCCGGCTCGGCTGGGCCTGTAAGGCCCAAGCCAAGCCGGGGGCTCGCCTGAACCTGGAGGCCCGCCTAGCAGCCTGCTCGGCCAGAGGAGGTCACCGCTGGAGCTCAGGGCCGATTATGGGGACTATGTTTTGGGAACTTTGGCCCCGATCCTCCAGCGGTGACCGTCCTCCGGCTGTCGCTGGCTGCTCGGCGGGCCTCTAGGCTTAGGCGAGTCCCCGGCTCGGCTGGGCCTGTAGGCCCAAACCAAGCCGGGGCTCGCCTGAGCCTGGAGGCCCGCCTAGCAGCCTGCTCGGCCGGAGGGGAGTCACCGCTGGAGCTCAGGGCCGATTATGGGGACTATGTTTTGGAACTTTGGCCCCGATCCTCCAGCGGTGACCGTCCTCCGGCTGTCGCTGGCTGCTCGGCGGGCCTCTAGGCTTAGGCGAGTCCCCGGCTCGGCTGGGCCTGTAGGCCCAAACCAAGCCGGGGGCTTCGCCTGAGCCTGGAGGCCGCCTAGCAGCCTGCTCGGCCGGAGGACGGTCACCGCTGGAGCTCAGGCCGATTATGGGGACTATGTTTTGGGAACTTTGCCCCGATCCTCCAGCGGTGACCGTCCTCCGGCTGTCGCTGGCTGCTAGGCGGGCCTCTAGGCTTAGGCGAGTCCCCGACTCGGCTGGGCCTGTAGGCCCAAACCAAGCCGGGGGCTCGCCTGAGCCTGGAGGCCCGCCTAGCAGCCTGCTCGGCCGGAGGAGGTCACCGCTGGAGCTCAGGGCCGATTATGGGGACTATGTTTTGGGAACTTTGGCCCCGATCCTCCAGCGGTGACCGTCCTCCGGCTGTCGCTGGCTGCTCGGCGGCCTCTAGGCTTAGGCGAGTCCCCGCTCGGCTGGGCCTGTAGGCCCAACCAAGCCGGGGGCTCGCCTGAGCCTGGAGGCCCGCCTAGCAGCCTGCTCGGCCGGAGGACGGTCACCGCTGGAGCTCAGGGCCGATTATGGGGACTATGTTTTGGGAACTTTGGCCCCGATCCTCCAGCGGTGACCGTCCTCCGGCTGTCGCTGGCTGCTAGGCGGGCCTCTAGGCTTAGGCGAGTCCCCGGCTCGGCTGGGCCTGTAGGCCCAAACCAAGCCGGGGGCTCGCCTGAGCCTGGAGGCCCGCCTAGCAGCCTGCTCGGCCGGAGGAGGTCACCGCTGGAGCTCAGGGCCGATTATGGGGACTATGTTTTGGGAACTTTGGCCCCGATCCTCCAGCGGTGACCGTCCTCCGGCTGTCGCTGGCTGCTCGGCGGGCCTCTAGGCTTAGGCGAGTCCCCGGCTCGACTGGGCCTGTAGGCCAAACCAAGCCAGGGGCTCGCCTGAGCCTGGAGGCCCGCCTAGCAGCCTGCTCGGCCGGAGGACGGTCACCGCTGGAGCTCAGGGCCGATTATGGGGACTATGTTTTGGGAACTTTGGCCCCGATCCTCCAGCGGTGACCGTCCTCCGGCTGTCGCTGGCTGCTAGGCGGGCCTCTAGGCTTAGGCGAGTCCCCGGCTCGGCTGGGCCTGTAGGCCCAAACCAAGCCGGGGGCTCGCCTGAGCCTGGAGGCCCGCCTAGCAGCCTGCTCGGCCGGAGGAGGTCACCGCTGGAGCTCAGGGCCGATTATGGGGACTATGTTTTGGGAACTTTGGCCCCGATCCTCCAGCGGTGACCGTCCTCCGGCTGTCGCTGGCTGCTCGGCGGGCCTCTAGGCTTAGGCGAGTCCCCGGCTCGGCTGGGCCTGTAGGCCCAAACCAAGCCGGGGGCTCGCCTGAGCCTGGAGGCCCGCCTAGCAGCCTGCTCGGCCGGAGGAGGTCACCGCTGGAGCTCAGGGCCGATTATGGGGACTATGTTTTGGGAACTTTGGCCCCGATCCTCCAGCGGTGACCGTCCTCCGGCTGTCGCTGGCTGCTCGGCGGGCCTCTAGGCTTAGGCGAGTCCCCGGCTCGGCTGGGCCTGTAGGCCCAAACCAAGCCGGGGGCTCGCCTGAGCCTGGAGGCCCGCCGAGCAGCCAGCGGCAGCCGGAGGACGGTCACCGCTGGAGGATCGGGGCATCTGGCCGTGTAAACACACGGGTAGCTGCGCGCGGCTCGTGCCGTTTTTTTTTTTTTTTTTTTTTTCACGCGGCCGGCACGCGCAGCTACCTGTGTGTTCTAACGGCCGCTTTCAAATGTCCGTCGCGCATGCGCAGTAGGGTTTTGGCGACGGACAGTTTTTAGCTTATCCTTTTATAGTATAGATGTTCGATTGTACACCGATATTATGTTACCAAAGGTCATATTGCCAAATTATCAAGTGCTCTGGTGTCTACTCTCCATAACTGGTCAGATGTTTCCAGAGGCGGCTCTATAATTAGGCAAAATAGGCGGTTGTCTAGGCCTCCGTCAAACAGGGACCTCGCATGATGGAATTTACATGGAATATCAGTGTGCACATGGCATTTCACACACATGTACTCCTACATTCACATACTACATCTACAGAGGCGGCTTGGGATGCTTAGGGGTTACTTTTTCAACTTGTTGGACATCAAGAGGCCACACATTAGAGCCTCGCTTAAGGCCTCACTAACTCTAGGGCCACCTCTGGATGTTTCCTATGTCAAAGTTCTGTTTTTAGAATTTATACATCTGTTTTTTCTCTTCCCTAGATTTTGTAAGTGATACTAGAGGTTCATTATTCCATTGGAGGTATTTGGGAGCTAATTTATAAAGTGAATAGGTATTACAGCATAATCGAGGTTCGGAAATGAACACTCATGATGGTCAAGCAAAATAAATCACGGCTTGTACATGTTGTCAGCATGAGCCGCGCGAGAGAGTAAATGTTGTCGACCACACTGAAATTGGAAAGTGTTTTCGGTAAAAAGCACAGGGCTTTAGAACGCTTTCTGTCGCGCTTTATTATCTCTATGTCATAAATGCCACATTCTTTTTAAAGATTTTACTTATGTGTTTGTAGGACTCGATTATGTAAGAAAAAACAAAGAATCAAACCTTTTTGTTTTTTAAATTATTTTATTTACGATAGTCATGTTTGTTTCATTTTTCCTCCTGAAAAATCGTTTGAAAAGTCACAATTATTTTAAGATTGTTTTGAACCAGTGAAACAAAACAAAAACAAAGTTGCAAAATCACTTGGCAGATCGTTTATGCAACTTGTTTATGAATATATATTTTAAAAAATATCAATAATGGTTAGAAAAATACCATTTTCAAGGAAACTGTCAGATCGGCAGGTCACCCTTGTTAGCGTCACAGATTTTTTATTTGTATTTATTTTTCCTCATCTCTCTCCTTTCTTGCAGCTTCAACAAACCGAGACGTGACACATTATTTATTTATTTATTCCTCTGTTCCAGACCTCGTGAACTGCGTTCAGCTTTATAATGTCATTAAGAGAGGAGTTTAGGGGAAGGGAAGCGCATCCATTGCTGCGAGATGATGATGTCTGCCCACTGCGATCTCCCATGCTGCTTTCATATTACTTAGACTGTCAGTCAGCATAGAAAATATGTTGCTTTTCCCAGCTTCCCTGGACGTTTCACATATTCCGTTGCAGATACTCTCAGTGGTATGTCTGCTTTGTCCTGTCTTGGAGTTTTAGTGAGATTGGCTAAGAAATTGCTTTTACGATTTATTTGCTATATAATACCTCCACACATTAGGAAGGGATGGAAAAATGGACTTTGTAAAATCTGTATCGGTTACGAAGACCCAGATGCTTAAAATGACCAGATTTACCCTTTTGACCATGTTTTTTTTTGTTATATTTATTCTTTGGTATTATTCAGCATTGTGGCGTTTTACTCGTTGCACGTTGTGTCACTGGCAAAATTTTACTACTCTTTAACCCCTTCACTACTGAGATCGAGATATCTCGGACTTCAAAGGCACCATCCAGTGCCCCGATGTCGAGTTATCTCGATCTACAGCCCAAAAGCAAATCAAATATGGTTGCTGCAAAGTTTGTTTGCTTTTGGGCTGCAGAAGCTGCTGCCCCCAAAGTTGTAGCCCTGTGGGCATAATGCCCAAAGAGCTAAAACTGTGCAAATTTGGCTGATGAATGCCCTGACATCGGACATTCAGCAGCCAATGCAGTGGGAAAATTAATCGAGCTGCAGCTGTAACTCAGTTTGGCAATAGATGGCGCCATCTACTGGCCAAATAGGTTATATATACAGTAAGCAATACATTGGGTATATGCTCAAATATTTCTTACTGTATAAATTTAAGATGATTGATTAAAAAAAACACTGGTTTCTGACAATGTTTTTTTGGAAAATCACTTGGTAGTGTAGGAGTTAATTTCAAATAGCTCAGGAGCCCGCCATTTGTGGCGGAGTCTGACAAAAGTGAGTGTGCATGTGTGTACTCATGGTGCCTGGGATAAGGAACAGGATGTTGGCTATGTCCTTTGAAAGCAGACCTGTCCCAGCCAGAATGGACTTGTGACACTGACAACCAGTCACATTATAGCATGAATTAAATATGGAAAATGCATTAAATATTACACTATTTATTGATGGATTGCATATACAAAGTTTATATTGCTCCACAACAGGGGTCAAGTTCTCAAAAAATTGGTTTAGGAATTCGCCATGATTTCTGTCTATAATTAGGAATTATCATCGCACACATAACATAAATATACACTCAAATCATATATAGTTTTGCTAATATATATATATATATGTGTGTGTGTGTGACAATAAATATATGATTTAACAGGGAAACATGATTAAACACCTGTATAAAATCTTAGATTCGTGTATGGAACCAATGAAACTCAGTTCCCTCTGCAAAAATAATGGAGGAACTGCGTCCCCCCTTGCCTTTACCCCTACACCTGAGCAAGTCCAACTTTTATTAGATAAATACACTGGGCAGAGCATTATATATTTTTCCTTTTTATTTAGGTATATTTGTTGTTTTGTTAATGGGAAACTGAACAAAAAGACCTGATTCAAAACATGGAACAAGGAGGATGCCAGAACAAGGTGTTGCAAAGATGTTTGGGTTAGGTAAAATGTTGACATTAAGAAAAGTGACAATATGGGAGCATGAGTCCTACATAATGAGGAACAATCCTCAGGGCATACCAATAATAAAGTGCAGAGCCTCTGGCAGTGCAGGGGTTTAGTCGATGAACTAGAAAGTGAAGGACAAGGAGGGTTCAAGCCTTGCTCTCTATGTATATTTGTAGTTCTTCCTCAGGAAGGTGCAAAAACAGCAGCAGCAACACATAAAAAGCTTTACGGTATGAGTGCTCTATGACAGTGGTTCCCAACCGGGGTCCTCAGGTCCCCTAACAGCCCAGGTTTTCCATATATGTGAAGCACAGCACAGGTGATATGATTTGCTGCTCAGTGATTGCAGGATTCAGTCTGCATTTCCCCAAGGTGATCCTTAAAATCTGGCCTGTTAGGGGGACTTGACCGCGGTTGGGAACCACTGCTCTATGGTTGAATTGTTATCCCCTGCAAGAATAGTGGGGAGACTGTTTCTTGTAACAGTGCAGGGTTATATACTTCCTAACATACAAGTAATCACAGACAATAGAGATAACCCTGATAAATAATAATCTTTTTAATGTCCCTGTTATATATCCATATATATTTATCCAAATATACCCCTTAGTTAATAAGCCCTTTTCTCAATAAATGTAACTGCAGACCATTCCGCTATAGAAAGTCTCAGGAATGTGGGATGATATGACTCAGAAAAGTCCCCCCTCCCCTTTCTCTGACCATACTATGACGCATGTTGCTGGGCAGAAAGAATGTCAAGGTCTATCCCTAAAAGATAAATGTAAACCATATATGGTAACAGTGCTTTTGGGCTGACCGTGCTGGTCAACTCTGGCGGGAAATATATCTATACACTGATTGGTCACTGTTACTCCATTGTATGTATGCTATATAAGCCAAATCCACGGACCATAAAATTGAAGCGGTTTTTACTATGCACACTAGTGTATGTGTGTTACTGCCTTCCTGCTAGCTAGCACCGCGCTTGCCACGCCTTACATGAGAAACACAGAAATCTCCTGGGTAAATATATATTTCTTTTCAAACCCATGCTAGAGGCGGTCCTTAAATGGCCGGATAACAACAAAGTCAACACAAAGAATAACCAGATAAATAAACCTTGGCCTCAGACAGTCGAGATACATACACATAAACATACAAACAAGCAGAGGTCAGTACCATGGAGCCAGGTCATCAATCAAGCTGAGGTCAAGGGCGGAGAAATCTTTATAAGTCAATATACAAAGCCAGAATATATAAAATACATCTCAAACGAGCTGATGGATAACCAAAACCATAACAGGACAAGGGCAAAAGAAAGTGTAAGACTTTATAAACCCACCCTGGGACCCCTATTGGCCAGGATATAAGCGGGGCAGACTAGGAACCCCATTGACCAGGGGATGAGACCCCTGGGTCCTGTCCAGCAAGAATTCACATCACCATGAACGGTAGAAGAGTGTACCTACGGTGATGCCACCCTGACCACTGGGAAGATGGTACGCGTGACCGTTCCGAGAGCTCTATGAACCAGCAGAGGGCGTGACATTTTCATTGAAAATGATGTGATGTGTTGCATTTTAATTTTGGAAACAATTGTGCCTTGGACAAGCCCCACGAACTACCTGTAGATTGCTGTAGTGGTTTGTGTGCTTCCTCGAAGAAGCAAAAACACATTTTATCGTTTCTATTTATTCATAACCGAGAGTATCAATGGACATATTATCTATAGGGACAAGTTTCCCCCTAAATTATAGATATTTACATATTACACACTCTCAGAACTCTTTAACATGGAATATGGATGGTAAGTGCCTGCCTAAATGTCTTTTTAATTTTGTGTTTGCTCCAGATCATTATCCGTTTGGCAATTTCTTCTCTTCTCTCGGCACCGCTGTGATCCTCGGGATGTGATCGAATTAAGTGTTGATGGAATTTAATACCAATGTGCCCTTTCGCTTTATCCATTATTAACCAACTTGAAATTAGCAGAATTTGTTTATTATGGGATTTCTCTGTGACAATATTATGAAATTGTAAAACTGATGTTCACCGATCACTGGCCTTTGTCTAGAAGAATCTTTTATCCGCTTTTATTTGGTATGAGTTCGTTATCCTGAATTTAAAAATTTCCATTGAATCTTAAATAATTTCCGGCATTTCACATGCTGATTGTCATGTTTATATGTGTATAAATAGAAATATATTGCTATGTTTATATGTGCGCCTATTAGAAATGTAAATCTAATCGGCTCACGACATCTAAGAAAAATGGTGAACTCTACAGACCACATTTAGGGCCTGGAGATTTCCGTGATTTCCCCTGATTAAATCATGGTTGAAGTCTCCTGTGATTTTACGTGAGAAAACCGAGGCCTCTGTATTTGTTATTTGACGGACATCCCGTCCGAGCATCGGCAGAGCGGAGCCGACAGGTTCAGGGAGGCGGCAGCACTGCTCTGCTGATGCTCTGACGGAGCAGCCGTCAATTATCAAATCCAGAGTCCTCGATTTTCTCACGGTCAAGGCCCATGACTAAATTGGATTAAATTGCGGGTATGTCCCCGCCCCAACTACATGGAGGTAAAAATATCAACCTTTGACATGTGTTTAGAAGACCCCCGACATTACATAAATTTCTCAAATCGTAACAATCAATCCAGATGTAGATTTTTCAATGAACAAGACA
This sequence comes from Leptobrachium leishanense, assembly GCA_009667805.1. Lineage (NCBI taxonomy): Eukaryota > Metazoa > Chordata > Amphibia > Anura > Megophryidae > Leptobrachium > Leptobrachium leishanense. Next base: position 421,443,505 of record CM019064.1, on the reverse strand, counting down.
CTTTTCTAGGGTTGCCCGATTGGCTTTGTTCTGCCGGACACCTATAGTTTATTCAGTGCATGATCAATGCCACCCTGCAGTATGTGGAATTCATAAGCTGCAGGTGAGAAATCACAGGAATTCCAGGTGACCAATGTTGATTTGGAAAAGGATTTTCCTCCTGAAGAGTGAAAGTCATTCATGTTGCATGGCAGCTCCTTCCCTGCATGAAATAGTAATATGTGTCCAGGAAAACATGACAGATCTGTTAACCAGCTGAGCGCGTCCTCCGCATTACTGCTGGTATGCGGAGGACGCGCTGAGCGCGTCCTCCCATTGGGGTCAGCGTTCGGCCGGGTTCCGGCCGATCGCTGGCCCCCCCCGGTGCGGGCTGACATCCTCGATGTCAGCCCGGCATCCGGAACCGCAGCCGCTGGAATTAGGTGTCATCGCGGCAGCGCGATGACACCTAATTCAGGCGCCCCCCCCGCATGTGCGGAGGAGGCGCCTGAAAGGGAGGGGGGGAGGTCCTTTGGACCTCTCTCCCTCCGATCGGCGGCGTTGCGGGGGTTAACCCAGGCACCATTTGGAAGGGCACAGCCTGCCCTTCCAAATGGTGCCTGGCATTAACCCCTGGGGAGCTGGATCGCGAATCGGCGCTGAAAAGCGCCGGTTCGCGATCCTTTCCGGAGCTGGCCGACATCTTGGATGTCGGCCAAGCCTCCGGGAACTCCCCCTGAGGACTGGCGTCATCGTGCATAGCACGATAACACCAGTCCTAGAGTTAACCCCTAACTGCCACCAACGGTGGAGATAGGGAGTTCCAATGAACTCCCTATCTCCCGATCCGTGGCAGCTAGGGGTTAATGTTTGGTATGGTTGGATCGGCCAGAGCATGGCCGTTCCAATGATACCAAACACGAATGTGAAAAAAGTTTTTTAAAATTTTTTTTAATTAAAAATAAAAATATATTTTAAAAAAAATTATAAAAAAAAATATAAACATTTTTTTTTCTTTTTTTTGGTTTGTTAATGCAGCAATATTGTTCCCATTTCAATTATAATGTGAACAATGATGCTGCACTAACGATTTTTGTATGCGGTGCGTTTGTTAAAAATCGCGTAATTTTCCCCCCAAAAAAATGTAACGAGACCCCATCTCTAATTTTTTTAACAAGCGCACCCCATACAAAATATAACCGCAATTGCTCGCATGTTAAAATGTGAAAAAAAACACTTTACACGTAAATTATTAAAAATACATATTTTATTGCATTTTTTGTTATAATATACAGACATGACATAACGTATACATATAATAATGACATATTATGAATCTACCGAGTCTGACGGAAAGAACGATATATAATATGTCTGGGTAATATACTAAAATAAGCCTTCAAAACACGTTTAAACATGATGAGCAAAACCGGTAAAAATGACCTCAGCACAGAGGCGGGAAATGGCTCAGCAGCGAAAGGGTTAACCTACATGTGTCACATCATCCATTAGGAGGTATCAGAAGTGTTTTTGAAAAGTTACCATCTTTTATGATGATAGACCAAATCTCTTTCGGTATGGGTTCCGGCATACATATTGAGACAAATTTAAAGGGATACATCATGTTGAGACATTTCCAGCCACACTACAGAGTTCTAAGCTATATATATATATATACATGTGTGTGTGTGTAAAATATTACCCAGAGCCAGCCCCCACACTGACACATCAAGCCCAAGCTCAGTCACTGGTGGCCTTTTTTCTTCTAGTGTCCTCAAAAGCGGCATAAGCTGAGCAGAACAGATTTAAAGTATAAATAAAAGAAAATGCTCTGCGTGCCTGCGATAATGCTGAAATGCTTTAATAAATATTCAAATGTTCATTGTAGCTTGGAGTAAATTGGGATTTCTAACACAACTGCCTGGCCAAATAAAGTCAATTCAAAATAAGCTTTATTGGCAGGACCAAATACATTTATTATTTATTAAGCGCCAACACATTCCGCAGCGCTGTACAAGGTGTAATGGGTAAAGACAGGACAATTCTACAATACATACAGGAGACAGGTCAGTATTCCTGCCAGCAGATACATGAGGATATGAGGACATATTTACAATCTAGATGGTGAGGGGAAACAGGAGGGAGGGACTGCAGTGATGAGTTAATGCAGGGAGAGGTGAGGACTGTTTTTGGGTCTGTCGGATGTCTTGTTACGGAGTCGGGTGGTCGGCTTCCCTAAACGGAAGGGTCTTTAGGGAGCGTTTAAATGAAGCCAGATTTGGGGACAGTCTGATATTGCGAGGAAGCACATTCCATAGGTTCGGCGCCGCACGAGAAAAGTCCTGCAATCTGGCATGTGTAGTGCTACTCCCGCGAGAGCCGCTGAGTTTGATGGGCCTTCTGGCTCACTCCAGTGATTACCCACCTCCACCTTCGGTGCCAAGTAATACCAGGACAAGATTACTTTAAATAAAAAGGGGTTTATTAGGACTAGCGCGCAAACCCTTTGTAGGACAAAGTAATCAACAGTATAACAGTATTGAAAGAGTTAATTTAGCATTACTATTCAACTCAATAATGAATGAACACGACAAAAATCTTTACCATACTTCAGTGCAGTTTTATTATCAACTATAATCAACATAACCAATATCAGTAACCTGTCTAAACCTTATACATTCTGCCTAACCACTGGCCAGTGGAAATTATACAAGCCTTCAAGATTGCTTTCCAACCTGGTGTTTAAGAGCTTTTCTGGGAAGCTGCCACCCTACCTGAATAGGCTGCTTCCCCCAGCAGTTCCCTCATCCTATAACCTCTGATCCAGGACCAGCACCTTACTTGCAATACCACAATACAAAAAGAAAGTGGCTCGGTCCTCATTTTCCTACAGAGCACCACAATTATAAAATAACCTCCCAGACGTCATCAAATCTTCCCCCAGTCTAAAGTCACTTAAGACAAGAGCTCCATATTAACATACCTCAATACAGAATGCACCTGTAAACATGTAACACAGTGACTATATATACAGTTGTGTTCAAAATTATTCAACCCCCACTGAAATTGAGTGTTTTGGCCAGTTTGACATTGATTTTGATCATTCAGTCATCTTGCTTACAATTAAATCAAAGAGGCACGTGTAGGTCAGACAAATATAACATAACATTTATAATGAAATAACCACAAATGTCTTTTCTGTGCTCACATCATTATCAGTTTTATTCAACCCCCAAGTGACATTCAATCTTAGTACTTAGTACAACATCCTTTTACAGTTATAACAGCTTTTAAACGTGAAGCATAGCTTGACACAAGTGTCTTGCAGCGATCTACGGGTATCTTCGCCCATTCGTCATGGGCAAAAGCCTCCAGTTCAGTCACATTCTTAGGCTTGTGCACTGCAACTGCTTTCTTTAAGTCCCACCAGAGGTTCTCAATCGGATTTAAGTCAGGTGACTGCGATGGCCACTCCAAAATGTTCCAGCCTTTAATCTGCAACCATGCTCTAGTGGACTTGGAGGTATGCTTGGGATCATTGTCCTGTTGAAAGGTCCAACGTCTCCCAAGCCTCAGGTTTGTGACGGACTGCATCACATTGTCATCCAATATCTCCTGGTACTGAAGAGAATTCATGGTACCTTGCACACGCTGAAGCTTCCCTGTACCTGCAGAAGCAAAACAGCCCCAAAGCATGATTGACCCCCCGCCATGCTTCACAGTAGGCAAGGTGTTCTTTTCTTCATAGGCCTTGTTCTTCCTCCTCCAAACATAGCGTTGATCCATGGGCCCAAACAGTTCTAATTTTGTTTCATCAGTCCACAGAACACTATCCCAAAACTTCTGTGGTTTGTCCACATGACTTTTGGCATACTGCAGTCGACTCTTCTTATTCTTTGGAGACAGCAAGTGGGTGCGCCTGGGAGTTCTGGCATGGAGGCCTTCATTACGCAGTGTGCGCCGTATTGTCTGAGCTGAAACTTCAGTACCCACATCTGACAAATCTTTTCTCAGTTCCTCAGCAGTCACATGGGGACTTTTCTCCTCTCTACGTTTCAGGTAGCGCACAGCAGTCGAGGTCAGCATCTTCTTTCTGCCACGACCAGGTAGCGTTTCAACAGTGCCCTTTGCCTTGAATTTGCGAATGATGCTTCCTATGGTCTCTCTTGGTATGTTTAACATCTTTGCAATCTTCTTATAGCCATTGCCCTTCCTGTGAAGAGTAATCACCTCTTCTCTTGTCTTCCTGGACCATTCTCTTGACTTCACCATGTTTGTAACCACACCAGTAAATGTCTAGAAGGAGCTGAGTATCACAGTCATTTTAAAGCTGCCTAATTGGTGCTTATTATGCTTTATTGCTGCTCCGTGACATCCACAGGTGTTTTCAATACCTGATTGAAAACACTTGAATGAACCTCTGTTCTTCAGAGTGGTAGTCTTTAAGGGGTTGAATAATTGTGTCAATGAAGAATTCACAAAAGAAACATTTACTACTGTATTACAAAACCAATTGATGTCATTTTAGTTGCATATGGTTCTTTAAAAAGTCCTTGTAGGATTTCATTCTGAATACAATTACAAATGTACACTAAATTCCCTAAAACCCTTTACAGCATTGGGGGTTGAATAATTTTGAACACAACTGTAGATTGCACCTGTAAACATGTAACATAATGACTATATACAGAATGCACCTGTAAACATGTAACATAATGACTATATACAGAATGCACCTGTAAAAATATAACATAGTGACTAAATACAGAATGCACCTGTAAACATGTAACATAGTGACTATATACAGAATGCACCTGTAAACATGTAACACAGTGACTATATACAGAATGCACCTGTAAACATGTAACATAGTGACTATATACAGAATGCACCTGTAAACATGTAACAGTGACTATATACAGAATGCACCTTTAAACATGTAACAGCGACTATATACAGAATGCACCTGTAAATATGTAACACAGTGACTATATACAGAATGCGCCTGTAAACATGTAACATAGTGACTATATACAGAATGCACCTGACTATATACAGAATGCACCTGTAAACTTTCCAAATCGGCTATTTTGATCTAGAATTTTTTATTCTCCAGTCATTCTCCTGCTTTTCATGTTCTCTGAATAACCCTGATAGTGACTATATACAGAATGTGCCTGTAAACATGTAACACAGTGACAATATACAGAATGCACCTGTAAACCTGTAACAGTGACTATATACAGAATGCACCTGTAAACATGTAACATAGTGACTATATACAGAATACACCTGTAAACATGTGACATAGTGACTATATACAGAATGCACCTGTAAACATGTAACATAGTGACTATATACAGAATGCACCTGTAAACATGTAACATAGTGACTATATACAGAATGCACCTGTAAACATGTAACAGCGACTATATACAGAATGCACCTGTAAACATGTAACACAGTGACTATATACAGAATGCGCCTGTAAACATGTAACATAGTGACTATATACAGAATGCACCTGTAAACATGTAACATACATGGTTATTCAGAGAGCGTGAAATGCAGGAGAATGAAAAATTCTAGTTCAAAATAGCCAAACCAGAAAAATTCTCCCTTTCATCTCACTTTCCAAATCGGCTATTTTGATCTAGAATTTTTCATTCTCCAGTCATTCTCCTGCTTTTCTTCTTCTCTGAATAACCCTGATAGTGACTATATACAGAATGTGCCTGTAAACATGTAACACAGTGACAATATACAGAATGCACCTGTAAACATGTAACAGTGACTATATACAGAATGCACCTGTAAACATGTAACATAGTGACTATATACAGAATACACCTGTAAACATGTGACATAGTGACTATATACAGAATGCACCTGTAAACATGTAACATAGTGACTATATACAGAATGCACCTGTAAACATGTAACATAGTGACTATATACAGAATGCACCTGTAAACATGTAACATAGTGACTATATACAGAATGCACCTGTAAACATGTAACATAGTGACTATATACAGAATGCACCTGTAAACATGTAACATAGTGACTATATACAGAATGCACCTGTAAACATGTAACATAGTGACTATACAGAATGCACCTGTAAACATGTAACATAGTGACTATATACAGAATGCACCTGTAAACATGTACCATAGTGACTATATACAGAATGCACCTGTAAACATGTAACATAGTGACTATATACAGAATACACCTGTAAACATGTAACATAGTGACTATATACAGAATGCACCTGTAAACATGTAACATAGTGACTATATACAGAATACACCTGTAAACATGTAACATAGTGACTATATACAGAATACACCTGTAAACATGTAACATAGTGACTATATACAGAATACTCCTGTAAACATGTAACATAGTGACTATATACAGAATACACCTGTAAACATGTGACATAGTGACTATATACAGAATGCACCTGTAAACATGTAACATAGTGACTATATACAGAATACACCTGTAAACATGTAACATAGTGACTATATACAGAATACACCTGTAAACATGTAACATAGTGACTATATACAGAATGCACCTGTAAACATGTAACATAGTGACTATATACAGAATGCACCTGTAAACATGTAACATAGTGACTATATACAGAATGTGCCTGTAAACATGTAACATAGTGACTATATACAGAATGTGCCTGTAAACATGTAACATAGTGACCATATACAGAATGCACCTGTAAACATGTAACATAGTGACTATATACAGAATGTGCCTGTAAACATGTAACATAGTGACTATTTCCTACAAATTTATTATCTGTTAATCTGTATATTTGTGGTTTTTTTTTAATATCTTGCATTTATTACTTTGTATTTCTGTAACTGTAACACTTCAATGTTCTTGAACCCAGGACATACTTGAAAACGAGAGAAATCTCAATGTATCCTTCCTGGTAAAATCCTTTATAAATAAATAAATAAATGTGATGAGGTAATAATGGAGGATGCCAGGCTCAGGTCATTGTTGGATCGTAGGGGACGGGTTGGGGTGTATTTGGTGATTAGTGAGGACAGGTTAGTGAGGGTTTTTTAGGTCAAGGTGAGTAGTTTGAATTTGATTCGGCTGTGGATGGGAACCAGTGCAGGGATTCACAGAGAGAAGCGGCAGAGACAGGGTGAGCTGGATAAGCCGGGCTGATGTGTTTAGGATGGACTGCAGGGGGTAGAGGCGGGCGATAGGAAGGCCATTTTAGCATTGCCAAAGCGTATGGGGAGGTTATATGGGGTGGAGGGGGGTGGTATTGGGACATATATGGAGGGAAAGGGCAAGTCCATGGACATTAGAGTCACATTAAGTCACACACTCTAATATTTCATACACTCTGCATTCGCCGTGGCATCGTTTCAATAAGCTCATGCAATGTCACAGCATTTGTTTCCATCCAGAGTGGCATTAATTTGTGGCCAAGATCTTGTATTGATGATGGGAGAGTCGCAGCGCTGCGTTAGGCTAGGGTCAGACGAGCGTGATTTCTACGGACTCTACGTCCGTGCACACGGACGTACGTCAGTACGGAAGACGCAGTAGTGGCCACACAGTCCGTTTATTCAGTGACGTATATTTTGACAGATGTAGGAGGGAAAATAAATTACAAAGCAAAACCATTTTGTCCGTGAAAAATGCTGGACGTATAAATGCAGTCCGTCTGACCACGTTCCATCACTCACACACAAAGCTATGCAGACGTTGCGGACGCAGCGCACTTTGTGCGGCCGTTCTAGAGGTTGTACGTTCTTGCCTGCCTTGCATCCGTTTGCCGCGGCCGTTGTGCGTCCGCAGTTCAGTGCGGACGTACTTCATGTGTCAGGCTCCAATGGACTTTCTTTCATGCTATCACGGACGTACTTCATGTGTCAGGCTCCAATGGGCTTTCTGTCATGCTATCACGGACGTACTTTTAGGCGCAATCACGGACGTGAACTCTACGCTCGTCTGACCCCAGCCTAAAGTCTTCTCCAGCACATTATCCCAAAGATTCTCAATGGGGTTAAGGTCTGGACTGTGCGTTGGCCAATCCATGAGAGAAAATTATGTCTCATGCTCCCTGAACCACTCTTGCACAATTTGAGCCGGATGAATCCTAGAGAAACGCCTCCCAGATTGTTATAAAGTCAGTAATAATGCTTTCTTCCATTCTATTTGTTCATTGGGTTTAGTTTGAGCTTCCCGGCGTTGGAGCAATGCAACATTAGATTGCGTTTCAAACATTTCCTAAATAAATTCAAGGCGCAGGCTCTTTATCCAGTGCACTATCATGGGAATTACTGATTCGTGCACAGCAGACTCAGCTGGTGAGTAACGCACATTGGGTTGTGTCAGTAAGGGGATATTTACAGACTCTACTTTTCAATAGAAATAACCCACTATAAGGTAGGAAATAAATAATGGCTATAAGTGGGGATCATGCTTGTTTTTAACGGTACATTACCACTTTACTCCTGCATTACATATAAAACCACCTTATAAAACACATACAGGGTTATTCAAAGAGATCCGAATTGTGGCCGAAATGTAACTGAACAGTGTAATTCAGCGTACGGTTACCTTTCCTGGCCATTCGGCTATTCAGAGAGCAGCCAGTTTGCCAAATCTTGGCGAATTGCCTGCACATACAGTGCCTGTTCGAGGGCAGTGAATCCCCATAGAGAAGCAATGCTTTGTCTATTCAGAGAATAAAAACCAGCAGTGAAAAGTTGCCGAAATGCCCTGCTGTTCGGTGGTTTCATGCGGCAGATTTATTCAGGAGAATCCCATAGGCTTCAATGTTAGGAATATTCCAGTTTTAATGCAATATCTAATAAACCATTCATTATAATATTCTGCAGTAAAAAGTCTCTTCATTTATAGATTTTTCAGGATCTTTTAGGCATTTTTCGTGATTTTTTTAGGAAAATATTTTTTCTTTTTTTTTTAATGTTTTTTTTTCTTTTTTCTGTAACCGCTCTTTTTATTATCATTCATTGGATCTTATATGTAAATTCCAGGCATTTTCGCTCAGTAGTTTCTTTGCAAACAACGTTTCACTTTCAAACATTTAAGCGTACTGTTTTTTTTTTTTTATTCACTCCATTCGTCTGCGGTGTCGGGTTTTTCCAGCGGCTGCTCAGGGCTGTGGTCAGCTCCTGCTCGGGTTTCTCCGGCGTGTTCGGCGGGGTTAATCCAGATGTTTTTGCAGGTTTCGGTGTGCATTCGCCGGGTTTTGTGGTGAGTTTTCGTCGTGTTTGCGGCGGCTTTTCCCTGCACTACGATGGCCCTGTGGTGCTTGCTGAATACACCGCAGGGTCGCCGAAATGGGATCACCAAATGGCACCGAATTGAAGAGAACGAAAAGTCACTGAACGTGCGGTGACTTTTCAATTCTCTTTGAATAACCCTGATAGTGTCTTTTTCTTTGAGATAATTTCATGTCAAAAAAGAAAAATAAATTTAGCGTTTTATCGGTTTCCAGTTTGTGGACTTTTTCCCATAATGCAACATATACCAAATGTTTTACTTTAGAGCTGTGTTCCATTGGGCATTGATTCTAACCTTCATTAACGAGTTAATATGCAATAATTAAGACCCTAAGTTGCAGCATTAATAATTTTTGATTCTTTTGGCTATCATGGTCGAATATGTGGAAGAAAGACACACAGGAAATGGTGTAATATGAATTGACCATTTACTTGTCAATTTATATTAACCCATTAGTGACCGGGCGGTTTTATTAAAATCTGTCCTTTAGTGCCCTCTGCTGTTTTTACATTTCTGCGCTGTTTGTGTTTAGGTCAAATTTTCCTCTTAGGCTAGGGTCAGACGAACGCATTTTCGCGTTGTCTGTGAAAAAGTGCGTTCGAACGAATGGACGTATTTTTTCACGGAATACGCGATAGCGGTCATACGATGCGCATTTGCATCCGTGATTTTGTACGGATCATCAATAAAACCCTTTGTGCATCTGGACGTTATGTTGGCCGGACATTAGCAGGGTCTGATGTCTCCAATTCACACACACATGCCGCTAGCGGGCGCAGCGCACTCTGTACGTCAGTACTAGCAGTTTAACGTTCTCGAAAAAATGTGTTCTTTTTCCACTTGCGTTGCGCAGCCGGACTTTTGTGCGACCGTACTTCGTATATTGGCCGTCATTGCCCGGCATCTGCTGCTAGTGCGGCCGTGATTAAGTGCGCCAGAACGCGCGTTCGCACTGCCTCAGTCTGACCCTAGCCTTACTCGTTTCTCCAACCCACGCATATTATATACCGTTTTTCTCGCCATTAAATGGACTTTCTAAAGATAACATTATTTACATCATATCGTATAATTTACTACAAACAAAACTATGAAATATGATGAAAAAATGATAAAAACACACTTTTTCGTAATTTAAGCCCCAAAATCTACAACCGCCAAAAAAGACCCTGGCTAAATAGTTTTGGAATTTTGTCCCGAGAATAGAAATACCCAATTTTTACATGCTTTTGCTTTTTAACCCCTTCACTGCTAAGCCAGTTCACCTCATTCTGCCCATTTTATGCTCAGACTTTTTAGATGCCAGCTTAAGTCCTATTATATTAAACCCCCCCAAACAATTTTTTTTCTTAAAACCCCCCCAAAAAAATGATTATTCTTTTTATTTTTTGTTTTAAATCAGATGTCAGCAACCTCCGGGTCTCAATCGGGATTCGACGCCTTAGGGGTTAACTCTGTACTGCTGCAAAGGGGGGACTCTCCCCTTTCCAGCGGTGCAATTTGTTTTTTACTAGATTACATACTCAGGGAGATAGAGGATTCCAGAGGAGCCCCCCCCCCTCCTCTTCCTGGTTTGTGAAGCAGGTGCCGGTGGCCGCCTGGTGATGATGTCATTACACAGCGTGATGATGTCATTGTGCTGGCTGGGCTCCCTGAAGAGGAGGGGCAGGCTTTCAGCCTGCCAGGCCGCTGCCCAATGGGGAAGCCCAGCGGGGAAGGTAAGTATCGGGCAGGTTGGAGGTTAGGGGCCCCTGACTTACCATGTACGTCCGCGGGTCTAAGGGTGACCCGTGGCCATGACGTACATGGTACGTCCGCGGTGCCTTAAGGGGTTAAAAGTTTTTAACAAATATTTTACAGTAATAAAACAGTACACATTACTGTGCTTTTGCTATGGTTTTGTTTTCTGTAAACAAAACAGTACTAAACCATACAAAAATGAATTAATACAAGATAAAACAAACTTGCAAGGCCCTTCCTAGCTCGAGGTAAAGAAAAAGAGGCCAACTTTTACCGACACACCTTTTATTCCCAATGGGAGTCACCATAGGAGGTAACCTCTCTAGTGTAGGCTGGCTTAAAGATGTCACAGCTAGCAACATAGGACATTCAAGGCATAAAGCCTCACACTGCCCCTAGTGCTCCCTCTTTGGTATTAACAATCATTCTATTATAATATCTAAATATGATGTATGACACATATAGTATTTATCATTTAATGATGTAGAGGAGTGAATGGTTTGATAAGGCTGCAGGAGGTTTATTGTGATGTCTGGGCTAACAGAGATAACAGATGGCAGCTGAACAAGATAGGACAGGGAGCTTAAAAATATGTAATCTACCCCCTGGTGATGTCGTTTGACGAAGTCCCACAAAGTACAGTGATGTGAGCCTACTTCCTGACCCATAGACTCTATTCCACACAGTGAGGAGCAAGTGTTGGAAAGATACGGTGGGGAGTGGGGGGGCTTACAAAACAAAAGATCACACAATAGATGCCCCCAGTGACACATATTTTCTTAACTAAACATACAAGAGAAAAACAAAGCACATGTGAGATATCAGCAACATAAAATAAACAAAAATAAATCATCAAATTTTTTGGTGGTAGTGGCCCTTTAACATGCGGATTTGATTCAGGTAAAGCTCTGAAACAAACAAAATTTCACCTTTATGCTTAGATATATTAATCATCTCATTTAAGAAGACCTAGCAATATTTGAAGAGAAAAAGAAAACAAATATTCTGCTTGTAAAACACGCTTTTTATTTTTACACATTTTGCCTGATAATAAAACCGTTCCTCGGTGGGTTTCTGCAGAAAGCAGATTGGCCATAAAACCTAAACATTGGACTGTCTGTAGTATCTGCTGGCAGCATACTTTTGGAATAGTAATCTGTATTCCTCTGCCATCTGCATTGTAAATAGCATAATAAAGCAGACACAATTCTGAGAATCCTGCACATTGCTACATTTCTAAAGCACATTGGCATAAAATTATATGTACATACAGTAAAACGGGCTTTCTGGGTTGATATATCAGGACTCAGAAGGTCTAGTAACCAGTGGATAAATTCTGCTGAGCTTTTATGTACAGTTAGAGGATGCTTAAAAGATGTTAAGACTAACAATTTGTACAACAGGAGAACAAATGTGAAAAATAATCTGTAATTGAAAGGATCTAAGGGATGAGATTAGTGCCGTTGTTAAAGGGTCGTTCTATGACATACCTTATTTTGATAACAACTGTATATTTTTTCAGGCCAAAGACAAAGCTTAATATACTCATTATTCCCACTCTTGAGGGTGAATGACTGCCGTTGCCAAAAAGCCTCTAGTTTAAAGCAAACTGATTGAAAACCATTGGAAATAGATTGAAAGCGATGAGTCTCACTCCCAGCACCATGGGCATTTCAAGGAGCTTCAGTGGTTCCGACTCATACAGTTGAAAAGCAAAATATTGTTGAGCTATAAATGCTTGCTTTGACCAGAGAAGCTGGAGCTGTAGATTCTGGCATGTGGCAAACCACAATTTAACTGCTGTTGCATCATGGCATACGGAGTGAGCAGATGGTGATGGTCCACAATGGACGCCAGCCTGGAGGAGGGTGCTTGGGATGGAAATGCTGTGTCTGGAGAGGACAAGAAAGTAACATATCTATCCACCCACACAGCACGCAACAAGGGGGCTACGAAAAAGACAAGAGACAGAGCACGATGATGAAATGCATGATTTCTATTCTAATGCCCTTAACCCTACTGAGAGATTGTCATTAGGTGGATAGAATGCATGAGACAGCAAAGTTGTTGGGTGCCATGGTGTAACGGTAGGTATATACCCCAGACGATACAGATAACCCATAGAATAAGCAGATAAACATGTCGTGGTCTGTAACAGGTATGCATAGACGTACTATATAATCAAGAAGAGGTCGGGCAATCATGGAGCCAGGGTCAAGGAGTGGAGACATCAGGCTAAGTCACAATACCAAGCCGAAGTCAAATATCAGGAGATCAAAAATATATCAGGAGAGACTTGCACGATCACTCATAGTTAGGAGCGCTAGATAAGGATGTGTGTTTGTGGGTACCTTATAGTCACACTATGCTCAAATATAAATATAAATAAGCATAAAGAGGTAGTGGTTGATGGTTCTATCTATATAGTAGCGTGCAACACATATATTGGTATAGACATACTGCACTATGAGACTCTATTTATTGTTTCAAAGCAATGGTGTTGCTCATTTTAAATGATACAAATGGACAATGCCATTGCTTTGGAACAATAAATAGATTTAAAAAAATAAATGTTGTGGTTTTTCTTTCTTTTTCCATTGTCATATTTGGTATTATTAGAAAGGCCGGGCTCTGACTTGCCCAATGACACCTAACATGATTATGTGGGGATTCACCCGTGATGCGGCTTGTGTTTTAGATGGACCAATGCGTAATAACGCTTTGCTCCATCACCTCCACATTTGATTCCAGCGTGGAAAATGAGAAGGTTAGTCCAGCGGCATTGTTTGCTTTACAAATAGCAATGGCATTGTCCATTTGTATTGTTTAAAATGAGCAACACCACTGCCGTTACCTTCTCATTTCCCATGCCGCAATACATAGTCATATTATTCATAAAACACAATGTGCCAAAATACAAGCAAAAAATGTCTTTTTTTTCAGTTTTAGTTAAAATTGCATATTTTCTCAGATAAATGCAATAACAGGTTCCCGTTTCTAATCTTTTTTTAACAAGAGTGCCCCATTAGAATATAAAACCACAAAGGGTTGTATGATAAGATGTGAAAAAAATAATTTTGCACACTGTAAATGATTGAAATCTGAATGGAAATTTACATTTATTTTACTATTTTTTGTTATACCATTCTGATGGGTCATGACATATACACATAATAATGATATATTTTGAATCTGCTGAAAATAAGGATATATCATTTGTCTGGGTCTCACAATAAACCATGACTTCAAATCGTGTTTAAACATGATGAGCACAAAACCATCCAAAATGAGCTCCGCAGAAGGGGTGAAATGTCTCAGCAGGGAAGGGGTTAAGAAACTAAAGTGGATAGAGTTTTTCTTTAAGGGCTTGTAGGTAGGGGGACTTCTTCCCTAATTTTTGCAGAGGGAAACATGGCTGCTCTCATTCTGCCCCTGGATGTAAACACTCAATCAGCGGTAACTGGTGATCTCAGATTTATTTTCTGCCACCACAGGCTTTAAAATATTTGTACCATATACTCTTTATAAAGTTTTGAATAGAAGCTGCTTCAGCTGCCATTGACTCGCGTCCTATATATTATTGATACCACGTCTGCAGGTTCCACCAAAATGTTATTTATTCATATCCCTATCTTCTACATAGCACAATCAGAAAACTGTACATTTTTCATCACTGCATCTTCAAATTGCTGAAATTGTAGATATTTTCCAGGTATCTCATTTTTGGCCGGGTCCAGGCATTATGCTAAAAGCCAAACATAAGCAGCCTCATTAAAATCTAGGTCACCCAAAAAATATGTTATCTACGGCAAAAAAAAATACACACAATTTTAATTCTAATGCCCACATTTCACCTCACTTACTGCTCCGTTGCAAAAAAGTTTTCCAACCTTTCATGTTTCTTACTCTTCGTCCAACTATCTGTGCGTTTTAGTTAATTGAGTCGGGCCTTCACGATTTGGCCGTCACACAGAAGTTTTCCTTTTAATAAACGGGGACCGGTTTTATAAATATGGATGTGGCCGCGCACTGAAACGTATGACTCATTTTCCTATCACTTGTTCTCAGACTATAAATAAAAACATGAGAGCTTAATGTTCCAACATTAAAATTATTTTGCTGAGACCTTTTGACTTTTTTCACGCAGTGTAACTGGCCCCGTTTCATATGAATCGCATTGCCAAGGTTTTTTTTTGTTTCCAATGAAAATACAAGGTCATGGGAATTTGTTTATTCCTCGATCTGCACGTGTAGATTAAAAATGATATTGCAGAGAGGCTTGCTAAAGCAAAAGCTGCTTATCCCTGCACCGATACGGAATGGATTCATGTATTGATTTGCAATGCTTCGCTACCCTTACTGCAAAAAATTGCGATATGGACTGATACTGTCACGACCCACTCCGTCCAGGTAGTCACCATAACATGTTGCTTGTCTGCTCAAACCCCTGTTGTGTACCTGATATACCAAGGTCTGTGCGCCCCCCGCCCCTTGTCATGATGGAGTGTGAGGAAGAATTTGAGATCCGGGCTGTCTTAGACTCGAGAATTTCCAGGGGCATTCAAGAAGATCTGGTGGATTGGGATGGGTATGGCCCGGAGGACTGATCATGGTTACCTACCACTAAAGTCCATGCGCCTCGCTTGGTGTGTTCTTGTCACTCCTCTCATCCTCATGCTCCTGGTGGTCGTCCGGTGGCCTCTTGTAGAGGGGGACTGTCACATCCTACTCTGTCCAGTTAGCTCAGCGGCCAGCAGCCGAGTGAAGAATTGGATGGGGGCGATCATGTGGTAAGGCCGTGGGCGTGACATTAAAACCAGATGTCTGAGAAGCGCTCATTGCCCTGATGTGGTTTTTACTCCTCTCAGTGCTCGTTGCGTATTCTGCTATTGTTTATTCTGTGTATCGACTCTGGCTTCTATGACTCTCCTCTCCCGGCTCTTAACCTCTGGCATTTCATTGACTACCAGATTTGGCTATAGACCCCTGGCATTCCTGATAACCTGCTCTGGCATGCGACCCCTGGCATTCCTCTGATGTTGAGAGGTTATGTTAACCCCTGGTTAGTTCTGGTTATGTTCTCCTCTTATTCTGTTATAGTTGGATATACCGACCAGTCTAAGGATCCGAAGTGTATGATAGTTGTGCTGTGTACAGGGTTCAGACATCTATATATTGGGGAGAAACGTTACAAATACTCCATGTTGCAGCAATGGGTGACATTCACTATGTGGCCAACTGCAATTGGCTAATATTCGTGATTCCATGCCACCCAGGACTGGCCCACCAAGATATCAGCAAATTTTGTGATTGACCGTGGCATCTGGGGCCTGAAAGAGGACTCTGACTCAACACTGAGAGAGCAATTAGTATGGTGTGCAGTGCACCAGGTAGAGGAGCAGAGTGAACACTCTCCCACAATGTAACACTTTTACTGAAGGAGAAGGAGCCAAAATGATTAATTCTTAAAATAGTGTACTGAAATTAACAGCTTATGGAAGGGGGGCCCCAACCAATTGTTTATTAAGGGGTCCCAAAAATTCTGATGGCAGCCCTGGCAGCAGTACAGAGGTTAGCAAAACTTGGAAAGCTGGGCTAGGCAGTGGTACAAGCATTATTAGATATTGGCATCAGCAGTTAAGCTAAAAATTATTAAATCTGTGGGGTGTTTGACACTTGACAGCTCTTTAAGCACCATTTTCAGTTGTAACATTATTTGGTGTCTTGACAGTGGGACAAGCGTTATTATGTATTTTGTGTGCATGTGTATGCTCATTCAAGCATGTGAGCTTCTTTACTCCACTGCTATGCTATGGGTTCCAGCCCTGGATCTTTCAGAGACCTAGCAACGGCCCTGAACTTGCCAATTTACAGCCAAGTTGCAGTGGTCAGCTGCAATCTGGATCTAACGGAATGTCAGGAATCATGCCTGCCGATGCCTCAGATCCATGAAAGGTGCTGCCCTCATGGTCAGCATTGACTTCCAGCACTGATAGGGGTTAATAAGTCAAGCACCAAAACACACACACAACCACACCCCCTGTCTGTCCATAAAGGACCTCTTCCTCCTTTGTGCAGTACCTCAGTATTGGTCTATCCCCTGATCTGTTCAGACGTTCGTTCTGCATGTTCATTGATTCACCGTGTACCAGACCCCTCTGCTTTGCCCACCGACCACTGCTTTGTGCCAATCCTCTGACCTCCTATTGACTACTCTCTGTCTAATCCATTGTACTGCGCTCTGGCCTCACCCAATATCCACTCCATCAAGGTACTGAGGTGTGGGTTCCCCTGCATACTGGACTCAGACCCCCCTGAACTTTGGGTACCACCATGGCCCGCGCCAGGTGCGATCCTGACACTGAATGGTGTCCATTCTTAAGTCTTCTCTGTGTAATTATTTTATTTTTCCTACAAAACATTCGAGATCTTGCACTGAAATAACACCAGTCTATTGTTTATTTTATATTTAGGGGCAAATGCAACTTAAAATTTGGGCTCTGTATTGGTCAGTTCAGTTATGAGCATTTTGCCATCCTGATTTTTCTATAGCCTGTACACCCTTTTTAATTAGATCACAGCTCTGGCTTTCTTTTCATACCGTGCCTGTTCCCTTTTTTCCCCCTCTCAGATGGATAGAAAAGTGTAGAGGAAAAAAATAAATCAACTGCTTTCGGCTGATATCTTTTTTCAAAATATAGGCTGATTGAGAAAAAAAAAAATTCAGTCCGAGACAATATTCAAAAAGAAGAAAAGTTGGCCAGAAAAACATCCGAAAAGGTGTCATATCCAGTGTACGGGGTTGCAGGGGGTGGAGCTTAATTTCCAGTAACACAAAGGGTGGAACAGGCAAGTAAGATCGAACATAGGTTTATTTTACTAGAACACAGGAGGGATAAACAAAAGGCAATGCAGAATAAAGTAATTAAGGAGCTGGGCTGGACTAGGACAAAAAAAAAATCAGCCCTGGACTTCATCCAGACCAACCCAAACATGCACAAAAATAGTATATGAACCAACCAAATTGCTCAATCAATCATTCTACAGATACCGGAGTTGCTGCAGAGCGTTTTGGTAAAGCAGCGCAGCAGCACTGAGGTTGAGTGCGCACCATGTCTTAACTTCCCTGGCGGTGTTCCCGACTGTTGCTCGGGGTTAAATTTTACCACTGAAAGCGGTAACCCTGAGCCACACTCGGGCTGGATACATACCTTTCCTGTGCTCCCTCGCTTACCTCCACGATTGCATTCTCCTCCGGGTATTGCCGCATTTTGCTTCCTGGTTCTCTTCTCGCGAGAAGAGAACCAGGGAGTAGGACATCACGATCGTCCAGGGGGGACAGCGGGGAGCACACGGACAGGTATGTATCCAGTCCGAGTGTGGCTCGGGGTTACCGCTTTCAGCAATGAAATTAACCCTGAGCCACACTCTGATACCGCTAGGGGGCCAAATAAATTGTACTGATCCTGACATATAAAATGTCAGAATTTGAATGCTAGGAAGGTTAAGGTGAGGTGGATGGGCAGTGGGTCTCACAGGCATGGTGGCCTCATTATGAGACTGTGTCTGTTTTACAGACAGTGAGGAAGTTCTTACCTCACCCATTAAGGGCAGTGCGAGCTGCTTGATGAACCAGTATTCACACTGGGCCATTGGCCCACCGGGAATCTCCCTATAGCCTTAGGGCCAGTTCATGCCTGACAGGAAAACAGGTAGACACTGGATATTAATAAAACACAGATGGAGCAAGGCCAGAAAATAGGACTAACTAATAGCACAGAGAAATCAACAGGGCAGGAAAGGGGCTGACTGAAGTATTAATAGAACTAGGATAGAAACAGAGGGACACTACAGGAAGAGAACTGATTATGGATCCTGGGAGGACAAACAAAGGGTTAACTAAGCGAACACTCGCAGCAGACAGATGAGAAACATAAATAGGGTTTAAATGAGAAATACTGGTATGACTGGATAAGGTGAAAGTCCAGGAGTGGTGTGAGTTGTAATCCAGGGAAATAATCGCAGGTTTCCAGTAACAAAAACAAGTCTGTGAGAGCAAAAGCAGGGTTCTTGCAATAAAGTGAAATTCCAAGGCGCGGTATCCAAGGGGCTTTTCCACAAGATCGTCCAGGTTCAGATCCAGATGTCAAGGGGCTTTAGAAAGCAGACAAAGTCCACATAAACAGGGTAGACAGGTGAACAAAACAGGCTACACTGAAATGTAATGACGATGCAGAAGCACTGCATTATGGGTCCTTTTGGTCTCTTGTAGGGAAGATCTAGGTTGTTAATTGAGAGGACCTGAATTAACTGCTAAACAGTGAAAGGAATCAGGCTGGGCAGGATGGAGCAAGAAAGGTAAAGCCAGGGTTTATATTATAGTTTTGCAGTCTTTTTGCCTTTCTTCCGTCCGCGGGGTATGACAAAATGTTATTTTCGGCCAGCATCACACAGACTTCTGCCTTTAAACATGTCTCCTACAAAATTCCTATGTTAATATTAATAATATTAAAAAAAGGATTTCGTTATTATTTCTCCTTATTTTCTGCCTGAAAATCCATTTATCAACATCTTGTAGCGTTCGATATTTTTTTGCACAATCGTATCGGTATCGCCCGAGTGCCGATATTTCATCTGAAATTTTTACAGGAATAGAAATGCAGGTAAACTCCGATTTGAATCTGCCGAACTGAAAACCAGCCACAATGTGGATGATAATGATCCTGATTGCGTCCATCGGGCCAAATTAAACAGAGGCCGTGGTTAGCACCCTCATTCTGCTTTAACAGCCTTGTAAGAAATGACATAGCACATAAGGGGTTGGCACTCATGGGGTGGAATAAGGCTCTTTAAAACCGGTATCTCTATTTCTGTCTATTGTGTTCTTCATCAGATAAGATTTTTTTTTAGCAACAACCATTGGCCAGTGAGTGACATGTCCTTGCTGGTTTGAGCTTGTGAGGTCAACAGTTATGCTGACGATATATCACACTACTGAAGATCGCAACATAACCAGATACTACAAGGTCGTGGATACGTTTGATAAAGGGATTATTAATAAAATTTCCTGCCCTATTTAAAGGGATATTCTACACACCTGGCCACTTTAGCTTTTTAAAGTGGCCAGGGTGTGTATAGATCCTACACCAGGTCCCCCAAACGGTGACATCTCCTCCCTGAAACCGCCCGCAAAGCCGTAGTTGTCTCGAGAAAGCTGATGGATCGGATCTGCTTGTGCGCCTGCGCAGCCTCAATCCATCATGGCATGCAAGTGCTACGGGACTTGCGTACGTAAAGTTTTCAAGTTCCGTTCCGCAATTTGCTTTCCCTACGCTAGGGGAGAGCAAATTGAGCAGAAAAGACTCAGGGACTTCCAGGCTCGTCCCTGAGCAGAAGAGGAGGAGCAGTGTTTGGCAGGGACAAAAGGTGAGTAAAATCACAAAAACTAAGAAAAGTAGGTAAAAAAAATTGGGCAGAGGCTGTCGGTAGCCTTTGCCCAATTATGTAAGGGCAAAAAAGGACACTTTTTTTCAGTTCCTTTAATTTCACCCATAGACTGGTAGGGATGAAAAGAGCAAACAAAATGGAATATCATTAAATAATCATTACACAATACACTTTGGACAATACACATACTGTAGTAAAAGGGAATAGATACACATTTGTTTCATCCGAGACAATGTTTTGTAGTAGAACACTGACTAAAGAAATAATAATCAGCAGCAGAAATGGATTAGCAGCATCAGCTATATAATAAATAGATGTCACCAGTGTCTTTGAATCAGCGGCGTAGCGTGGAATGTCAGCAGCCGTGGCAAGGCAAGAATTGTGCGCCCCCTCAAACTGTGGACACGGTAGCACACCCTGATTCCCTTCTACCAGTAGAGTATTGACCCCGTTACCCCACAAGCACATGTATTGTATATTAACAAAATACTGTACTGATCTAGTAAAGAAATGAAACAGACCTGCCCCTCCAAGCTACGCCACTGCTACCAGTCACCCTGTCCCAATATACCCTAGCATAGTTCCACTTTCATACTATACCAGTCACTCTCTCCCAGTACCCCCAGTCACCCTCTCTGAGTACCCCCAGTCACCCTCTCTGAGTACCCCCAGTCACTCTCTCCCAGTACCCCCAGTCACTCTCTCCCAGTACCCCCAGTCACTCTCTCTCTCTATCCAAGTATTCCCAGTCACTCTCAGTATCCCCAGTCATTCTATCCCTGAACCTCCAGTCACCCTCTCCTCATACTCCCGTACCCCCTCGCTGTGTGTTGGTCACGCTGCTCTGGTGTCACACAGTGTTGCCTACCTGCGTGAAGTTGCTGGTGGCCCGGGGACGAGCTGTCCAGGGGGCTTAGTGGAGACTGGATTTTAAATGTGCTGCAGGGCAGGCACCTCTCTCCCTCCTTCCTGTTCAGCGGCTGCAGGGCTGCCAGTGCCAGTGGCAGGGGGCTGGCACAGGACTTCAAGAGGGCCTGACAAGTGTGGTACAGGGTGTTCCGTTGGATAATGCTGCGCTGCTTCACGTGACTCATGTCATCATTAAGGAGGAGTCAGGACAGGACCAGAATTTTCTGTCCTGGTCCTACCTTCTGGACACTGAGTGCTAAGTCACCGCCGGTGCCGCAAAACTGGAGACTGCACGTGCAAGGGCCTCTCACGGACACCAGTGTCTGTGAGCGGACAACTTGCAGATCCCTGCTGGAAAATCTTAGTGATTCAAATTTCTTTTGAAATTTTGCTCCCCTAAGAAAAATGCCCCCGGGGCGACCGCCCCCGAGGCCCCCCACGCTACTTCACTGCTTTGAATGTGTTGTTTAACCTGGAAAAGTAAAAACGTATTAGAAAAGAGAGCAAAATCTGATTCAAAAGATTTTTTGTTATGTCATTAAAGTTTAACAAAGAGGCTTTTTATATTCTGCACCTACCAATAATGGAAAGATACTCGGGGCATTATTGCACAGTGAACACTAACATGGAGACAGTAAGCAGGATAACATGCGCTTGCAGATTTCCCCTTACTGCCTTCATGTTAACGTCCTATTCCAGGGAAGGTGCTATCTCAGTGCCTCGCCACAGAACGCAGCGCTAACCTCCCTGATATGATACTGGTAGTAGCGGTTCCCCTGCACTGCAAGTATCAGTGCCTGAAGTCCATAGGACTTGCACAACATTGCGGATGGAGACTGGGAACTACTTGTTCCCAATCTATTCATACCAACTCGACGAGTGAGGTATTAGAAGGTGCTGGCGCAATTTACCATTGAGACGTGCAAGCCAAAATTTTATCAACTCCAAAAAGCTGGTGTTAAATTATTCTGAAAACGCATCAATTATCATGCTCTAACCCCCCCCCCCCTTAAAACCACATACTCACCTCTCTCCCACACGAAACGGTTGGCCGATCCACCGCTTCTTCTCCCTGGGAGCAGAGTGAGACTGGGAACAAACAGTTTCTAGTCTCCCTCCATGATCATTTTGCGGTGCTGTGCGATCTTGCGGCCCAAAAGCGCAAGCCTTCATGGAGTCCTATGGACTCGAGGAGCTAATACCCGCGGTGGCTCGAAAGCTCTACTATGAGTATCAGCGAGGTTAGCGCTGCGTTCTGGGGCGAGTGCTGAGATAGCACCTTCCCCGGAATAGGACATTAACATGGAGACGCTATGAGAAAACCTGCAAGCGCACATTATCCTTCTTACCGTCTCCATGTTAGCGTTCACTATGGAATAGGACCCAATGTATAGTAAGCTGACGCAAGCTGCGATCCGCAAAACGTTTACACCTGACTGTACCATCGAGATTAGAATATCGATGCCAGGCGTTAAACTTACTTATCTTATCGCTAACAATTACATATCGGGACATTAGCACCAACTATGGAATAAAGCCCTCTGTGTATTACCAGGAAAACAGGTAAAGAAGTACAATGTAATACTTTTTGTATTTTTTATGTTGCTCACATCCTATTCCTTTTTCATTTTCAGATACGTAAATATGTGATAGTGGTAGGATTGACTGTGGAAGAAACATTCTATAAAACGCTAACATCCAGTCGTGGGCACATTATAAAATAAAATAGCCTAAAACCAGTGTCGAATGCACAAAACAGTCACACAACACGAAGAGTGTGTTATGGCTCATTATTGCTCTACAATAATCTATTCTGCTCTGTTGCTGGAGAGCATCGGTGACCTTCAGTTCTATTCAATGAGATTATAGTTATTGATCTGTAAAACCGCAAGGGGGAATGGGAAAACATTTTACAATAATTGAACTTTAAGGGTTGAAAATCCCTTGTTCCACTAAAGAAGTGATGTCGATCAAAAGGATTCATAGGCTCTTAGCCGCAGTGTGGTATTATAAAAGCGTTAATTGGCCTCAGGTGACGCTCTTAATATACCAGTGGCTCAGCAGATGACCACATTGGAGTTTATTTGTGTTGCGTGCAAGTCAATGCACCCAATAGATCCGCTGAATTCAAAGCCAATCGTTTAGTGGGGCCACTCTTCAAAGAAAGCTTGTTTTCATCTTGAATGTAGGGTTAATAAAGTGACTTACCCATATGACTTGTTTTCAGGTATGTCCTATTCAACTACCAGTCTACATTAATGTTCGGAAATGCTGACTGCGCATTTAAATGCTTTTGCTTTTCGATTGTCAGTGAAGCAAAACTGGAGACATATTTTAGGCTATATATAAATGGTACAATGGATAATGTTTTGGAATTTTTGTTCTATGCTTGTGGACATTTCCTTGAGATTCTTGGAAAGTAGAATGTTTGTGGCGGATCATAATCGATCCTTCACTATAGTATAGTGTTCCAGAAAAACCATCACCAAAACCCTGTTTTGTTTTGTTATATGTAAAGTAGGGAGAATTGAGTGTACTTTGTGAGTGACCGTGTGATTGGTTTAGGGAAACGTATGGTGGAGTCTGTGTGTTAGCTCACATTCACTCTTAGAGTTCCTAGAGCTACATAGAGCCTTGATCAGAAGATCACACAGGATTGTAGAGCCTTGATCAGAAGATCGTGCAGGGTTGTAGAGCCTTGGTCAGAAGATCGTGCAGGACTGTGGAGCCTTAATCAGAAGATCGTGTAGGATTGTGAAGCCTTGATCAGAAGATCACGCAGGATTGTGGAGCCTTGATCAGAAGATCATGCAGGACTGTGGAGCCTTGAACAGAAGATCACATAGGATTGTGAAGCCTTCATCTGAAGACTGAGCAGGATTGTGGAGCCTTGATCAGAAGATCGCACAGGACTGTGGAGCCTCCCTTAATCAGAAGATCACGCAGGATTGTGGAGCCTTGATCAGAAGATCGTGCAGGATTGTGGAGCCTTGATCAGAAGATCGCACAGGATTGTGGAGCCTTGATCAGAAGGTCATGCAGGATTGTGGGTGGAGCCTTGATCAGAAGATCACGCAGGATTGTGGAGCCTTGGTCAGAAGATCGTGCAGGACTGTGGAGCCTTAATCAGAAGATCGTGCAGGATTGTGGAGCCTTGATCAGAAGATCACACAGGATTGTGGAGCCTTGATCATCGTGCAGGACTGTGGAGCCTTTATCAGAAGATCATGCAGGATTGTGGAGCCTTCATTTGAAGACTGTGCAGGACAGTGGAGCCTTGATCAGGGGATCGTGCAGGAATGTGGAGTCTTGATCAGAAGATCACGCAGGACTGTGGAGCCTTCATCTGAAGATCGCACTGAACTATGGAGCCTTGATCAGAAGATTGCAGAGCCTTGATCAGAAGATCGTGCAGGATTGTGGAGCCTTGATCAGAAGATTGCGCAGGATTGGGGAGCTTTCATCTGAAGATCGCACTGGACTGTGGAGCCTTGATTAGAAGATTGCAGAGCCTTGATCAGAAGATTGTTCAGGATTGTGTAGCCTTGATTGGAAGATCAAAAAATATGGTATAGAACATAGGTTGGTAAGAAAGGCGCTCAGAACTATTGGATGGATCGCTACACGTTGTCCCAAGCATGGTGTTCCCTTCACCACAAGTAAAGAAAATTGGAAAGTGAAGCAGGTGGAAGCTGTTCTTCCACCTGCTTAACTTTCCAATTTTGATTGGAAGATCGCACAGGACTGTGGAGCCTTGATCAGAAGATCTCGCATGACTATGGAGCCTTCATCCGAAGATCGCGGAGGACTGTGGAGCCTTGATCAGAAGATTGCACAGGACTGTGGAGACTTGATCAGAAGATTGCGCAAGATTGTGAAGTCTTGATCAGAAGATCACACAAGATTGTGAAGCCTTGATCAGAAGATCATGCAGGATTGTGAAGCCTTGATCATAAGATCGCGCAGGACTGTAGAGCCTTGATCATAAGATTACACATGTTAGAATCAGTACCGGAAGGGTACCGACCTTGTGGATAAGAGCGCGGTATGCAGTGATATGTATGAATACACACTCTTGAGGGGAAGGGTGGAGGCAGAAACAGTCGAGCCAGCAAGCAATGATTATTTTTCAGACCTTGAAGAGGACTGACCAGGATGGGGGAAGTTACCAGGAGGCTTGGAGGGTCTGGAGTACAGCAGGGTCTGTAGATACAGTGAAGAATCTGGGAGGGATATGTAGATCTTCCACAATGGGGTACTTGGAACTTGAAGACACCAAAGGATCCAGGGGAGGTAAGTGTTGGGGCGAAGGAACACAGCAAAAGGGGAATCCAAGTAGAGTACAAAAGGGATGATCAAGTAGTGAGGTCAGTTCGTTATCCAGGGTCCAGGCACCTGCCGGAAGCAAGTAACATGAGCAGGTATCTATGGGACTTTACTCTAGGAGTAAATGAGTGATAATGCTGAAGCCCTGAGGAAAGGGGGGCATAGCTCTTTATTCAACTCTGGTTATGTGGTGTGTGTGTGTATGTGAATTAACTGGTTGTGCACTGAACTTTCTGTGATGGTGCTGAGCAGCACATGAAGTGTGCTGCCAAGGAAAGTAATATTGCAGGCATGGTACAGTCAACGGCAGGGAGCCTGACAATGCAGGGCCATAGAGCCTTTGTCATCAGATCACACATGTTCAGGGAGCCTTTATCACAAGATTACGCAGGACCGTGGAACCTTTGCCACAGGATTATGCAGGACTGTGGAGCCTTTATCTCAAGATCATGCAGGACTTCCTATAATCCAACTTTGTGCTTATTGTTTTGGAGGAGTAGGCCCCTGGCTTCAAGTCTTTATTTTTCTAATTTATTTTCCTTATACATTTTATATCTACTGAAACAAATAAATGGTGAAACCCACAATGATGCATCCTTTAACATGTTTATTATTTACACATAAGAGACGATCACTTCATGCAAAATGTTCACATTGATAAACTAGTATCACACAGTAAATGTGCGCACACCATTAACCTCCCTGCCGGTATTCCCGAGTGTGACTCGGGGTTAAATTTCACTACCGTGAACGGTAACCCCGAGCCACACTCGGGCTGGATACATACTCACCTCCTCCTGGCTCCCTCGCTGTCCCCAGCAGTGTGATCGTGGGGAGCTGCTTCCTGGAAGGCTCCCTGCGAGTCACATGGTGCAGGGTGGGCGGGAACCATCAGCAAACTTATAAACAATTCATAAAATACTGTAATCCAAAGTGCAATGTTTATGAACGGCCACTGGGTGGCACTACAGGATAAGAAATAGACCATACATCCTCTTACCCTTACTGTTTTCAGACAGATTTCAGTGTTTTTTGTTTTTTATTTTATTGAATATCATTTATTTGCATTATTTTGGATAATTATTTTTGGGATAATAAATTATTATTTCGTGTTTCAAACTTTATCGGACTCAGTGTATTTACTATTTATTTATTTATTTATAAAGGATTTTACCAGTAAGAACTATTGATTGCACGGATTTCAGTGCGTAATTCCTAATTATTACAGGATAACTATGTACAAAAACACGTTTCCTTTAGAAAAAAAATTGAGACGCTTTTAGACACGAAATTTTTAAAAAATTAGACCGCCAGGGAGGTTAATGCACACTCTGGGGGTTATTCAAACAGATCCGAATTATGGCCAAAAGGTAACCGAACAGTGAAATTCAGCGTACGGTTACCCTGGCCATTTGGCTATTCAGAGAGCAGGCAGTTCGCCAAATGTTGGCGAATTGCCTTCACATACGGTGCCTGTTCGGTGCCTGTTCGAGGGCAGTGAAATCCCCATAGAGAAGCAATGCTTCGTCTATTCAGAGAACACAAACCAGCAGTGAAAAGTTCCCGAATTGCGCTGCTGTTCAGTGGTTTCATGCGGCAGATTTATTCCGGCGAATCCCATAGGCTTCAATGTTAAAAATATTCCCATTTTAATCCAATATCTAATAAACCGTTTAATATTATATTCTGCAGTAAAAAGTCTCTTTATGTATAGATTTTTTAGAATCTTTTAGGCATTTTTGGGGATTTTGTTGACAATTTTTTTTTCCTTTTTTTATTTAATTGTTTTTTCTTTATTCTGTAACGGCCCTTTTTATTATCATTCATTGGATCTTATATGTAAATTTCAGACATTTTTTGTTCTGTAGTTTCTTTTCAAACAGCGTTTAAATTTTCTAACTTTCAAGCGTACAGTTTTTTGTTTTTTTCACCTCCTTCGTCTGCGTGTCGGGTTTATCCGGCCGCTGCTCTACGCTGTGATCAGCGGCTGCTCGGGTTTCTCCAGCGGGGTTAATCCAGATGTTTTTTGTGGGTTTCGGTGAGTGTTCGGTGGGTTTTCCCTGAAAACAGCGTTTCAAATTTCAAACTTTCAAGCGTACTAGTTTTTTGCACCTCATTCGTCTGTATGTCAGATTTTTCCCAAGGCTGCTCTGCGCTGTGATCGGTGGCTGCTTGGGTTTCTCCGGTGTGTTCGGCGGGGTTAATCCAGCTGTTTCTGCGAGTTTCGGTGAGTGTTCGTCGGGTTTGCGCCAGGTTTTCACTGCAATACGGTGGCCCTGTGGTGCTTGCAGAATACACCGCAGGGTCGGCAAAATAGAATTGCCGAATTGCTCCAAATTGCAGGGAACGAAAAGTCACCGAACGTGCGGTGACTTTTCGATTCTCTTTGAATAACCCTGTGTGACTTTTTCCTAAGATTGTGCCGCTGTTCTTTGACAGTAATGCAGATCACTAAAAGGAGTCACCCATATGGTTCAGCGCTGCGGAATATGCTAGCGCTATAGAAATAATGAATAATAATGGTCAAATATATTTTATTTTTTAATTTATTGTACGTGTCTTCAAAAGTGATGATGACGTCACTGACTAATGGCTACACAGCGTGTGATTCATGCTTTGGTGCCGTCATGAAATTATGAAAAGGTCCGCTCTTTCTCTCAGCAGATGTCAGCTACGAATGTGTTTTCGGTTTTGATCGTAGGATTCAAAGACTAATGGCAGCATTTGTAACATAATCTAGGGTAGCAAAGCAACAGACGTAAAGAAGACATGAAGATCAGAAAAAAACATCTCTTACCCAAGAGGCAGAGGGATATCGTAACCTAACATATATTTATATGGTGAAGCACTAGGTATGCTGATGAACGTACGAGATAAACATATATTAATGCTTCGCAAAGGAGACACCGTTCTCTACAGGTTTTGTGGCAGAGATAGCACTGTCATGGCTTCCTGCGTACACATTATAAATTCCTTTCTGTACATGGTTGACCTGTCACGTTTATAAAGTGAGTCTGTCATGCCACCAGAATTTAGCCTCATTTGAGGGGATTACTCCAAATATATGTGTCAGCATTTTTTTTGCTAACACATATTTCAAACATGAGTAATTATCTGTTAATAAAGTTTTGTGACCACTTACGTCTGTACGGCATGCCACAGGGAGAGTGACAGCTCCGGGCGGAGAGACATCCAACCAGATAGCCTTCTGCGCACCTGATCGACCAATGGCCTATTGACTGATAAGTCAGCACACCAACATCACTACTGAGGGCCAATCGCACAACATACCACAGCAACCACTGCCCATGCAGGGGGAAACATGGCGGCACCTGATGATGGTACCAAGTAAGTAAAAGCTACGATATTTCTTCAAGGGATGAGATGTAGCATCGATCTTTAAGTTGAAGTGTCTTTCGTCTTCCTCCCCCACCACATTGTAATGTTTGCAGAGGCTTCTTCATTGTTGATTCTTGGAACTGATAGGGACATGTACTGTAATGTATTGCTTGTCAGATTTTGGTCAGACAGTTTGAGTGTTCTATGTCAAACCTTGTATGGCAGCACATGAATGCAATGACATTGTCCACAGCTCATTGGACACTATACTCCAAGACCGTGTTATTAGAAATCCATCACCTTCACAATGCAGCTTAAAAGCAGGTGGAAAATTGAGCGGCAGTGGTCATCCCATACTTGTTCAAGTAATAAAAACAGCCCTAGTCTTCCCCACACCAGCCCAGCATACCATTTCATATGGGTCTAGTGTAAGACCAGTGATTTCATATTTTACCTGAAGGAAGGTGCTAGATTTCATACTGTAGAGCAGTGGTTCCCAAACCTGGTCCTCAAGTACTACTAACAGGCCAGGTTTGCAGGATATGTGAAGCACAGCACAGGTGATAGGATTTGCTGCTCAGTGATTGCAGGATTCAGTCTGCATTTCCCCAAGGGAATCCTTAAAATCTGGCCTGTTAGGGGTACTTGAGGACCGCGGTTGGAAACCACTGCTGTAGTATATGGTTGCTCAACCTTGATCCCCCTAGATGTTTTGGCACTACATCTCCCATGATACTTAGCATGACAGAGCCAAAATGGGGATGCTAAGGGGAAAAATTAGCGTTCGCTAATCTCTCCCTAGCGTCCCCCCTTTTACCTGTAGATTACGGGGCAGGCGCTGAGTCCAGCAGCCTGCCCCATGGTAGCTGCTAGGGTCCTGGATGCACGGGGCAGCTCTAACGCACTGTCCCAAGCATCCCCTTCATGGAGTCCTACGGAGGCTTCTGATGCCTAGTCACATGACTGGCAGGATCGCACGTCTCGCAAGATCCTGCAGGTCGTTGGCGTAATCGGAGGGAAACTGGGGACTTTTTTCCCCAGTCTCACTCTGCTCCCTTCAGACAGAAGCGGCAGATCCAGCTGCCGTTCTTGCCGTGGGATTAGAGGTGAGTATTTGGTTTTGGGGGGGGGGGTTCAGTTGCAGCTAACTGATTCTGCAGAAACCAGCTCTGAGCTGTAGCAAACTTTTTCAGTTAGCGACAGCTCTTTGTAAGTAGCGTTAGGACCTTGTGATCCTAACACTAATTAGTGTGTGCTTACACTTTTGTGCTCCCCATGTTAAGTATAGGGAGGGCAAAGTACAGTAAGCTCACGCTAAAAACCGCTAATACCGATTCGCTAACAGTTTTTTAAAACCGTTAGCGATCGGGAGGTGATTCAGGCGGAGAGCTAACGCTCATTTATGTGAGCGCTAGCTCTAACGAGGTAATAGAGCTCCTGGACAGCCAAGCATCCCAGCTGTAGAAGACCCCACTATTTAATTAGACAGAGCACACCAATATCTTAAAAAAAGATTCTCTTTCCTCCACCTGTAGGATAACACACAATTACCTCTGCGTTCCTTGGAGGCACTGGCATGCTTGGCATCAGTGCTCCACGATACCCAGCACATGCATGAAAATAATGAGCCACATGAAGGAACACTTTCCTTTTTTTTTTTTCTCCCCAAATTTTAGAATTCAATTATCATCACCCTAAGATAACTGTTACAATTTTGAGAGAAAAATAAATAAATAAGAATCAATAGTAAAGTCACAAATATCTGTCCTGGAAATACTTTGAAATAAAGTAAAACTGTGGTCTGGAAACATTTTGAAGATTGCTGTGTCTTATTAACCCTTAAAAACGTCCTTCATTTCATGTTTGATTTGCAAGCGACCTTATGTTCTCACCTTGGCATCTGCAAGAAGCAGCAAATCCTTCAACGTTTCACATTTCATCCAATGTTCTATTTCTTGCAGAACACGTCTCGGAACAGTCGTTATCAGTGGGATGTTATGTTTAAAGGGCATTTATCTGGTTAAATGAAGATGTAAAATATATTCATTCTCTGCTTCTGTGATAATTATGGACGTTTCAGATGTCATTTTTTTGTCAATGTATTACCAATACGTGCATTTTCATAAGATTTCTTCATTACTTATATTTTCTCAGACAGAACTTTGGCTTCTTCATACAGATGGAGTTAAATGACAAGTTTGGTGCATTGAGGTAGAGGAAGGGAGTATATTTAAACAGAAACAAAGTAGCAATACAAGAGGACATAGTCTTAGATTAGAGGGGCAAAGGTTTAAAAGTAACATCAGGAAGCATTATTTTACTGAGAGGGTGGTGGATACATGGACAGCCTTCCAGTTGAAGTGGTAGAGGCCAAAACAGTAATTGAATTTAAGCAAGCATGGGATAGGCATAAGGCTATCCTAAACATAGAAACATAGAAAAATGTCGGCAGATAAGAACCTTTCGACCCATCTAGTCTGCCCAATTACATGGATACTTTACCTGGATTTATCTTTTGTTTAGGATAGCCTTATGCTTAAATTCAATTACTGTTTTGGCCTCTACCACTTCTACTGGAAGACTGTTCCATGTATCCACCACCCTCTCAGTAAAATAATGCTTCCTGATGTTACTTTTAAACCTTTGCCCCTCTAATCTAAGGCTAGGGTCAGACTGAGGCAGTGCGAACGCGCGTTCTGGCGCACTTAATCACGGCCGCACTAGCAGCAGATGCCGGGCAATGACGGCCAATATACGAAGTACGGTCGCACAAAAGTCCGGCTGCGCAACGCAAGTGGAAAATGAACGCATTTTTTCGAGAACGTTAAACCACTAGTACTGACGTACAGAGTGCGCTGCGCCCGCTAGCGGCGTGTGTGTGTGAATTGGAGATGTCAGACACTGCTAATGTCCGGCTAACATAACGTCCAGATGCAAGAAGTGTTTTATTGATGATCCGTACAAAATCACGGATGAAACTGCGCATAGTATGACCGCTATTGCGTATTCCGTGAAAAAATACGTCCATTCTTCGAACGCACATTTTCACGGACAACGTGAAAAATGCGTTAGTCTGACCCTAGCCTTAGACTATCAGGGTTATCCAAAGAGATCCGAATTGCTTGAGAAAGGTAACCGAACGCTGAAAATCAGCGTTCGGTTACCTTTCCTGGCCATTCGGCTATCCAGAGAGCAGGCAATTCGCCAAATCCTGGCGAATTGCCTGAACATACGGTGCCTGTTCGGTGCCTGTTCGAGGGCAGTGAAATCCCCATAGAGAAGCACTGCTTCGGCTATTCAGAGAACACAAACCAGCAGTGAAAGGTTCCCCTAATGCCCTGCCATTCAGTGGTTTAATTCGGCAAATTTATTCAGGAGAATCCCATAGGCTTCAATGTTAAAAATATTCCCGTTTTAATTCAATATCTAATAAACCGTTCATTATAAAATTCTGCAGCAAAAAGTCTCTTTATTTATAGATTTTTTAGGATACTTTAAGCATTTTTCATATTTTTTTTTTTTTTTTAAAAGTCCGATTTTTTTTTTTTTTTTTTTTCAGTTTACTTATTTTTTTTGTAACAGCCCTCTTTATTATCATTCCCTGGACCTCCTGTGAAAATTTCAGACATTTTCGCTCAGTAGTTTCTTTGCAAACAGCGTTTCATTTTCCCAGATTCATACAAATGGTTTTTCTAATTTATTCACTGCCTCCTCTACGTCACAGCTGCTTCGGCTCTGTGTGATTCGGCTCCTGTTCGGCTCCTGTTCGGCTTTTTCGAAGGTTAATCCAGATGTTTTTGCTTGTTTTCAGCGTGCATTCGGTTAGTTGTCGTCAGGTTTGCGGCAGCTTTTCCCTGCAATTCGGGGACCCTGTGCTGTTTGCTGAATACACCGCAGGGTCACCGAAATGCAATCGGCAAAAGGAACCGAATTGAAGAGAACGAAAAGTCACCGAACGTGCGGTGACTTTTCGAATCTCTTTGGATAACCCTGTATGTCCTCTTGTTTTGCTACTTTGTTTCCGTTTAAATATACTCCCTTCCTCTACCTTGTGGACTCCCTTTACGTATTTAAATGTTTCTATCATATCTCCTCTGTCTCGTCTTTTTTCCAAGCTGTACATGTTAAGATCATTAAGCCTTTCCTGGTAACTTTTCTCCTTCAAGCCGTACACCATTTTAGTAGCCCTTCTCTGAACTCTCTCTAAGATGTCTATATCCTTCTGGAGATACGGTCTCCAGTACTGCACACAGTACTCCAAGTGAGGTCTCACCAGTGCTCTGTACAGTGGCATGAGCACTTCCCTTTTCCTACTGCTAATACCTCTCCCTACACAACCAAGCATTCTGCCAGCATTTCCTGCTGCTCTATTACATTGACTACTTACCCTTAGATCCTCTGAAATAATAACCCCTAAATCCCTTTCCTCAGATATTGAGGTTAGGACTGTATCAAATATTCTATATTCAGCCCTTGGGTTTTTACGTCCCAGGTGCATTATCTTGCACTTATCCACATTAAAACTCAATTGCCACAACTCCGACCATTTTTTTAGTTTACCTAAATCATTTGTCATTTGGCTGATCCCTCCAGGAACGTCAACCCTGTTGCAAATCTTTGTATCATCAGCAAAAAGACTTTTCCATTAATACCTTCTGCAATATCACTAATAAAAATATTAAAGAGAATGGGTCCAAGTACTGACCCCTGAGGTACCCCACTGGTAACAAGACCTTGCGCCGAATAAACTCCATTTACCACAACCCTCTGTTGTCTGTCACTCAGCCACTGCCTAATCCATTCAACAATATTGGAATCCAAGCTTAAAGATAAAAGAAACAAAAGAGAAATCCAGGTAAAGTATCCATGTAATTGGGCAGACTAGATGGGCCGAAAGGTTCTTATCTGCCGACATTTTTCTATGTTTCTATGTTTCATTGGTCTGGTGTTTAGTTAATAATTTTACTACCTTGATAGAGTAAACTTTTTTTAAAGCCCAAGTCCCCGAGATCGAGCTAACATAACCTGTGCATATTCTGGGTGAAGGCAAATACATATATTCGATCTGGACTTATTCCGGAGCAAAGGTGTTTTGTTATTATTATTTTTTTTTTGTATTCAAAAGTTTTATTTTGAAAGAAAGTCAGCGGTACAATCAGCTAGTCAAAATAAATGAAAGCAATAACTCAGGATCAACATACAGGTATTCAGCAAGTAAGAAAACAATATTCAAATAGGAAAGCGGGGGGAGAGACACCAAAAAGTGCTCCAGGGAAAAAAAAAAGAAGGGGGGGGTGGCAAAGGCCAGGTGTGTGACTTTCCTGGCTCGCTCCTAAGTAAGGAGGCCATGGAAATGTGCAGGTCACAAGGCCGGGGTACTCGGGGGCCAGGTATGGTGGGCAGGGCCATGGTGGCCACCACGATGGCACACCCCGAGTTGGCCCCAAACACCAAAAAAAAAGGGGAGGGGGAGTCTGTTGCACGAGGTGGCGTGTAAAAACAAAGGGAAAGGGAGGAAAACGGGGGGGTTGGAGTCATCAAGGGAACATATTCGGCTAGGAGACAGATCAAAAACACTGTGCTAAATAACAAACAAATCTGCATGAAAAATAAGGCAAATTTATAATGGCGAAAACTGCGTCACAAGCCCAAAAAGGGGGCTCAGGGAACACAAGTAAACCTAAACTTTCCAAAAGCTTAATAGCTCAGCCTACGTGGTGGGCGGCGGGGGGGGGGGAGAGTCAACCAAATTACAGCAAAAAATTCTAAATATGTGTCCCCAGCCAGGGAACACCAGAGAATAATGTCATCCAAAACAGGTGGCAAAGACAAATAAGGGTCTGCATCTCGTGAGAAGAAATAAAAGCAGAAAAGTCCGCTTAGCCAGTGTCCCTGAATGGCAGCGAGCACGATACCGGCAGGTTAGGCCAGGCAGCAAATCTGGGGTCAAAGAGGGGGAACAAGACCAGCCGGGTAAGCAGGCACCCCTCAGAACTGCCATAGTCCCCACCAGCATCCCGAGCTAAGTCCGCCGGCCCCTTTCCTTCCTCTTCGTAGGGCCGAGGATCCCACATCTTTACCGGGCAGCAAATGACCCCAGGCATCTCATCCATCTCCGGCGTCCGGCAAGGATCCACCACGTGCAGGTCTGCATGAGCCTCTGACCCTCGGGGCACACAGGACAGCAGCGGCGCTTCTCCATCCCGCGAGCAGCTCATCATGCTCGAGGTCTCCAACTCCTGTGGCAGCAGCGGCGTCTACGCCGGGTCACCTCCCTCAATGTGGTTCTCCGTGTCATCAGGGGAACAGGCCTCAGCAGGGTACTGATCTGGGGCAATCCCAATCGCCTCCGTCCTGGAGTCCACTTCACTGCGCCGTCCCGCAGCGCTGTCATCATTTGGCGCCAGATGCCCTTTGTAAGCGGGCCTTCCGCTTCCACCCCCTCCAGCAACCGCAAACAGGCCTCCAGGCCTGAGACAAAGGAATCAACGCCTCTAGCTGGAGACGGAATTCCACCCCGCTGGTCTGCAACGGGTCCATCCAGGGCGATCGGGAAACGGGGGCCCTCCGTCTCCGTCGATCCTAGCATGGGCTCAGACTGGCTCAACTGTGCAGGACAGGCAGGTAGAAACTGTACAGGAGTGGGGGAGAAGGCCGCAAGATGGCTGCCGGCGCCTCGCTCCAGCCACATGGCAGGGGCTGCAAAAAATGTCTCTGGTCCGGAGGGGGGTCCAAACAGGCTCCGGACAGCGCGGTTCCGATGACCAGCCACTTCGGGACCTAAAAGCCAGGAAGCACTGCGGGTAAAGTGAATTTGAGGTCCCCAAAGGTCGCAGACGTGCGGAGCTCCAACAAAACACGTCTGCTCCCGATGGCAGCCGGCCACGCCCCCTTTTGTTATTATTATAATAAATAATAAATTTATTATAAATAAATAAATATTATTGTAAATATATAATAATATAAATTAGTTTGCAGATGGCCTCCAGAACATGCTCCTAAAGTATCAACACATTGGAAGCTGATGTGTTAACAGTAGTTGAAAGCTTAGAGATCCTATTTCCTTTCACGGAAAAACAGAGCCCAAGCTCTAATATAAATGTAGTAACACTTTTTGGTCAGCAGAGAGAGCCCTGGGTCTGTCAAATAAAACTTACTGACGCTGAACACATGCATTGGGACACCTCTGTACCTATTTACCATGTGGGCAGGAAAGTGATTTTCTGTAACACCTCTGGGTCCTGCCAGTGGTTTTATGGAAAATCATTTGGTATTGAATGTGTTATGATTGATGCCAATATCTAGGAAGTAGTTGATTTCGGACTATTGATTATCTGCCGCAGAGCATACAATGCCGTCCCTGCGGCGGGTGTGCTTAGAAACTGTGGGCTGTACTACTACGCCCCGTTGACTTCTATGGGCTGCCTCGGCTCCACCCCCACTGGTTGCTGAGGGATGGTCTGAACTCAGGCCGTCCCCCTGCAGCCAATGACGTGTGTCGCGGGTCAGCTGCATGGGTGGGCCGAAGCAGAGGCCCACCACCGCACCTGGCCCTGGCATCGGGCGTACTAGTACACCCCTTCCTGGTGGGCACCTCCCACCTGTCATTAAGGGGTTAATCTTTCAATAAAGTGTTTAATGAAATAAATTTTCTCGAACATCCATGGTGGGCTTTCCAATAAACATAAAATCAGGGGTACGCTGGAGAAATACGACGTTTAACATTTACTGAAACAAAATATTAAAGGCATTAACAACAAAATGCATTTGTTTTAAGAGATTAACAGAACCTATAAGATTGTAGCATGGAGATTTAAAAGTAAATCCATGTTAAATAAATATTCGTGGATCTGGTTTTGGATTATTTGTAAAAGAAAAAAGAATTGTGAGAAATATGATGTACCAAAGCAAAATATCAAATAAGTAAATATTACTTGCAAACCCAATTAAGGAAAGAGGATTAAAAAATGCGTCATAATTCATTAAGGAACATCAAGACATACTCTGTGCTACAGGGCAGATTTTCTAAGCAGTGGTTTGTGCTGAAGTGAAAACAGACCCTTTTATTGTTTTTTATAGGGCCTTTTTTTTTATTATGATTATTTCCAGACATTTTCATGCATTTTTATTGGAATAAAAACACCTTTTAGAAGAATAGCAGATTTCCATTTCCTTTTTTTCCCCTGCAGTTCAGCGTTCTTCGGCAGCGTTCGGCAGCTCCATGTTCAGCGCACTTCAGGGACCTTACGGTGAATAGTAAATTCACCATAGGGTCGATTAAATGGAAACTTCGAAGTGCATGGAAGTACCCCGAACTAGAAAGCTCTGAAATTTGTTGTGCTTTCTGAATAACCCCTTAAATAGCCATTCAAGTAACTAAAAACCTCTGTTTAACGTGGATAAAAGTGACGCAAACCACAGATTTATTTTTGTTACCTGCTTTTCTGCATCTTCCACATACCCGTTTGGATGAATAGTGGTTTTGCCTTCTGAGTGATCCTCCCTATATTTCTGCCTCATCACTTCTATTGTCTCCGCTTCCAAACTTTGGCTGTTCCATACCTGTTTCATGATAACTATAGATATAGATCAGGGCTCAAAATTTCCACTCGCCTCACGTGCATTTGGCGAGTGAAAATTAAGTGAGTGCGAGTGGAAATGCACATGCAGGAAGCACAATAAATAATTTTGTGCTGTGAATTCCGGCAGAGCCACCATGCAGCCCCCCCGCCTTCCCCAGGCTGCATGGTGGCAGGGATCAGCTGCCTAACCTGACCCAGCTTGTCACTGGCATGAGAGTAGAGAGGAGCTTCCCTGCCTCCTCGCTCTGCACACACCGGGGTCTGATGACTGGGTATACATGTATCTGGGGTCTGATGTCTGAGTTTTAATGTTATTTTTGTAACTTTATTCTAAATGAAACCTTTAACAGTGTAATTTCATAAGATAATTTAAGGGGGTGTGTTTAGGGGCAGAGTTAAGGGCTGGGTAGGGGTTAGGTGGAGCAACTGGTGGCAAGTAACTCTTATGCCCTGGTTAGTAGCTTGGAAATTTTGAGCCCTGAGAAATATATATATATATACATATATATATATATGAATTGTTGTAATATATATATATAAAAATCACGAGTATAGCAGTACGTAGTGATACTTTTTTTTTTTTTGTGAAAGGATTTTACCAGGAAGGATACATTGAGATTTCTCTCGTTTTCAAGTATGTCCTGGGTGGCGAGTATGTACCGTTAGGTGTCTTGCCAAGGACGCTTACTGGAGAGGTTGCTCGCTGGGATCAAACCCATGACTCCACAGGCTCTCTCCATGCAGAGCGGTGACATTACCTCTACTCCACCCAGCCAGTACATTTAAAAGACAAGCTTTCGAGAGGATTCCTCTGTTCTTCGGGTCTGGAAGCTATACTGATCAGTTCCTAGAATTGAACATTAGGTCATTAAGGGTCACATGGGTGGGGGGGATTTAGATGTCGTAAAAAGTGAAAGTCAAATGGTATGTTCAAAATGGGAAAATAAACGCATGAGGGGTCTTGGGCCCATCATAAAACAACAGAGATAAGATCATACAACTTAAATGAACAATAAAAAAAGGGAAAAATAAAAAAAACACAAAACCGTGAAGGCTGAAAGAGACATGAAAAAAAAAAAGAGACCAAGAAGAAACAAAGCATCAGCCAGAATTTTGAATGTTATGTGACGTTATGATAATGGGTTAAAAACACAGAATCCACATTGAGTCCAGCATTTATAGTGTTAAAATATGTGATCATTTTCATTTCATATGTTTTGCGTTCACGGTGGTCTTTAAAATGTCCTTTGAGGATTTTAATTTTGAGGTTTTGGATGGTCCTAATGTTCAATTCTAGGAACTGATCAGTATAGCTTCCAGACCTGTCATGCCTTACCTCCGCGGCGCGGCCGAGGTGTCATGGCGACCGTCGGCGTCTTCCATGTTGGGGGACAACGGGCATTGGGAGCTCCCTTGCCACGGGTTGCAGTGACCTTTCAGTCCAGCGCTGCCTCCCTCTCCCTTCCATCAGCCTCTCGCGTGGTGGTCGTCGCTCGCGTGCGGCATGGGGCGCGGTCCTCCTTCCGGGTCCCGCGGTGGACTCTCGAGTCTCGGCTGGATCTGGTGGGGGCGGCGTCTCCCGACTCGCCTTCGGGGCGTGACTCCTGCGGGTTCCGGATGGAGCCTGAGGAGACCCAGTGGGTAGGAGAGGCAGGGGAGGGGCCTCTTCCCGGCAAACAGGCGGAGCCCATTACCTGCGCACCATAAGGCTGCTGTCAGACGAGCGTAGTGTTCACGTCCGTGATTGCGCCTAAAAGTACATCCGTGATAACATGACAGGAAGCCCATCGGAGCCTGTTACACGAAGTACGTCCGCACTGAACTGCGGACGCACAACGGCCGCGGCCCACGGACGCAAGGCAGGCAAGAACGTACAACTGCTAGAACGTCCGCACAAAGTGCGCTGCGTCCGCAACGTCTGCATAGCTTTGTGTGTGAGTGATGGAACGTGGTCAGACGGACTGCATTTATACGTCCAGCATTTTTCACGGACAAAATGGTTTTGCTTTTTATTTTATTTTCCCTTCTACAAAAATACATCAGTGAATAAACGGACTGTGTGGCCACTACTGTGTCTTCCGTACTGACGTACGTCCGTGTGCACGGACGTACAGTCCGTAGAAATCACGTTCGTCTGACCCTAGCCTAAAAGTTCGGAACACCAAAGGAAAGACGCTCAGTCATCAGCTCCCTAAGCTATCCAAGTTCCTTGTATTAATTACCTGTCTGAATCCTTGTTAAACGAACCCTTGCTTCCACTTGACCACGTCTCCAGTCTACCTCCTTTTGTACCGCGCTCGATTCTGACTGACCTCTCGGCTACCGACTCCTGGCTTCCTCCCTCGCTAAAGAACGAACTCCACCTGAACCGACACAAATTCCATCCCAGGTTACGTCTCTTGCACTTTCCCTCTCAAGTTACATCTGCATACTGGACTCCAAACAAACCTACGATACCAAAGCATGACAAGACCTGAGGAAGAGAGGAATCCTCTCGAAAGCTTGTCTTTTAAATGTAACGTTAGTCCAATAATAAAGGTATCACTACGTACTGCTATAATCGTGATTTTGGCATCTGGACTAACACGGCCTATCGAATTTATATATATATATATATATATATATATATATATTCTGGTATATTGTATTAAATGTCTAAGATGCACCCGCTATTGTTGCTAATTTAGTTTGAGTGCAACCTTCCTGCTGTTTATAATATATATACAGTGGCAAGAAAAGTATGTGAACCCTTTGGGATTACGTGGAGTTTTGCATGAATTGGTCATAAAATGTGCTCTGATCTTCATCTAAGTCACAACAATTTGAAAAACACAGTCTGCTTAAAATAATACAACACAAACATTATATGTTTTCATGTTTTTATTGAACAGAACATGCAAACATTCACCGTGCAGGATGGAAAGAGTATGTGAACCTTTGGACTTAATAACTGGTTGACCCTCCTTTGGCAGCAATAACCTCAACCAAACATTTCCTGTAGTTGCAGATCAGACCTGCACAACGATCTGGAGTAATTTTGGACCACTCCTCTTCACAAAACTGTTTCAGTGTAGCAATATTCTTGGGATGTCTGGTGTGAATCGCTCTTTTAAGGTCATGCCACAGCATTTCAATCGGGTTGAGGTCAGGATTCAGACTGGGCCACTCCAGAAGGCATATTTTGTTTTGTAGAAGCCATTCTTTTGTTGAATTACTTGTATGGTTTGGGTCATTGTCCTGTTGATTCACCCATCCTCTGCGGAGCTTCAGTTGGCGGACAGATGGTCTTACGTTTTCATGCAAAATGTCTTGATAAACTCTGGAATTCATTTTTCCATCAAAGACAACAATCCGTCCAGGCCCTGAGGCAGCAAAGCAGCCCCAAACCATGATGCTCCCTCCGCCATGTTTTACAGTGGGGATGAGGTTTTGATGTTGGTGTGCTGTGCCTTTTTTTCTCCACACATAGTGTTGTGTGTTTTTTCCAAACAACTAAATTTTGGTTTCATCTGTCCACAGAATATTTTGCCAGTAATGCTGTGGAACATCCAGGTGCTCTTTTGCAAACTTCAAACATGCTGTAATATTCTTTTTGGACAGCAATGGCTTCCTCCGTGGTGTCCTCCCATGTACTCCATTCTTGTTTAATGTTTACCTTATTGTAGATGTGTCAACAAAAATGTTAGCATGTGCCAGAGATTTCTGTAAGTCTTTAGCCGACACTCTAGGATTCTTCTTTACCTCATTAAGCATTCTGCGCTGTGCTCCTGCAGTCATCTTTACAGGACGACCACGCCTAGAGAGAGTAGCAACACTGCTGAACTTTCTCCATTTGTAGACAGTCTGTCTTACTGTGGACACATGAACATCAAGGCTTTTGGAGATACTTTTGTAACCCTTTCCAGCTTCATGCAAGTCAACTATTCTTGATCGTAGGTCTTCTGAGAGCTCTTTTCTGCGAGGCATGGTTCACATCAGGCAGTGCTTCTTGAAACCAGTAAACCCAAAACTGGTGTGTGTTTTTAAAGGGCAGGACAGCTTTCAGCAACACATCCAATAATATCACACTGATTGGACTCAAGGTTGGCTCACTCCTGGCTCCAATTAGCTTTTGGAGAAGTCATTAGGCTAG
The DNA here is from genome assembly GCA_009667805.1 of Leptobrachium leishanense. Taxonomy (NCBI): domain Eukaryota; kingdom Metazoa; phylum Chordata; class Amphibia; order Anura; family Megophryidae; genus Leptobrachium; species Leptobrachium leishanense. The sequence goes on along the minus strand of CM019064.1, from coordinate 421,401,748 downwards.
GGGTTCACATACTTTTTCCACCCTGCACTGTGAATGTTTACATGTTATGTTCAATAAAAACATGAAAACATATAATGTTTGTGTTGTATTATATTAAGCAGACTGTGTTTTTCAAATTATTGTGACTTAGACGAAGATCAGAGCACATTTTATGACCAATTCTTGCAAAACTCCACGTAATCCCAAAGGGTTCACATACTTTTTCTTGCCACTGTATATATATATATATATATATATATATATTATAAAGAAAATGGGGCAATCTGATGCGAGAATCCAGTTTTCAGGCAAATAAATCCAAAGGGGTGAGATAGATCGATATGGAAGATCAGGCAAAAAGATGAAGAGTCATACAAGTGACAAGTGCACACAGCAAGCAAAAAAAAAACAACTGAGCATTGTTGGTGAGTTTAAATAACCCTTTTAAGCTGCAGTCACAGGAGCGCACTGAGTGCATCTGTGTGACTACACTTCCCTGCGTCCGTCGCGGCCTTGTGACAGATCAACAGGAAGGGCCACAAGGGGTAGCGCGTACACGAATTGCGCTACCAATGGATGTCAAAAAGCTGCAACAGACACTGACAGGGCTAAAAAGCGTGATCCTCCGAAGGAGGATCTTGCTTTATAGCGCTTTGAGGTGGCCACACGGACATCAGACTGGAAGGAGCGTCCACTGTCCCGGACGTTCCTTCTGCTCTGAAAAATGCTCATGTGACCGCAGCCTTAGAGGGTGTTTTCTCCCGCAAATTTGTCACCACTATGTTCTAAACTGGTGGTGCATCATTATTTCCTGACATCATGCACATAAGGTAATGCACATACATAGTTTAATTCACACCAGTCTCCTACGCAATTTTGTGCAATCTTTCCGAAGGTACATCTATATCATTCTTTTTCTAGTTTTCTTAACAACTCTGTAACTGAAAACTCTTACGTAAACTCTTCTTAACAGCAAAGCAATGGCAGAGAACTAGTATTTATATCCCATTTCAAAAGAAAGAACCAATACTTGTTCTAAGCAGATTTCCCAAAAAGGCAATTAATGCAATTGCACATGTTCTACTCAGATGTGACTCAGTCTGATGCGTCAGTTCTTTAAAGGTGCTTACACACCAAAATCAAAGAAAAGAGCACATCAAGAGCTTTCACAGCCATCTCTGGGAGAAGAGACAATCTTGATAAACATCAGTACATTTTTTTGGATAAATATGTGGATACATAATACTTAAAAACCCAAAATTAATAAAGTGGAGCAATCAGCTGCTCTTAAAGTATGAATAATCCCAATCTGAGGACAATGATTACATGATTACATAATGTTCTAATCTACAAGATATTGGCTTAGATTCAAAAAACTTCAATTTGGGAGCAATGTACCTCAAGTGATGTTTTTTTTTCTGTCTTTCGTAGGTTTTTCATATACTGGGATGTATATTAGTAATATATTATTGACATTGGAGGCATACAGTACCAGGACCTTTCTGTATATAGTTTTTGTGTGTATATATGATACAAGTGTTTATTTGTGTTATTCTATCCGTTTGGCCTTAGTAGTTTACGAAAACCCTACAGAAACTGTAACAGATGCCATTATTGAGAAATTTAAAGAAACAAATTAGCTTTTTGTGTTATTTAACCCTTTCGCTGCTGAGGCGTTTCACGCCTCTGTGCTGAGGTCATTTTTACCGGTTTTGCTCATCATGTTTAAACGTGTTTTGAAGGCTTATTTTAGTATATGACCCAGACATATTATATATCGTTCTTTCCGTCAGACTCGGCAGATTCATAATATGTCATTATTATATGTATACGTAATGTCCTGTCTGTATATTATAACAAAAAATGCAATAAAATATGAATTTTCAATAATTTACAACGTGTAAAGTGTTTTTTTTTCACATTTTAACATGCGAGCAATTGCGGTTATATTTTGTATGGGGTGCGCTTGTTAAAAAAATTAGAGATGGGGTCTCGTTACATTTTATTTTGGGGGAAATTACGCGATTTTTAACAAACGCACCGCATACAAAAATCGTTAGTGCAGCATCATTGTTCACATTATAATTGAAATGGGAACACTATTGCTGCATTAACAAACCAAAAAAAAAAAAAAATTGTTTGTTTTATTTTTAGATTTTTTTTAAAAAATATTTTTTGATTTTTATTTTTATTTTTAATTTTTATTTTTTTTAAAAAACTTTTTTCACACTGGTGTTTGGTATCGTTGGAACGGCCATGCTCTGGCCGATCCAACAGTACCAAACATTAACCCCTAGCTGCCACGGATCGGGAGATAGGGGCTTCATTGGAACTCCCTATCTCCAACGTTGGTGGCAGCTAGGGGTTAACTCCAGGACTGGCGTCATCGTGCATAGCACGATGACGCCAGTCCTCAGGGGGAGTTCCCGGAGGCTTGGCCAACATCCAAGATGTCGGCCAGCTCCGGGAAAGGATCACGAACCGGCGCTTTTCAGCGCCAATTCGTGATCCGGCTCCCCAGGGGTTAATGACAGCCACCGTTTGGAAGGGCAGGCTGTGCCCTTCCAAGCGGTGTCTGTATTAACTCCCTACTCCCCGGCAATCGGGAGGGAGAGAGGTCCGAAGGACCTCCCCCCCTCCCTTTCAGGCGCCTCCTCCGCACATGCGGGAGGGGGGACTGCATTAGATGTCGCCGCGATGACATCTAATGTCACCCTCCGGGGTCCCGGATTGACGGGCTGACATCCAAGATGTCAGCCCGCACCGTGGGGGTGTAGCAATCCGCCGGAATCCGGCGGATTGCTGCCTCCTGTGCTCGGACGCGCTGAGCGCGTCCGTAGCACAGGAGAACCACTTGGCTGGACGCGCTGAGCGCGTCCATAGCAGCCAAGTGGTTAAACACTATGGGCCGAATTACATTCTTCACGCAAAAATGCTTGCGCAACGCTTGAATTTGTGCACCAAGCGTTAAACGTTAACGCGCGTAAAACAACGCTGGAATTAAAATCCTCGTGCATTTTTTCATCCTTCGAGCAATAACGCATGTTAAACTGACGCGTACAAATACGCCGCAGCAACGTTGCGTGCACAAATCAATGTGTGCACTGTTTTTACACGCGATTCAGCCAATCAAAATTAAGAACCACAATTATCTCACGTTAAGTTTTTGCGCCTGTCAAAGTCAATCTGAGCATATATGCTGCAGCAATAATAAATGCACGCACAACCGCTCCATTTTATTGTTTTGGTATGAGTAGAATGTGTAACTATACTTTTTTTTTTGGGCTGGTGTATTTGGTGTCAGCCAGGTTGATAAGATTTGCCATTAACACCAGCTTTTAGAAGTTGCTAAAATTATGCACGCACAGGCTGTGCGTTAATTCCTGCGAATAGATTGTAATAGCATCCGCGTACCAGTGTACATTCGCGTTTGTGCTCACAATTGTTAAGTATAGGTATAGTTAAGGTAAAGTTAAGTATAGGACGCGCGCAGTAAAGTACGCTCGCGCAGGGTTTGTGCAGGTTCACCCGCGGTATACGATTACATGCGTTTGTTGCGCTGACAATGTAATACGACGTTCAGCGCAAAGGGTTTTACCCCTCGCGTTAATGCGTTTTTTGCGCCAGCGCAAACGTTTGCGCGAAGATTGTAATTTGGCCCGTAGTGTTCTTCCTGTAGAAAGCAAGACTCAGATAAATTCAGGATGCTTTGCTAATGCACAGACAAACATCTTCCTGTTATGAAAGCAAAAACCAGGCTTAAATATTAAATTACCTTCATTGGCCTTAATTTAGTAACAGAATAGGTCTTGCGTGTGATAGAGTGGATGTTTTTTCCCCTTCATTACTGTGATTGTGTATACATGATCGGCAGTTGCAGACACAGCAGTCTGAGATCGTGTTAACAGGACCAGGGACTGTGCTGTATCATTGCTAATCAAATTAATTTGTTGCAAACTAATTTCATTTACATCTGGGCTCCAGAACTTGCCCCTAAAGTTTTAACACCATGGGCATGATGCCTGAGGTGCTAGCACTTTTTTAAAACCAAGTGGGGAATGTCTCTTTCTTACAGTTCCCCAGCTGCACCTGCACTGAGCTCTGAACTGCAGGAACTCCGTTTGGACAGTAGATGGTGACATCTTCCTGCCAAATAGGTTATTGCAGTAAAGAATACATTGGGACTCTTCCCAACTATATCTTACTGTCTAATTGACTAGAAAATGATTTTCCATAAAATGACTGGTTCTAGACACTGGGGGTTATTCAGAGAGATCTGAAATGTGGCCGAAATGTAACCGTACACTGCATTTCAGCGAACGGGGACATTTCAGGGCCATTTGACTATTCTGAGAGCAGGCATTTCACCAAATTTTGGCTAATTGCCTCTACGTTCGGTTGCTTTTTGAAATCCCCCATAGAGAAGCAATGGTTTGTCTATAGGGATGAGCTGTTCGGTTCCATCTGTTCGGAGATCGCATCGAACATCGGCCGTTCGGCTGTTCGCGAACTCTGAACATTTCCACGTGTTCAGTTCGAGTTCGCCCACAATGCACCACAATGGACCACATTGCACTTTTCCACTGGCCTGCAGCTTGTAATTGGCTACAGCCTTGCACCTGACCACAGGTCAGGTGCAAGACAGGTGCAAGACTATGCTAATCACGGCTCAGAGTCCTGATTGGGAAAATTTTGCCCTATCATGGGCTCACAGAGCTAAGTCCCGCAGCACACTATATAAGGCGTCCCTCGCAGCCCCAGCACGTGTTTTTTGAGAGGAGATTGTTCTGTTAGTGTGTCTTCTCAGTGCCAGCAGCTATTGGGGGGGTCTCACTTCTAGCAGATATCTGGGAATTGTTGTAATCTGTGTCTTGTCAGTGCCAGCAGCTATTGGGGGGTCTCACTTCTAGCAGATATCTGGAAATTGTAATCTGTGTCTTGTCACTGTTGCCAGCTATCAGGGGGTCTCACAGACTTGCAGCAGATTTCTGCGAATTATAATCTGTGTCTTGTCACTGCCACCCATCAGGGGGTCTCACTGATTTATAGGAGGTTCCTGAGAATTGTAATTTGTGTATTGTCACTGCCACCCATCAGGGGGTCTCACTGATTTGTAGCAGATATCTGGGAATTGTAATTTGTGTCTTGTCACTGCCACCCATCAGGGGGTCTCACTGATTTATAGGTGGTTTCTGGGAATTTTAATCTGTGTCTTGTCACTGGCTGCCAGCTATCAGGGTGTCTCACTGAGTTATACCAGAGTTCTGGAAATCTTTAATCTAGATAACGTAGTTGAATCAGAGTTCTGCATATCTCCAATTTTTATAACAGAGTTGAATCAGAGTTCTGTATATCTTTAATCTATATATCACTCACATGTCAGAAAGACCAAAAAGGACAGGCAGACGCTCCCAGACACAGATAAGAGGGCAAGCAGCCTCTGTGTCGGGAGGCTGTGCTTCTGGTTGTCGTGGACGTGGTGCATCCTCTACAGGGGCACGCTTGTCCTTTCTAACTGGTGCTGGGCGTCTTAAGCAGCAGCAGCATACAGAGGATTTGCAGGATTGGCTAACCAGGCCATTCTCATCCTCCGAGTCCTCTGGCAGCCAGGCATGTAGTGGTTTACAGTCCACCTCAGCTGCCAAAACATCTAATTCAGCCTCCATGTCCACAGCTACTCCTGCCGTAGCCGCACTATCACACACAGAGGAGTCAGCTGATGTCACGGATCCCCCTGATTACTATATTGTTGGTCCCTATACGCAGGTCTCTCTCTAACCTTCCGATCCTTAGAGTGGTCGGTACGTCTAGACAGACTACTAGGATGGCAGTACAGAGCACATACAAAAAGAGACGTCACGAATCCCTCTACTCTCTGACTAGTAGTCCCTTGAGACAGGACACTCTCTACCCTTCCGATCCTTAGAGTGGTCGGCACGTCTAGACAGATTGCTAGGATGGCAGTACAGAGCACATACAAAATACAAGGGGTGGTCTGATGTGCCTAGGGTGCCACACAGACTGACCTCCGTACCAGAATAGAGGAGTGATACAAATGCCAGGGGTCTAGACACAGAATGGTCGCTTGCCAATGCCAGGGGTCGATACACAGAATAGTCGTTTTGCCAATGCCAGGGGTCGATACACAGAATAGTCGTTTTGCCAATGCCAGGGGTCGATACACAGAATAGTCGTTTTGCCAATGCCAGGGGTCGATACACAGAATAGTCGTTTTGCCAATGCCAGGGGTCGATACACAGAATAGTCGTTATGCCAATGCCAGGGGTCGATACACAGAATAATTCTAGCCAGAAACGCACAAGAGCTCTGCGGGAAGTAACTACCACGTCAGGGCACTGGCATAGTGGAGAAGCTGGGTTTTAAACCCGGCGGGTCCGCGTCATCACGCGAGGCCCCGCCTCCCGGCGTCCCACGTGTGCGGAAGCGACCGGCTCTATTTACTCGGCGTCTGGCCAGCGAGCAGCGAGGACGCTGCTGCCAGGCGCCGCCGGAACGGGGGTACGTGACAGAACCCCCCCCTCAACGGGCGGCCACTGGACGACCCCCAGGGGCATGGGGATGAGCCAAATAGAAGGCCTTCACCAACCGAGGGGCATGAACCTCGGCAGCCGGAAGCCAGGAGCGATCCTCAGGACCGTAGCCCACCCAGTCAACCAAGTAGTGCAGGCCCCCCCTAGACCTCCTGGCGTCCAGAATGGCCTGCACCTCAAACTCCTCTTCGCCCTCCACAGAGACAGGAGGCGGAGGAGCACGGACCCTGGAGTAACGATTACACAACAGTGGCTTCAACAGACTCACGTGGAAAACGTTGTGTATTCTGATATGGGAGGGAGCAGCGCCAAGGCATAGGAAACCGGGCTGAGTCGCCGCAGTATCTTGTAAGGGCCTATGTATCTGGGGGCTAGTTTCATCGATGGTACTAGGAGCTTAACGTTCCGCGAAGAAAGCCAAACCCTGTCCCCGACTTGATACACAGGTGCTGGTCCCCTACGTCTATCGGCCTTCGTTTTCTGGACAATACTGCTCCTCTCCAGTGCCTGTTTAACCCTCCCCCAGGTCTCAGTCAATGACGCCAAGTGCTCATCCAGAGCAGGAATCGCGGTATCAGGAAATGCAGTGGGAAGCACGGGAGGATCAAATCCGTAAACCGTGAAGAAAGGGGAATGACCACTGGCTTCACTCACGGCACTGTTAAGGGCATACTCGGCCCAAGGTAGCAGGTCTGACCAATTATCCTGTCGTTCAGATATGAAACACCTGAGATACTTCTCAACGTTTTGATTGGCCCTTTCTGCTGCTCCGTTCGTTTGGGGGTGATAGGCCGAGGAGAAGGACAAGTCTATTCCCACATTCTTGCAGAACCCCCTCCAGAATCTGGAGACAAACTGGGTCCCCCTATCAGAAACAATCCCAAGAGGGATACCGTGTATGCGGACCACATTGGCGATGAAAATGGGCACCAGCTCGGCTGCTGACGGTAGTTTCCTAAGAGGAACATAGTGACCCATTTTGGAAAAGCGATCTATAATCGTGAGTATGACAGTATTCCCTTTGGACTCGGGTAACTCTACTATAAAATCCATGGCTATCTGCGACCATGGTCGTTCGGGGATAGGCAGGGGCTGGAGTAAACCAATGGGCGCTGTCTTAGGACTCTTATTTCTTGTGCATACCTCGCACACGGCTACGTAATCTTTAATATCCCGGCGCATCGTGGGCCACCATAGCAGTTTTCGGATGCTAGCCACTGTTTTGGTGATCCCCATGTGCCCAGAGGTTTTATTGTCATGGTAAATCCTAAGGACTTCTTCTCTTCCTTCTCAGGTACAAAGAGCTTCGCGGGAGGCCTCCCCCCCGGAGCCTTATCTTGCACAGTCTGCAATCGGATCATCAGAGGGGACGAGACACTAATCGTGGTAGAGGCTATAATCCTCTCCTGAGGTACAATGGGATGTTGATCCTGAATGTTATGTTCATAGGATTCATACTGTCTAGATAACGCATCTGCTTTAATGTTTCTTGACCCAGGTCTATACGTGAGGACGAAATTAAAACTTGAAAGAAACAAAGACCATCTCGCTTGTCTGGCGTTCAATCGTTTCGCGTCTCCAATGTACGTGAGATTCTTATGATCGGTTATGATAACGATTGGGTCTGTAGATCCCTCTAATAAGTATCTCCACTCTGCCAAAGCTGCAATAACTGCTAACAACTCTCTATTCCCGATATCATAGTTTCTCTCGGCCGGAGACAACTTCCGGGAATAGAAACCGCATGGATGTAAAGGTTTATCGGGTGCCCGCCTTTGGGACAAGACTGCTCCAAGACCGAGTTCGGAGGCGTCAACCTCGAGTTGGAAGGGCAGAGCTGGATCAGGATGTCGGAGAACAGGGGCAGTCGTGAATGCCTGTTTGAGGGCCTCGAAGGCTTGCCTGGCCTGGGGTGTCCACTTCTGATTTCCCACCCCTTTCTTAGTCATGGCCGTGAGAGGAGCTACCAAGGCCGAGAAGTCTTTAATGAACCTTCGATAATAGTTGGTAAAACCTAGAAACCTCTGGATGGCTTTAAGCCCTTGGGGTAGGGGCCAGTCGAGGATTGCTGACAATTTACCCGGATCCATCTGAAACCCCTCAGGGGTTATGATATACCCAAGGAAGTGCACCATCTCTATATCAAATAGGCACTTTTCTAATTTGCAGTATAACCCGGCCTTCAATAGTTTCCTTAACACTTGTTGCACATGGGCGTGATGGGTCTCCTTATCTGGAGAGTATATCAGGATGTCATCGAGGTACACTATGACGAATGTTTGCAGAAAATCCCTAAGGTGTCGTTTATGAGATCCTGAAACACAGCTGGCGCGTTACATAACCCAAAGGGCATTACCAGGTATTCGTAATGCCCGCTACGCGTATTAAAAGCCGTCATCCACTCGTGCCCCTTTTTTACCCTTATCAGATTGTAGGCTCCGCGCAAATCGAGCTTCGTGTATATACGGGCCCCTTTCAGTCGGTCGAACAACTCTGTTATAAGGGGTATGGGATATGCATTTCTTATGGTTATTCTGTTTAAACCTCTATAATCTATGCATGGTCGCAAGTCTCCCTCTTTCTTGGAGACGAAAAAGAAACCAGCTCCTGCTGGGGAGGAGGACCGTCTAATGAATCCACGCTCAAGATTCTCTTTTATATACTCCTCCATAATATCGTTCTCCTTTTGCGACAAGGGGTATACATGTCCTCTGGGAGGCATAGTACCGGGGAGTAACTCTATGGCACAGTCATACGGGCGATGTGGTGGTAAAACCTCAGTCCTGGCCTTCGAAAAAACCTCTTTTAATGCCTGATAACAGTCAGGGACTACTGTGGATAAAGGAGGTGCTGTGGCGATATTAAGGCTACCAATAACAGTGACCCTGCCCATACATTTCGACTGACAACTGGGACCCCAACATTTTATGTCTCTCTGGACCCAATCAATCACCGGGTTATGCTCAGTCAACCATGGAAACCCTAGGACGACGGGGCATGAGGGAGAGTCAATGATCTGGAATCGTATGGTTTCTCGGTGCAAAACTCCTGTTTTCATGCATACCTCTATAGTGTCGTGGGTGATATGGGGACATGACAAGGGTTTCCCGTCTATGGCCTCCACCATTAGAGGTCTTTCTTTGAGAACTAGAGGCATGAGGTTCTTGGAGGCAAACACTCTATCCATAAAGTTACCTGAGGCTCCAGAGTCTAGGAACGCCTCAGTCTCGAGGTGCACCCCCCCCAGGTTAAGGAGATGGGCACCAGAATCCGGGTTTTTTTTTTTTTTCGTTATCAACAAAGGAGGCATAGAGTGAACCGATTACCTGGCTAGTAGGTGTTCTCTGGCCCGGCTTGCAAGCGTCACCCCTGCCACCCCTGGGTCTTTGAGGACATTGAAGACGAAAATGCCCTGCCCCGGCACAGTAAAAACAGAGCCCCCTTTCCCTTCTGTGAGCTCTCTCAGCCTCCGAAATACCTGTTCTACCTATCTGCATGGGTTCCACGACCGGCAGATCGGTTCTTTCTGGCTCTGGAGTACCTGACGTACTGGTGTGTCTGGGTACTAAGGGTAAAGGAGGCAAAACCCTTCTGGGTCTGTCTCTAGAATGCCTCCTGTCCCTAATTTGGTCGTCCATGGCAATACAGAAATCAACCAAATGGTCCAGATTTGGGCAACTTCAAGGGAGCCAGCTCAAACATCAAAGCCTCGTTCAGGCCTTCGGTAAACGCCAAGGTTAAAACGTCGTTAGGCCAGTGTACTTCAGATGTCAAGGTCTTAAATTCTATGGCATAGTCAGAGACTCTCCTATTACCTTGCTTAATGTGGAATAAGGACCTGCCTGCATTGGTGGCCCTTCTAGAAGGGTCAAACGTACGTTTTAGTTCAGAGGTAAAGCCCTCATAGTCATATATGATGGGCTTTTTGTTTTCCCACAATGGTGTGGCCCATAGTAACGCTTTATCAGTTAAATGGTTGATTAGGTAGCCTACTTTGGCTTTATCGGATACACAGGACCCCGGATTGTTCTCGAATAGAATCTCCAGTTGGGTCAAAAAACCCCGACACAAGTTAGGCGTACCATCATAGCGTACGGGTGCCTTCATACTGAGCCTACACCCCTCGGGTGAGGCCGAACTGGCCCTAGGCAATGCTGGTTCTGGAGGACTTGCAGTACCAGCAGTGGATCGATTCAACAGGGTTTGCAGAGCAAGAGCAATCTGGTCCATCCTGTGGTCCTGCTCTTCTTGTCGGGCTGCAATTCTTGTTAACTGAGAAGAGAGGTCTGCGGGATCCATTGGCCCTGACGTAATGTCACGGATCCCCCTGATTACTATATTGTTGGTCCCTATACGCAGGTCTCTCTCTAACCTTCCGATCCTTAGAGTGGTCGGTACGTCTAGACAGACTACTAGGATGGCAGTACAGAGCACATACAAAAAGAGACGTCACGAATCCCTCTACTCTCTGACTAGTAGTCCCTTGAGACAGGACACTCTCTACCCTTCCGATCCTTAGAGTGGTCGGCACGTCTAGACAGATTGCTAGGATGGCAGTACAGAGCACATACAAAATACAAGGGGTGGTCTGATGTGCCTAGGGTGCCACACAGACTGACCTCCGTACCAGAATAGAGGAGTGATACAAATGCCAGGGGTCTAGACACAGAATGGTCGCTTGCCAATGCCAGGGGTCGATACACAGAATAGTCGTTTTGCCAATGCCAGGGGTCGATACACAGAATAGTCGTTTTGCCAATGCCAGGGGTCGATACACAGAATAGTCGTTTTGCCAATGCCAGGGGTCGATACACAGAATAGTCGTTTTGCCAATGCCAGGGGTCGATACACAGAATAGTCGTTATGCCAATGCCAGGGGTCGATACACAGAATAATTCTAGCCAGAAACGCACAAGAGCTCTGCGGGAAGTAACTACCACGTCAGGGCACTGGCATAGTGGAGAAGCTGGGTTTTAAACCCGGCGGGTCCGCGTCATCACGCGAGGCCCCGCCTCCCGGCGTCCCACGTGTGCGGAAGCGACCGGCTCTATTTACTCGGCGTCTGGCCAGCGAGCAGCGAGGACGCTGCTGCCAGGCGCCGCCGGAACGGGGGTACGTGACAGCTGAATTGTTTGCCTACAATGACAGTGACATGCTGCTTGAGGATGCGGAGCAACTACACTGCTCTGATTCAAACTCTGAGGTTGAGGAAGGGAGTATAATCAACCTAGAGGAAGGGGGTGCCAGTGACACACAAATAACTGGCACTCATGTTGCCCCAGCAGCTGCAGCATACTGCCAAGTTGGCTCCAGTGACGAGGAGATAGGAGGTGATGATGATGATGAGGTCACTGACTCCACCTGGGTGCCTGATCGAACAGAGGAGTCAAGGGAGGAGGAGGGGGCACAACATAAACAAGGTAGAACGTCGTTTATGACCAACCGTAGCCAGTCCAAGGCATCAGAAAACACAGCTGCTCAGGTGCAGAGCGTCTTGTCTCAAAGCACATGTACAGGAAGTCTGCTGTCTGGGAGTTCTTTAAGAAATGTGCAGCAGACCGCACCGTTGCTATTTGTAATCTATGTCAGATGAGGATCAAGCGTGGGAAAGACATCCCACGCTTGGGTACCACGTGCTTGAGGCGACATATGACCACCTGCCACGCATCCCATTGGCACAACACTTTGCATAGGTCCTCCTCCTCCTCATCTGTCTCTACCCCCACTATATGTCCTGCCATGTCATTGCCTACAACCTCCACTGACAGGGATGATGCTACAGTAATGGGTGTACCAGGTCCTTCCTCAGAATGTGACAGCATCCCATCAGCTGAAGATTTACGCAGTCAGATTACGTTGCCCCAGCTGCTGCAGCGTAAGAAAAAATATAGTCCCAACCATCCCCAAGCACAGCGTCTAAATGCCAGCTTAGCAAAATTATTCGCATTACAGCTGCTGCCTTTCCAGCTGGTGGACTCTGCTTCCTCCCGTGAATTTGCTGAATGTGCTGTACCACATTGGCAGGTTCCAAAACTCTATTTCTTTTCACGGAAGGCCATTCCAGCACTATACCAGCACGTGGAAGACAATGTTATGGAGTCATTGGGAAAGGCAGTCAGCAGCAAGGTGCACATGACTTTAGACACATGGTCCAGCAAGCATGGACAGGGCCGTTACATTTCCTTCACAGCACACTGGGTAACTCTGATTGCAGCTGGGAGGGATGCAGGACGGGGCTCTGTGCTGGAGCTTGTTCATCCACCACGCCTCCAGAAAGCTGCTTGTATGAGGTCTGTCTGCTCCACCACCACCACCTCTTCCTCCTTCTCTGTCTCTGGCGAAGTGGCAGTTAAACCGACGCCTGGCAGGGGCTACGCAATGGCTCAAGCAAAAAGATGCCATACTGTGCTTGAGCTGGTTTGTTTAGGGGACAGGAGCCACACCGGGCCAGATATTCTGTCAGCTCTGCAAGGGCAGGTGCAGAGATGGTTAACACCATGCCAGCTTCAGCTGGGAATGGTCGTCTGTGATAATGGCAGCAACCTTCTCTCCGCCCTACGCCAGGGTAAGTTGACGCATGTACCATGCCTAGCACACGTCCTAAATCTGGTGGTACAGCGTTTCCTAACCAGGTACCCAGGGCTGGCAGAGCTTCTCAGCCAGGCCAGAAAAGTCTGCAGCCACTTCAGACTGTCATTCCCAGCAAATGTTCGCCTGGCAGAAATTCAAAGAAAATTTCACCTTCCCACAAACCTTCTGATCTGTGACATGCCCACCAGGTGGAACTCGACATTAGCAATGCTGCAGCGTCTGCACAAGCAGCAGAGGGCCATCAATGAGTACCTATGTGAGTATGGCACAAGGACAGGTTCAGGTCAACTTGTTCCCCCCCCCCGCAGTAGCTGATGATCAAGGATGCATGCACTGTACTGTCACCATTTGAGGAGGCAATGAGGATGGTGAGCAGGGACAGTGCATGAATCAGTAACACAATTCCTTTAGTGTTCCTGCTGAAGCACACTCTGCGGGGAATTATAGATGTGGCACTAGAGGCAGAGCAGCAGGAGGAAGAGGAGGCCTTCCCTAGCTCTCAAGGCCCCAGTCTTTACGCAGACAGCATTCCCGCGGGTCCTCAGATCAGACAGGAGGAGGAGGAATATTTAAGTAGTGGGGGCATTGAAGGTGGGGATTCCTCAAGGGAGGGTTTTGTGTGCCCAGAAAACCAAGGACTAGTGCGTGACTGGGAGAAGGAAGTGCACGATGGGGTCATCCTCATTGACCAGGAAGACTCAGAAGCTAATGCCACCTCCAACCTACGCTGCATGGGCTCCCTTATCCTGCAAAGCCTGCTAAAGGACCCCAGGATTCGTGCTATCAAGGAGAGGGATCATTACTGGTTGGCAAGCCTTCTTGATCCACGATACAAGGGTAAAGTTGCAGAGCTCATCCTGCCCGCACAGAGGGAGGACCGGATGAAACAACTTGAGTACGCTCTAAAGTGACACTTGTGTAACACCTTTCCAAGCACTGGTAGGTTACCAAGTGATGACACAGGTGCTTCTGAGGCTGCGGATGATCAGAGGAAGAGCGGTGAAGGCCGGGGCCGCTTGACTGATGCCTTTTCCAATTTTTCATTCCACGATGCCCAGGGACGTCAAATGTAGGCACCCATTGCCAGCGTCTTCACCATATGGTGCAGGACTACCTAGGGGCAAGGGCAGACCTGGATACCTTTACAGCAGATGATCCACTGGCTTACTGGGTGTTGAGATTGGATCACTGGCCAGAACTTAGCCAATATGCTATGGAGCTACTAGGTTGCCCTTCATCCAGCGTGCTTTCTGAAAGGACGTTCAGTGCCGCTGGAGTGCGTCTGTCCACCGACTCTGTAGACCGGCTGACATTTATAAAAATGAATCAGTCCTGGATCAGCAGCTATCAATCCCCTGATGCTGACGTAACTGAATAGATCAGGATCTCTTCTGCATTACCAAAACCTCCACCCCTGCACTCTTCTACAAAACCTCAGAGGGGTTACGTTGTGAAGGCACTAGCTGGCACCAAAGGCCTACTATTTGGGTGCATTGCCACTGACGCCTATACCAGATTCATATCATTTTAATATTGGACCGCAGGGTCCAACCCTGCACTCTTCCACAATACCACAGAGGGGTTACGGTGTGACGACACTGTTGCCGACACTAAAGGCCCAATTTTAAAGCACCTATTGTTACTTTCATCCAAAGCCTGCATAAGTTTCACTATAATTTAGCCAAAAAATCACTAAACTTGTTCTGGGTGTCCTAAAATGTCTCCTCTTTTCATACAGGCTGTCACCCCAAGCAGTTGTTTATGAATAGATTAAAGGAAAACCATTTACCGTCATTTGAAATGTCATTTTTTGTTTTTAAATGTTTATATACATCCTACAAATCTGCCACTTCACGGGCAGGTTATGGGGACCTCCTAGGCACAATATTTGAAGGAAATTTTAGTTTTTTATTCTTAACCTTTATTTCATGGAAAAATCACTGTTCCTTTAAAAACATTTTTGTTTTAACTTTTTGTCCTTGTTTCCTGTCCCCCAGGGCACTACCCGGACCCCCATACACCTTTTATGGCAAATATCTTGCATATATGCCCTCTTGGAGGGCACTCTAAAAATCGAACTTTCGAGTCCCATTGACTTGCATTGAGTTCGATTCGTGTTCGCGTTTGAACTCAAACTTTTGAAATTTTTCGAGTTCGAATGCGAACCGAACACGGGGGTGTTCGGCTCATCACTATTTGTCTATGCAGAGAACACCGAACAGCTGAGGAATGTCAGTGAAGTGCCCTGCCATTCGGTGGTTTCATTCGACAGGTTTATTCAGGTGAATCCCATAGGCTTCAATGTTAAAAATATTCCTGTTTTAATACATCTATATAATAAAACAGTTTTTTAAAGTCCGTCGCCGTCATGCGCTGAGTGCGCATGCGCGACGGACATTTAAAAACTGTTAGAAAAAAAAAAAGCGGAGCCATTGGAGAGGCGGGCGCCTCTCCCTGTCTCACCTCCTCATAGCTCAGTCACTGAGGAGGTGAGAGAGGTGGTTTGCGTGCGCCTCTCCAATGGCTCCGCTTTCTTTTGTTTTGCCTACCGCCGGGGCCTCAGCCCTGACTGCCGGCGTGCATCCCTGCTCACCGAGGCTGGGCCCATGTGTGCCCACCGGCGAGCAAGGACTTGAAGTTAGCCGCCGACGGGCACCCTCTGATGATGTCAGAGGAAGCCCGCCGGTGGCCATCTTGAAGTCCCTGCTCGCCGATGGGCTTAGCCTCCGGCGAGCAGGGACTTCAAGATGGCCGCCGGCGGCCCCTCTGATGTTAGGTTAAGTACGTCGGCGGCCATCTTTAAGTCCCTGCTCGCCGATGGGCTCAGCCTCCGGCGAGTAGGGACTTCAAGATGGCTGCTGGCGGGCCCCCTCTGATGATGTCAGAGGAAGCCCGCCGGCGGCCATCTTGAAGTCCCTGCTCGCCGGTGGGCTCATCCATGTGAGATGGGCACAAATATATACATGTGAGCAAGGGGGAAATATATCCATGTGAGCTGGGGGAAAATATACCCATGTGAGCAGGGGGCAATTATACCCATGTGAGCTGGGGGCAATTATACGCATGTGAGCTTGGGGCAATTATACCCATGTGATCTGGGGGCAATTATACCCATTTGAGCAGGGGGCAATTATACGCAGGGGGCAATTATACCCATGTGAGCTGGGGCAATTATACCCATGTGAGCAGGGGGCAATTATACCCATGTGCACTGGGGCAATTATACCCATGGGAGCTGGGGACAAATAAATCCATGTGAGTTGGGGCAAATATACCCATGTGAGCTGGGGCCAACATATCCATGTGAGCTTGGGCCAAATATACCCATGAGAGCTGGGGGAAATATACCCATGTGAGCTGGGGGCAATATATATACCCATGTGAGCTGGGGGCAAATATACCCATGTGAGTTGGAGGCAAATATACCCATGTGAGCTGGGCGCAAATATACCCATGTGAGCGGGGGGTAAATATACCCATGTGAGCTGGGGGAAATATTCCCATGTGAGCTGGGGAAAAATATATACCCATGTGAGCTAGGGGCAATATATAACCATATGACCAAAAAAATTGTCTTTCCTTGATGTTGCTGTGCTTTCATTTCAGCGAACATTCATGCACACCTCACTTAACAATAGACTGCCCTCTGGGCAGGCTTTCCACCTAGTATCTAATAAACCGTTTATCATTTTATTCTGTTGTAAAAAGTCTCTTTATATTTAGATTTTTTTAGGATCTTTTAGGCATTTTTTTGGATTTCTTTTTCCGTTTTTCTGTAACAGACCTTTTAATTATCATTCGTTGGATCTTATGTGTAAATTCCAGACATTTTCATTCAGTAGTTTTTTTGCAAACAGCGTTTAAATTTTCAAACTTTCAAGCAAGCTGTTATTTTTTTCCCTTTCACCTCGTTCGTTTGCGTGTCGACTTTTTCTGGCGGCTGCTCTGTGTTGTGATCGGCTTTTTCTGGCGTGTTCGGTTTGGTTTTTGCAGCGGTTTCTGTCGGTTTTTGGTGAGTGTTCGGCGAGTGTTCTACGCGGGTTTGCGGCGGGTTTTCCCTGCACTACGGGGGCCCTGCGGTACTTGCTGAATACATGCTGGACTAGGAATTGCCGAGAAGTTGGTTCTCTGCAATTTCCACTTAATTTTGCCGGAAAAAAGTAGTGATGAGCATAATTCTTGATTTATACATATGTTTAATGTAGACTTTCTCTAAACCTCACAAGGACTGGAGTGAGCTTCGTTATCAGCTACGGAAAGGAACTGACAGCCGCCTCCAGCTAGATTGGAAAGATCATGTTGATATATCACACTGACACATTGAAGCTTTAGTACCAGCACCGAATTCTTTTATTTCTGTGGTTTTCTGCATCTGCTTATTTTCTGTTTGATGATAAACCTCTAGTTTTCATCCAGTGAACACAAAAAATACTTAATCATTTATCTATTTCTTAGGCTATGCATTATTTATGTCTCCATTAACGCCTACCATGAGAACTGATTTTACAGACGATTCCTAATACTTTGGACCCGTGGGCAATGTCTCATATGGAGGGCTATTGGTCCTTGGGCCCTATACCAAGGTTGTCGTTATGCTTAGCGTTTGAGTCGCACAACATAACGGCAGATGCTATTAGTTAAATTTTTACACTTGCTACTCCAACCTTTCTGTTAAAAGAGATGATCTGACCTTACCATCTCATGGCTTGTGTTCGCTTACTTTACTTGGTGTCTGCTCTTGGCATGGCTCTTAGCATGGGACATGCAACTCGTCATGAAATACAAAAATAGTGACCTATTCCAAGGTTATGGATAAAAATAAGGGCTTATTCAGAGAGCACCGAAATGCCACTGACATTATTGTGGTTTTTTCTCGTTCCACGCACTTCAGGGAATCAAATTCCCTGACTCTGCAGTGAATTCAGCATTCACACAAGGGTCCCCAAAGTGCAGCGAAATGTTGCCGACCACATCTGAAAAATCGGCAAAATATCTCAGAAAATCGGCCAAAAATCCCAACGATGCGAGTTGATAAGTCTGAGCACTCCAAAACACTGCAGAAAACTTGCTGAACTTACCTGACGATCTGCTGCAAACTCACGGAACACGTGCAAAAAAGCTGAACACAGTGCTGTCAGGTATTTTCAGAGAAAAACAAAAAGGATGCCTATAGCCATTTTGTTTAATCAAATATCTATACTTTTATATGTAAAGTCTTTCTCAATTTTAACCTAGTTTTAGAATGAACTCAGAGACTTTTTTTAAATAAGTTTATTTGAAGGTAAAACCTATTAAAGTAAACTAGAAGAGTTATGTATGTCTAATTGCTAGACTATGATGCTATAGACGATATAAAGTGTCTTTATATGATATATGCCAAGCCTAAGTGCCAGAGACGTCAGAGACAATTTATGGGTCTGTTTTCTTTGAATTAAATATTTATACCAGAAAAGAAAAATATCTTTAAGTTAAAATATATGCAACAATATATATATATATATAGCTATGCACAAATATATACAAGTATATATATATATTCTATAATAGTAGCACAGAAAATAATATTAAGAAATATTATAACAGTAGTTACTGAAGAATAGAAATAAGCTATTTTAAATGCAAGATGATTTGACTGTAAAGGAATGTACAGTATCTGATAAGACAACCTTGAAATGGATAGAATTGAAGAAATATTAAATCAAATATGACAACTAGAGATGCACTGTCTGGTGTGAATATGAGAGCCTTTTGTTCAAAATAAGATAAGGTGATTGACCTCTGACCTATGATAAGGGATTTAAAATTAATTTGTAATAATTAAAATTAAATCAACACTGCCATCTTGTGGTGTAGAAGGTTGACAGTTTCCTGGAGTTTACATAGGGTTATATAGAAAATACACTATATGCTAAGTAGGGAGGTACGTTATAAATGACGTGAACTTTACTATAACTGAACAGAACACAATGAGTATTGGGATTTGGCACTTCATTCCACAACTTCATTGAGATCACTCTCTTCATTCCAACTCAGATTACATTTCACTTATCCCTGTCAGGACTTAATTTTTTTTTACTCTCATGCATTCACTCTCTCTCAAATTATTCTACGAGTTGTCTCAAGGAGAAAACTCAGAGACAAAGAAATTAAAGATGCAAACAAATTTCTAACATATTATAATATCTCATATATTCTCACATACTCTACAAAATTCATTATATCCACTAATCACTAAGAAGATTGCAGAAACGCTGAATCCAGACTGGACAGGTAATGTATGGAAAGCAAAATAGTGGGATTAGTGTAAGAAATATAGATATATGTATATGGGTGTGTATATGTTGCAATGGATATAGATTGAGATTTATCTCAAATTATCGCTAGATCATGACCTTTGAAATATTTCTAACCTGCAGTATAGAAATATATTTATAAAGTGTCTGGTAACCGAATAATTGTCCTAGGTATTTGTTGCAACAGTATATACATAAATATATATATTAAATTTGGAAGAGCTATTGTGATTGAAGTAATAAGCAAGGATGTTATATAACCTACAATAAAAAGCAGAAGATTAGAAGCTAAATTCTCGTATGGGGAGGATTCACTAAACAAGTTTTTGTTACTCTAGAAATAGCTTCATCTTTGTTGATCCATGTAGTACAAGGAGAAGATACTAGCTTGTTTTAAATATTGATTTGCTGGGAATACATGTTAATTGTTTTCTTTAAGCAGGGAGTAAACTAACCATCCGTGTATTAGTTACTAACTGATGAAAGTAAATGGTATTAACCATATATATACAGTGACTAACAGAAATACTATGTTAAAAGCTAGAGATCTGTGTGCTGATGGATGTTGTGTTTTATAAATCTTTGATCATGTGGTGAGATTAAAATCTTTTTGCATACGTAATAAATATATATATTTTTATCTAAGCTGGTTGGTTCTATTTTTTAAAACTAAAACACGTACAATTAAAAGAATTTAGGAGAACTTCTGAGAAATACAAACGAGATAAATTTGTTGTTGTTTATATCTCGTATAAGTTTCTTACCTGATTAATATCTCTGACAGTGCCAACAAGCCGTCGAACAGGGTAAAAAAAAAATTTGAAACAAAAAATTTCAAACGCTGCTTGCGAAAAAACTTCTGGACAAAAATGTCGGAATTAACATATAGGATTATATGAATAATAATATATGAATAATAATAAAAAGGTCTGTTACAGTAAAAAAACTATATTTTTTTTAAACAAATTATATCACAATAAAATTTTGGACCAAAAATGCCTAAAAAATCTTAAAAAACTAAATAAAGAGACTTTTTGTTGCAGATTGAAAGAATAAATGGTTTAATAGATATTGAATAAAAGAGGAATATTTTTTACATTGAAACCTATTGGATTCGCCTGATTAAACCTGTCGAATGAAACCGCTGAACATCAGGGCTTTTCACTTAAATTTCTGGGTTGTTTCGTTGCAATTTTGGGACCAGTTAAATTTCTTTGCAATTTTGGGAACAGTTTAGCTCTCTCTGAATAACCCTGAATAACCCTAATGTTTAGGTGAAAATCAGGGAAATGAAACACCTCCTAAAACCTGGTGTTAAGCTCATAACAATTAACGACATGGAAACTCTGGTGTAACTTCCCTGACCAACTGAAGCCTATGGAGTCATTAAGGCTCTGGTTAAGTTTACACCAGGGCTGAAATACCGACATGATGCGTAATTAGCGTTTGCAGTGCGCACATCCACTTTCAGTAGCACCAGCTGTTAATTTCACTGCTCCACAACTTTTTAGCTTCTTGCTAAGTCATTTTGATGTCTCCAGCCAACTTTAGCGTCCCCACCGCCTGCAGTGATGAATCTGGGAGGGTCGGCTCCTTTAGAGACCTCTCCCTCCAGGGGTGGATCCAGACACAGGTTTCAGGGGAGGGGCATTCTCCCAGTTTTGGCCAAGAGCTGGTGTTGGGTTCGCAGTGACAGGCGGATGTATTTGTCCCAGCTCACATGGATATATATATATTTGCCCCCAGCTCACATGGATATATATATTTGCCCCCTGCTCACATGGATATATATATTGCCCCAGCTCACATGGATATATATATTGCCCCAGCTCACATGTATATATATATTGCCCCCAGGCAGCTCACATAGATATATTTGCCCCCAGCAGCTCACATGGATATATTTGCCCCAGCTCACATGGATATATATTGCCCCAGCTCACATGGATATATATTGCTCACATGGATATATATTGCTCACATGGATATATATATTGCCCCCAGCTCACATGGATATATATATTTGCCCCAGCTCACATGGATATATATATTTGCTCCCAGCTCACATGGATATAAATATATTGCCCCAGCACACATGGATATATATATTGCCCCCAGCTCACATGGATATATATATATATTACCCCAGCTCACATGGATATATATATTGCCCCCAGGCATCTCACATAGATATATTTGCCCCAGGCAGCTCACATGGATATATTTGCCCCCAGCTCACATGGATATATATATTGCCCCCAGCTCACATGGATATATATTGCTCACATAGATATATATATATTGCCCCAGCTCACATGGATATATATATTGCCCCCAGCTCACATGGATATATATTGCTCACATGGATATATATATATTGCCCCAGCTCACATGGATATATATATTGCCCCAGCTCACATGGATATATATATTTGCCCCCAGCTCACACGGATATATTTGCCCCAGCTCACATGGATATAAATATATTGCCCCAGCACACATGGATATATATATTGCCCCAGCTCACATGGATATATATTACCCCAACTCACATGGATATATATATTGCCCCCAGGCATCTCACATAGATATATTTGCCCCCAGGCAGCTCACATGGATATATATATTGCCCCCAGCTCACATAGATATATATTGCTCACATAGATAGATATATATATTGCCCCCAGCTCACATGGATATATATATTGCCCCCAGCTCACATGGATATATATTGCTCACATGGATATATATATATTGCCCCAGCTCACATGGATATATATATTGCCCCAGCTCACATGGATATATATTGCCCCCAGGCAGCTCACATAGATATATTTGCCCCAGGCAGCTCACATGGATATATTTGCCCCAGCTTACATGGATATATATATTGCCCCCAGCTCACATGGATATATATTGCTCACATGGATATATATATATTGCCCCAGCTCACATGGATATATATATTGCCCCCAGCTCACATGGATATATATATTGCCCCCAGGCAGCTCACATAGATATATTTGCCCCCAGACAGCTCACATAGATATATTTGCCCTCAGCTCACATGGATATATTTGCCCTCCAGCTCACATGGATATATATATTGCCCCCGGCTCACATGGATATATATTGCTCATATGGATATATATATATATTGCCTCCAGCTCACATGGATCTATATATTGACCCAGCTCACATGATATATACAGTTGCAAGAAAAAGTATGTGAACCCTTTGGGATTACGTGGAGTTTTGCATGAATTGGTCATAAAATGTGCTCTGATCTTCATCTATGTCACAACAATTTGAAAAACACAGTCTGCTTAAAATAATACAACACAAACATTATATGTTTTCATGTTTTTATTGAACAGAACATGTAAACATTCACAGTGCAGGGTGGAAAAAGTATGTGAACCTTTGGACTTAATAACTGGTTGACCCTCCTTTGGCAGCAATAACCTCAAATGTTTCCTGTAGTTGCAGATCAGACCTGCACAACGATCTGGAGTAATTTTGGACCACTCCTCTTCACAAAACTGTTTCAGTGTAGCAATATTCTTGGGATGTCTGGTGTGAATCGCTCTCTTAAGGTCATGCCACAGCATTTCAAACGGGTTGAGGTCAGGACTCTGACTGGGCCACTCCAGAAGGCGTATTTTGTTTTGTTGAAGCCATTCTTTTGTTGATTTACTTGTATGCTTTGGGTCATTGTCCTGTTGCATCACCCATCCTCTGCGGAGCTTCAGTTGGCAGACAGATGGTCTTACGTTTTCCTGCAAAATGTCTTGATAAACTCTGGAATTCATTTTTCCATCAATGACAACAATCCGTCCAGGCCCTGAGGCAGCAAAGCAGCCCCAAACCATGATGCTCCCTCCGCCATGTTTTACAGTGGGGATGAGGTTTTGATGTTGGTGTGCTGTGCCTTTTTTTCTCCACACATAGTGTTGTGTGTTTTTCCCAAACAACTTAATTTTAGTTTCATTTGTCCACAGAATATTTTGCCAGTAGTGCTGTGGAACATCCAGGTGCTCTTTTGCAAACTTCAAACGTGCTGCAATATTCTTTTTGGACAGCAATGGCTTCCTCCGTGGTGTCCTCCCATGTACTCCATTCTTGTGCTCTTGTAGCCATCTTTACAGGACGACCACGCCTAGGGAGAGTAGCAACAGTGCTGAACTTTCTCCATTTGTAGACAGTCTGTCTTACTGTGGACACATGAACATCAAGGCTTTTGGAGATACTTTTGTAACCCTTTCCAGCTTCATGCAAGTCAACAATTCTTGATCGTATGTCTTCTGAGAGCTCTTTTCTGCGAGGCATGGTTCCCATCAGGCAGTGCTTCTTGAAACCAGTAAACCCAAAACTGGTGTGTGTTTTTAACGGGCAGGACAGCTTTCAGCAACACATCCAATAATATCACACTGATTGGACTCAAGGTTGGCTCACTGCTGGCTCCATTTAGCTCTTGGAGAAGTCATTAGGCTAGGGGTTCACATACGTTTTCCACCCTGCACTGTGAATGTTACATTTTATGACCAATTCATGCAAAACTCCACGTAATCCCAAAGGGTTCACGTACTTTTTCTTGCAACTGTATATTGCCCCCAGGCAGCTCACATAGATATATTTGCCCCCAGGCAGCTCACATGGGCATATTTGCCTTCAGCTCACATGGATATATTTGCCCCAGCTCACATCGATATATATATTGCCCCCAGCTCACATGGATATATTTCCCCCGGCTCACATGGATATATTTGCCCCCAGCTCACATGGATATATTTGCCCCCAGCTCACATGGATATATATATTGCCCCCCAGCTCACATGGATATATATTGCACTCAGCTTGCATGGATATATATTGCCCCCAGCTCACATGGATATATTTGCCCCCAGCTCGCATGGATATATTTGCCCCCAGCTTACATGGATATATATATTGCCCCAGCTCACATGGATATATTTCCCCCAGCTCACATGGATATATATATTGCCCCCTGCTCACTTGGATATATATATATCGCCCCCAGCTCACATAGATATACATTGCCCCAGCTCACATGGATATATTTGCCCCCAGCTCACATGGATATATATAAATTGCCCCAGCTCACATGGATATATATATTGCCCCAGCTCACATGGATATATTTTCCCCAGCTTACATGGATATATTTGTCCCCATCTCACATGGATATATATAGTGCCCCCAGCTCACATGAATATATGTTGCCCCAGCTCCCATGGATATATATATTGCCCCAGCTCACATGGATATTGCCTCCAGCTCACATGGATATATATGTTTGCCCCAGCTCACATGGATATATTGCCCCAGCTCACATGGATATATATATTTGCCCCCAGCTCACGTGATATATTGCCCCCAGCTCACATGGGATTATTTGCCCCAGCTCACATGGGTATATTTGCCACCAGCTCTCACCTCCTCTGCTGCCACTGCCAGGCCCCAGGCTCCACGTATCCACCGGCGTTCTTTGCCTTACGAGGCGAGCGGCCGCTGGCATGCAGCCTGGCTACTCATGGGGAACCACCTGACCAGCGCAGCCATGTTCTCGCGAGGTCGCGCGCTGGTCAGGTGGTTCTCATCCCAAGCGAGCGTCCAAGCTGCATGCCAGCAGCCGCTCACCTCGTAGGGAGAAGAATGTCGGTGGCAGCAATTTTCTTGGGGGGGCAATTGCCCCTTCCCCCCCCTGGATCCACTGAAGAGGGCAGAGTTTGCCCCTTTTCAGCGGTGGCTCTCTTTAACCCCTTAGGTGCCGGATTGCATTTCGATTCTGGAAAAGGCTGACATTTTGAATGTCAGCCAAGCCTCCGGGTCACTTCCCACCCACTAACGTCATCACCGTATCTGTGATGACGTCAGTCGGTCAGTTAACCCCCTAGCTGTCAAGTGGAGACACTTTAGATCCCCCTATCTCCCTATCTGTGGCAGCTAGGCATACATGTTTAGTATCAATGGAAAGGCCTGATCATGTTTTGGAGTAGAGGTAAAAAAATGTTTTTTTAAAAATAAAAAAAATTAATTTTTTTTTTATTATTTTTGTTTTTACAACAAACCTGGTTATGTTTGGTATCATTGGAAAGGCCATAACCAGGCCTCCCCAATGATATAAAATATGACCCTCTAGCTGCCACGGACCCTCTAGCTGCCACTTGGCAGCTAGGGAGTTAGCCGGCCACTGACGTCCTCACACATATGGTGAGGATGTCAGTGGGTGGGGGTGATCCGGAGGCTTGGCTGACATCCAAGATGTCAGCCACTTCCAGGTATGAATCGGGATTCGGTGCCAT
Source organism: Leptobrachium leishanense (assembly GCA_009667805.1). NCBI lineage: Eukaryota > Metazoa > Chordata > Amphibia > Anura > Megophryidae > Leptobrachium > Leptobrachium leishanense. Next base: position 421,376,008 of record CM019064.1, on the reverse strand, counting down.
CATAATATGGCAACAAATGGGTTAATGATGGACACCTCTGAAAAGGGGAGACTCTCCCTTTTCCAGCAGTGTAAATTGTTTGTTTCTAGGTGGAATGGTTGGGGAGATAGAGAGTTCCAAAGGAGCCCCCTCCCCTTCCACCTTTTTCATTGCAGGCACGGGGGGCACCTGGCAATGACATCATCACCCAATGTGATGACATCACTGGCCTGCCGTGCCCCCTCAAAAGGAGGGGCAGACTCCAGGCCTGCCTGAACACCGTGGGAGCCCAGCGTGGGAGGTGAGTATTGGGAGGGAGGTTGGTTATGAGACCTTGACGTACTATGTACATCAGTGGGTCTAAAGGAGACTTCCCAATCACACATACATAGTACGTCAGCAATAGGGAAGGGGTTGAGTATACAGTATGAAATATTTTTGCCATATTCCTAACTGTACTAACCTATATTTTCAATTTGGCAGGCAGATGTTGCCATTTAGAATACAATACCACAACATAGCGCTCATGGATATAGGTCCATAAGAAAATGGAGTAGGCACTCTATATGTCCATGGATGCAGTTTTCTCCATTTTCAAACAGTAGGTTTCTTTATGATGTAAATGATGAAACAAATACTGTGGAGGAGAGGAGAGAGCACCGGAATTGCGCAGTATGTCCGCTTCAAGCAGAAATTATATACCTCCTTTGTATTAAACTCACATTTGGAGGAGCCCTCTGCCGGCTCTAGGGAAAACAGCATGCAGGGACTTTAATTATTCAGGTGCCCATATACCCCTCTATTGGTTCCTCCAATTCCGCTGAAGTTTTGCTGCAGTTGCCATCTGTTGGCCAAAAGGAGTTACTTCAGTTCAGGTTTCAGTGCAGGATCAGCTGGGGATCAGCCTTTAAGACACATTCCCAACTGGTTTAAAAAGTGATAACACATCGGGCACCATGTCCACGGTGCTAAAACTTTAGAAGCAGGTTCTGGAACACAAATGCAAGCAAATTTTGTTTGCAATAGACAGAATTCCTTTATATTGCCCCTGTGGAACACCATATCAACTATACTTGATAGTGGGGCACTAAGGGGAGGTGCCTTGCAGATCATGTATAGTTGATCTTGGAGGTGAAGAGGGTTAATAGATTATACAATGTTATATAGGAAGAAAGGTCACCCATTTAAACTGGATGAAAAGCTATGCACAGTTAATTTGTATTGTATTTACATGGCTAAAATTGGAATTATACAGGGATTCCAATATTTTGAGAAGGAATAGCACGAGATTGACAAGAGACCGTATATGTTAGAACGATGTCTTCTTTCGGAGTTCAGTGTAAATTAACTGAAAAGAGGAAAGGATGTCACAATAGAGAATTCTTAAACTGGGCAATAGCTTTAGACATGATCACTGTATGATTTAAAATAATCAAGCCCTAAGGGTAAACTTCCCAATTTAAAGCAGAATACTGAAGCACTGAATCTAAAAGATTTTAATAATAGGAAAAAAATATCCAATTAGGAAAGAAAAGTAGCCAGCGAGGAGCTGCTGGGAGCATTGTGAGATTGCTTAATTTACATTTAATTTGTTTATTATTCACTGGTCATTAAAAGGCGCATTTTAATTTCTGCCGATGGTACAAAAACGTGCAATTCAGTCTCTGCAAAGGGATATGGACACAACGGAGCAATAACCAGGCTGAAGAAAATCAAATGCCAGATACATCTGTGATGTGCAGCAACTGGAAAAACTGTGGGAACATGCCCTTGTTTTAGGCCGGGGCCACATGAGCATGAGAGCGGATGTTCTTTCCGCTTGGACGCCCGAGTGGCCACCTCTTTGTGCACATGTTAATGCGCTCAGCCCTGCAAACGCGAGTCTCCTATGAAGGATTGTGCTTTGTAGACCCATGTGCCATCTATTGTAGCGGGTTGACGGGGAGGAAAACAGCATGCCCATTGTAACGTGTGATACTAGTACACACATAGTGGTACCTCGGTTCATGAACGCCCCTGTTCACGAACAATTCGTCATTATGGAGGGGGACTCTCCCTCCAACCAATAACCTCCTCCCCTCCCACCTTTCCGTCCTCCATGCCAGAAGTCGCCCCTAGAAAGGTTAGTGTTTACTCTCTTCATACTGTACTTTGTTTCATATTTTTGTGGTTAAATTTTTTTCCCCCATATGGTTCAGAACGGATTAACCTGATTTACATTGAACCCTATGGGAAAATGTGATTTGGTTCACAACCAAAAATCGGTTTGCGACCATGTTCGTAGGGGTCAGAACGGATTAACCTGATTTACATTGAACCCTATGGGAAATGTGATTCGATTCACGACCAATTCGGTTCGCGACCAGAGTCGTGGAGCCAATTAAGTTCGTGAACCGAGGTACCACTGTACATTGTGTGGCCCTCCCAGTCGAGCCGTCATAATGTGAGTAACTTTATTTTTTACATTTTCCCACTCCCCATAGAGTCCCAATAACACTCTATGGCCCCTATTACGCTCTTGGCGTTAAAACGCAGACGCAGGGGACGAAAAACTGCACCCGCAGTTCCCCCCTTGCGCTCGCGTTTTAACGCCAGATTACAATGCAGGGGTAAAAAATGCTGCCTGCATTGTTATCGAGCGTTAAAGTTAGGGATGCGCGCGGCAGCACTGAGCGCAGTCACAAGCATCCTCTCAATGGAGTCCATAGGACTCCGTTGAGTTCCTCTCTGCTGGTCACGTGACTGGCCGGATCTCACAACGCGAGATCCGGCCGGTCGGCGTAGTGATACGCAGGGAAAGACAGGGGGACTTTTTCCCCCTGTCTTTCCCTGCTCCTGCCGGCCGGAGATGCGACCGGAGCCGCTGTCCTCGCCGCGGGACAGAGGGTAAGTATGTGTCTTGTTTTTTTTATTTTTACAGCTGGTATTAACGGATTCTGCAGAAGCAGAATCCGGTAACACCAGGTCCTGGCTCTGGTTAACTTTTCGTTGACCAGAGCCAGGCGTTAATCAGCGCTGGGACATTGTAATCCAGCGCTGATTAACACTTTGTGCTCCCATGTTAAGTATAGGGAGCGCAAAGTGCACTAACCTCGCGCAGAGGAGCGCAAGGTACCAAACGCTAACGGGTTTTTTATGCAGGTGCTCATGCAGGTGAGCGCTATCATTAGCGTTAGGTATGTAATAGGGGCCTATGGTGGGGGGAGGGGTCAGCATGACAGACCCCAATGTGATAACACTGATTGTAGCTTCTGTACATCAAGAAATATGTTCTTACTCGAGCATATTGTTTAGTAAACTTGCCTCGTGAGACGCATGAAATTATTTTCCATATCATGCTCCAAATCTGCAGCCAAACATGAAGCAGGACCAGCACACCACACGAGACAGAGAAAACGGGTGCGCCCAAACCTAGGAGAGGCCAACTCCCACAACACGTAGAACGTGGGATCAACAGTCAGTCTTCCAACAATGGCAGATTTATTGGTAAAAAAATCGATGTTTCAGGCCTACGTGAGTCGTATTCAAGCCTAAATCTGCCGTTATTGGATGACTGAGAACCCAGTCCTATTTTTTTCGTGGACCAAATCTCCAGCCAGACATCCCTCTTCTTAGGACTCCACGCTGGAATTAACTGAAACACGGGTGTTTACTTTTTTTTGTCATGAACCTAATGGTTCAGAGAATAAAAACTCTTTTGCACAACTGAAGTTTAACTCTCTCATCAAACAAACACACACACACACACACACACACACACACACACAAACTCTTATCACACTCATACCACCCCCCCCATGCCAGACTAAGGGCTTTATGGGCCTTGAGATGAAGATTTTTGTTTGCTCCTTTCACATCTCTGTCAGAAATATCGTACCTCTCCCATAATTTTCCTACCTCCCCTTGTTCCGCTGCCCCATTTTTTCCCCCTCCCATTGTGTCCATGCCTTATTTTTTCACCTCTCATTGTCCCTCTTCCCCAATCTTCTCACCACACACTGAGCTCCTGTCCCATTCTTTTCAAAAGAACCCCTCCATTGTGCCTTTGCCCCATTACTATAAATGTCATTGTGTTTGTAGAACTTGGTGCTGACATAGCTAACTTTTCACTAGGCCTATTATATGACATGAACCTGGGTCTATAGCTTGAATAACACCTGTATAATTCCCATCCTGACTGCTACCACACATAGGGTTTCCAAATCAGCCATGTTTTCCTGGACACATACAGGTTTATTCATGCGGAAAAATCAACCCTGCAGCATGTAGAATCTATATGCTGCACTGCAGGTAAGAAATAAAAAAGGAATCCCATGTGACCTGCCTTGATTTCCTTCCTGCAGTATACTAATAATACAGTTTGCAGGGCAGCATGTTTCCCTGTGCTCTCCCTCTGCATGAAATAGAAATGTTTGTCCAGGAAAACATGGCCAATCTGGCAACTCTACCCACACACTACTTTGGGAAACTTGTCATACAGCCCCATGTAAACATAGAAACATAGAAAAATGTCGGCAGATAAGAACCTTTCGGCCCATCTAGTCTGCCCAATTACATGGATACTTTACCTGGATTTACCTTTTGTTTAGGATAGCCTTATGCCTATCCCATGCTTGCTTAAATTCAATTACTGTTTTGGCCTCTACCACTTCTACTGGAAGACTGTTCCATGTATACACCACCCCTTTATGTATTCATAAATAAAGTGGAAACCATCAATGGGTTGTGTTGCTTTCCACCCTGAGCCCTGATTCCTCACATTTAAGCTACTAACATAGTCTATAGGATTTTTCTTGCGCTGTCCAATCCCCAAGGTAAACCAATGTGAGAATCCAATGTTTCGTCTTAACCTAAGCTTGCATTCTGCACAAGTTCCAAGACTCAAAAGAAAATTGCTGCATGGCTATACATGGAAGCAGCCCAGCTCTCCGGCACCTGTTCATCATCATATTTTCGCAAGAGAAACTGTGAAGAATAGGATTTTCACTCAGCTTTAGAAAATGAAATTCCAAGCAGAGGAAATGGGAAGATTATTGGGTTACAGATTATTATTTCTATATACTCTAAGACAGCATCTGACAAATCCAGGGAGCCAAGAGCTGCTAGAGGTTTCTCTAGTCCTATGGATTATCCTAGTTGAATCTATACAACATGTTGCCTTAGTCCTAAGAATGTATACTTGGTGCTTACACTTTTTGATTGGTTCCAATATTGGATAAACAACGCTTTTATTATAAAGATAAAGAACATTTCTCATCGGATGAACTTCTGAATATACAAGAACCTTTTTTCCAGTTGGAGCAAAGGAAAAGCAATTCCTTCTTCCTGTTATAAACCCCATATTTTCTGTGGGATTATTTGGATATAAAAGCCATCTGTAGACAAAGCGAAAGCTAATGTACGGACTAGCTTGGACAGGAGCTGACCAAGGATCCTACAAAAGATCAGGCAACAGAGATAACAGACGTTATCCACTGGACTAGAATCTCTTTTCCATTCCATCCCAACAATCATATTAGAGGCACATATGATTGTAATTTATGTGGGCTTTTATCCAATGGTTTAAATCCATGCAACAGATGAATCATGTATGGACTCTCAGAAAATCGAGCATCATGAAGCCTTTAGAATTGTACAACAATGCATTTTTTCAGATTTTAATTATTTCTGTTGGTCCTGGATGCACTTCACATTTTCTGGCACAATCTCTAAAATCAGATGTTGTGTCTAACTCATTTTTTGGAGGTTGGCTTGGACATCAATTATTATCTAGCTATTAATTGAGAAAGGCTGTTTTTTCAGCCAAAACGATACTGAACACCCATCAACGTGGCTATTTACCGGACTGGGGTGCCAGGGACTTTGTTTATTGGATAGAATACCTGTGGAGTTCTTTCGGGCCCTCCCTGGTTTCATAAGCTCCTGCCTCACATATCTAGAAGAGATCTTCTTGGTTTTGAGTAGAATTTCCTTAGTTTTCATGCAGAATCGAGTGGACATCAATTTTGTTTGCCTGGATTGACAAGGTAAACATTGACATCAAGAGAGGGTCATCTCCCAATAAAGCTAAAAAACCTAACCCTACAGAATGTAAAATAGTTTGCATTTTTATTCTTAAGTGCGCAAACATAGGTAAAGGCCCCGAGAAGGGCAATGTTACAAGGTAATGAGGGTCCTGAGAATGGGCAACAGCATGAATGGCTTGCTTTATGGTGGGTCCTTGATTAGGCCTCACAAGGTTTTAGCTCAATGGTGCAATTACAGAGAAGGCCGAACCATATGCAAATCAGTCTATTATCACCCTCAATTGGTGTCCAAATCTGAAATGCCAAGGCGCCTCTTCTGCACGGGAGGAACTGCACCCCCTAATGATCATTTTGGCTTTGATAGACCTCATAAGGAGGGTATGGCTGACACCTCTCTAGACACGCCGAGCAAAGGGGTCCATGTTTGGAATTGGATTACCCTGTACACTATGAGCGAGCAAATATGTGTGTGTGATTTATTCTCAGTGCGCTTATCAATATGTTTTTGTTCACTGAGTTATGAGGGCAATCCACATGTAGACTCTCGCTTGAGGTGCCTAGCGCGATATCAGCTATTCCCTCCTGATGACGCCAAAGTAGACCGAAACGATCGCCTCAGGATGCTGTATCTCTTTTGCAGAGGAGGCTTCCTTGGTATTTCAGTACTGCCCATATGGAATAGTCCTCTCTGTAACTAAAACCTTGTGAGACCTGAGCGGGCCCCACCGTACCTCAGGCCACTTACGCCGCTGCCGATTGTAAGTTTATTGCAGAGAGCTGTGATAAATATTAAGTCTATATAAATGTCCATATTATGGTGGAACAGATAAAAAAAATAATATAAAATAGTAGAAGAGCTAATTAGAAGTTATCTTTCGTGATTTATGTCACTGTATTGTGTATCCGACACTTATATTAGCAACATTCGTCTTCCTTTGGACACACGTTGCATGTTTGCTGCTCGTTAGTGCTGCTCACAGTTTTAGTAAATACAATACAAATTACCAAAAAACATTCCAAAATACAGTTGTTTACAAGCTATAAATACTCATTTGTTCCTCCGCTCCTGATATCCATCTCTGCGCGGCATTGAACTTACTAATAATACATCTAAATGGCCTCATGTCGAATGGGAGGTAATGGAAGCACAGAATAAGCAGGGATTTATCACAATATACATTGTCATTGCTCTCTAGTGCTTTAAACCAGGTATTACTGAATGTGCACGGCCATGCAGTGACGATCGTTTTGAAGTCCTGGGCTGCTAATTAAGATTTGTTGAGTACCATGGCGAAAGGGCAGAGATAAATTTAGGCTTATGTTTAGGAACTGACGCCGTATAAGTAGTGATATAGGTCCTCAAAGGTATTATTTATTACTAGACATACCAAGGTAATGAGCTTCTCAAAGTGCACTGCATCAGTACGGAGGGAATTACATTTATAAAGCCGTTATGTCTGTCACCATGGAAACAATGCTTTAACAATGTAATAAAACTTGCCGATACCCACAGGCTTACATTTTATAAGACTTTTTGATGAACAGTGACATTATCCTTTTTTTTACCCAAGTTCTTCAAAATGACTTGACGTATTATCGTTCAGATAGATCACTTACATTCACATTAATTTTTGTTCATATATACCCGAGTCTATGTAACTTAAATGTTACCCGACGTCCCTAGCCAATGGATATTCGATGTACACATGCATCAATAAATCAGCAGTGCTAAAAAAGTCAGAACATGGCCAAATATACCTAATTGGATTCCTCAAACATAACCGCAATAATTGTAAGTCTCCAACTCAACACAACATAGAGGTCCATGGTTGAACAGACACTGAAAGCATCTTAGAGGAGCTCTCGGTTTAGTTTCAGATCTTTATATTACAGGAAAGGATTCATATGGAAATTTAATGCAGCAATGTATGGGTTTGGGTCGAAATCCCTACAACCAGGTTCCCAAATGCCAAAATCGTGACGGCCAACTTCCCTACACAGACAACTCCCTGATGGCCAACTACCCTACACGGCCAACTTCCCTACACGGCCAACTTCCCTACACAGACAACTTCCTGACGGGCAACTTCCAGACATCTAAAATCCCAGAGGCTAACACTAACCCTACTCCCTAACCGCCTAAACCTAGCCCTAACCCTAACCCCCCAAACTTAGCCCTAACCCAAACCCCCTAAACCTAGCCCTAACCACCTAAACCTAGCCCTAGGCCTAACCCCCCTAAACCTAGCCCTAACCCTAACCCCCTAAACCTAACCCTAACCCACTAAACTGAGCCCTAACCCCCCTAAACCTGGCCCTAACCCCCTAAACCTAGCCCTAGCCCTAACCCCCTAAATCTAGCCATAACCATAACCCTAACCCCCCCCTAAACCTAGCCATAACCCCCCTAAACCTAGCCCTAACCCTCTTAAATTTAGGGTTAGGGTGTTAGTTTTAGGGTTAGCCTCTGGGATTAAGGATGTCTGGAAGTTGGCCATGTAGGGAAGTTGGGATGTCGGGCACTTGTTCTGTATGGAAGTTGGCCGTCAGGATGTTGGCATTAGGGAACCTGGCTGTAGGGATTTTGTCCGGCAACCGTAATGTATTTGTGTTGTTTGGTGATAGGCATGAACCAAATCGTGTTCCAATGCATAAATCAGTTCCCAGGAACGCTCCTCGGGGCCGCACTCCTTCCACTGGCCAAGGCACTCAAGATGTTTGTGAGACTTGGGAGAGTTGAGGATAGCTTTGAGTACATAGTTTTCAGAGCTGTCCATGATCAGACGGTCAGGAGGGACTATAGTCCACTGGGGAAACTAATTGGCATTAGTTGGCCACAGGCCTGGAAATCTCCAGGTACTTTTCTACTAGGAATAAAAGGTAGCTGTGTTTCTTCTGGTCCAGTACAATAAACTAAGCACAATATCTTATGAGGGCTGCAGACCAACTTGGAAAAAAAACTATATAACCCCCTCAGTTTCAAAATTTACATGGAGGGGGCAATGAGCTAATGAGCTGTCCAGGGGAACTGTCTGATATTCTATGAGAAGGCACCAAACTACTTTCTAGATATATTTTTATCCATGGGGACCTAACACAATGTTTAGATTTTAGTACTTCACTCCTTTGGAGCTGGTGTCGATGTTGATTTTGGTTCAAATCGCTCTCCTAGACCTCGAAAGTCAAAAAAACCCTAACCATTAACACACCCAAACCGCACCCAATGTGTCCAAACCTCACCTACGACGACCAAGCCCTGCTCGTGGTTTCCCAGTCACACCTAGGCTTGTGCACCGATTTTTTTTCGGTTTGATTTGTTCGGATGTTTAAAATTTTCGATTCGGCTTGTTTCGACCGATTTTTGTTTCGATTCGGTTCGACTCGTTTTTCGTGTACATTTTTTTTCAGAATATTGACCATTTTTCGTATTTGTGTCACTTTGCTCGTTTTTTGTATCGACTTTTCGTGATTTCGGAAATTTTCGTTTTTTCGGAACGTCTGTTCTCGTTTCAAAGTGTCTAACTCTATTCGTTTTGACGTAAACTACTATGGTTTACTTTTTTATACTTTATATATTTTTTTATAATAAATTTTTGGTTTGTTTTTCGGATCGATAATTCATTCTGTCGATACGATAATTCTGGCGATTCTAGCGTGTTTTTTTTTTATTAAGTAAAGATCCTTTTTTTCTTATGAATAATTGAATATACATTTCACAACTTTATTTAATCATATTAAAATGGTATGAAAGCCAAGGAACAAAAAAAAATGAACAAAACGATTTAAAAAACGCTAAACTGACCCGAATGCCACAAGAAACAAGTGATACGCATTTACAAATACAAAATTTACAGAATCAGCGATATAACCGATAATAGTTAAATATACGATGTCCAGAATTACCGAAATGGAACCGAAATCACGAATGGAACCGAAATCATGAATAGAGCAAAAATAAATTTCGATTTGACACATTTCAAGTCCATTCGAAAAATCCGAAATTTTTTCGTTTCGGCTCGGAAAACTTTTCGGATCTGTCGGTTTTCGGGTCCGATCCGATTCGGAAATTTGGCCGAATCCGAAGACACGAATCGGGAAATTTCATGAAAATTCCGAAATTCCGAAACGCACATCCCTAGTCACACCCACATATGGCCTAAAGCACACTATATGCATAGAGCTTGTAGCAGCTGGAGCACGTATACTAACAGGGTTATTCAGAGAAAGGTGAGACTCTGGAGAAGTTAAAATTCTAGGTCAAAAGAGCCAAACCAGAAAAATTCTCCCATTTATCTCACTTTCCAAATCGGCTATTTTGACCTAGAGTTTTCACTTCTCCAAAAGTTCTCCAAAGTTTCACCTTTCTCTGAATAACCGTGTAAATGTATGAGAATGCCATTCATCTGGAAAATGCTGAGAAATCTCATCCATTCCCAATGTACTCTAGGTGTGGAAACACTTTTAACTGCGGACAATGTGTACCAGATGATGTCATGTTACACTGGGATTTTGACATGTGGGACATTTCATCATTGTCACTCACCTGTCCGTTGCTCCTGCATTGGTCTCTCTTGCTTCTCTCCTTCTGGTACCGATCTGCTGACAGTATGGCCAATCCAGGAGAATTGCGAAAGGGTCTAATTTTCTTTTTTAAAATACAGTAACCATAGAACATGTGTCCACAAAAGTTTAAACAATAAAATGTGGAAATATAAATTTCAACGATGTAAATATTTGTTTGTGGTTGTATCATTTACATGTTTGAGATTTTTTTTTATATAGCTTTTCTGATGTGACACGACATATACTCATAATAATGATATACATTGAATCTGTGGAGTTCACTGGGCAAAAAAGGTATATAATTTGTCTGTGTTTCGCAATAACACATGATTGTAAATAATGTTGAAACATTATGAGCAAAAAATGGAGACAATAAACTGAGCACATGGGGGTGAAGTGGCTCAGCAGTGAAGGGGATAAACCTAGACATTTTTTGTAAAATTGTACCGGAATAGGAAGGAATTGCAGCTGTCCATTACATCAGCAAGGTGGTTGCTAAAATAGCGACGGCACAACTTGACCCCTGGATTGCCACCAGCCACATATATGGGGTTTTGACGTTGACAACAGCTGGTCGACCCAGGTTTGCCAATCACTGCCTCTCTTGCTCTCAGGAATAATGCAGGGTTGGACGATGGACAATTGTATTTGTAATTTAATTACTGGTTCTAAATTGAAAAGCTTAGAGTGTTGCAAACTGCTCATTCAGAGCGAGGGCTGCAAACTTTCCGAAGTCATTATATATGCGCTCAAAACTTTTCCATTAAATGAAAAAAGATTGATCTTTCAATTGACATTAACGTTGTTCTCTATGGTTGTTTTCTGCTTTTTATCCTTTATCTGGTAGGGACAATACGGCATGTATGCTTTATGTGAATGTGTAAAGCACCTTTTGACTGTTGACTGAATGCCTGTATTTTTTTTCAGTCTGAAGAATGCCTTGCATAAAATATGTACATATTATTCTGCGAAAAATAATTTTTTTCTTTTTTTTTTTAAGGGTAATACAATAATAGAAACTTTAAGATCTAACCGATGGGGCCCGATTACAAAACAATGGTTATAAGGGGGAAAAAAATTTAACCAGCACAGGTACACCCCACTGTCTTCAATGCACTGCAACTCGGGTCGCCCCTGCAGGCGCATGTCGGCTGCATGGGCAGGCCAAATTAGAGGCCCGCAGCGGCACCTGGCGACAGGTAGTAGTAGTAGGACTATACCAAAGCACTAATGTGGTAAAATTCACAAAGTTGTAAACATCGGCAAAAATCTGTGGTGTTGCAGCTACGGTAAGATTCTAAAGAAGCATAGTGCAACAATGACAGGCTGAGTTGATGCAAACACCGTCGAACAATGATGTCACCATAATTTTTTCGTTAAATAAGTGATCTATAGCTATTCGCCATTTAGCGTTGTTCCACCATTGTTTGTAACACTGGGGAATATACTGCGGTGATTTTGAAGTTGCAATCTGCATTGAACTCTCATAGAAACTGCCAGGAAACCAACACTCGGCCACTTCAACTGACACTATGGTGGAGTCTACAGTGAAATCTACTCTTTACCCTAACTCCAGGTGTCCCAGGTGCGAGTATACTTGATATGTTCTTATTCTGGAGCAATGCAAAGGAATTTGCAAATGGGCTCCAGAATGCACCCATAAAGCTTCAACACCTCAGTTGTGACAGACTCTTATTCAGAAGAGACGTTTCTGTATATTTCACTGTTTTGGTAACGGGACCTGGTTTTCCATAAATCCACTGGGTTGTGTCAGTGGTTTTATGGAAAACCACTTGATGGGATTATCAACTACAGCAGAAATTACAGTAGAAATAGCAGTGAACATGACAGTGGATGTTCCTAAATAATGAATTTACTTCAGTTTCACAGTATTTGCTCCACCATAGTTCCCTAAAATTCACCTAACTCGGTTCAGTGTACTTTCACAGAAAGTTAGTGAAATATGAAAGGCTAGAGAATACTTCCAGATAAATTGGTTGTGGTTCTACTGGTGTCTGGTAGATTTTTTTTCCCCAGTTATTTATCAATACGGTAGATTCTTATCTAGACCTTTTTGTCGGTTTGATGACTACTTTTATTATATTTTAATTAAAATTTTATTGAAAGTGTATCTCAATGTTATAAAAAAGAAGCGAAGAATCTAAAAAGTCACAGGTAACATTAAAACAAGTATATTACTAGATTATACAGAAAATGTTAAAAAAAAATGAAAAGCGTGTGGGTGGGTTTAATAATCCGTTTCACAATAATCACATATCAAAAGGACTGTTTAAACAAAGTGTCGCTCCAATAGAAAGTGGTAGGATCGCTTTAGGTCCTAATATACTGGTGGTTCTCACACCACAAAATACAGATCAAAGAGAAATCAGACCGCAGAAGGACAGCGCTCCCTTATCACCAAAATTCTTTGGAAACACACAAATGTTCACACTTATCCTGCATAGGTAGAAATAGTGTTCTTGTACAAGTCACACTTTCTCAATGGATCAATATAACCTTAAAATGAACAATGCATAGCATAACATTGTAAAACAGGAGGCAATGCTTTAGTAGATAATGGAGTTCTATACACTCAGTATGCGGATCACATGCGGCAGACACCGGGAGGAGCGGAATCCACCGGGGAAGAAAGAAAAGCTGCGTTATTGGCATTTATTATTGGATATTTGAACCCAAAAGTCAGACCATATATAAACTCGAACAGAGGACATTGGCCATTCACTTAATTTTTTTGGCACTATTGAAGTGCAACTTGGGTGCGAAACGCGTTTGGCTCATTTTTTCATTATTTTAATATTCTTATTTATTTGTATATGAACATTTTATTTCATTAAAACTTCTTTTTATCAGGTTCCCTGTTCCTGTGGAATTCATCGTATGATAAGCTGTACCTAGAACAAAATAACTCTGAAGTGAGACATCCCAGAGCCAGGTCCGGACTTCTAAGAGGGTAAGCGGGAGATTGTTACACCTGGGCTATTGGTTCAGTACGCAAAATGAAAATCTCACTTTACAAGCATCTCCGTGCTACCAACGATCAGTAAGTCGCACAGGGTTTGTCAGGTCTGTCAAGTGCTATCTTGTCCAATTTGGATGCCATTTCACCTTTTTTCTAGGGTGTCAGATTTTGAAGGTGTCTTCATGGATAACCAGATTTACAGAATAGTTGAAATTGCCTTGATGAATGCTATTATGAAAACCACCATGAGTTTCTTCACGGAAGTCACACTATCCATGTCAGAAGTTTAGGACCAAATTATAAAAGATGAGAGCAATTCAAAGATTTGTTGGCAAAATGCATTATTCTCTGAAATTATCAAAAGGGGTTGTTCAAAAAGAGCTGAACCTGCCACCGAATTGCACCGAACAATGAATTTCCCCGTACGGTGCAATTTCCTGGCAATTTGGTTATTCAAAAAGCTAGCAGCGAAATACAGTGCAATTCGGCAGAGCTGAAATTCCCCATAGAGATGTAATGGTTTATCTATTCCGAGAACACCAAACAGCACCAAAAAGTTGGCAAAATGCCCAGATTTTCGTTGCTTTCGTTATACAGTTTTAAACAGGCAAATCCCATAGGTTTCAATGTAAAAAATTTTTTTCGTTTTTATAAATTCTTAATTCAACCATTTATTCTTTTCATTTGCAGCAAAAATCTTTTATAAATTTATTTTTTAGAATTTGTTTTAAGTATTTTTCAGGATTTTTTCGGTGAAGTTTTTCGTTCCGTTTATTTATATATATATATATATATATATATATAATTTTAAAAATGGTATAATAATTAAAAAAATGTATTGAAATAAATTAAAAATGCTGCCCCTATCAAAGTGCTGCCTGTAGCCATGGCCCCATTTGGACCCATTGATGGGCCAGTCCTGGTTCACTCACATCCTAGCCTAGCAAGGTGTAACATAGAGTTGGGATGATCCCAACGGTTGATGCCAAGTAGTAAAGGTCTCTGGTGAGCAACCAGAGCCAAGTTTTACCAGGAGAGAGTGCACCTAATTCAAGCTAACCCGATATAGATTCACCACTACCAAGTGAAGCTGTAGAATCAATCTTAACCCCTTCAACTGGGTACCGGCTGGGTGGAGTAGAGGTAATGTCACTATGGGTTCGATCCCAGCGAGCAACCTCTCCAGTAAGTGTCCTTGGGCAAGACACCTAATGGTACATACTCGCCACCCAGGACATACTTGAAAACAAGAGAAATCTTAATGTATCCTTCCTGGTAAAATACTATCTCAAAAAAAAAACTGCTGAGCCATTTCACATCGTAAAAAAAACACATTTTTCTTTTTTTTATTATTATTTCTTTTTATTTCTTTACTTTAAACCTGGTCATGTTTGGTATCATTGGAAAGGCCATGCTCTGGCCTTTCTAATGATACCAAACATGACCCTGCTAGCTGAAATCATTTGTAAGGTATTGAGGTTCAAAGACTCCACCCCTTTCTTTCCTTAGGAGTCAATGAGGACATTCCCCACACGTCCTCAGCAGTGAAAGGGTTAAAGGGTGATTTGATCAGATTCTTCCAAATAAAATCTATTTAAATAATTTAGGAGAAATCAACCTGGTTTAAGAAAACACACGCACACACAAAAAATAATAATGAAACCCACGAAAAATTGCTCGGCTCGATATATCTCAGTGTTGATCTGCATCATTGCGCTATCGTTGGAAAAAAAAAATGTGAATAGACTGAGATTATTTGTTGATGACATTATATACACCCCCTGAGCTCAGCGATAGTAATACACATCTCACAGAATCCTCGGTGATTCAGGGGGTTTAAAACGCGGCGCCAGTATTTGTTGATTTTAGAAGACGCTCCTGGCGCCGAGGAAAATCCATCTTTCTTTTTGAGAGCCTTCGCGTCCATATGTGCAAATAGCTACTTATGATTTGCCACACTATTCTGCCCTTTGCCAAGCCGTTTATTAAATGTCACGCACACGGATGCATGGCATCTGCAAAATAAATAAATAAAGGGATAAATACGAGCGCTCACGGAGAAAACAATTAACACAGTTAATCAGCAGTATTAGAATTGACAGGTTTTTTTTTGTAACATAAATATATAAGTTGAATCCAGATGGTTTGTGGCTTGCTTGAAAAGGTCTTGTTTGTCTAATGCTAATTAGTTATTACACAGTTATAAAAAATGAATTGGGGTATTGAAAAAAAAAAAAAAAGGCCAAATGAAATCAATTTTCCAGCATCACATGCCGTGCTTCTTCATTTCATTGTGTTATATTTGGTCAAGGTACACGAGAAGATATTTATCTCCATCTATTATAGATATTGTAGAAATCGATGTGACTTTTGTAACAAATATGAAACATAACTCAAGAATGAAATTAGGGCAAAAGGGAAATTCCGCGTACATATTGTTTAGGGCATGGATCTCAAAATCTGACCCCTCAGATGTCTCTGAACAGCAACTCCCATGATTCTCTGGCGATCGGTTGCATTCAAAGAGTTCGGGGAATTGTAGGCCATCAACAGATGAGGGAGGCTGAAGTCTGGCATTCCTTGCATTGGAGTGAGGTGTCAAGTCCAGTGTGAATGTTTGGGGAACGTAGTTCCTCCAATATTCTTGCAGGAGGAATTGAGTTCCCGTTTGGCCCACACACTGAAAAGTAGGGATGTGCGTTTCGGGTTTCGGAATTTCGGATTTTTCACGAAATTTCCCGATTCGTGTTTTCGGATGCGGCCGAATTTCCGAAAAATTTTAGATCCGAAAATTTCAGATCCGAAATGTTTTCCGAGCCGAAACGAAATGTTTTCGGATTTTTCGAATGGACTTGAAATGTGTCAAACGAGGAGAACAGATGTTCCGAAAAATGAAAATGTTCCGAAAAACTAAAATTTTCCAAAAAACGAAAATTTTGCAAAAACGAAACTTTTCTGAAAAACGAAAATTTTTCGAAAAAACGAAAAGTCGATACAAAAAACGGGCAAAATGACACGAAAAATACGAAAAATGGTCGATATTCCGAAGAATGTGCAATTCCGAAAAACGAAAATTTCCGAAATTACGAAAAGTCGATACAAAAACCGAGCACAGTGACACGAAAATCCGAAAAATGGTCGATATTCCGAAAAAAAAATGTACCCGAAAAACGGGCCGAACCGAAACCGAAATCGGTCGAAACGAGCCAAATCGAAAAGTTTAAAAATCCGAAAAATCGAACCGAATCGAACCGAAAAAAAATCGGTGCACAAGCCTACTGAAAAGCTTTAGGATTTAGAAGTCAGCCATGTCTTCCCTTTAAAGTCACAATAAATACTGTATATGGCAATTATCAAATGCATTCGGTATAACCCAGCCGTGCTATAATTTAATTATCAAAATTAAATTTCAGTGGTTTGGGATAAGGGTGAGATAAAAGTTATTACTTCGAAGAGTGCAGTCAGAAATCTAGGTGTCACGACTACTGGAGTACAAGAGGTATCTACTGACCAGGTTTCGGCATGTTTCCCTCATTTGGGGATGTTCCAAGCCAAGGCCTCCTGTCCTCGGATTGATGCATTCTCCTGCAGAGGCGCTGAATCAGCCAACACAAAATAATTGTTCAGTATTGTCAACCAGATACCAGTTTTCCATGAAATGACTTGACTGTATGAATGACTGTATGTATACACTGCCTAGTGTATCCTGCCTGTGTCCAGCCCTGCTCCTGTGTTGCCCAGCTCAGTTCCTGTCTCATCCCTGTGTCTGCTCCGTGATCAGTGTATCCTCTGTCCAGTCCATTGCTGTCCGGTCCAGCCATCCATAGTATCCAGCCCCATCTCCTGTGTTTATATCTATTCCAATTATTGTTCAATAAATATTGTCTGCTAGAACCTATATGCCCCATGTTTTATTACTGCATCCTGGACTCATACCTGCAAACCCCACACCCCTGACAGGCAGAATAACAGAGGCAAGTAAATTTAGCCAAGGTCAAAAGGAAATAGAGTATCACACAGTAGAGTATACATAGCCAAGATCAAAGGGGAAATAGAGTATCATACAGTCGACTATACAGTTGTGTTCAAAATTATTCAACCCCCACTGAAATTGAGTGTTTTGGCCAGTTTGACATTGATTTTGATCATTCAGTCATCTTGCTTACAATTAAATCAAAGAGGCACGTGTAGTTCAGACAAATATAACATAACATTTATAATGAAATAACCACAAATGTCTTTTCTGGGCTCACATCATTATCAGTTTTATTCAACCCCCAAGTGACATTCAATCTTAGTACTTAGTACAACATCCTTTTACAGTTATAACAAACGTGAAGCATAGCTTGACACAAGTGTCTTGCAGCGTTCTACGGGTATCTTTGCCCATTCGTCATGGGCAAAAGCCTCCAGTTCAGTCACATTCTTAGGCTTGCGCACTGCAACTGCTTTCTTTAAGTCCCACCAGAGGTTCTCAATCGGATTTACGTCAGGTGACTGCGATGGCCACTCCAAAATGTTCCAGCCTTTAATCTGCAACGATGCTCTAGTGGACTTGGAGGTATGCTTGGGATCATTGTCCTGTTGAAAGGTCCAACGTCTCCCACGCCTCAGGTTTGTGACGGACTGCATCACATTGTCATCCAATATCTCCTGGTACTGAAGAGAATTCATGGTACCTTGCACATGCTGAAGCTTCCCTGTACCTGCAGAAGCAAAACAGCCCCAAAGCATGATTGACCCCCCGCCATGCTTCACAGTAGGCAAGGTGTTCTTTTCTTCATAGGCCTTGTTCTTCCTCCTCCAAACATAGCGTTGATCCATGGGCCCAAACAGTTCTAATTTTGTTTCATCAGTCCACAGAACACTATCCCAAAACTTCTGTGGTTTGTCCACATGACTTTTGGCATACTGCAGTAGACTCTTCTTATTCTTTGGAGACAGCAAGGGGGTGCGCCTGGGAGTTCTGGCATGGAGGCCTTCGTTACGCAGTGTGCGCCGTATTGTCTGAGCTGAAACTTCAGTACCCACATCTGACAAATCTTTTCTCAGTTCCTCAGCAGTCACACGGGGACTTTTCTCCACTCTACGCTTCAGGTAGCGCACAGCAGTCGAAGTCAGCATCTTCTTTCTGCCACAACCAGGTAGCGTTTCAACAGTGCCCTTTGCCTTGAATTTGCGAATGATGCTTCCTATGGTCTCTCTTGGTATGTTTAACATCTTTGCAATCTTCTTATAGCCATTGCCCTTCCTGTGAAGAGTAATCACCTCTTCTCTTGTCTTCCTGGACCATTCTCTTGACTTCACCATGTTTGTAACCACATCAGTAAATGTCTAGAAGGAGCTGAGTATCAGTCATTTAAAAGCTGCCTAATTGGTGCTTATTATGCTTTATTGCTGCTACGTGACATCCACAGGTGTTTTCAATACCTGATTGAAAACACTTGAATGAACCTCTGTTCTTCAGAGTGGTAGTCTTTAAGGGGTTGAATAATTGTGTCAATGAAGAATTCACAAAAGAAACATTTACTACTGTATTACAAAACCAATTGATGTCATTTTAGTTGCATATGGTTATAAAAAGTCCTTGTAGGATTTCATTCTGAATACAATTACAAATGTACACTAAATTCCCTAAAACCCTTTACAGCATTGGGGGTTGAATAATTTTGAACACAACTGTACATAGCCAAGGTCAAAGGGAAAAAGATTATCACACAGTAGAGTATAAGTAGCCAAGGTCAAAAGGAAATAGAGTATCACACAGTAGAGTATACATAGCCAAGGTCAAAGGGAAATAGAGTATCACACAGTAGAGTATACATAGCCAAGGTCAAAGGGAAATAGAGTATCACACAGTAGATTATAAGTAGCCAAGGTCAAAAAGAAATAGAGCACCACCCGGTTGAGTAAACCTAGTCAAGGTCAAACAGAAACATAGTCAAGTATACATAACCAAAGTAAAAAAAAGAGAGACGATAAGGAATAAATGATGCGCTAACTGGTCTAAGAGGAATCATGATAGGGCAATGTGTGTCAATCTGAGCCTGTTTTAAATAGTGTTCTACCCTTCCTGATTGGGTAGCGTCATACTGTTGCGCCAAAATGTGCATGATTGAAATGAAGCACGTATGGCGGCACCTGGTGAAAGACACGGGTTCTGTGAGTCTCAATAAATGGCTTGGCCTGTGTCAAAATCTCTTATGGTCAGAGGACATTCGGTCTATATATGGGTATTCCAGTGCGGAGACGTAACTTGTTGTATTACCACCTGGATACAGTCATTCACCTGAAAGATTTCAGTTTGTTTTTCCGTTGAGTTGTACAGTTTATAGGTCACATTATAGGCTGCTATAATGGAGCTGTTGTAAACTTCCCAGATCCATTATAGCCTATGAAGGTTTTGTTAAGTTCTGGTTAAGTTAGCACCAACATTCTAATACTGCCCCATGTCAGGCAAAGCTGTTACAGTAACTGACTGCTGCTCATCACAGCGCTCAGAGTTTTAGTAAAACTAGTAAATAATATTTTTATATATAAGAGGTTATAACAATATTATTTCCTTGTTTTACTGAAACTCTGAGTGCTGTTACTGTAACAGCTGAGACTGATACATTGTACTGAGAGATAATATAACAAGCAGCCGATCTCAGCGATCACAGCCACTGGATTTAAAGGGCTAAAAAAAAAGGCTCCTCTCTGTATAATGTATACAACATCCACCTGCATTAATTAATAACCCTCTCTGTATAATGTATAGAACATCCTCCTGAATTAATTAATGTCCCTCTCTGTATAGAACATCCTCCTCAATTTATACCTTTCTCTGTATAATGTATATAACATCCTCCTGTATCAATACCCTCTCTATATAATGTATAGAACATCCTCCTGCATTAATTAATGCCCCTCTCTGTATAGAACATCCTACTGCATTGGCATGTGGAGGGTGCAGAACTTCGGATGTTGTGCTCTTCATTGCTGGTCTCCTTCACTCATCAATGTAATATCACAAAAAGGACTGAAACTAAAATGTAGTGCATTTTATTTTAGTTTCTTTCGTTTTTTGTACTGAGCAGTTTCGTATCTCTTGAGTCATACGAAAACTAAATTATCCCAAAATTCGGACTAAATCATTTTAGCACTAAAACGAATGCACATGTATAGTATGTAGTAGACATGTGCACAGCACAACATTTTGTTTTGAACTAATGGATTAGTCCTAAAATGCAATTTATTTAGTTGCCAAAGAAATTCGTTTTCAGTTCTTTAGTATGAAAACTAATTTCATTCATCCGAAAACCAGTGGATACAATTACTATTGTAGTGGCTCCTCAAAGGGCTGAGATCGCTGCTTGTTACAGTATCACTCACTCTCAGCACAATGTGCCAGGCAAAGCTGTTACAGTAACTAACTGCTGCTCATCACAGTGCTCAGAGTTCGAGTAAAACTAGTAAATAATATTTTATATATGAGAGGTTATAACAATATTATTTCCTTATTTTACTGAAACTCTGAGCGCTGTTACAGTCAGTTAGTGTAACAGCTGAGCCTGATACATTGTACTGAGAGATAATATAACAAGCAGCTGATCTCAGCGCTCACAGCCACTGGATTTAAAGGGCTAAAAAAAGGCTCCTCTATGTATAATGTATAGAACATCCTCCTGCATTAATTAATACCCCTCTCTGTATAATGTATACAACATCCACCTGCATTAATTAATGCCCCTCTCTGTATAGAACATCCTACTGCATTGGCATGTGAAGGGTGCAGAACTTCAGAATGCAATGCTTATCCAGCACAGGAGAGGGAACTTTTACTTAAACTTTGTATCTCTGTGGGGGAGACACAGGAATATAAAAGCAGGGGAGAGGGAAAATATTAACGTAAATCGGTCTGAAAGCTCAGAGAAGAGATGACTGGTGCAAATTGATTTTTATAATAAAATAAAGCACTTTAAATCTAGGGAAAACATTCAAATAAATCACACTGAAGGCTCATAATGACAGAGTAACTGTGAGAGCTGGATACTAAATGTATCAGACATAAAAAAAACCTTTATAACAAGCTGCACTGGGAGAGGAGAGGGACTTTATATAAAACGTGCATTATAGATTAGGAAAGGGGGATAGTGCTCCTGGATAATATAAAATGTATCAGACCTAAGCCCCTATTATGCAGAGTGGGAGGGGAGATAACACACGTTTTATAAAGTCCCTCTCTTCTCCCAGCGCTGCTTGTTATAAAGGGGTTTTTACTATCCAGCCCTCCTCTGTCATTAGCTTTCAGTGTGATTTATTTGAATGTTTTCCTTCTCCAGCTGCTTTTATCATCTTCTCTACCTCATAGACATGCAAGGGTTAAGTAAAGGTTTCCTTTCCTGTGCTGGCTGTCTGTGTTGCGAGTGAGTATTGTGGAGCTCTATCACTGTCAGATTTTCGGGTAGGGGTCGGGAAGGATTACGCATACAAACCTTTTCTGTAGCTTTGCGATGTCATTACTGGTCTCCTTCACTCATCAATGTAATATCACAAAAAGGACTGAAACTAAAATGTAGTGCATTTTATTTTAGTTTCTTTCGTTTTTTGTACTGTGCAGTTTCGTATCTCTTGAGTCATACGAAAACTAAATTAGCCCAAAATTCGGACTAAATCTTTTTAGTACTAAAATGAATGCACATGTCTAGTATGTAGAACAGTGTTTCCCAAACCTGTCCTCCGGTCCCCCTAACAGGCCAGGTTTGCCAGATAGTTGAAGCACAGCACAGGTGATATGATTTTCTTTTATGTGATTGCAGGATTCAGTCTGCATTTCCCCAAGGTGATCTGTGAAATCTGGCCTGGTTGAAGATCCTGAGGACAGGTTTGGAAAACACTGATGTAGAATTATGTTGTCAACACGTGTGAGATTAACTAATTAATCATGGATGGGTTGTCAAGGGAATTGCTGAGATTAATAGATTTCACGCTGGGTGTGCATGAACACTCAGCTCAGGTACTGCCGGGAAAGATGCAGAAATGATAAGTGAGCTACAAAAATCTGGGGATCTGACTGCTCTGAGGAGCAAATACCTGAACACCAGGGGAATTATTTGGGCTTTTTCCCTAAAGGAAAAAAAATGAATGGCAATGGAGATTAGAGAAAGATAAACTAGATTAATTGTTGAATATTGTTTTCTTTTTCTGTTTTTGATCTCATAAATCCAGGTTTATAATAATCTGGATAACATTTTCACCAAAAACACATAATTTATATAATTTGAACGACTAAAGGAAATAGAACAGAAAAGAAAACATAGAGTAGCGGCTATTTTATCATGTATAATATAATATAATATACTGGTGCCACTTGTGCTGGTGTGAGTGGATACAAATAAATTACAACTGTACATAAATATTGATTATCAACTTTATTAAACATACAAATATATAAAAACTTAATTATTATGAATTAAATGGTTCGCAATTGTTAGGATTATTTACGGTGGACCCTCGTATCTATCTGATTTACATTCTTATATACCCTAGAGTATTGTGATAAATAAACAGTCCTATGTGTTTATGGGATTATGGCTGGGATCATGAATGATGATCAATAGGTAAACAGCATTATGGATTCTGACTCCCTCCACTTGTAATTACTTAGTATATTAACACGTTTCTCAGGATGAAATAATCATCGGATATCTGTGACAGAGTGGTCACTATTACAAATATTCCACAGTCCGTTATAGTAACTATATTGTATATCACCTATAGTAACAATTTAACATCCATAGTTACAAGACATCAATTGGTTTGCGTATATTGGGTGCACTTATGGGTTATGCCTAAAATAACCACATCCAGTAAATTAGTTCTTAACTCTAAGATTGGATACCATCCGCTATTGTTATATATGCCGATAGCTGTGAATTCCACACAGTAGGTTAGAGGACAACATATAATTCATTCATATTAGTGAGTCCTTCAGTAATAGAGTTTTAACCCATTCATTGCCAGTCTAGATATGCTGGAGGTAAAAAAACTACTATATCTATGTGCTCCTATTCGGATTGTTCGTGTTGGAATATTCCTTCGCAAGAAACCTGCACCAAGATTATTTAACACTTTTGTGAATCGAGGGGATAGATTTGTAATTGGAGAAAAAATACTCCGTCAACTGGTTAACTTATCCCACAGGCAGTAGTTAACCCCTTGAGAATACATTGATTCAACACAGTATACAGATAGCAAAATCTTATGCAAGTATCTAAAAACGGATTGCAACTAATTTCCCATTATATAATACGACAACGCAAAGGGTTATATCTTTGCATTGAGAGAAAGCGTCATATCTTATCTAGTACTGATACCACACAGATGTTTAGAATCCCCACCAAACTAGTATAATAGTGAGAGAATCGAGGATATCATTGCATTTAAATAGAAAAGGAATCTTCCATCAACAATTGGGGTTGTCCATCCAGCAGTTTTAAACCCTTCAAATTACGCAATTGCAATTCAGCTGAACAAGTTCTAAATCCTACAAATCACTATGTTGCCCCTAGAGTAGCATACAAGCATATTGAGAGCTAAATCAACTCGGGTCCAATTACCCGCACCAAACTTATCGCAAATTTGATCAAGTGAGAACTGTTAAGAACAATTGGCCATCACCAAATTAAAGAAAACGCTGATGTGCGTTTCGCCGTATCGTCACGGCTTCGTCCAGAGCGTGAATAAGCACCCACCTCCATTCCCTATTTATATTAATCCAAGTGTAAAGATTAATTCGTCGCCCGACGTAGAAAATTCAAAGGCGA
Source organism: Leptobrachium leishanense (assembly GCA_009667805.1). Taxonomy (NCBI): domain Eukaryota; kingdom Metazoa; phylum Chordata; class Amphibia; order Anura; family Megophryidae; genus Leptobrachium; species Leptobrachium leishanense. The sequence continues at coordinate 421,351,652 of CM019064.1, read as the reverse complement.
TTTGCATAATTACATTTCCGCAGTGGTTCTCGGTCACGTGATCATTCCTCGACCATTGGGATTTCATGTCTCTTTACGCCGACCTAAATCCTTCAGTCTGTATATAGAGTACTTGCGTTCCATGCTGGATTACGGTCAGGTGACTACAAACTAACCAAACAAATTATATGGCACATCCTAAATCTTCATCACCATGACTCCAGACTGTTATCCCCTATGAAGAGTTTCTCCTCAATAGGGGAGACTCAGTGGTCACAAAGAGTAACACAGATCTAAGGATGTACATGTTGTAAAATAAAGGATATGTTGTATGAATTGGAGACCACTCGAATCCGTGATTAGGTCGTCGCTGCATGCTAGTCCATACAGAGCACAGTTGCCTTTTTTATTTTTATTCTTAAAATGAAATCATTAGATGAAGGGAGTGAATGTAAAACCCTCATTTAGACCTTCAGGGGCCAAAGTATGTAGAGTGTAAATCCAGTAACATTCCCTACGTCTTAGTATTAAATCATAATTTCCCCCTCTCTGTGGACGTTTGACAAGCTCGATTCCACAAAATTTCATGTGGCTAGTATTTCCTCCTTGACAATGTCTCACATGTCTCGCCACCGGCGTATCAATATGTCCACTAATCGATCTAATATGTTCTTTGATCCTGTATTTAAAAGGGGCGAAAAGTCTTGCCTATATATTTTTTACCACATCCGCATACAATCATGTATACTAGGCCAGTCGTGTTACAATTAAAGAAGGTTTGGATCTCAAAATCCTTTTCTCTCCTAGCGTCCTGTATTACTTTGGAATCTTTCAAGATGTTAGCACAACTTTTACATCTACCACAGCTGTAGGTCCCTTTCAGGTTGTTTCGTAGCCAGTTGGTTGTTTGTTCCTTTTTTTTCTCATAGTGGCTGTGAACTAGTAGGTCTTTTAAATTCTTACATCTTCTATTTGTTATTGTTGCACGAGTGCCTATTGCTTCCTTCAAATGTGGGTCCAGAGTCAATAGGGGCCAGTATCTATCCATAATTTTTCTTATTGCACTGTTGCCAATGTCGTAGTTTCCAATACAACGGATCAGTTGTGAGTCAGTTTTTTCGATTTATCTAAGAGTAGGATATCTCTTGGATTGTTTGCTGCCTTCTGAATGATATGCTCGTTTAAGGACTCTATTCGGGTATCCCTTCTCTTTAAAGTTCTTTCGAAGGGTTTTAGCTTGTTTCTCATATTCGATGTTAGATGAACAGATTCGCTTTAACCTCAAATATTGTCCATACGGTATTCCCAATTTAAGCGGTCTCGGGTGGAAACTTGACCAATTGAGCAGATTGTTCGTGGCTGTCTTTTTTCGATAAATGGTTGTATTAACCTGTTGTTCAAAACATCTTGTTTTGGAAGAGATATATAGATGACATTTTTCTGGTATGGGGTGGTACCCCAGAGGAATTTCAGGGGCTAACTACCTTTCTTAATACAAACATCCTAAACCTACGCTTTACACATGAGATCCATCAAGATTCTCTGAACTTCCTGGACGTAATGATTGAACGTAATGAACAGATCACATTATACATATAAAGGGGTATAAAACCAGCACTATACACAATATAAAACAAATACAGAGGTAAATTACCATGTGCACCTCTAGACCACATGCATATAAGTTCTTTGAGGAGTTATGCAACACACTGCTCTCCTCCAGCAGCTGCTTTCTAACTGGAAGCTAGTGGGCACTCCTGCCTACTGACTCTGGTGTATACAGCTCTTGAAACCAGGAAGTGCTAGTTCTCATTCCTTTAACCCCTTAATGACCGCTGACGTATTATGTACGTCCTGCCCACGGGCCTCCCTTAGACCCGCGGACGTACACAGTACATCAGCAGCTCCTAGCCTCCCTCCCTGCCCGATACTTACCTCCCTCACTGGATCCCTCACAGATCTGGCAGGGAGGAAGCCTGCCCATGTGATTTAGATGGGCCGGCGAGCTCGATGACGTCACCACGCTGCGTGGTGATGTCCTCAGCAGGTGCCCCCATTGAATTCAATGGAGGGGAAGGGGGGCTCCTTCGGAGCCCTCAATCTCCCCAACCATTGAAGCTAGAGTGCTGCAAGGAGAGTCTCCCCTTTTCAGGGGTGTGTAGCATTAACAATTTCGCTGCCGGATAGCAATTCGGCGCAAATTTGCGCTAAATCGTGATTCAAACCTGGAGTGGGTTGACATTGTGGATGTCAGCCAAGCCTCCAGGTCACCCCCCACCCACTGACATTCCCACCATATGTGTGGGGATGTCAGTGGGCCAGTTAACCCCCTAGCTGCCAAGGGGAGATAGGGGGATCATTTGGATCCCATTATCTCCCGATCCGTGGCAGCTAGAGGGTCATGCTGGAGATCATTGGAGAGGCCTGATCATGGCCTTTCCAATGATACCAAACATAACTAGGTTCTCTGTACATAAAAGCTACAAATAAAAAAAGATTTAAAAAAAATGTGTTTTTTTTTCTTTAAATTTTTTTTGTCTAGGGGGTTTAGTTAAATAGGACCTAGTCTGTCATCTAAAAATAATGAGCATAAAACAGTCAGAAGGAGCTCAGCCCACATAGGTGAACTGGCTCAGCAATGAAGGGGATAAAAAGCAAAAACATGTAAAAATCTGGTATTTCTATTCTCGGGACAAAATTCTGAAACTATTTAGCAGGGGTCTTTTTTGGTGGTTGTAGATTTTGGGGATTAAAGTACAAAAAAGTGGGTTTTTACCATTTTTTCATCATATTTCATATTTTTTTATAGTAAATTTTTCGATATGATGGAAATAATGGTATCTTTAGAAAGTCCATTTAATGGCGGGAAAAACGTTGTATAATATGTGTGGGTTGCATAAACGAGTAAGAGGAAAATTTGACCTAAACACGAACAGCGCAGAAACGTAAAAACAGCAGCGGGCTCTAAAGGACGGATTTGTGTAAAACCACCTGGTTGCTAAGGGGTTAAACATGCAAGGAACAACATGTCTCTAAAAATCCATGTCCCTTGACAGTTACAGGGGTTAAAGTTAAAAAAAAGCAGTTTGTCCCTTTTAATTATTAGTCATACATAAAAGTGATTGAACTTTCATTGAGATTGTGTTAACATAGAATAAAGTAAATTTACTGTACTCATTTAAACCCGAGTCAAGCACACAACACTGCCTTTCTGGGTAGTCTGTCTAATCTTCCAACTGGTTTGCCTACTGCCTACTTAAAACAGACAGGAGATTACATGGTGTTCGCGTGTAGACGAATAACAATGGCATAAGCATGTCAGAAAGGAAATCTCAGGATCTTTGCACAATTTAAACCATATTGAAAAATAAATTGTGTTCGTATCCAGACAATCCCTCACTGCAATGAATGTGCTGATGGCCCCTTTTGATGTAGGTCACCCAAAATAGATATTGTATCACGAATGCCTTGTTAAACAGGCTTATATTGTTGTTTCCATGGCTACTTAAATAAATCTTTCCTATAATAAAATCCCAAAGGTCTGCAACAAACGTTAGACATATCTCAATTGTCAAATACATATTTTGCTGACAGAAAGAAAAACCCTTGCTACGCTGCGGAATCTTGTTAAAAGCCACTGCTTCTCCCATGGAAACGAATTTCCTTTTTTTTTATCCTCAGGAGTGGCATTGCATTAGTGTGGCTGAACATGTTAGTATGATTGGACCCACTAAGACCTTTGTCCATAGCATTGTCCCAGGACCATTACTGCTGTGATCGTCAACCTATGCATCATTAATATTGACCTTGACAGGTTGGAACTGGTATTCTGATATGTAAGGACTTTCTCTGCAAGTCAAACATACAGTGCTCTCAGCTGACATGGACACCCTTGGTAGATATGAGCAGAGATGGCTCCGAAAAATTGTCTTTATGGTTTAACTTTTTGATCTTTTGTCCAAAAAGATAGACAAAGGCACTCTGCTGATGGATATCAATGAAATGCAAACACACAGTGGCGTAGCGTGGGGGGCCTTGGGGGTGGTCACCCTGGGCACAATTTTCTTAGGGGGCGCAAAATTTCAAAAGAACTTTGGACCACAAATTTTTTCCAGCAGGGATCAGCAAGGTGTCCGCCAATTTTGCCACGCCGTCAAGGACTTAGCATTCAGCGTCCAGAAGGGAGGACCAGGACAGAAAATTCTGGTCCTGTCCTGACTCCTCCTTAACGCTGACATGAGTCACGTGAAGCAGCGCAGCATTATTCAACAGAACACCCTGTACCATGCTTGTCAGCCCCCCCTTGAAGCCCTGTTCCAGCCACCCTGCCGCTGGAAACCCTGCAGCCGCTGGACAGGAAGGAGGGAGGGAGGCGCCAGCCCTGCAGCACATTTAAATCCGGTCTCCACTAATCCCCCTGGACAGCTCGCCCCCTGGGCCACCAGCAGCTCCATGCAGATAGGCGACACTGTATGACACCAGAGCAGCGTGACCACCACACAGTGAAGGGGTACAGGGAGAGGGTGACTGGAGGTACAGGGAGAGAATGACTGGGGATACTGGGGAAAGAGTGACTGGGGATACTTGGATAGAGAGAGTGATTGGGGGTACTGGGAGAAAGTGGGGGTACTTGGAGAAAGAGAGAGTCACTGGGGGTACTGGGAGAGAGTGACTGGGGGGCAGGGCCGGCCTTTGGGGTGTGCGAGCTGTGCGAGCGCACAGGGCGCCATGGCAACGGTGGGCGCCGGCAGCCAGGGCCAGCCTGACCATGGTGCAGGATTGAGCAAGTGGAAGATTCTTTTGGCGGCATATTTTTGGCGCTAATCTAGTTTTATACTTGCTCCTGCACTTTACTTGTGGCTTCCCAGTTTAGTTTAAAAACCTTCTAAATCTGTGGCACTGACAGAAGGGAGAGAAGCCGCTATCAGCCAGTAGGAAGTTGCTCTGACCTTTCCTGCAAAAACAGAATAGGGTGAGAGTTTTTTTTTTTACAAATGCCTGCCTTTTGTTGATAATGCCAGTGTAATATATATTTATAGTCTGTGTGTCTCTATAATGCCAGTGTATATATATTTGTTGCCTGCTAGTGTGTCTCTATAATGCAAGTGTATATACATTATATTGCCAAAAGTATTCGCTCACCTATCCATATGCGAGTCAAGGCAGGGGAGCGAATACTTTTGGCAATATAGTGTATATTTAATGCCTGATTATGTGTCTATAATGCCAGTGTGTGTGTATATATATATATATATATAATGCCTGCCTGTGTGTCTCTGTAATGCCAGTGTGTATGTATACATACACACTGGCATTATAGAGACACCACAGGCAGGCATTAAAAAAAAAAAATATATATATATATACACAGGCATTACAGAGACACGCAGGCAGGCATTAAAAAAAAATTAATATATATATATACACAGGCATTACAGAGACACGCAGGCAGGCATTTTTTATATATTTATATATATATATATAACAAAAACATGGAGAGAGCACTCCAGACAAACACATTCAAAAACTGCAACAACAGCTCCATGCATGGGTGCATAATACCAGCTTTTACCACATGGTGAAGATTTCAGAACTCTGAGCTTTGCTGAATAAAGTGGTGGAAATTTGGTTCGCAATGAACGGCCGTGAATTGCTTAAGTCTACCAACAATGTAGATTACATTGACGCTGTTGGCAGGTTTAAGCAATTCACGGCCGTTCATTGCGAACCATATTTCCACCATTTTATTCAGCAAAGCTCAGAGTTATGAAATCTTCACCATGTGGTAAAAGCTGGTATTATGTACCCATGCATGGAGCTGTTGTTGCAGGTTTTTGAATGTGTTTGTCTGGAGTGCTCTCTCCATGTTTTTGTTTTGTATTTTATTTTGAGACGCACCCGCACTGAATGCTTCGTTAAGGCTGAGTGCTACCCCCCCCCCATGTTTTTGTATGTATTTCCTGGGTATGCACCCCTCCCTGCCACAGGTGCTCCTCCTCCCGGGTTCTATTTAACCTTGATCTGCGGGAGCTCCATGAAGGGACCTGTTCCTCAGTAAGTGAGTTTATCCCATTATGGCAGTCATTAGGTTTGCAGAGTAGGACCTGCCAGAGGGTGGATTACATTGATGTTATTGGCAGGCTTAAGCAATTCACGGCCGTTCATTGCGAACCAAATTTCCACCATTTTATTCAGCAAAGCTCAGAGTTATGAAATTTTCACCATGTGGTAAAAGCTGGTATTATGTACCCATGCATGGAGCTGTTGTTGCAGGTTTTTGAATGTGTTTGTCTGGAGTGCTCTCTCCATGTTTTTGTTTTGTATTTTATTCTGAGACGCACCCGCACTGAAACGCTTAGTTAAGGCTGAGTGCTACCCCCCCTCCATGTTTTTTGTGTATGTATATAATATATATATATATATATAAGTAAGTGTCTATAAGGGTTGTGGTGAAGGACTAAAAGTGAGACAAAAGCCTCCACACTATCAAAAGTGTGTTTAATATTGCAGAAGCCACCCGCACATCATAGCAATTCAAAGAATTTGACCAGTTGCATAACCTTATCTCTGCTAGAAAGCCATGGTGTGGCATAGCATTGATTTTAGGGTTCTGTGTAATAACAGATCCAGGATGTGTAAAAGTGAGACAGAGGTCATTTGCATATCTTACCCAGAATTCCTTGCTGCATATGGGGAATGTGGCACAGGAGCTCTGGGATGCAATTCTTTGAATTGCTATGATGTGCGGGTGGCTTCTGCAATATTAAACACACTATATATATATATATATATATCACGAGTATAGCAGTACGTAGTGATACTTTTTTTATTGGACTAACGTTACATTTAAAAGACAAGCTTTCGAGAGACTACCTCTCTTCCTCAGGTCTGGATGCTTATTGATCAGTTCCTAGAATTGAACATTAGGACATAAGGGTCACATAGGTGGGGGTAGTGGATGTTGTAAAAAGTGAGGTCAAATGGTATGTTCAAAATGGGAAAATAAACGCATGAGGGATCTTGGGCCCATAATAAAACAACAGAGATAAGATCATACAACCTAGAATGAAAAGAGGGGGAAAAAAAGGAAACCAAGAAAAAACAAAACATCAGACAGAAATAGAATGTTATGTGACATTATGATAATGAGTTAAAAACCCAGAATTGACATTGAGTCCAGCATTTATAGTTAAAATATGTGATCATTTTCATTTCATATGTTTTGCATTCACGGTGATCTTTAAAATGTCCTTTGAGGATTTTAATTTTGAGGTTTTGGATGGAGTGGCCTGTTAGATTGAAGTGATGTCCCACCGGGGTACAATATGTATTTCCTGGTGGTTCTTGATGGTGTGTCTGTGCTGGTTCATCCTGAGATTTACAAGGTTATTCAAAGAGCTCCGAATTGCTTGAGAAAGGTAACCGAACGCTGAAAATCAGCATTCGGTTACCTTTCCTGACCATTCGGCTATCCAGAGAGCAGGCAATTCGCCAAATCCTAGCGAATTGCATGAACATACGGTGCCTGTTCGGTGCCTGTTCGTTGCCTGTTCGAGGGCAGCGAAAACCCCATGAAAAGCACTGCTTCAGCTATTCAGAGAACACAAACCAGCAGTGACAGGTTCCCCTAATGCCCTGCCATTCGGTGGTTTAATTCGGCAAATTTATTCAGGAGAATCATTGTTAAAAATATTCCCGTTTTAATCCAATATCTAATAAACCGTTCATTATAAAATTCTTCAGTAAAGAGTCTCTTTATTTATAGATTTTTTTAGGATATTTTAAGCATTTTTCTGAATAATTTTTTTTTTTAAAAAGTCCGATTTTTTTTTTTTTTTTTTTTTTTTTTTTTAAGGTTACTTATTTTTTCTGTAACAGCCCTCTTTATTATCATTCCCCCTGGACCTCATATGTAAGTTTCAGACATTTTTGCTCAGTAGTTTCTTTGCAAACAGCGTTTTACTTTTCAATCATTCATGCAAACTGTTTTGCTAATTTATTCACTGCCTCTTCTGCGGTGTCGGCTTTCTCCAGAGGCTTCGGCTGCGTGTGATCGGCTCCTGCTCGTGTTTTCCGTGGTATTCGTCAGGTTAATCCAGATGTTTTTGCGGGTTTTCGCATGCATTCGCTGAGTTTTGTGGTTCGTTTTCGTCGGGTGTGCGGCAGTTTTTCCCTGCAATTCGGGCACCCTGTGGTGCTTGCTGAATACACCGCAGGGTCACCGAAATGGGATCGGCAAAAGGAACCGAATTGAAGAGAACGAAAAGTCACCGAACGTGTGGTGACTTTTCGAATCTCTTTGAATAACCCTGTTAGTTTAAGGCTAGTTTCACCAATATAGAAGCCCTTATCACACGCCGTGCATTGGATCATGTATACCACATTGGCAGACGTGCAAAGGTACGAGCCCTTGATGTTGTGTGTGGCGTTGTTGTGTCGTGCAGTGCTGCTGTCACATTTGTGTTGGCACAGTTTGCAGGGGGATTTGTTGCAGCGTTTGGTCCCATTCTGTATGTCATCCTGTTCCTGGACCAGTTTTTGCCTCAGGTTGGGGGGTTGTTTGAATGCCAGTAAGGGGGGCTGTGGGAATAAGCATCCAGACCTGAGGAAGAGATGTATTCTCTCGAAAGCTTGTCTTTTAAATGTAACGTTAGTCCAATAAAAAAGATATCACTACGTACTGCTATACTCGTGATTTTGGCATCTGAACTAACACGGCCTATTATATATATATCTATATCTATATCTATATCTATATCTATATCTATTATGGGAGCACTCGTGGACTTGTATAAAAACAAAAAAACTTTATTGGTTACTCATTAAAAATCTTCCGACGTTTTGGCCCAGAAGCAGGCCTTAATCATGATAAAAACAGCAATGATAACCTGTACTTTTATATTAGTAAGAGTTAAACTACTCACCAACCATGTACCGCACCGCCTCCGACCTCGTCAACCCGATATCCGGAAGTGATGTGTCGTTGCTGGCTCTGCGCGTCTGTACTAACGTGATTACGTTCTACTCGCGGTATGGTGCCTAGGCAAAATAAATCCATGGGCAGGATTAATACAAACGGGTGTTAGCCCTCATTATGTACTAATCTCTCAAACTAGGCATAAACAGAGACCAAGAAACTACATATTAAAATTCCTTGCCATTAAACGATACCAAAAAATATAAAACATAGGAGTTTAATAATATATAATAATATTTCCAAGAAAATATAAAGGTGTGAACATAAATATATGAAAAAACTCAATGTGAAAAAAACTCAATGTGAAGATTCTAAAAAAAAGAAGGGATAGTGTCAATATATGTGAAATGTAAAAACAAATTCCAGAGTGTATGTGAGCTGTGACTGTGTAAAAAACGGAGGGCCCTATTACACTCCTAACGCTAATGGTAGCGCTCACCTACGTGTGCATTACCATTAGCTACGGTATCTACTGAATATTACAATCCAAAAAACCCGTTTGCGTTTGGTACCTTGCGCTTTGCAGCGCGAGGTTACTGTACTTTGCGCTCCCTATCCTTAACATGGGGAGTGCAAAGTGTTAATCAGCGCTGGTATTACAAAGTCCCAGCGCTGATTAATGTCTGGCTCTGGTTAGCGAAAAGTTAACCAGAGCCAGAACCTGGTGTTAACGGATTCCGCTTTTGCAGAATCCATTAACACCAGGTGAAAAAATAAAAAAACGAAACGCATACTCACCCTCTGTCTCGCGGCGAGGACCGCGGCTCTATTCGCCTCCTCCAGCCGGCGGGAGCAGGGAAAGACGGGGGGAAAAGTCCCCCCAGTCTTTCCCTGCGTATCACTATGCCGACTGGCCGAATATATTGCGAGGCGAGAACCGGCTGGTCATGTGACTGGCAGGGGGGAGCTCAATGAGAGGGTACTCAATGAGAGTAACTTTGAGCGAACCCCACCCCTATTAAGGGGTGGCACATGGTCAATAGCAATAAATTTGAGAGTTGTAATGGATGTCTTGGTGCCAGGAAGTGTTTGGCCACCGGTGTATCCATCACGGTATGCCGTGTTGATGGCCGATCTATGTCCCCTAATTCGATCTCGAAGTGTCAAGTCTGTTTTGCCCACATAAGACAGTCCGCCTGAGCAAGTGATTAAATATATGACATGTTCAGTTAAGCAAGAGATACGGTGTCTAATGCTAAATCTCTTTCTGGTGGAAGAATGAAAAAAAGTTGTACCTGGTATCATGTGTCTACAAGTGACACAATCTAGGCATCGGAAGCAACCCTTTTTCTGTAAATAATCCGCTGGTCATACGAATGTATTGGACCTGTATTAACTAATAAATCCCTAAGATTTTTGGTACGCCAAAAGCTGATGAGTGGCAGAGCCTGGAATTGCAACGGAAGAGTACGATCATACTAAAACATATGCCAGTGTTTGCGAATTTGAGTAGTAGCCATTTCAGTACCCTTCGAATGATAAGTGAGGGGTACCACAATTCTAGAGAGCTGTTGTAATACATAATCGTTAGGGTGTTTTGACCTATTCCTTGCTCTTTGTAGTGCTTTCTGTAGGATGCCAATGGACACTCCTCTTTGTAAAAATTTCTCAGTCATTTCGGTGAGCTGTGTTTCGCATCGTTGTGAATCAGAGTTGTACTGCAAAACTCTCAAATACTGAGAGATGAGTAAAGAGTTTTTTAAATGCTTAGGATGGAAGCTGCTTACCAATAACGAGTTTCTGTCGGTTTCGTTTTGGTACAGTGTGTAACCCAATTTTCGGCCTTCCCGAATGACTTGTACATCTAAGAAGCAAATCTTTTGCATAATCTTTGCTTGAGTGCTGAACAAGTGGACTATATATATATATATATATATATATATATTTACACATACACTGGCATAATGTAGACACAAAGTGTGAGTTTTATTGCTGTGGAGCTCTGTGATTTGCTCATACACACTGCACATTACTGTGGGTTTTATTGCTGTGGAGCTCTGTGATACGCTCATACACACTGTAAATTACTGTGAGTTTTATTGATGTGGCACTCTGTGATATGCTCATACACACCTCACATTGTTGTGACTTTTATTGCTGTGGAGCTCTGTGATACGGTCATACACACCGCAAATTACTGGGAGCTTTATTGCTGTGTCCCTGCTCGGTGCCTTTTGGCTCTGTGTAGGGACTTCATAGTAGTGGTAATTCACAAACCCCCGAATTTCACAAAATAATGAATTTCACCATTTGGGTTGTTGATATGGTAGGGGGTGTGGCTACTTCTTTTGTAGCAATTCAGGTTTCATTTTTAGGAACTGACCCATGGGAACATTACCAAGCCAGGGGGTATGATGCCAACTATCCATATCAATAAATCTATTAATATCCACCTGTTTAAAATGGGTCCTAGTGGCAAAAGTATAATCTCTAATAAAAAATTTCAAATCCAAATAATTGATCTTCGTATCACTAATATCACTGGTGAGTAATATGCCACAAGAATTAGAATTGAGATAATTTAGGAATGAATCCAAAGATGGACGATCGCCTCTCCATATTAAACAAATATTGTCTATATAACAGCGATAGAGGACCAGGCTCGCCCCCCAGGAATGACCAGAATAGACAAAACGATCTTCCCAATAAGACATAAAAAGATTCGCATAACTGGGGGCAAACCTGGTCCCCATCGCCATAACCCTTCCTCTGTAAATAAAATCCTCCCTCAAACCAAATTTTTTTTTCTTTAAAATAAGATCAATACCTTCTAAAATAAATTCTATTTGCGATGGGGGGAATTGATTAGATGATTCCATGAAGTATAGCTTCACATCCCCTCTTGTGCTCAAAAATCGTATAAAGACTACTAAAGTCACATGTAACCATAACCATCCCCTCTGACCAAACCAAATCTCTAATAATTTGTAAAAGGGTGATAGAGTCTTTTAAATATACTTGTTGAATAGTGACTAACGGCTGAAGTATGTGGTCAATATACTCTGACAAGGGAGAAAGTATAGAACCAATACTGGAGGACAAATGGGGTCTTTGTGCAATTTGGGTAAGATATAGATCACAGGAATTCTAGGGTTAGTAGGAAGTAAAAAATCATATTCACTAGTATTTAATTTTTTTTGTGATAAACCCGTCTTCAAAAACTGTTTATAAACACTTATGATCAGCATAGAAGGATCTGCATCCAGTTTGATATATGTGTCCTCATCTCATAACTGCCTAAATATTTCTTCTAGATAGTTTTTCTTATCTAGAACAACAACCCCCCCCCTTTATCAGCAGGTTTTATTACAACATCATTGTCTCTTTTAAGCTCTTTAAGAACTTTTATTTCTGTTGCTGATAAATTTGGTGAAATTTATTCAGTGCAATTCGCCTCAGATCGACGCAATTTGGCGGCCTTCGGAGGCAGTGAAAATGTCCCATAGAGAGGTAACGGTTAATCTATTCATAGACCACCAAAATATTATTATTATGAATTATTTCTTTTTTAGAACTTTTTAAAGCATTTTTCTGGATCTTTTCGGTGAAATTTTTGATTCCCGTTTTTTATAAAGGCCTTGTTTTTTTTTCTCTAACAGACCTTTTTATTATTTATAAGACGTTTATTATTATTTTCATGCAATTTCTTGTTTTAAACGCCATTTTTAAAATTTCTTGTTTTTTCCATTTCTCTTTACCCTCCATTTGGCGGCATTAGGCTTCTGATCAGCTTTTTTTGAAAGCCTTTGGTGACTGATTGTCAGCGTTCAGCGGTCAATTCGACGGCTGCATTCGGCAGATTGTGGCTGCGTTCGGTGGTGCGTTGGGTGGTCTGTTCTTTGGCGTTCAGCGGCTTCCATCTGCATTCAGCAGTCTGTTCAGTGGTCGGCGGGTGGATCGGCAGCATTCGGCGGTTCCCTTCGATGCACTTCGGGGTCCCTGTGGTTAATGCCGAATTCAGCACAGTGCTGGAAATTTGAACATGCCAAAGTGCGCCGAATGAGAGAGCACCAAAATTTTATTGAAATGTCGTTGCTCTCTGAATAAACCCTTATGTATAACATCTGGTAACCCAAATTATTGGTTTAAACTGGTCTGGGCAAAGCAGTCAGTCAGTTCAAGGCACGGATCATGTAGACTCAGTGAAATCCCTAAGGGACAACAGTGTCTCTCCAACTATCCCTAACCCTAAAGATATGCATGGAAGAGCACCTTTGCCGTATGTTGTGTTAGACAAGCAGATATAAACATTGTTTTTAAGGTGACAATAACTGTATTTGGTTACTGTCTGGATGTGGCAAGAAAACGTTAGGTCAGAGTCAAAAGTGTAGCCAAGGCAACAGAAATATTCTGTGTAAAGAAGGAAAATAATGGATCAGACATGCAGATGGATTAAGGGGCTGCATCAGCAACATTTATTGATTCAATGGCTGTAATCAAATGTATAAATCATGCCCAAAGATGCTTTGCTTATTGTCAGCTGGTCCAGAGGAAGGCAAAAAAACTTGGACACCTTTGTCAGAAGGTTGTCCAAGAAAAAATTCCTTCCTGACCCCGTGTTATGGTGGCCGGCTATCCAGTAAATCTGTCTTTCCCTGGACCCGATCATTTGGACATTAATTTAAAACTCCCACTCAGCGATCCAATCAAAGCCTCGGAAAGCCTCCTGCTCTGTCAGACTTTGGTGCTGGGGAGGTCAGTACAGGCACCTCAGACATAAACTTCTCAAAGTTGCTGCTGGTGTCCTCTTCTCCGCGGAAGGTCAGCACGGTGGAGGAGTCAGGTTCCGGAAGAGCAATTCATTCCAATCAATGATCTGTTTGAATGGAAAGAGTTAAAAAGAAAATAGTGAGAAAATGAGCAGCAATGAATAAATCAACAAAATACAAATATTAAAAGGCAGAAAGCAGAAAGTTTGCCTAAAAAAAATCTCAATTGTATAAAAAATTCATTAATTTCTTTATTTTTTTCTCGACCCTTTACACTACATGATAGTTTGGGAGGCAAGATTTTTTATAACGGATCTGTGCTGTGTCTGTGTCTTATATAGAGGATCCATCCTGTGTCAGTTTGTTATACAAAGTATCCTTGTTTTATGTGGCCCATTTCTGCTAACCCATTTCTGAAATAAAAGCAATGTGACGTACATTGAAGAACAAACGCTCTTTCAGATCCTCTGCTCTCTTCCTTCTCACTTTGTGGCATCTGTTTGGGCTTTTATTTAACAACTGAAAAATAAGAAAACACAATTATTGTTATTATTATTATTATTACATACAAATAATGTGAGACTTCTTCAATTAAAACAAATCTGGTTAAAGTTTACTCCAGGGATTGACCCATAAAATCTCTGCTGGGAAAGACGTGTATTTATCGTTTTATTTGTACATAGTTCGGGTTTATATGATCGAGCTCAGTTTATGTAGAATAAGAACAAAACTAAAGATTTACTTACAACTCTCCTAGAGCGACGACACGGAGCACAACAGAGAACACTCAAATTTTTCCCCATCGGTATCTGATTTGTAAAAACTGCTTCAAAAACTGCTGCAAGTCTTCTACCAACTGCTGCTCAAAAGCCCAGAGGAGATGACCTTAGCATTTTATACTGCATGTGTGTGATGTCACAATGTGCTGACATCACAAAGGGACATCGGCTACATTGCAAAGGGTCTTTGTGACATCAGCTGTCACAGGAGTGTGACTTCGCGAAGATGAACCCATGGAAAATGTCTATTATTTAATTTAAAGGGATACTCTAGGCAACATGACCACCTAAGCTTTTTAGGTGGTCATGATGCCCTGAGTATGCCCTCGCCTTTCCCCCCTCCCTCCACTCAGCCGATCGGCTGAAAAAGCTAAAAACAGCTGAGAGACGCGGAGAACTTTACTCCGCCCTCCCAGCTGTCAGTCAGCATAGCGGGATTCATATTTCCCGCTTCTGCCGACTATTGCCGAGTAGGAGATGTCATCGCGCTTTTAGCACGATGACGTCTCCAACTCGCCGTAGTAGCTGGCGGCAGCGAGCCGCCAGCATAGTCTGCGGCTGGGAATAGTGTTGCGCGTAACACTAATCCAATTAGAAGAGGAAGCCTGCTGATTGGCTGGCTTACGTGAGAGGTGCGCATGCGCGCTTCTCACGTAAACCATTAGCCAAGTTACAGAGTTAGAAGGACGGGAGCGGAAGAGGAGGGAGGTGAGTATAAAAAAAAAACGCCTTTGGAAAGAAGTGCTTTTTAGGGTAAGTATTACATTTAAAAAAAATACAAATATATACACAATAACTAGGTAGGGAATAGGTATATTTTAATGTAAGAAAAAAGGGGGGGGGATTTTTAGCCTAGAGTGTTCCTTTAATATATTCCCTTTTCATAAAGTGCACAGATTACAAAGAACAAGTCAAAAATAAGGAATCAGACATATACACAGAGTGTGAATTAATTCCCTCTATCTCTTTCTATACATCCATTTGTTTCTGTATAATCTGCTTTTAGAGTAATCATCACAATCATAATAATAAACCAAGAGGTTATTTTAACTCATTAGTTGGGAAGAGTTTTATTCATAACATAGGATTTCTCACACAAAGTGTCTCTGACAGGGTTATTCAGAGAGCGTGAAAAGCAGGAGAATGACTGGAGAATGACTGGAGAATGAAAAATTCTAGGTCAAAATAGCCAATTTGGAAAGTGAGATGAAAGGGAGAATTTTTTTTCTCGTTTGGCTATTTTCACCTAGAATTTTTCATTCTCCAGTCATACTCCAGCCATCCTCCTGCTTTTCACACTCTCTGAATAACCCTGTATGTATTCTGAAATCCAGAACATAGGAATAGAAAAAAACTTCTCAAAATGTTTAAACACAAAAGTAAAATCATTGATAAATTCTCACTCAACATACACCATTATTTGCCGACGTGTCCACGGAGATAAGAATATCCTGGCGAAATGGTGAGAATATGAAAAGGAGCGAATACTGGAGCATCACAGCAAAATAATAAAATATGTGAAGTTCCTCTATGTCCAATCTGTATGAATGCTGTATATTTCCATCATTTTATTAATGGAGAGGCAGGATGAATCCAAACATGAATGAGCTCGTTTTACAATAAATAAATAATAAATCATGAGTAATTTATCATTAATCTGACATTTTTTAACGGAAAGAGTGAAATAAGGGAATATAACATTAAATAATTATACATAGTGCTGTGTCTTTCCCAAACCAGGTAAGGGGGAACATAGGAAATCCCAGAGTTCCTACGAATATTCCGTCCCTCTCAGGTCGGGGTCGTCACCGTGTTACCTGAATCCATGTGGCTATTCTGTTTATGTTTGTGAGCGGATAATCTCTTACAGATTTTTGCTGCTGTGTAACAGTGTCTAGGACATCAAATACAAAACATCAATAAAGAGCACTCCATATTATTGACCACCTTCTTCCATAATTTTCTGTGAAAAAAAAGACCGTTTTAAAAATGTTTAAAAAACCTGACTGAGGTAAAATGATGGGGATTCAGTTCACAAAGTTATGATCATAATTAGCTTAAGCCTGTCACAGTCGCCAGTGTCCCCCATCTTTGACAGGTCCTGTCTAACTTGACCGAGTCTGCACTTACAGGATCAACTCATCCTGGAGCTCCCCGGCAGCTCAAGGCCTTTATAGGCTGTCAAGGTGGAGCACCTGTAAACAGGGAGGGGTGCATACCAAATGGGAGTTGTCAGCTCTCTAATGTATAAAAAAAAAACTGTTTTCTTTCACAGAAAATTATGGAAGAATGTGGTCAATAATATGGAGTACTCTTTCTTGGTGTTTTATATATATATATATATATATATATATAATACACACACACTGGCATTTTATAGACACACAGTGTGAGTTTTATTGCTTTGGAGCTCTGTGATATGCTCATACACACCTCACATTACTGTGAGTTTTTTGCTGTGGAGCTCTGTGATATGCTCACACACCTCACATTACTGTGAGTTTTATTGCTGTGGAGCTCTGTGATATGCTCATACACACAGCACATTGTTGTGAGTTTTATTGCTGTGGAGCTTTGTGATACTCTCATACACACTGCACATTACTGGGAGCTTTATTGCTGTGTCCCTGCTCGGTGCCTATTTGGCTCCGTGTAGGGACTTCATAGTAGGAGTAATTCACAAACCCCCGAATTTCACAAAATAATGAATTTCACCATTTGGGTTGTGCATATGGTAGGGGGTGTGGCTACTGTGGGGCGCTGTGAAGATTTCTCGCACAGGGCACCCAGAGGCCTAAGGCCGGCCTTGCTGGAGGTTACTGGGAGGGTGTGACTGGGGGTAGTGGGAGGGAGAGTGTGACTGGGGGTAGTGAGAGGGAGGGAGTGACTAGGGGTACTGGGAGAGAGAGAGACTGGGGGTACTGAGAGAGTGACTGGGGGTACTGGGAGAGAGAGACTGGGGGGTATTGGGAGAAAGTGAGGGTACTGAGTGTGACTGGGGTACTTGGAGGGAGAGGGTGACTGGGGTACTGAGAGAGAGTGACTGGGTATAGTGTGAGAGTGGAACTATGCTAGGGTATACTGGGAAAGGGTGACTGGTAGCAGTGGCAGAGCGTGGGAGGCATGTATGTTTCATATTTTTTTTATATCAGTATTTTGTTAATATACAATGCATGTGCTTGTGGGTTAAGGGGGGCCAATACTCTACTGGTGGAAGGGAATCATGGTGTGTTACCGTGTCCACAGTTTGGGGGGGGGCGCACAATTCTTGCCTTTTCCCCCGGGCGTTGACAACCCACGCCACATCACTGCAAACACAAAACAGGTTTATCCAAAAAAATAAATCTTTGTTAACGCATGTATTACTGGCACCTTTTAGACAATACTTTGTGCTACCTTCCTTTGCCATAATAACAGCTCTTAGTGTTCTGATAGAATGCCTGATGAGTTTGGAGAATACGTGGCGAGGGAGCTCAGATGTTTCCTCCATACACAAATCTCCAGATCCTTTAGGTCAGTGGATCTCAACCTGTGGACCCTCAGGACCCACAATTGTCCTTGGACATTAAGTCGTGACCCAAAAATGTTGGGTCTTGTTGGGAGTAC
Organism: Leptobrachium leishanense; assembly: GCA_009667805.1. NCBI lineage: Eukaryota > Metazoa > Chordata > Amphibia > Anura > Megophryidae > Leptobrachium > Leptobrachium leishanense. The sequence continues at coordinate 421,333,602 of CM019064.1, read as the reverse complement.
AGTGCTGCTGTCAGTTAGGGATGAGCCAAACACCCCCCGAGTTCGGTTCGAGCCCGAACACGAACTTCCCATTTGTTCGGGACCGAACCCGAACTCGAACCCAATGCAAGTCAAAGTGGCTGAAAAGTCGGTTTTTAGATTGCCCTCCAAGAGGGCATATATGCTACATATTTGCCATAAAAGGTGTATGGGAGTCCACACAGTGCCCTGGGGGACAGGAAACAAGGACAAAAAGTTTTAAAAAAAAGTTTTTACAGGGACAGTGAGTTTTCCATGAAATAAGGGTTAAAAATAAAAACGAAAAATTCCTTCAAATATCGTGCCTAGGAGGTCCCCATAACTTGCCCGTGAAGTGGCGGATTTCTAGGATGTATAGAAACACTTAAAAACAAAAAAATGACGTTTCAAATGACGGTAAATGCTTTTCCTTTAATCTATCCATAAAAAACTGCTTGGGGCGGCAGTCTGTATGAAAAGAGGAGACATTTTCGGACACGCAGAAAAAGTTTACTGATTTTTTTGGCTAAATTATTGTGAAATATATGCAGGCTTTGGATGAAAGTAACAATAGATGCTTTAAAATTGATCCTTTAGCATCCCCAACAGTGCCGTCACACCGTAACCCCTCTGAGGATATGAATCTGATACAGGCGTCAGTGGCAGTGCACCCAAATATTGTGCTTTTGGTGCCAGGCCTGCAAATACGATCATACAGTAACTCCTCTGTGGTATTGTGGAAGAATGCAGGGGTGAACCTTGCGGTCCTATATTAAAAAGATATGCATCTGGTTAAGGCGTCAGTGCACCCAGATATTCTGCCTTTGGTGCCAGGCCAGCAAGTATCATCATACAGTAACCCCTCTGTGGTATTGTGGAAGAGTGCAGGGGTGGACCATGTGGTCCTATATTGAAAAGTTTTTGATCTGTTAATGGGCGTCAGTGCACCCAGATATTGTGCCTTTAATGCCAGGCAGGCAAGTATCATCATACAGTAACCCCTCTGTGGTATTGTGGAAGAGTGCAGGGGTGGACCATGTGGTCCTATATTGAAATGTTTTTGATCTGTTAATGGGCGTCAGTGCACCCAGATATTGTGCCTTTAATGCCAGGCCAACAAGTATCATCATACAGTAACCCCTCTGTGGTATTGTGGAAGAGTGCAGGGGTGGACCATGTGGTCCTATATTGAAAAGTTTTTGATCTGGTAATGGGCGTCAGGGCACCCAGATATTGTGCCTTTAATGCCAGGCAGGCAAGTATCATCATACAGTAACCCCTCTGTGGTATTGTGGAAGAGTGCAGGGGTGGACCATGTGGTCCTATATTGAAAAGTTTTTGATCTGTTAATGGGCGTCAGTGCACCCAGATATTGTGCCTTTAATGCCAGGCCAGCAAGAATCATCATACAGTAACCCCCTGTGGTATTGTGGAAGAGTGCAGGGGTGGACCATGTGGTCCTATATTGAAAAGTTTTTGATCTGTTAATGGGCGTCAGTGCACCCAGATATTGTGCCTTTAATGCCAGGCCAGCAAGTATCATCATACAGTAACCCCTTTGTGTTATGGTGGAAGAGTGCAGGGGTGGACCTTGCGGTCCTATATTAAAAAGATATGAATCTGGTTAAGGCGTCAGTGCACCCAGATATTCTGCCTTTGGTGCAAGACTGCCAGGGCAGCAAGTATCATCATACAGTAACCCCTCTGTGGTATTGTGAAAGAGTGCAGGGGTGGACCATGTGGTCCTATATTGAAAAGTTTTTGATCTGTTAATGGGCGTCAGTGCACCCAGATATTGTGCCTTTAACCCTTTCGCTGCGGAGGACGTGCTCAGCGCATCCACCTGCAGGTAACGTTTCTTGCGGTGGACGCGCTGAGTGCGTCCTCCCTTTGGGGTCAGCTTTCGGCTGGGTTCCGACTGATCGCTGGCCCCCCCGGTGCGGGCTGACATCCTCGATGTCAGCCCAGCACCCGGACCCGCTGCCGGCCTAATTAGGTGTCATCGCGGCGGCGCAATGACACCTAATTCAGGCGCCCCCCGCATGTGCGGAGGAGGTGCCTGAAAGGGAAGGGGGGGAGGTCCTTCGGACCTCTCTCCCTCCCGATCGCCGGCGTTGCAGGGGTTAATCCAGGCACCGTTTGGAAGGGCACAGCCTGCCCTTCCTAACGATACCTGGAATTAACCCCATGGGGGCTGGATCACGAATCGGTGCCGAAAAGCGCCAGTTCATGATCCTTTCCCGAAGCTGGCCGTCATCTTGGATGTCAGCCAAGCTTCCGGGAATGCCCCCTGAGGCCTGGCGTCATCGTGCATAGCACGATAACGCCAGTCCTGGAGTTAACCCCTAACTGCCGCCAATGGTGGAGATAGGGGGTTCCAATGAACCCTCTATCTCCCGATCCGTGGCAGTTAGGGGTTAATGTTTGATATTGTTGGATCGGCCAGAGCATGGCCGTTCCAACAATACCAAACTTGACTATGAAAAAAGTTTTTAAAAAAAAATTAAAAATAAAAATAAAAAAATATTTTAAAACAAAATTATAAAAAAAAAAATAAACAAGTTTTTTTTCCTTTTTTTGGTTCTTTAATGCAGCAATATTGTTCCCATTTCAATTATAATGTGAACAATGATGCTGCACTAACGATTTTTGTATGCGGTGCGTTTGTTAAAAATCGTGTAATTTTCCCCAAAAAAAATGTAACGAGACCCCATCTCTAATTTTTTTAACAAGCGCACCCCATACAAAATATAACCGCAATTGCTCGCATGTTAAAATGTGAAAAAAAAACACTTTACACATTGTAAATTATTGAAAATTCATATTTTATTGCATTTTTTGTTATAATATACAGACAGGTCATGACGTATACATATAATAATGACATATTATGAATCTGCCGAGTCTGACGGAAAGAACGATATATAATATGTCTGGGTCATATATCAAAATATGGCTACAAAATGCGGTTAAACATGAGCGAAAGCGGTAAAAATGACCTCAGCACAGAGGTGTGAAAAGCCTCAGCAGCGAAAGGGTTAATGCCAGGCCAGCAAGTATCATCATACAGTAACCCCTCTGTGGTATCATGGAAGAATGCAGGGGTGGACCATGTGGTCCTATATTGAAAAGATATGCATCTGGTTAAGCCGTCAGTGCACCCAGATATTCTGCCTTTGGTGCCAGGCCAGCAAGTATCATCATACAGTAACCCCTCTGTGGTATTGTGGAAGAGTGCAGGGGTGGACCCTGCGGTTCAAAAATTTAAAATGATATAAATCTGGCACAGGCGTCAGTGCAGCCAAATATTGTGCCTTTCATGGCAGCAAGTGCCTTCACACCGTAACCCTTTTGTGGTATTGTGGAAGAGTTCAGTGCTGGAGGTTTTGTGAATGCAGAAGAGGACATCCCCGATCTATTCCATTACTTCAGCATCAGGGGATTGATAGCTGCTGATCCAGGACTGATTCATTTTTATAAAAGTCAGCCGGTCTACAGAGTCGGTGGACAGACGCACTCTTTTGTCTGTGACAAAACCTACAGCGGCACTGAACGTCCTTTCAGAAAGCATGCTGGATGAAGGGCAACCTAGTAGCTGCATAGCATATTGGCTAAATTTTGGCCAGTGATCCAATCTCAACACCCAGTAAGCCAGTGGATCATCTGCTGGAAAGGTATCCAGGTCTGCCCTTGCCCCTAGGTAGTCCTGCACCATATGGTGAAGACGCTGGCAATGGGTGCCTACATTTGTCGTCCCTGGGCGTCGAGGACTAAAAAAATTTAAAAAAGCATCAGTCAAGCAGCCCTGGCCTTCACCACTATTCCTCTGATCACCCGCAGCCTCAGAAGCACGTGTGTCAGCACTTGGTAATCTACTAGTGCCTGGAAAGGTGTTACACAAGTGTCGCTTTAGAGCGTCCTCAAGTTTTTTCATCCTGTGCTCCCTCTGTGCGGGCAGGATGAGCTCTGCAACTTTCCCCTTGTATCGTGGATCAAGAAGGATTGCCAACCAGTAATGATCCCTCTCCTCGATAGCACGAATCCTGGGGTCCTTTAGCAGGCTTTGCATCATTAGGGAGCCCATGCAGCGTAGGTTGGAGGTGGCATTAGCTTCCGAGTCTTCCTGGTCAATGAGGATGACCGTATCGTGCACTTCCTCCTCGCAGCCACGCACTAGCCCTTCTGTTTCTGGGCACACAAAACCCTCCCTTGAGGAATCCCCACCTTCAATGCCCCCACTACTTAAATACTCCTCCTCCTCCTCCTCCTGTCTGATCTGAGTAGGACCCGCTGGAATGCTGTCTGCGGAAAGACTGGGGCCTTGAGAGCTAGGGAAGGCCTCCTCTTCCTCCCGCTGCTCTGCCTCTAGAGCCACATCTATAATTCCCCGCAGAGTGTGCTCCAGCAGGAACACTAAAGGAATTGTGTCACTGATGCATGCACTGTCCCTGCTCACCATCCTCGTTGCCTCCTCAAATGGTGACAGTACAGTGCATGCATCCTTGATCATCAGCCACTGCGGGGGGGGGAAACCAAGTTGACCTGAACCTGTCCTTGTGCCATACTCACACAGGTACCCGTTGATGGCCCCCTGCTGCTTGTGCAGACGCTGCAGCATTGCTAATGTTGAGTTCCACCTGGTGGGCATGTCACAGATCAGACGGTTTGTGGGAAGGTGTAATTCTCTTTGAATTTCTGCCAGGCGAATGCTTGCTGGGAATGACCGTCTGAAGTGGCTGCAGACTTTTCTGGCCTGGATGAGAATCTCTGGCAGCCCTGGGTACCTGGTTAGGAAACACTGTACCACCAGATTTAGGACATGTGCTAGGCATGGTACATGCGTCAATTTACCCTTGCGTAGGGCGGAGAGAAGGTTGCTGCCATTATCGCAGATGATCATTTCCAGCTCAAGCTGGCGTGGTGTTAACCATCTCTGCACCTGCCCCTGCAGAGCTGACAAAATTTCTGACCCGGTGTGGCTCCTGTCCCCTAAACAAACCAGCTCAAGCACAGTATTGCATCTTTTTGCTTGAGCCATTGCGTAGACCCTGCCAGGCGTCGGTTTAACTGCCACTTCGCCAGAGACAGAGAAGGAGGAGGAGGAGGAGGAGGAGGAAGAGGTGGTGGTGGTGGAGCAGACAGACCTCATACAAGCAGCTTTCTGGAGGCATGGTGGATGAACAAGCTCCAGCACAGAGCCCCGTCTTGGATCCCTCCCAGCTGCGATCAGAGTTACCCAGTGTGCCGTGAAGGAAATGTAATGACCCTGTCCATGCTTGCTGGACCACGTGTCTAAAGTCACATGCACCTTGCTGCTGACTGCCTTTCCCAATGTCTGGATAACATTGTCTTCCACGTGCTGGTATAGTGCTGGAATGGCCTTGCGTGAAAAGTAATGGCGTTTTGGAACCTGCCGCTGTGGTACAGCACATTCAGCAAATTCACGGAAGGGAGCAGAGTCCACCAGCTGGAAAGGCAGCAGCTGCAATGCGAGTAATTTTGCTAAGCTGGCATTTAGACGCTGTGCTTGGGGATGGTTGGGATTATATTTTTATTTTGCTGCAGCAGCTGCTGCAACGTAATCTGACTGCGTAAATCTTCAGCTACTGGGATGATGTCACATTGTGAGGAAGGACCTGGTACATCCATTACTGTAGCATCATTCCTGTCAGTGGAGGTTGTAGGCAATGACATGGCAGGACATATAGTGGGGGTAGAGACAGATGTGGAGGAGGAGGACCTACGCAAAGTTTTGCGGGAACGGGATGTGTGGCACTCGTTCATATGTCGCCTCAAGCATGTGGTACCCAAGTGTCCAGTATCTTTCCCACGCTTAAGCCTCATCTGACATAGATTACAAATAGCAACGCTGCGCTCTACTGCACATTTCTTAAAGAACTCCCAGACAACAGAGTTCCTGCATGTGTTCTTTGAGACAACAGCGCTCTGCACCGGAGCAGCTCTGACATGTGATGCCTTGGACTGGCTAGTGTTACGGTTGGTCACAGAGGATGTTGTGCCTCGTGTTTGCTGTGCCTCCTCCTCCCCCTCTTGCTCACTTAATTCCTCTCTTTGATCTGGCACCCAGGTGGAGTCAGTGACCTAATCATCATTGTCATCTTCACCCCCTATCTCCTCGTCACTGGAGCCAATTTGGCAGTATGCTGCAGCTGCTGGGGCAACATGGGTGCCAGTTATTTGTGTGTCATCACTGGCACCCCCTTCCTCTAGGTTGATCATACTCCCTTGCTCAACCTCAGAGATTGAATCAGAACACTGTATTTGCTGGGCATCCTCAAGCAGCATGTCACTCTCATTGTAGTCAAACAATTCAGCTGACTCCTCCGTGTGTGATAGCGAGGCTACGGCAGGAGTAGCTGTGGACATGGAGGCTGCATTAGATGCTTTGGCAGCTGAGGTGGACTGTAAAGCACTAGAAGCCTGGCTGGCAGAGGACTCGGAGGATGAGGATGGCCTGGTTAGCCAATCCACCAAGTCCTCTGTATGTTGCTGCTGCTTAAGACGGCCAGCACCAGTTAGAAAGGTGCCCCTGCAGAGGATGCACCACGTCCACCACGACCAGAGACACAGCCTCCCGACACAGGGGCTGCTTGCCCTCTTATCTGTGTCTGGGAGCGTCTGCCTGTCCTTTTTGTTCTTTCAGACATGGTGAGTGATTTATAGATTAATATATACAGAACTCTGATTCAACTCTGGTATAAAGATTTAAAGAACTCTGGTATAACTCAGTGAGACACACTGATAGCTGGCAGCCAGTGACGAGACACAGATCATCTCAATTCACAAATGTTTTAAAGAAATTAGTGAGCCCCAAAATAATGCGTGGTACTGGTTGTGTGACGAGACACAGATCACCTCAATTCACAAATGTTTTAAAGAAATTAGTGAGCCCCAAAATAATGCGTGGTACTGGATGTGTGAGGAGACACAGATCACCTCAATTCACAAATGTTTTAAAGAAATTAGTGAGCCCCAAAATGCTGCGTGGTACTGGATGAGGGACGAGACACAGATCACCTCAATTCACAAATGTTTTAAAGAAATTAGTGAGCCCCAAAATAATGCGTGGTACTGGTTGTGTGACAAGACACAGATCACCTCAATTCACAAATGTTTTGAAGAAATTAGTGAGCCCCAAAAAGATTTGCTGGCACAGTGAGTCACAGTGACAAGACACAGAAGATCACCTCAATTCACAAATGTTTTAAAGAAAGTTGTAAACCCCAAAAAAACTTGCTGGCACAGTGACAAGACACACATCACCTAAATTCCCTGATATTTGGTAGAAATGAGACCCAAGAAGACTTGCTGGCACAGTGACAAGACCCAGAAGATCACCTCAATTCACAAATGTTTTAAAGAAAGTTGTAAACTCCAAAAAAACTTGCTGGCACAGTGACAAGACACACATCACCTAAATTCCCTGATATTTGGTAGAAATGAGACCCCCCCAGACCCCCCCCAGTAGTGTTGCAGACCGGCAGTAACAACATACAACTATCTCCTTTAAAATCTCCTTTGAAATGCGTGCAGAATCGGCGCGTGGAAACGTTATATAGTGTGCTGCGGATGAGCTTCAGTTACACTGATGAAAACATCAGGGTACTAGTGTCTCCCAGAGACCAAATTAATATTTAACTTTTATTAGACATAATTAAAAAGGAGTCAAACATATAAACATAAATAGACAGTGCTCACAAGACAATAATAAAACCAAATCTGCTGAAAAAAGGTATATATATGTAACGGCAGAAGCAGTGATCAACAGTCAATACAATAAGTGACCTTCAAGGATCTCTTCAAGGTATTGTTGCAATGAAATGTATAAGGTACTTATTGACAATATTAGACCACAAAATGCTGCGCATAGAAAAGCAGAAAAAACCAAAGGCAAGAATCTCCAATGGGAGAATTTAACTCAAATAGCCCAATGCAAATATGCCCTAGAGTTTGCCCAGATATTCATTGTCAAAAGACGTAAAGGTAAGTATAAGCATACATATGTTCGGGTCTCAAGGCACGTATTTAAAGGATGGAATTAGGGAGTTCTTGCCTGCGATGTGCACCCAACGCGCGTTTCGCCAAAAATGGCTCGTCAGGAGTGCTTACCAGGAGTAAGTGTAAGCACTCCTGACGAGCCATTTTTGGCGAAACGCGCGTCGGGTGCACATCGCAGGCAAGAACTCCCTAAAATAATGCTTCCTGATGTTACTTTTAAACCTTTGCCCCTCTAATCTAAGACTATGTCCTCTTGTTTTGCTACTTTGTTTCCTTTTAAATATACTCCCTTCCTCTACCTTGTGGATTCCCTTTTCGTATTTAAATGTTTCTATCATATCTCCTCTGTCTCGTCTTTTTTCCAAGCTGTACATGTTAAGATCATTAAGCCTTTCCTGGTAACTTTTCTCCTTCAAGCCGTACACCATTTTAGTAGCCCTTCTCTGAACTCTCTCTATGATGTCTATATCCTTCTGGAGATACGGTCTCCAGTACTGCACACAGTACTCCAAGTGAGGTATCACCAGTGCTCTGTACAGTGGCATGAGCACTTCCCTTTTCCTACTGCTAATACCTCTCCCTACACAACCAAGCATTCTGCTAGCATTTCCTGCTGCTCTATTACATTGACTACTTACCCTTAGATCCTCTGAAATAATAACCCCTAAATCCCTTTCCTCAGATGTTGAGGTTAGGACTGTATCAAATATTCTATATTCAGCCCTTGGGTTTTTACGTCCCAGGTGCATTTATCCACATTAAGACTCAATTGCCACAGCTCCGATCATTTTTTTAGTTTACCTAAATGATTTGTCATTTGGCTGATCCCTCCAGGAACGTCAACCCTGTTGCAAATCTTTGTGTCATCAGCAAAAAGACATACTTTTCCATTAATACCTTCTGCAATATAACTAATAAAAATATTAAAGAGAATGGGTCCAAGTACTGACCCCTGAGGTACCCCACTGGTAACAAGACCTTGCGCCGAATAAATTCCATTTACCACAACCCTCTGTTGCCTGTCACTCAGCCACTGCCTAATCCATTCAACAATATTGGAATCCAAGCTCAAAGATTGCAATTTATTGATAAGCCTTCTATGCGGAACAGTATCAAAAGCCTTACTGAAATCTAAATAAGCAATGTCTACTGCACCACCTGTGTCTATTATTTTTGTTACCCAATCAAAAAAATCAATAAGATTAGTTTGGCATGATCTCCCTGAGGTAAACCCATGTTGTTTCTGATCCTGTAATCTATGTGTTTTTAGATGTTCAGCAATCCTTTCCTTTAACATGGTTTCCATTAATTTCCCCACTACTGACGTAAGACTAACTGGCCTATAGTTCCCCGATTCCACCCTACTACCCTTCTTGTAAATGGGCACAACATTTGCTAATTTCCAGTCTTCTGGGACGACTCCCGTTAACAGGGATTGGTTAAATAAATCTGTTAACGGTTTTGCTATTACATCACTGAGCTCTTTTAATAATTTAGGGTGGATCCCATCAGGCCCCATTGACTTATTTGTCTTTACTTTAGACAGCTGCTGTAGAATCTCCTCCTCTGTAAACTGATATGTAAATGTCTCATTAGTGTTTCCTCCTAACTGAGGTCCCTTTCCTTTTCTTCTGCAAAGACTGAACAAAAATATTCATTGAGGCAGTCAGCGAGACTTTTATCCTCTACTACATACCTTCCTTCCTTTGTTTTTAATCTAACTAATCCTTGTTTTACTTTTCTTTTCTCGTTTATGTATCTAAAAAATGTTTTGTCCCCCTTTTTTACTGACTGAGCTATTTTCTCTTCTGCGTGTGCTTTGGAAGCTTTTATAAATTGCTTTGCCTCTTTCTGCCTAATCTTATAGGTTTGCCTATCTTCTTCACGCTGAGTTTTTTTATAATTATTGAATGCTGTCTTTTTGTTCTTCACTATTTTGGCCACTTCTGCAGAGTACCACAGTGGTTTCTTCCCTTTTTTGTTTTTGCTAACAAGCCTAATGCAATTGCCTGTGGCCTTCAATAATGCTTCCTTTAAATAATCCCATTTCTCCTGGACTCCCTTTAAACTCCTCCAGTCTGATAATGACTCCTTCACACAAAATCTCATTTTAGAAAAATCATTTTTTTTAAAGTCTAAAACTTTTGTTTTTGTGTGTTGCGGCTGCATCCCTGTTCTTATATTAAACCATACTGACTGGTGATCACTAGATCTAAAATTTTCACCTACAACAACGTCCGATACCAAACCTCCATTTGTGAGTATTAAATCCAATATGGCCTCTTTACGGGTCGGCTCCTCAACTACTTGTGTTAGAGATAATCCCAGTAGGGAGTTTAGAATATTTGTACTCCTGGTGCACCCAGCTGTTTTGGTTTTCCAGTTCACATCAGGAAGATTAAAGTCCCCCATGATAATAACTTCCCCCTTCATTGACATTTTGGCTATTTCCTCAACCAGTCTAGCTCTTCTTCTTGTCCAGGGGGTCTATAGATCACACCTACACAAGCTACTGTATGATTGCCAAATGTTAGCGTAACCCAAACTGACTCTATGTTCACCTCGCTCACTTTTATTTGGTTCGTTTTTATGTTGTTTTTCACATACAGGGCCACTCCTCCTCCTTTCCTACCTTCTCTGTCTTTTCTATATAAAGAGTTCCCCAGTTTTGTTATGTCCCAGTTATTTTTCTCACTGAACCATGTCTCAGTAACCGCCACTAAATCTACTTTTTCAGCTGCCATCATTGCCTCCAGTGCATTGATTTTATTGACTAAACTAAGAGCATTTATAGACACGACTCTGAGCTTGTCATTTTTTTCCCCGCATGTTGCTTGCACCCTCCGATTTAGTTTTGGGGGACAATCAGGCAGATTGTTTTTTACCCTTTTGTCCCCCCCTCCTAGTTTAAATATTTCTTTGTGAAACCTTTGAACTTCTCACTGAGAACATATGTTCCCCTATGAGTAAGATGCAAACCATCTTTTTTATACAGTTCCTTTCTGCTCCAATTAGAGCTATCATGGGACACAAAGCCAAATCATTGCTCCCGACACCATTCCCGAAGCCACAAATTAAATTCCCTATTGCGCATCTGCCTATCCTGAATGTTATGCACAGGCAAAACTTCAGAGAATGACACAGTGGACGCAATCTGCTGTATTTCACCTCCAAGAACACAAAAATCTTCCTTAATCTCAGAAACCTCATTGCTAGCCAAGTCATTTGTCCCTAGATGGACTAGAACGTCCACTTCCCCTTGCTGCTTTGCTTGTTTGACAATATTGAGAATACGTCTCTTGTCTCTACGAGCAGTAGCCCCAGGAAGACATCTCACCAAACCACTACTCTCCAGCTCAACACCTCTTATGATAGAATCACCCAGCAACAATTGCCTTCTATCATGCCCCACCTTTTCCTTTTTGTTCTTGGTTGCAGTCCTGCATACCTTAGGCATAGGGGATGGTGGTTCCTCAACTATGGTGTCTGAGCCTAATTCCGTCTCACCACTACACTCTGAAAGTGCCTCAAAAGAATTAAGAAGAGCCACAGACTGTGGGACATGTTTTCTATCCACAGCTCTAAGTACATAAATAAATACATAAATACAGCTCCTTGACTTGCATTGGAGTGCCTGGTATCCACTCTTTTTCTCTCAGTGGTTGGATTGAGTTGGCCACTGAGGTACCAAGAGCACCCTAGTTATTGCTGAAACTGTTGCTATCAACACATGTGTTTCACAGCAGCTTCTGACTCCTCTGCAGATGGTGATCCATGGACAGCTCGGTGCCAGTTCTGTCTCTTCCAGCGAGACCATACCACAGATCAGGATGCCACTGGACATATTCTGGCCCGATAGGGGACCCAGCACAAACCTCCGATCAGGCATCCTAACACCCTATCCCTTCCGTGATGCCATGGACATCTATGCGGTAGGCTGGTACTAGGGGCCTCCCCTTGGTTGTCCTCGTGGAACCTGGGGCCTACTCTTTAAGAGGAAGGCACCCAGCGCACACTGATGACCTGGCTGCACCAAACCCTGCTTAATTGACCTGATTCCATGGGGCTACCTATGAAAACACAAATAAGCCTTCAGCTCCTTGCCGGTTATTTGTTGTTATATCCATTGTGTGTTTATATTGTTTACTTGCTTTTACATTACCGACTTTTGCCTGTTTTTCCAACCATGTTGTCTGCCCACAAATCGTGACAGACCACTGACCAGACCACGATTTCTGCTTGCTCCAACCCTGGTGCCTTGCGTCTATCCACTTTGTGCACCTACCAGCTTCCACATGTGGATATCCATCCTTATCACCATGACAACGTGATTGAAAACACTGCTTTTGTTTACTACCTTATCCAGTTGGGACCTTTTTTGTGACTGTCATGGCGCATCGGTCAAAGTGAAAGGTTTAAGTGAGCCAGCATGGTTTACACCCGCAACTTTTTAAATGTTTTTTTTTGCCTGCATAATCCGCTGTATGAAACACACCGATTTTCTGGAAAACACAACTTCACGAGCATGGAAATGCTGATTTTTCATATAGTAAGTAAAAGAATCGTACAATGCGTGCAGGTCAGCGTGATGAATAGCCATCAGCTCCTCTCAATATACTGCCTGACTGAGTAAAATTAAGTAAAGATGCTTCACCGCTGCCTACTGTCAAAACGGTGAATTGAATAAATGGGATTGAAAGCACTGGGTGGGAAATAATTTAAATTGTTCCTTTTTTTTTTTTTTTACTCTGTGTGCTAAATGATGCAGACTCTCTTACAGTGTTTGCCCACAAAAGAATTTCAGGGTTGCACGGACGTTAAGTTCATTATTTTGGAAACGCGCTGTTAAATTAAACAGCAATATGGTTCTCAGAATGTGCCCATTAGTATGGATAGCAACATGTTCTTCAATCGAACAAGATCATTTTAACTTTGCAATGCGCTGACAACCTTCTGCTAGAAATCAGATGGTTTGCATAAAAAAACCTTCACTAAATATAATGTTTTTGATATCCAGGTATTACAATGTGGTGGTAGGTGGTGCCCGGGGCCAGATCTACGAACAGCTGGGATATGGGACTAAGCATAAGAAATCTACAACATCGCGATTGCTGTATTCTTAAGAAAAAAAAAATAGAAGTAAAATCCATCACTGTCATTTGTTCGGAATTTTAACACATTAACCAATTCACTACCAAGCGATGCTTGTTGATTTTTTTTTATCATAACATTTATTTCAAACATGAGATGTGAAGTTAACAGTTAAATATTTTAAGATAGGTTTAAAAAATTGAATAATGGTTACTTTGCTCATTTTTAATTTTTCATGTATTCGTTTATCCTTTGCAGAAATGTTGTTGAAATGTAAGATTCTGAGTTCTAGATGGTGTCCCTTATCTTACACAATTTCAAACAGGGTCTGCATTATTATCATACAGGCAGAAAAGACCTTTGTGTTAGGGACAGTAACTGTGATAAATAAAAATGGTCAGATCTCCTGTTTAAGGGGATTTGTAGTGATCATAATGAGATTATTAGCAATGCAACTTCAAAAAATAACAATAGAATATAAAAATAATTTCTGTATGTGCTGCATAATGCCTGTGTATGGAATTACAGTAACACCTTGTATCTGTTGTGCTGCATAATGCCTGTGTAGGAAATTACAGCAACACCTTGTATTTGTATGTGCTGCATAAGCCTGTGTATGGGATTTACAGTAACACCTTGTATCTGTATGTGCTGCATAATGCCTGTGTATGTGAATTACAGTAACTTGTATCTGTATGTGCTACATAATGCCTGTGTATGGACTTTACAGTAACACCTTGTATCTGTATGTGCTGCATAATGCCTGTGTATGGGAATTACAGTAACACATTGTATCTGTATGTGCTGCATAATGCCTGTGTATGGAATTACAGTAACACCTGTATCTGTATGTGCTGCATAATGCTGTGTATGGAATTACAGTAACACATTGTATCTGTATGTGCTGCATAATGCTGTGTATGGAAATTGCAGTAACACCTTGTATCTGTATGTGCTGCATAATGCCTGTGTATGGAAATAACAGTACACCTTGTATCTGTATGTGCTGCATAATGCCTGTGTATGGGAATTACAGTAACATTGTATCTGTATGTGCTGCATAATGCGTGTGTATGGACTTTACAGTAACACCTTGTATCTGTATGTGCTGCATAATGCCTGTGTATGGGAATTACAGTAACACCTTGTATCTGTACTGTACAGGGATTTTCACTCACTATAACCCCCTGAATCGTATCCCTATACAGCAGTGAATGACCCCACAGCTCTCTCTGTGTTCTGACCTCTCCCTGGCAGCTGAAATGTAGCAGTATTCTATTCAAAAAGAGAGGTTTGGGGGTGCTTTTGCAGCAGGTTTTATGTCTCTCCAGGGTGCTTGGAGAGCCATAAAACAAAGTATTTTTTTTCTCCACAGGGGACACACTAATCTGGATTTAAAACGGTGTGAAAATTGTCTTTTGATATGCTAATAAGTGCTTTTCAATGCAATACAAAACAAAATCGAGATTTTGGGTGTGAAGAGGTTACTATGAGGAAAGAGAATGTGATGCCAGTCAGCATCAAAATCCCAGCTCGTACTGGCTCGTGGCAGCTTGTTATTAATATCCCAATGTGTAATACGATTCACAAAGTGTAAAATGAAATATAAAGGGTAATTCTTCATAGTGATACCATCATGGGTTTTAAATGGAGAAATAATATCGTCCTCTAATCTCACTCAGCTCCTTGAAATTCTTATGGAGTCGTCATGAGCAGAAATCAACGATAAATAATAACCTGGACGGTAGAAGAACATCCGTGCATTAAACCGAAGCATATGGGCATGGGATGGCTTGATTGTTATGCCGGAGAGGTTTAGTGGTACAGTATAGCAGTAGCAGGTTATTTGATGTTTTAATAGGATTTGAAGAGCTGTTCGGTAATTCCATTGGTGTAGCAGCTCTGTTTTAATCTCCTTTGGGGATTTCTATTGGCACTTTGCAATAATTGCTGCCTGTGCATATAGGTAATTATTTAATGGACCATGTGATTGATATAAAGAGAGTTCTATTTCTCTATTGAGGGTTTGCGGCTTTTCTGTTGTGTGTATTTGTTTTTTTATTGACATGTATGTGTTTGGCTATTGCTTAATAGGATACTCTAGGCTTAAAATGGGAGCTGGCGAAATAGAGTGGTTAAACATTAACCCCTCCTCCTGACCCCTCCATGCCCCCTTCCCATTTTAACTTTGTATCCAGGGCTGTACTGGTCTCCAATTCTCTGGACATGACGCTCCAAGCTTGCAGGAAGCCAAAGCATGCCACATGGTTGTGTTGGAGCTGGATGCTCCAGCTAGCGTCCAGCCAATCTAGTGGCTGGGAGGGAGGTTCCTCCTTCTTGGTCCTGGACACTAAAGCTCAGGTCAGCCTTCACTGGTCTGAGCTTCAAGGAGGAGCTAAACCCCTACTCTCAGAGAGTTGAATCAGCCCTCCGAGAAGGACGAGGCTACTCAAGACACTGTGTCCACTGAATTTATAATGAGTGGTCACATTGCGTAGAGTGTTCCTTTACAATCAGGGGAGAGTTTGATAGGATGAGGAATGGCATTCCATAGAATCGGTGCTGCCCTTGAGAAATCTTCTAGATGGGATTTTTGTGGCACAATAGCTATCAGACCCAAGGGGGCTGTGAAGCCAATAAGAAGTGAGTTACAGTAATTGAGTCGATAAATTATGAAACTCATTAACAAGGACCATACCAGCATCTTCTGTCAGAAAGCTGGCAGTTCACCAAATATCGGCGAATTGCCAGCGAAGTATGGTGCAGTTCAGCGGCAGTGAAATCCCCCATAGAGAAGCAATGGTTAATCTATTCAGAGACACCGAACAGCAGAGAAAAGTTGGCGAAATGCCCAGTTTTTCAGTGGTTTCAATCGACACAATTAAAAATCCTCATTTCATAAATTTTGTATTCAACCATTTATTCTTTTCATTTTCAGCAAAAAATCTTTGTATTAACTTATTTTTTAAAGGTTTTTCAGCATTTGTCAGGATTTTTTTGGCAACATCTCCAGATTTTTTTTATGGTGCTTTTTTTAAATTCTGTAACAGACCTTTTTATTAATATTCATAGGACCGTATATATTATTTCCAGGCATTTTCATGGTGCTTTTTTCTGCTTTTTTTCCTGGATCGCTCCGTTTTTTTTGCAGAGATTTTTGCGTTCAATATCGGTGGGTTTTGGTGGTTTGTCAGATGCAGTCAGCTTTTCCCTACACTTCCGGTACCCTGCGGGAGTGCTGAATGCACTGCAGGGTCAGGAAATTTGGCTCCCTGAAGTGCGGGGAGTGAAAGAGCACCGAAATCCAGGTGGAATTTCAGTGGTCTTTGAATAACCCTGATACATTACATGACCTTTATAATATGTCTTCTATTTCCTGATAATCCCATCTCTATGCGCTTTACATATACCTCCACATGCTGTATTTTTTATTTTCAAAGATAAATGAGTTCATATTTTTCATATACTTCTCGGTTTGATATATTTTTCTGCTACTTTTGCCAAATAAATGTTACTTTCTTCTTCAAAGCAAAATGAAACCAAGGACTGATACTTGGACAAATATTTCACTTACACATTATCAATGGACAGTATGGGCCACATTACACTCTTAACGCTAACGTTAACGCTCACCTCACCATGTGAGCATTAGCTTAGCTGCGGTGTCTACCGCATATTACAATCCAAACACAAACGGGTTAAGTGCGAGGTTACTGTACTTTGCGCTCCCCATGTTAAGTATAGGGAGAGCAAAGTGTTAATCAGCGTTAGTATTACAAAGTTCTAACACTGATTAACGTCTGGCTCTAATTAGCGGAAAGTTAACCAGAGCCAGGACTTAGTATTAACGGATTCCGCTTCTGCAGAATCCGTTAATACCAGCCTAAAAATAAAAAAACAGAAGCGTATACTCACCTCCTGTCCCACAGCGAGGACCGCGGCTCCAACCGCCTCCTCCAGCTGGCAGGAGCAGGTAAAAACTGGGGGAAAAAGTCCCCCCAGTCTCTCCCTGCGTATCACTACACTGACCGGCCAGATCTCGCGAGGCGAGATCCGGCAGGTCATGTGACCCCCGGCGTCTGGCTCACTGGAGTCCTATGGACTCCATCGAGTGGATGCTCACAGCTGCGCTCAACGCTGCCGCAAGCATCGTGGGGCCGTAGTGCGGGCTAACAATGCAGGAAGCTTTTAAGCGCCTGCATTGCAATCCCCCGTTAAAATGGGGGTGGTAGGGGGAAAACTGCGGGCGCAGTTTCTTCTCCCTACCGCCCCCGTTTTAGCGTGAAGATTGTAATTTAGCCCTATATGTTCACAGTTACGAAACGAACACCCAAAAATGAATGGCAAGATAGAAATATTGTTGTTACCATGAGCTCGTTACTATGAGCTCCTGTACAAAGTATAAGGCTGGGGTCAGACCAGCGCACTTTTAACGTGCGTTCTGGCGCACATAATTACGGCCGCACTAGCAGCAGATGACGGGCAATGACGGCCAATATACGATGTACGGCCGCACAAAAGTCCGGCCGTGCAACGCAAGTGGAATTTGAACGCATTTTTCTGAGAACGCTGAACCGCTAGTACTGACGTACTGAGTGCGCAGCTGCGGCATAGCGGCGTGTTTGCGTGATTAGGAGATGTCAGACACTGCTAATGTCCAGCCTACATAACGTCCAGACGCAAAAAGAGTTTTATTGACGATCCGTACAAAATCACGCCCGAAAATGCGCGTCGTCTGACTGTTTTTGCGCATTCCGTGAAAAAATACGTCAATGCGTTCGGACGCACTTTTTCACGTTCGCGGGGAAAAATGCTTTCGTCTGACCCTAGCCTAAGAGCTAGCGTTAATGTATGGTAACCTGATGCTAGACATGTGCACAGCAGGTTTTTTTCGCTCCTGTTTTTTTTGGGATGTTTCATTTGTTGCCTCAATTAGCATTCTTGAACTGATCCGAAGTTTCGGATGGCCGTTTTTAATTTTTTTTGGAATATTTTGTTTTTAGTTTTTATGGGTTATTTCGTTGTATTGCATTTTTTGTTATAACTTTAAGGCAGGACATGACGTATACATATCAAAATGATATATTGTGAATCTGCCAAAAAACAGAAATATTTTTTGTCGGGGTCCTACAATAAAACATGACTTCAAATCACATTTAAACATGATGAGTAAAAATGAGCTCAGCAGACAGAGGTGAAATGGCTCAGCAGCTAAGGGGTTAAAGCAACGAGGCAATGAATGATACTATCAGGGTTATTCAGAGAGCGTGAAGAAAAGCAGGAGAATGAAAAATTCTAGGTCAAAATAGCCAAACCAGAAAAATTCTCCCTTTCATAACACTTTCCAAATTGGCTATTTTGACCTAGAATTTTTCATTCTCCAGTCATTCTCCTGCTTTTCACTGCTCTCTGAATAACCCAGTTTGTTTCAGCAGCACCAAAGATAGCTCCGTAGAGCTCTCCATGGTTCTGAAACATTGTATTCATTGATAAACGCAGACGGACTGAAAGAAATTAATACAACTGCGGTTTCCATAGGAAAAAAGGTCTCGTTACTTTAAAATTAATTAGGAAACCTTAAAATTAACCCGAAAAATCCTAAAAAATGCGTAAAATACACAACAAAAATAAATAAATGAAAATACTTTTTGCTGCAAGTGAAAAAATAAACAGTTGAATAAATATTTATTAAAAACAGGGAATAATTTTTACATTTAAACCTATGGGTTTCTCCTGTTTAAACCTGGTGAACTGAATACACATATAAAGCTGTAACTGCCTAAATGTCCACTGCAAAAAAAAATTGTTGTGGATCATTTTGTTCTGTTTTTTTCTTTCTTTCAGATCATTTCGTTCCATTTTTTTTTGTTTCAGATCATTACGTTCCGTTTCTTTTTTCATTTTGGGTCATTTTTTTTCCGTCTTTTTAGTTTCGGATCATTTCGTTCTATTTTTCTATCGATTCGGATTATTTTCATTCCGACATTTTCGTTTTTATCGTTATGCTACGGCGATTCGTAATTTCAGACCGATTCGTTAATTTGAACGGCCAATTTTCATATCCCGAAAATGAAAAACAAATAACGAAAATGATGATTTTTGTAGGAATTTGTATTCGGAATGTCTATCTGACGCTACTTCTGAACCAGAAGCAAAACTGGTGGTAAGTTTGGAATAGGAGCAGGAGCTGGAGCCATTATGTATAAGGACTGGAGATGTTAACGGCAGGGTGGAAAAAGCCAGTTGATTTTTATATTTTGCTTTCAAGGAGCAGTCACAAAAATACTAATTTAATTGAGTTTTCGATACCTGCATAAAAGAACTGTTGCAGTTGGTTGATAGTATCTTAATATACCTTCTTCACAAGTGCATGGATTAGTGGATTTCAAATGCATTACACTGTTAAGAAACATGTTATCTCTAGAGGCACAAATCCTCTGCGTGAGAACTGGATCACTAAGCATCTTTGATGATCAAGGACTGAGACGGACTGAATGATAGAGAATGGCTCAAATTGTCTGCATGAAAGCCTCTGCAAAGAAACATGTGACATCTCATTAGAGGGGACCTGTTACTTGGAAAATTTACAGATAAAGATGAAAACTGACTTTATTCTCATTATATGTCCCTCGTTTTTAAAAGCTACACCTTATTTAAAAGTTTCAATGTAATATACTATGTGACATACACAGGTTCTAATGGCAGGCCCATGATCCTCAGTCACTATAAGCATGATTTACCCGCGGGAAATCTGTGCCGATGCACAATAAGATACTCTATTTATCTTCTACAGCTCAATATTCTTAATCTTGCATATGTATAATACAGTGTTGATGCAAGAGCAGTACATTTATACTAATTATTGTATTACTTTACAGGATAATACACTGGCTGGCCCAAAAAAGGTCACCACCTGGATTTAACTAAAGGGGTTATAAACTAAGCGGCGAACTGGCCACCACATTGCACCGAAATCTGTTTTCCGTTTCCCCATATGGTGCAATTCATCCATTCGCTAAACTGTCAATTCACCAGATACTGACGAATTGACGGTGAAATACGCTGCAGAAAAGCAGTCACTAGCATTTCAAAATCCAATTTTCACACCTTTTTTAAAGAAAGATTAGTGTGTCCCCTGTGAAGAAACAAAATCCTTTGTTTTATGGCTCTCCAAGCACCTGGACATAAAACTAGCTGCAAATAGAAGCCACAGCCCTCACTGTAACAAAAAGTTCAAATAGGTTACTGCTGCATTACAGCTGCCAAGGGCAGAATACACAGAGAGCTCTGGGGTCACTCAGTGCTGTATAGGGATATGATTCAGGGGGTTATAATGATTGAAAATCCATGTACAGTACAGATACAAGGTGTTACTGTAATTTGCATACACAGGTATTATGCAGCACATACAGATACAAGGTGTTACTGTAATTCCCATACACAGGCATTATGCAGCACATACAGGTACAAGGTGTTGCTATAATTTGCATACACAGGCATTATGCAGCACATACAGATACAAGGTGTTACTGTAATTCCCATACACGGGCATTATGCAGCACATACAGATACAAGATGTTACTGTAATTCCCATACACGGGCATTATGCAGCACATACAGATAGAAGGTGTTGCTGTAATTCCCATACACAGGCATTTGGCAGACTACTTCCTCAGTAAAACTTTAACTATCAGAAGCAACATCCCAACACAAGATAGTTATCTGCCACCTCCACTCCCAGAGGTCCCCTCTGCCACCCTCTGTCGCTTCCTCCCAGCCACTGAGGAGGAAGTCAATTCCTTATTGTCCTCCTCACATCTCACCACATGCCCGCTCGACCCCATTCCCTCACATCTAATTCCTCCCCTCTCCTCCTCCCTCACCCCTGCTCTCACACACATCTTCAACCTATCTCTCTCCACTGGCTCCTTTCCATCCGCCTTCAAACACGCGCTAGTTACCCCTTTACTAAAGAAACCATCCCTCGATCCCAACTCTCCATCCAACTACCGCCTGTATCCCTGCTTCCCTTCACATCAAAGCTCTTAGAAAAACTAGTCTTCAACCGCCTCTCCCTCTTCCTGTCCTCCAATTCCCTACTTGACCCCCTGCAATCTGGCTTCCGTCCCCCTACACTCAACTGAAACTGCCCTCACCAAAGTCACCAACGACCTCCTAACTGCTAAAAAACACGGCCACTATTCTATTCTCATCCTGCTCGACCTCTCGGCTGCTTTTGACACTGTTGACCACCCCCTCCTTCTACAGACCCTCAACTCTCTGGGTCTCGGTGACACTGCACTCGCTTGGGTCGAATCCTATTTATCCAACAGGTCCTTCTGTGTGTCCTTTGCTGGAAACTCCTCCTCCTCATTGCCTCTATCTGTTGGTGTACCTCAAGGCTCTGTCCTTGGTCCTCTGCTCTTTTCCATCTACACCTCCTCCCTGGGCAAAATCATCAACAGCTTTGGCTTCAATTACCACCTCTACGCTGATGACACTCAGATCTACCTCTCTACCCCTGATCTCTCTCCCCCTGTCCTTTCAAAAGTCAGTGACTGTTTATCTGGCATCTCCTCCTGGATGGCCTCCCACCACCTAAAGATCAACATGTCAAAGACTGAACTCCTACTTATTCCTCCCTCCAATGCCTCCCCACCTCCTGACTTCTCTATCACGGTGGAGGGTATCACCATTTCCCCATCAAACCAAGTTCGCTGTCTTGGAGTTACACTTGACTCTGCTCTTTCCTTCATCCCCCACATCAAGTCTCTTTCCTCCTCCTGCCGATACCAACTGCGTAATATTTCCAGAATTCGGCCATTTCTTACCGCTGTCACCACAAAACAACTCATACACGCCCTGGTAATCTCCCGACTCGACTATTGCAATAATCTCTTATCTGGCCTCCCTCTGTCCCGCCTCTCCCCCCTACAATCCATCCTGAACGCCTCCGCCAGGCTAATTCACCTCACCCGCCGCTCTGTCTCTGCCGCTCCCCTCTGCGAGTCCCTTCACTGGCTCCCCATCCACTGCAGAATTAAGTTCAAAATCCTTATCCTTACCTACAAAACCCTCACTAACTCAGCTCCCCACTACCTGTCCTCACTAATCACCAAATACACCCCGGCCCGCTCCCTAAGGTCAAACAGTGACCTGCGACTAGCTTCTCCCCGCATCACCTCTTCCCATGATAGACTGCAGGATTTCTCACGCGCAGCCCCCACTCTCTGGAACGCTCTCCCTCGTACTGTCAGACTTTCCCCTAACTTCTCTTCCTTCAAACGCTCCCTTAAAACGTTCCTATTTAGGGAAGCCTACCACCCAACTCACTGACGCAACCATCAATCACTCTCACCTTACAGTCCTCTCCTCCTGTTTCCAACCCCAACCCTCCCAGATTGTTAGTTCCTACGGGAATAGGGCCCTCATCTCCTCCTGTACTGTTTGTCAAATGTTGTTCAATGTATTGTAACCCTGTCTATACTGTGCTTATTGTACAGCGCTGCGGAATATGCTGGCGCTTTATAAATAAAGAATAATAATAATAATAATTTTGCAGCACATACAGATACAAGGTGTTACTGTAATTTCCATACACAGGCATTATGCAGCACATACTGATACAAGGTGTTACTGTAATTGCCATACACAGGCATTATGTAGCACATACAGATACAAGGTGTTACTGTAATTTCCATACACAGGCATTATGCAGAACATACAGATACAAGGTGTTACTGTAATTGCCATACACAGGCATTATGCAGCACATACTGATACAAGGTGTTACTGTAATTCCATACACAGGCATTATGCAGCACATACAGATACAAGGTGTTACTGTAATTGCCATACACAGGCATTATGTCACAAACAGATATAAATTTTTATATTTTATTGGTATTTTTTGGAAACTGCATTGCTAATAATCTCATCTCATCCAAACCCCCATAAACTGGAGACCTAGCCATTTTTGATATTTATCCTTATCACAGTTGTATCTAACACAAAGGTATTTTCTGCCTGTTTGATAATAATGCAGACCCTGTTTGAAATTGTGCAAGACAAAGGACACCATCTAGAACTCAGAATCTTATATTTCAACAGGGGCTTGAGGTGGTCTACTTTTAAGTGGGCTATTTTCAAGTGGAGTTAAAAACAGGAATTCTACCTGTACTGGTCTGGTTTGTATCTTTAGAGGGAGAGAAACCTCTAGTTTATTTGTCAATTTAATTTCTCTTTTTGGTTTTTTTTTTCTGCTGGTTTTTTTTTTTTTCTGCTGTTTTTTTTTCTGTGTGCTTTTTGGTTGTTTTTTTTCCCTGGGTGGCTGGTGACTTGTTAATTGGGGGCGTGTAGCCTGTCAGGTGATTTCACTTGTATGGCTACATAATCTCAGGGGCAACTCACTGAGCTTGCTTACAGGGGCTTGAGGTGGTCTACTTTTAAGTGGGCTATTTTCAAGTGGAGTTAAAAACAGGAATTTAAATAACAGGTATCAATTGTTGTTTATATATTTGTTGTCTTGTTTTGGGTATGAGTGTTAGCAAGCTTGAAGGTTTGACCCAGTGCACATCCTGCTGCATGTATGCATGTCTGGAGGAATCCTTCCAGGGTCCATATCTCTGTAGCAAGTGTGAACGTGTAGCTCTTCTGGAAGCTCGTATTGGAGATCTGGAAGGGCAAATCGTAACGCTGAGGCAGATTGACAATCTTGAAAGGAGCCTGCTTCTCACGGAGCAAAGTATAGTTGAGGAATTTAGGGGGTGGGAGGAGTGGAGTTAACCGGGGAACAGGTTGGTAGCTGGGTGTCAGTGACACGTGGTAGCAGGGGGGAGGGAAGAGGAAAAGGTTGGCTAGTCCTGATCTTGCGCACACCAACAGATTTGCCCCCTTGAGTGAAGATGTTGGGTGCAGCAGCTCAGGTGTAGCAGTACTGGAGGCTGCTCCCTCTAACAGCCGGGGGATCAGCCCACCAAGTAAGGGAGGGATAAAGAGGGCAAGTAAGCCTAGACAGGTTGTGGTGGTAGGGGACTCTATTATTAAGAGAGTAAGTAGACAGGAATCTGTCGCGCTGATCGCCTTAACCGGACAGTTTGCTGTCTGCCGGGTGCCCGTGTTAGGCATGTGGTTGACAGAGTTGATAGATTATTGGGAGGGGCTGGAGATGACCCAGCTGTCATGGTCCATATTGGTACCAATGACAAAGTAAGCGGAAGATGGAAGGACCTGAAGAATGATTTCAGGGAATTAGGAAGTAAACTGAAGAAGAGGTCCTCCAAGGTAGTATTTTCTGAGATCCTACCTGTGCCACGTGCTACAGGAAAGGCAGCGGGAGATTAGGGAGGTCAATGCGTGGCTTAAAGCTTGGTGCAGGAAGGAGGGCTTTGGGTTTTTAGAGCACTGGGCTCATTTTGCACTGGGGTACAATCTGTATAGTTGTGATAGATTGCACCTTAATGGAAGAGGGTCTGCTGTGCTAGGGGAGAGGATGGTTAAAAGGTTGGAGGAGACTTTAAACTAGTGGAAGGGGGGGAGGGATACAGTATCTTACAAAATGGAGACAGAGCAGATAGCGCAAGGGTTTCAGTTCAGACTAAGGGGGGTGGAGCCGGGGGATGGGTAATGTCAGAACAGTGGAGGCATGTAATGTAAAGTCGCATTCAGCATGTGTGGGTAGAGACAACATTAAATGTATGCTCGCTAATGCAAGGAGCCTCAATAACAAGATGGGGGAACTAGAGGTAATAGCATACACTAAGCAATACGACATTATAGGAATAACAGAAACATGTGGTGGGACGAAACGCATGACTGGGCTGTAAACTTAAACTGTTATACATTGTTTAGAAGGATAGGAAACATAAGAAAGGGGGTGGAGTGTGTTTATATGTAAATCAGGATTAAAGCCTAATATTACACAACTGGAAAGCGATGAGGGAAATGTGGAATCCTTATGGGTAAATATTTCGTTGGGGAATAAACAGGGAAGTCAATTATTGGTTGGCATATGCTATAAACCACCTAATATAGATAATGATGAGGAAGAACAACTGTTAGAGCAAATTAGGAAGGCTGCAGAACATGGTAGCACTTTAATTATTGGAGATTTTAATTACCCGGACATTAATTGGGATAGTGGGACTAGTAATTCAGCAAAGGGAATCCGGTTTCTGAACATTTTAAATGATACCTTCATGTCACAACTGGTAGAAACACCAACTAGAGAGGATAACTGTCTGGACCTGGTTATAACAAATAATGTGGATCTTTTCTCAAATATTAATGTAAAAGAACAGTTGGGAAATAGCGACCATAACATGGTGACTTTTGAAATAAACTCAAAAAAACACATTCATAGGGGGCATGCTAAAACATATAATTTTAAAAAGGCCAACTTTATTAAAATAAAGGAAGCTCTCAATGTCATTGACTGGCAGAAACTCTTTCACGGGAAAAACACTGAGGATAAGTGGAATATCTTTAAACTAACACTAGAAAACTACACGTCACAATATATTCCACTGGTTAATAAATATAAAAGAAACAGACTGAAACCAATGTGGCTTAGTAGGAAGGTAACTAAGGAAATGAAAAATAAAAAGAAGGCATTTAAAGCTTTTTAAATTTGATAAATCTGAGGCATCCTATAAAGCATATAGGGCAGCCAATAAAGCATGTAAAAATGCGATTAGATGGGCTAAACTAGAAAATGAAAAAGAAATAGCCAAAGAGAGCAAGACCAACCCTAAAAGATTCTTTAGGTACATAAATTCTAAAAAACCAAGAGTGAAAATGTAGGTTCACTAAAATCTGAGTCAGGGTTATTGTTAACTGAAGATCAGGATAAAGCAGAAATTTTAAATGATTATTTTTCTTCAGTATTTATCAAAGAGAAACCTATAACAGGAGACATGAAATTCATTAATAAAAACTTACTAATACAAAGTGACTGGTTGACTCAGGACAAGGTTTTACACAAATTAAACAATGTGAATGTTAATAAAGCCCCAGGGCCAGATGGAATTCACCCGCGAGTACTAAGAGAGCTATGTGTTGAAATATGTAAACCTCTGTTCTTAATCTTTCAAGATTCTTTTCTTTCAGGAATAGTACCAGAGGATTGGAGAAAAGCTGACGTGGTCCCTATATTTAAGAAAGGTTTAAAATTTGTGCCTGGGAATTATAGACCTGTGAGCTTAACATCTGTGGCTGGGAAAGTATTTGAGGGGTTACTAAGGGATAATATTCAGGAATTTATTGGGAGGTATAATGTAATTGGCAAAAATCAGCATGGTTTCATGAAACACAGATCATGTCAGACTAACCTAATTACGTTCTATGAGGAAGTAAGTAGAAGTATAGATCAGGGGGTCGCAGTGGATGTGATTTACTTAGATTTTGCCAAAGCTTTCGACACAGTTCCACACAAAAGGTTACTACTTAAATTAAGAAAAAATGGTCTAGATGAAAATACTTGTTCTTGGATAGAAAACTGGCTAAAAGATAGGGTACAGAGAGTGGTCATAAATGGTACATTTTCAAGATGGACACCAGTGGTAAGTGGTGTCCCTCAGGGGTCTGTTATAGGACCAATACTATTCAATTTATTTATAAATGACCTTGAGATAGGCATTGAAAGTCATGTATCAGTGTTTGCAGATGACACAAAGCTAGGAAAAGTAATACAATGTGAGCAGGATGTTACTTCGCTGCAGAGGGATTTAGATAAATTGGGGGACTGGGCACTTAAATGGCAGATGAAATTTAATCTAGATAAATGTAAAGTTATGCACTTTGGAGTGAAGAACACACAAGCAATTTATACCCTAAATGGTACGGAGTTAGGGAAATCCAAGCAGGAGAAGGATTTGGGAATAATCATAGACTTCAAACTAAGTAACAATGTGCAATGTCAAACAGCAGCCGCCAAGGCCAGCAAAGTACTGGCATGCATTAAAAGGGGAGTTTCACTCAGGGATGAAAACATAATTTTGCCTCTGTATAAATCAATGGTCAGGCCGCACCTTGAATATGCCGTGCAATTTTGGGCACCTGTCTTAAAAAAAGATATTATATCGTTAGAAAAAGTGCAGAGACGGGCAACTAAATTAATAAGGGGGATGGAAGGGTTAAGTTATGAGGAAAGACTAACAAGCTTAAACCTGTTTAGTTTAGAGAAAAGGCGCCTTAGAGGATCTGATAACCTATATAAATATATACGGGGCCATTATCAACCATTGTCTGATAACCTATTCATTAACAGGTCTATACATAGGACAAGGGTCATCCATTTAGACTGGAAGAAAGAAAATTTAGCTTAAAGCATAGGAAGGGTTATTTTACGGTGAGAACAATAAAGCTGTGGAATTCTCTGCCTGTTGCGGTGGTTGGGTCAGAGTCTGTACAGACTTTTAAAAAACGACTGGATGACTTCCTGCAGACACAGAATATTAAGGGTTATAATATTTAATATGTGGGTAAAAGCTTCTTGATCCAAGGAGAAATCTGACTGCCATTCTGGGGTCAAGAAGGAATTTTTTCCCAGTATGTTGCATATTGGCGAGCATTTCAGACTGGGTTTTTTGCCTTCTTTTGGATCAACAGCAGTAGGTTATGTGGGAGAGGCTGAACCCGATGGACGCATGTCTTTTTCAGCCTATATAACTATGTAACTATGTAACAGTATTTCTGTAAAAGGATAAACAAATACATGAAAAATTAAAAGTGAGCAAAAAAACATTTAACCCCCGGAGGACCAATGACGTAACTGTTCCATCAAATGCATTGACTCTAAAGACCCTTGGTCCTTAAGGGGTTAATTTTTTTTACTCTTAAAATAACAATTTCAGTGCAAAACTTCTATTTCACCCCGTATTTAACTGTTAACTTTCGCATCCCAATTTTTTTTAACAAAAATCGTTTGGTAGTGTTTAAACTTTAAACGCTAAACCGGTTTACAATTAATTCGGGGGGAGTTCTTTTATTGCCGTAGATGTCCTGGAAATGTGACTTTATGATATTGAAACAAAACTGGAGGGCGAAACCAAACAAAACGGAGCGTAAATGCGAATATTGAAAAATGGAAACCATGTTGCGTTGATGCTGATCGGTTTTGAAAAAATAATGACATTGCTTACGTCTTGCTGTTGAAGAACTTCCTTAAAAACACGGCAAAAGACACGTCGCTTTCCGCTGTACCTAGTTACGTTATACCATTGAATTTCAGAATGGGAAAGTGCGAGGTCAGGCAGTCAGCGTTGCTGCATGAAAAGCCAGAAAGCTAATAGACTAACCGAGGAATCAGGACACGTCTATTTTATCAGGGGATTGTGTGCCGCTAGAGGTATTGAACATCAGATGAGGTGTCACACTTTTAGAAGATGTGCGGAGGTGTTAAGACGGGGCCCGTTTCTCCTCTGCCTATCTTTCTGTTCCACAATCAGAAAGTTTGCGACGAGAGCTGAATTCCTAAGTAACGCGGCGGCCTCGGCGGACGACAACAGACATTAAGACTGAAGGAAGGAAGATATTCCTGGTCTTATTCATCTTTTTTTTTCTTTTCTTTTGTAAAGAAACTTATTATCCGTGTTCTTCTGTCAATTTAAATGGATTCATGTGAAGGAGACGGTATAGAAAGCGGCCGCTCCACGCGATGATGCGAGGGAATGAAATATTAAATGTTTCCTATAAAGCGATGGGATAGTGAAGAAGACGGGTCCTCGGGAAAAGCTCGTTGCTGCTTATTTTCATTATATTTTACTGGGATCTACCACCATTATACATCATTAATCAGTCTAGCATATATTATAGCGGCGAAGCGTGAAGCAGGTTTCTCTCTAGATTTAGAGAAAATGGGATAATGATCATGATAATGTGAGTTAATTTTCTCCTGGCGCAGTACATGTACAGTATGTATGAGGTTTGATAAATTAATCAGCCTTTTTTAAATGGTTGTGAAAAGATGTATAACATCACTTTCCTTGTTCCTGTTTTGGCTTTCATTTAAAGCTGTTGTTTCTTCTAGGGTAATTCTCACACTACTGGAGAAAAAACAAAAACAAGCAATGGTGCCCATCCTTTGCCCATGCACATGCAATGTCTTTAGGTGACCCTGTCCAAGGTTAGGACAACATACCTGCAAAAGGTAAGCATGTGTGGATACATACCACCTTCAGTGTCACAAAACCCATAGTCACGCAGAATGGGATCTTGCACTTTCCCACGTTTCTTCCATGGCCGGATTAACATAGGGGCTGATGAAGCAGCAGCTCCAGGCCCATGTCCCAGAATAGGCCCATGGAGAAAGGATAACTATCAAGGTTATTCAAAGAGATCTGAATGGCTACCGAAAGGGAACCGAACGCTGAAATTCAGCGTTCGGTTACCTTTCTTGGCCATTCGGCTATTCAGAGCACAGGCAATTCGCCAAATCTTGGCGAATTGCCTACACATACAGTGCCTGTTCGGTGCCTGTTTGAGGGCAGTGAAATCCCCATGAAAAAGCACTGCTTTGGCTATTCAGAGAACACAAACCAGCAGTGAAAGGTTCCCGAAATGCCCTGGTATTCGGTGGTTTCATTCGACAGGTTTATTCAGGAGAATCCCATAGGCTTCAATGTTAAAAATATTCCCGTTTTAATTCAATATCTAATAAACCATTCATTATTATATTCTGCAGTAAAGAGTCTCTTATTTATAGATTTTTTAGGATATTTAAAGCATTTTTTTTTTTTTTTTTTAATCCGATTTTTTTATTTTTTTAAGTTTACTTCTTTTTTCTGTAACAGCCCTTTTTATTATCATTCCTTGAACCTCATATGTAAATTTAAGACATTTTCGCTCAGTAGTTTCTTTGCAAACAGCGTTTCACTTTTCAAACATTCAAGCAAACTGTTTTTTTTAAATTTATTCACTGCATTCGTCTGCGGTGTCGGCATTTTCCGGCGGCTGCGCTGCGTGTGATTGGGTCCTGCTCGGGTTTTTCTGGCGTTTTCAGCGGGTTAATCCAGATGTTTTTGCGGGTTTCGGTGTGCGTTCGCCCTCGTTTTGGGGTGAGTTTTTGGCTGGTTTGCGGCGACTTTTCCCTGCATTTCGGTGGCCCCATGGTGCATGCTAAATTCATCGCAGGGTCGCCGAAATGGGATCGCCAAATCAAACCAAATTGAAGAGAACGAAAAGTCACCGAACGTGCGGTGGCTTTTCGATTCTCTTTGAATAACCCTGTAAGTCTGCATTGATGGGCATTTGGACCTCTATCTCCACCTCCATGGCAGCTACAGGGTTATGACCTTTCCAATGATACCAAGTATGACCAGGTTTTCTGTAACACTAAAAATAAAATAATAAATATTTCTATTTTCTCTTTTTCTTTCTTACACAGCAATATTTTTCACTTTTCAAATAGTGCAGCATCATTACTCCTTTTATAACTCAAGTGTGGAGGTTATGGCATAATCCGTTATTACGAATTGTTACATCAAAAAGCTAAACCGCCGCACTGCAGCGAAGTGCACTGGGTGGGACTTTGGAGCCCTGCGTCACTAATCTTTACACCTCACAAGGTCAAGTGAGGCGTCATTGGACAGGTCATAATCTGGCTTTTGCATTGATACCAAACATGACCATGTAAAATCTAAAAGAAGAAACAAAAACAGATTTTTTTCCCCCATTTATTTACTTATTTTTAGTTCCAAAGTGGTGGCATTGTCCACTTGTCACGTATAAAATGAGCAATATCACTGCCGTTACTCACCTTCTCATTTCCCACGCTGGGAACAACATCAGTGTTTTATACATACATACATTTATTCAAAGAGATCCGAATTGTTGACGAAAGGTAACCGAACAGTGAAATTCAGCATTCGGTTACCTTTCCTGGCCATTTGGCTATTCAGAGAGCATGCAGTTCGCCTAATGTTGGCGAATTGCCTGCACATACGGTGCCTGTTCGTTGCCTGTCCGAGGGCAGTGAAATCCCCATAGAGAAGCAATGCTTTGTCTATTCAAAGAACACAAACCAGCAGTGAAAAGTTGCCGAACTGCCCTGCTGTTCGGTGTTTTCATTTGACAGGTTTATTCAGGCGAATCCCATAGGCTTCAATGTTAAAAATATTCCCGTTTTAATCCAACATCTAATAAACCGTTTATTATATTCTGCAGTAAAAATTCGCTTTATTTATAGATTTTTTTAGGATCTTTAAGGCATTTTTCGTGATTTTTTGCAAAAATTATTTTTTCGTTTTTTTTAAAAATGTTTTTTTCTTTTTTCTGTAACAGACCTTTTTATTATCATTCATTGAATCTTATATGTAAATTCCAGACATTTTCGTTCTCTAGTTTCTTTGCAAACGGCGTTTCACTTTTCACACATTCAAGCGTACTGTTTTTTTTTTCTTACTGCATTCATCTGAGGTGTCGGCTTTTTCCGGCAGCTGCTCTGTGCTGTGATCGGCAGCTGCTCGGGTTTCTCTGGCGTGTTTGGTGGGGTTAATACAGATGTTTTTGCATAGGGATGCACCGATACCGATACTAGTATACTTGGTACTCGTGCAAATGGCCTGACACCTCCCCCCGATACCAGAAGTCAGCGCTGGGCCGGCTTGCCGGTATCTGCGGGGCTAGGGAAGCTGGCCGCATGCATGAAATGCATTTGGCCAGCATTCCCCTACGGCGGGCTGCATTACATACCTAACGGTGGGTCCGGTCGCAGGGCTGTGATGCGATCACGCGGCCACCGGGCGCCTCTGTGACGCTTCCCGCCTCCAGCCGAGATCTTGCGGGGTCACCAAAATGGGATCGCCAAATCGCACCGAATTGAGGAGAACGAAAAGTCACCGAACGTGCAGTGACTTTTCGGTTCTCTTTGAATAACCCTGAGTGTATATTTAAACACAGTGCACTGTGTGTTGTCTGTTTTTATTCATTGCTGTCATTTGCACCGTATATATAAAATACATGTGAAGGTGTGAGTGCAGCGGCAAGATATATATATATATATTAGTTTTACTTTACAACTGCACTTTATAAATCATTAGATTTTTGAATGCATAAAAACACATTGGATGGATCAGTTTATAGAACAATATTGCCAAGGCAGGCAGCAACGTCAATATGTACATAGACTATAAAAGAAAATGCCATCAGAACACACCAGAGGGAGCAATCATATCTCTATAGCTAAACAAAGAGGCTAGGAGAATTCATTACAAGAAGTGGAGCACAAAAACAAAGCACCGAATTAGCCACGGCATTGCACCGAGCGGTGAATTTCCCCATATGGTGCAATTTCGTGGCCATTCGACTATTAAAAACGTAAATACGGCGACCTCTTGCAGCAAGGAAATCTCCTTTTAGAAGTAGTGGTTAATCTATTCAGCGAACACCGAGCAGCAGAGAAAAGTTGTCAAAATGCCCAGTTTTTCAGTGGTTTCATTCGACAGGGTTAAACAGACGAATCCCAAAAAAAATCCCCGCTTTATTAAATATTTATTCAAGCGTTTATTCTTTTTATTTGCAGCAAAAAGTCTCTTTATTTTTTTATTTTTATTTTTTTCAGCATCTTTTGGGATTTTTACGGCGAAATATTTGATTCTGATATTTATTTTTTACATGTCTTTTTTTAAATTCTGTAATAGACCTTTTTATTGTTATTAATAGGACCTTATATATTATTATTTTATTATTATTTCCAGGCATTTTCATGCACTATTTTTTTTATTTTTTTTTAAACGCCTTTTAAAAGTTGTGTCCGTCCACACCGTTCGGCGGCTGATCGGCGGGTCATCGGTGGTTTGAGCATCGATTTGGGTCTGTTTGGTGGGTCGTCAGCATTTTTCGCTGGGTTTGTGGCTGCGTTCGGCAGTTTTCCAAATCGATTCGGCAGTTCTGTGGAAGTTTCTGTGTTCTGTTCGGTGGTTTGAGGATGCTTTCAGCTGGTCGATTTGCTGCACTTTGGGGGCCCCACGGTGAATGCAGAATTCACAGCAGGATCTGCGAATTCAACTCGCCGAAGTACGCCAAACGACAGAGCACCGTAATGTCGGTGACATGTAGGTGCTCTCTGAATAACCCCTAATGGAATGTTGTGCTTATGTGTCTTGTTTCCACTTCTTGTCTCACTCTAATTTCTTTATGAAGCCTAAATTTTCAGGAAAATGTAGGAAACATATATGAGATTGAGAAGTGATGTGATGACAAGTACCTACTGAACGTGAACTCTATATAGAAACTGCTCATTAAGGTAATATTACACTGCATATTCACAATGCCGGATGATGAGATTGATCCTCTAAAGATTTTATGGGGCCTCAGCCCGATTCTTCTCTGCCCCATTGTGACTCTACCCCATCAACAAATTGCTTCTCTTTTAATTCCTAACCAGAGGGAATCTGTGGCCATATAGTCACTGGTTTAGAAACATAGAAATTGTCGGCAGATAAGAACCTTTCGGTCCATCTAGTCTGCCCAATTACATGGATACTTTACCTGGATTTATCTTTTGTTTAGGATAGCCTTATGCCTATCCCATGCTTGCTTAAATTCAATTACTGTTTTGGCCTCTACGACTTCTACTGGAAGACTGTTCCATGTATCCACCACCCTCTCAGTAAAATAATGCTTCCTGATGTTACTTTTAAACCTTTGCCCCTCTAATCTAAGACTATGTCCTCTTGTTTTGCTACTTTGTTTCCTTTTAAATATACTCCCTTCCTCTACCTTGTGGATTCCCTTTACGTATTTAAATGTTTCTATCATATCTCCTCTGTCTCGTCTTTTTTCCAAGCTGTACATGTTAAGATCAATAAGCCTTTCCTGGTAACTTTTCTCCTTCAAGCCGTACACCATTTTAGTAGCCCTTCTCTGATCTCTCTCTAAAATGTCTATATCCTTCTGGAGATACGGTCTCCAGTACTGCACACAGTACTCCAAGTGAGGTCTCACCAGTGCTCTGTACAGTGGCATGAGCACTTCCCTTTTCCTACTTTGAAGGAAATGAGACAGTAGGGAGGTATAACCAAGTGATGATGCAAAATACATCACACTTAATTAAAGGCTATAAGCAGGTCCGGACTGGCCATCAGGCACACGGTGCATTTGCCTGGTGGGCCGATGTACTTGAGGGCTATTTAGTTGGGATGCTAAGCAGACACTCTATGGGATGAACACAGTGATGTCAGCTGATCATTGTCGCCCTTAACCCACTCTCCAACAGGGCTAAAACTTTGGGGGCACCTTCTGGAGCCCAAAAGCAAACGAAATTTGTTTGCAACAAATTAATTTCACTTGCAATGATACAGCACAGCCCCAAATCGTGTTAACACGACCTTAGGCTGCTGCATCTGCTACCTCTGAGCGTGTATACACGATCACAATAGCGAAGTGGTTAAAGGCACAAAGCTGTATGATGTTGCCTGAAAATGAACTTTTTAGGCGTTTTTCCATCCAAACATTTTTTCGGACCAGTGCCATTTTTCGAATCTCGGCTCGGGGTGGGGTTTTTCAAACAAATCAGCAAATATTTCAAAAAAATATTCACCTCAGGCATCCCATATGTTTTTTTCCCCCAAAAAAATATATCGATTGAATTAAATTGAGCCCTTAGTGGGGACATCAAACCAGATTTTACGATAAATGTATACAACTTTACAAATGTATACATTGATACAGTCACTCCTAAATGGTGCACATAAGTTTTCTTTTAACTGTGTTTCTCAGGGTGTCTATTATTTGTTTTTGTTTCGCGTCTGCATTTCAACTTTCTCTTTGGTAATCCTTATAATATGTCAAATTGCATTTCCAGGGTATGAAAATGATAAACGGTTTCTGTCTATTATAGATGGGTGCTCGTATCAGTCTCTTTGATGGGAACGTATTCAATGTCATTACGATGGTCACTGCATAACGCTGCCCCAGCACTCATTTCATTTAGCGTCATACGGCTCTTGGCACAGACAGCCAACGACATATAAATCTTACCAAGGTGCCTTTATCTGTACAGCCTAATGCTTTATTCCCTGGACCAGGGATGTAGTCGCTCGGAATAAGTAATCTATCCCTTTAATTAAAGCCAGCAATTAATAAAACAAGCACATATTTCAGTGTGTCCTTTGAACGGCGGGCAAGATCCTTCGCGAAAGCGTGGATAGGAAGCCTTAGACATGCCCTTGTAGATCTCCTTCCAAAAGAAGACGTTCCTGAAGACGGAGCGCCAGCACATGCCTATCCTGATTAAACGCGCCGATAATGGAAGGTCAGTAAGATGGATGTTGAAGAGAGAGGGAATGGCATAATGTTATGAATTCTGCAGGATGGAACTCAATTTGAATTAAGATTAACTAGGGAAGATAAAGTGCAGGAGCAATTTAACTGCAAATGTAGAGAAAATGTTGAGAAAGGTGTTCAAATGGATAAGGGGATTGAATATGGACCAAATATGATCCTGGGAACACTGCACGGGAACGTTCCCCAAACTAATTTTACTATAAAAAAGTAACTATGCATAACTAAAGATAATTAAGTGATGAAACATTAATTTAAAATCTTGATCTGAATGACAGTAACATGCTATATGGGGCCCAATCAAACAATCACATTTCTGTAACTCTTTTATAAAACCATTTTAAATTATAAACTATATTAATATAATATAAATATTATATTATATATTGTGACATATCTCTGTACCCCGACAGGGTCACAATGCCACTTCCTTGTAGGACCCCCCTCCCCGTGCTCTACCCAGGCAGACTCTGATGCCTCCCTCCAGTCCTCAGACGAAGCTCCAGGACACATAGGTAGCCCCCTATAATCCCCCAGAAATAAGACGAGGCTGTGGATCTGAGGTCTTTCAGGGTTAGAATGGAACTCTTTTTAATCAGGGACACACACATATATTTATACGGTCACACATAGGTCATTTACATACACAAACCTCCCCTAGAAACCGCTGGGGGACTTAATCAGACTGAAACAGATAATTGGACAAGCATTTGCTTCTTGAAATGTGGATCTTAATTTGATTACGTATATACAGTGGAATTAAACATTATGTAACATTTCTAAACGAGTCAAGACAATGGGAATTGGGATGATAACAGATTACAGTCAGAAGATTTACAAACTATTCAAATATATAGAGCTAACTATGATGTACTGATCCAACGTCTTATAGCTGATATGGACACGTGGGATGCCTTTAATGTCTCCTGGGTGGGTCGTATTGCTAGCGTAAAAATGAATCTACTCCCCCGGATCCTATACCTGTTCCAAACCCTCCCGGTGCCTGTCCCTCCGGCCTCATTGGCGCATCTACAGTCCCATATGAATCGGTTCATCTGGCATAATAAACGACACAGGGTGGCTAGAAGGGTGTTACATAGACCGAGGGCGGTGGGAGGTTTGGGAGTTCCAAGTTTGTTACAATATTACCATGCTGCCCAACTAGCACAGTTTGTTAACTTTCATGCACCACCTGGTACGCACCGTTGGGCGGACTTGGAGTCGCATCTCTTTGCTCCTGAATTGCCGCAATTCTATTTTTGGCTTCCCAAAACCTATCGTCCAATCCTTCGCTCCACCTGCACTGCCACCATCAACTCTCTACATATCTGGGACACTGTGAACCGTCGCTTCAAGTTTGCTAAAGAACATTCAGCTATGATGCCTTTTCTCCGCAACCGGAAGTTTCCACCGGGCCTATGCCCTCGCCCTTTTGCGAATCTGGAGGACTTGGGCCTTCAGAGGAGCCACCACCTCTACCCAGCGGGTGCGCCGCTTCAGTTTGCGGACATTCAACACAGACGTCCGGTTGGACCGGCGGACTTCTTTCGCTACTTGCAGGTTATGGACTATGCGCGGACGCCAGAAGTCCGTATGGCCGCCACGTCTTCCTTGACGGCGTTTGAAGCTCGCTGTAATGACGCTCGCATCACGAAATCGATGATCTCCTCGCTTTATGTCTCCCTCTGTTCAGGCTCTCCGATATGGGGGGACCCAACTTATGTTGCACGCTGGGAGAGAGATGTGGGGGAGGCCCTGCCCAGTGAAGAATGGGAGGATATATGGGACAATGTGGCACACTGCTCCATCAATGTGGCCCACCAGGAACAGGCTTACAAGATGTTGTTTCGCTGGTATGTTACCCCCTCACAACTTTCCCACATGGACGGGTCTTCCTCTGACTTATGCTGGAGGGGTTGCGGCATAAAGGGCTCATTTTACCACATGTGGTGGACGTGCACCCTGATACGTCGCTTTTGGCATCGGATTCATGCCCTCATCCAAGAGGTCCTGCAGTGTGGAGTGGCTCTCGACCCATGGACATTCCTTCTCCACCGCACCCAGGAAGCCCTATCGAGATCAGAGAATAAGCTGTTGCATAAACTGGTCTTGGCGGCTAGAAGAGCGGTGGCCCAAGGATGGAGATCTATGTCCCTTCCGTCTATGGCGCAAGTACACCTTCGGATTAGAGACAATATGGATATGGACCATTTGTCGGCTCTTGTACATGACACCATGCCCCAACATAGCAAGATCTGGAACCCCTGGTTGGAGTTTGATGTGGGTTGAGGGCTGGACTGTTTGATTTTCTGGCAGGTTGTGATAATGTTTTTTTTTTCTCCTTTGGGGCGGCACCCTATCCCCTCCCCCCCCTTCCCATGAGGTCTCTTCCTCTTCTTCTTTACTCTATGTTTGTGTTTCTTCGATCTTCTTATTATTTTTTCTTCTCCCCCCTCTTGGGGGTCCCTTCCCTGCAGTCTTCTGGCAGGGGCTCCACAGGGCTAACCAGTAGCAGTCTTTAAAATTGTGTTTTTGTGGTATGTTGCCCTTTTTGTCTTTGAAATATGGAAAAATAAAGAATTCTAAAAAAAAAAAAAAAACTATTCAAATATAAACAGAAAAGCGTTTTCTTGAGACAGGGTAAACTGGGATGTTAATCCTTTCAACAGATAACAAATACACAAGAACCAGACAATAGACAAATAGGCAATAGCATTCTTACATAATCACAGATTATACCAACAAATCTGCACACAAGAGGGCAATGGGCTAATATTGAGTATGAGTCCTGCACCCTAC
Organism: Leptobrachium leishanense; assembly: GCA_009667805.1. Taxonomy (NCBI): domain Eukaryota; kingdom Metazoa; phylum Chordata; class Amphibia; order Anura; family Megophryidae; genus Leptobrachium; species Leptobrachium leishanense. The sequence continues at coordinate 421,295,415 of CM019064.1, read as the reverse complement.
AACTATGCCTCCATGCCCATGCAACCCAAGTCCAAAATGACTTACATCACATATATAGAAAGCAAAGAAAAGCACACTCAGGAGGCTTGTTTCAGGATTTTGCAGTGAATATTTTTTCCATCCGTCAAAGTCAGCATTTCAGTCCTTGACAGGACTTTTATTCATCCATAATGTGTGCATACATGAATCACAACATATATAGACATGCTAATTAAGGCTTAATTGACTAACACAATGGAGCAGGGAGGTCCATGTGAACAACGTCAAACAAGCACCGTAACCATAGATACAAAGAAAACAATCATATTAATATACAACTCCCACAGAAAGTGCAAAAGATAAAGTCATAACATGCAGACAAAGTCTGCAGGCACTAAACTTAGTAATACATAGGTATGGGTGGTATTTGTGTTTTTATTATATCTCTCAGAGATGGCGTTTCCCATTGTCCATCTTCAGTGGATGAGACACCCATACTACTATATATTATATCAGAGCGGGCATACCAAAAAGATCAAATGGTATACATTACAATCATACTCACTTTATTAAAATACACAAAGTGCCCCACTGGCTCATGAGTATAGTACAGGGACAAACAGAAGATAGATTGTACACAATACATTAGGCCGGGCTCACACTAGCCTAAAAAGGGGGCACCATGTTGGAAAGTGGCGATATGGCTCACATTACTGATATATTTAGTCAAATCTCACCGACCCTGTAGAAAAGACGAATAAACTTTTTTTATCATTCAGCCCAAAGGGGGCTAGAGTACCTAACGTGAAGATCTAATAGGCTTCCCTCTTCAACAAATCAGATGCCCTATCATCACCTCTAGGAAGAGGGGGAATGTGTTCAATAGCCATGACCTTAAGCAATGGAAGAGGGTGGTGAGCCTCCGCGAAGTGGTGTTCCACCGGTGTTGTACTCTATTGTCCTGCCAACGCTGCACGGATAGCAGAGCAGTGGTTGGCAAGTCATTCACAAAGCCCATTGACTGTCTTCCCAATATAGGCAAGACTGCGCAGGCACAAAATTTTGTGGTGCATGTGATACGTTGTTTGATAAGATATCGCTTGCCACTCCGAGGATGGTAAAATGCCTTACCAGGAGTAAGGTGACTGCATGTAGTACACCCTAGGCATCTAAAACACCCAGGATTCACAAACTTCCTTTGGGAAAAAAAACTTGAACTGGTCATTCAAATTTCTATCCCGCCTATAACATATAAGAGGAAATTTCTGTGTAGATTCTGCCAATCTAGGATCACATTGCAAGATGTTCCAATGTTTCCTAACAGCCTGAGCGAACTCGCCTGACGCTGTATGGAAAGTTTGCACAAAAGTCATTCGAGGTGGAAAGACGCACTTAATTTTTCGGTGGTAGTGGCCCTTTTAAAGAAGTTTTTTGGACAGTCTGTGTTTGTCCAGCGAAAACACAAAAGACAGAAAGAACCCTCTCGGATGTCTGCACTTTTCTGTATTCCACTCTTATAAGAGAAGAAGCTAAATGAAAGAAGAAACTCGGCAGCACTAATTAACAGGAGATTTCTAAATTTGGGAGTAATGAATGCTCAGTCCCAAATGTTATTACCTTGTTACTGGTATGCAACTGTTTTACACTTTCTATCATTTTTAAAACGCGTTGGCATTTTTAAGAATCTAGATTTTGGAAATATGGCAGCAGATTTTTGATGGATCAAACCATCTGTTTTATATTTAGGTTTCCGTCATACATGATTTATGCGGAAGGGACAGCTTCCTACCTTTACACTAACACTGTAGAAAGAGAAGGTAAAGCTTGTCAAGCAGTTAGAGCCGTCGCATTTCTGAATGTATTCTCGTGTCATGAAATCCTAAAAATAAAGCGTCAAGGATTTCAGTTTGTGCTATTAAATTAAAATGCATTTCTCATTCTTCACATGACCAAGACAATTAGAGGATTTAATTGAGCAGACTGAACACAATTTGCACTTATAAAGATTAATCGAAATGATTTCACAAAAATACAAAACTCTCCCGTGGTTTTGCTAAAAAGAAAAAAATGTCAATTGCACTTACCCTTAGTATTAAAGTTGTTTCTTCATTATTCTACTCATTAAATGATTCAGTAAATGTGAAGTTTAAGTCTTTTACTCTTTGGTTAAAGTAATTTTACTTTCACATTAAATAATTTTGACATCGCAATCTAAGGCTAGGGTCAGACTAACGCATTTTTCGCGTTGTCCGTGAAAAAGTGCATTGAACGAATGGATGTATTTTTTCACAGAATACGCGATAGCAGTCATACGATGCGCATTTTCGTCCATGATTTTGTACGGATCATCAATAAAACCCTTTTTCGTCTGGACGTGATGTTGGCTGGACATTAGTAGCGTCTGACGTCTCCTAATCACGCACACACGCCGCTAGCGGACGCAGCGCACTCTGTACGTCAGTACTAGCGGTTTGACGTTCTCGAAAAAATGCGTTCGTTTGCCACCTGCGTTGCACAGCCGGACTTTCGTGCGGCCGTTCTTCGTATGCAGCCCGGCATTGGATGTCATTTGCTGCTAGCACGGCCGTGATTTAGTGCGGATAAACGCACGTTAATACTGCGTTAGTCTGACCTTAGCCTTAGCTGGATGTTAAAGCCTTTTCACTATCCCTTCACTATGGAGTAATTTTCCATAAACCACTTGCAGGTCCCAGTGGTTTTATGGAAATGTCTTTCCATTACACAAACAATAGCTAAATATAGAAGTTGTCAGGTTTCCACAGTGGGTGGAGGGACGGGAGGTCAGGCAGATGTATACTAGAGCTGTATTGTGGAGAAAATGTGGAATAATCCGATGTACATCAATAAAGTCTCCAATGCCGTGGGTAGACTGCAATAAGAGAGGTTGTGGTCACAATTCCAGGTCAACACACGGGAAGGCGCAGTGAACAGTTTCAATACTGGAACAAGGACCAAGTAAACTGACTGGGCTTTTATACTCAGACACCCCTTCCTCATCAACCAGAACGCCGGCTGCCATATTGGCAGAGTCCAGCTGCAAGCACACTCCTAGTTTGAAGCCTCAGGCTCCAGCAGAGTCCAGCAGCCGGGCACAGGAATCTGACTTCCCCGGGGCTAATGCCGCACTGAGGATGGAAGAGAGAGCCACGGATGCCTCCATGTTGCCATGGGTGAGTGGTGCCGCTGGGCAGTTAGGCTGGCTGCACGTGGACACACCAGGCCGGAGTGCCTACTGGGCAGAAAGACGGCTATGTCTGACGCCAACAGGAAAATGGCTGTGACAGAAGTGCCCCTCTGTATATGTTCACTGTAGGTAAGCCCTTTTTGACATTTGGCCCTCTGCTGGCTAAAAAGTGCTACTGCATTCTACAGTAGCTTGAACTCCGTGTTTCCGTGAAGGAAAAGCAGCTCCCAAAGTTTTCCAAATAATCTCAAAAATTCTGCTGCCCTATCCGACATGTTAAACTTTAGAGGCATTTGTTCTGGAGCCCACATGCTAATGAAGTTTGTTTACAGTAAATACAATTTCTTTGCCATGCTCCAAAATCAGACCAGATCGAGTATACTTGATATCAGGACATGTTTGAAGAACATGTATACTCAATAATGGTAGTGAATGGGGTTAGTAGGGGGCCTGCAGCAATATTTTGAGATTGCAGAAACAAAGAAACTAAGGGCACTATCAGCTGGCCTGACCTAAAAAGGGAATGCTGAAGGGAAGAATTGGCGCTCACAAATCTCCCTTAAGCGCCTCCATTTTACCAGTAGATTAAGGGGCAGGCGCTGAGTCCAGCAGCAAGCCCCGTAATGGCTGCTAGACTCCTGGATGCTCGGGGCAGCGCTAAAGCGCTGTCAAGAGCATCCCCCCAATGGAGTCCATAGGACTCCATGGAGGCTTCTCCTGCCGGGTCACATGACTGGCAGGATTTCTCCTCTTGCAAAATCCTGCAGGTCGGCGGAGTGATCTCAGAGGGAGACTGGGAACTTTTTTGTGATCCTAACGCTAATTACTCTTTGTTTACTTTTTGCGCTTCCCATGTTTAGCATAGGGAGACCAAAGTACAATAAGCTCGCACTAAAAAACGCCAATATCGATGCGCTAACAGATTTATTTTAACCAGTTAGAGATCGGGACGTGATCTTTGCGGCATGCTATCACCTCAATAAACCTAGTGCTAACGCCCATTTATGTGAGAGCTAAAGTTAAGGAGGTGTTAGAGCCCTGAGAAGGGAGTAAAGCGATATATTATTCCTTTTGTCACAATAAATATGTATTTATTTTTGGTAAAGTATACATGAGTTGCTCGGGCCAGGGACTATTATTTGCATTACAAAACTAAACGCTCCTGTAAAAGAGAAATGATTTTGTCTTTGAGTATCAGTGATTCTGAACAGTAGGCCCTTTGGTAACCAAGCAGTAAAACTGTGTTTCACACATTAATACACATACTGCACTTCAAAAGTAAAAAGTCTATGCAAATATGGGATAAAAACTGCAGCATGTCAATGTACCAGTACAAAGTAAACTTTAAAAAATGAACGTCTGATCTTCAATAAATAGCAGAAAAGTGTAACATTTATTTGAAACAAACCGTTACGCAAATCTACATAATTGTACATTTTTATCTTTGTGTTTATCCTTTACAAAAACAATGTCGGGAAGTTAAGATGCTACATTGTGTCTTTTATCTTGTACTCTAAATCAGGGTCTACAAAAAGGATCTGCAACCTTGGACCTCCAGAGACCTGGTCACAACTTGGACGTTAAAGGCAAGACACAAATGAAAACTGTAAGAAAAAATTAAAAGCTTGCATCATAAAGGCTCACCTTTAACCCCTTAGTGACCGGGCAGTTTTACACAAATCCGTCCTTTAGTGACCGCTGCTGTTTTTACGTTTCTGCGCTGTTTGTGTTTACGTCAGATTTTCCTCTTACTCGTTTATGTAACCCACACATATTTTACACTGTTTTTCTCGTCATTAAATGGACTTTATAAAGATACAATTTTTTTCATCATTTCATATAATTTACTATAAAGAAACATTGTGAAATATGACAAAAAAATTGAAAAAACACCACTTTTTCGAACTTTGACCCCCAAAATTTCTTATGTATCAACAACCGTCAAATAAATTTAATTCCTTAGTAGTTTCTAAATTTAGTTCTGAGTTTAGCAATACCCAATGTTTACATATTCCTCGCTATTCTCCTTATCTTATGCAACAATAAGTGAAAGTAACACTTTGCCATTTACAAAGGGTTTACTTTTAAAAGTAGTCATAGTGACATTGTAACACTGATATCTGTCACTAATTCCTGAATAACCCTCCACATATACATATTTTTTTAAAGTACACAAATCAAGGTATTAAACTTGGGGTATTTTGACTCTTTCCATGCAAACCATTTTAACACAAATCTATGCCAAAGTTTGAGAAAAAAAAAAGTTTTGGTGATTTTTTTTGGAATGCAATTTAAGAATACATGTACGGTGAACTTTAAGGTTTACTGCCAAAAAACACCCCAAAATATGTTCAGCAACATCTTCTAAGTAAATTGATACCACCCATGTATAGGTGTATTTTAACACTTTCCATGCACTAGCTCTATGTCAAACTTTCAGGCAGTCACTTTTTGGGTTATTTTTTCACACACATTGTACTTTAGGCATGAATTGTCAAATCCAGTTATGGGTTACTGCCAAAAAACACCCCAAAATATGTTCAGCAACATCTTCTGAGTAAATTGATACCACCCATGTATCGGTATGTCGGGTCATTTGGGGGCTAATAGGCCTTATTTGGGGGGTGCGCATTTCAGTTTTCCAACTTGGAATTTTCACATTTCGTCATCATGCACCCATGTCCTATTTGGGACATTTTTGAAGCCTGCCAAAGTAATTTACCCCCATCAAACCATATATTTTTAGAAAGGGCACAGCCTAGGGTGCTTCAAAGAGTTGTATTTTAACACTTTCCATGCACTAGCTCTATGTCAAACTTTCAGGTAGTCACTTTTTGGGTTATTTTTCACACACATTGTACTTTAGGCATGAATTGTCAAATCCAGTTATGGGTTACTGCCAAAAAACACCCCAAAATATGTTCAGCAACATCTTCTGAGTAAATTGATACCACCCATGTATCGGTATGTCGGGTCATTTGGGGGCTAATAGGCCTTATTTGGGGGTGCGCATTTCAGTTTTCCAACTTGGAATTTTCACATTTCGTCATCATGCACCCATGTCCTATTTGGGACATTTTTGAAGCTGCCAAAGTAATTTACCCCCATCAAACCATATATTTTTAGAAAGGGCACAGCCTAGGGTGCTTCAAAGAGTTGTATTTTAACACTTTCCATGCACTAGCTCTATGTCAACTTTCAGGTAGTCACTTTTTGGGTTATTTTTCACACACATTGTACTTTAGGCATGAATTGTCAAATCCAGTTATGGGTTACTGCAAAAAACACCCCAAAATACTGTTCAGCAACATCTTCTGAGTAAATTGATATCACCCATGTATAGGTATGTCGGGTCATTTGGGGGCTAATAGCCTTATTTGGGGGGTGCGCATTTCAGTTTTCCAACTTGGAATTTTCACATTTCGGCATCATGCACCCATGTCCTATTTGGGACATTTTTGAAGCCGGCCAAAGTAATTTACCCCCATCAAACCATATATTTTTAGAAAGGGCACACCCTAGGGTGCTTCAAAGAGTTGTATTTTAACACTTTCCATGCACTAGCTCTTTGTCAAACTTCCAGGTAGTCACTTTTTGCGTTATTTTTCACACACATTGTACTTTAGGCATGAATTGTCAAATCCAGTTATGGTTACTGCCAAAAAACACCCCAAAATATGTTCAGCAACATCTTCTGAGTAAAGTGATACCACCCATATATAGATTTGTTCTGTTGTTTTTGGGGTGCTACGCCAATCTTTTGGCATGTGCTTGTCAATTTTCTAATTTGACATACAGTATCTTCTTTGCTTATCTTCTTTTTAGGGGCCTTTTTACATACCCCAATTTTATTAACGTGCATATTTTTGGTAAGCTAACACCCCAAAGTATTGTAAATGGAGTGTTTTTATGCCATGGATGCAACCGTTTGCTCCAAACAAATTGGATACTGTTTGGTGGTCATTTTTCATTTTCACACCCACATCAGTTTTGGACTGTGATTTAGGAGACACTGTTGTTTGTTACTGCATGAAAACTCTCCAGGTTGTTTTCTGCAAGGTCTCCTGAGTACACCCATGCTCCCCATGCATAGGTTTGCCAGGATTTTGGGATGGTTCAAATACAATTTTTATGACTTTGTCATTGGAGTTGAAATTGAGATTATTTCTTCAGCTAGACCTATCTTTGGTTTTGGGTCTACCGCATACCCCAGTTTGAATTATTGCCAGAAAAATGTTTATATTTGAAATGTTGACACCCCAAGGTATTGCATATGGAGTGCTTTGATGCCATGGATGCAACGGTTTTAGCCCAAAACATTTGAGAAGGTGTGTGGCGGTAATTTTTCAATTTTTTATTTTTACGCCCACATTAGATTTGGACTGTGATTTAGGAGACACTGTTGTCGGTTACTGCATGAAAACTCTCCAGGTTGTTTTCTGCAAGGTCTCCTGAGTACACCCATGCCCCCCATGCATAGGTGTGCCAAGATTTTGGCAAAATACAGCACCAATTGTAGAACATAAAAATGTAGGAATAAAATGTAAAAGTCTGGTGCAGTAAAAGAAAAAAAAAACTAAACACAACTAACTAACTAGACTGTAAGAAAAAAAAATCACAGATCAAGCACAGTGTGATACATCTTGAAACAGTCCCCAAGACACAGACCGGGTTGTCCAGGGCATTCTGGGCAGTAAAAGATTGTGTCTCTCCTCTGCCCCCTCTTGAAACACACCCTGCATCTTTTTTGGGGTTTCTGTTTGCCCTCAGTAGGGGGGATGTTAAAAATAAAATGTGTAGCCCCAACTCTGTCCCCCATCACCGCCCGGGGAGCAGGTGCATCCTGGTACAAAAACCCCGAAATGACCTGGAGCTGAAACTGTAAAAAGGACAGCTTCACTCCGGGGTTTGCCTTTTTGCAGAGCAAAAAGGCATTGTGGATTGCAATTTGCATCAGGTAAATTGCAATCTTTTTGTACCAGGCCCTTGACTTCCGCATAATCTGGTAGGGCTGGAGCAGCTGATCTGCCAGATCAACCCCACCCATATGCCGGTTATAGGCTTTGATGCACACTGGCTTCCTGATGTGCTCAGCTCTGCCACGTACAGAGACCTTCACAGACCTCTCAGTGTGGATGGTGGATAGAAGGTATACATCCTTCTTGTCTCTGTACTTGGCGCAGAGCTGAGGTCTCTCCCCTTTTTAACCGGGTGCGGACAAGCTGTGCTGGGAAACCTACGCGGTTCTTGCGAACAGTACCGCATGCTGCTGTATCAAAACAATACAGCAGCTTGAACAAAGGGACACTCGTCTAAAAATTATCAACATACAAGTGGTACCCTTTGTTCATCAGGGGAAAAAGTAGGTCCCACACAATCTTGCCACTGGTTCCCATGTGTTCTGGGCAACCTGGAGGGTCAAGGCTACTATCCTTTCCCTCATACACCCGGAAGGCCTTAGTATAACCACTCTCGCTGTCACAGAGCTTATACACCTTCACTCCATACCTGGAGCGTTTGAAAGGAATATACTGCTTGAATCCCAGCCTTCCCTTGTATTTCATTAGGGATTCATCCACGCAGATATTCCTTCCAGGTGTATAAGCCTCTACAAACCTGGCGGCGAAGTGGGTAATCAGGGGGCGGATTTTATACAGCCTGTCAAACTGGGGATGCTCTCTAGGAGGGCACAGGCTGTTGTCACTGAAGTGCATGAAACGCAAAATGTTTTCATACCTTCCTACGTGACATTGATTGGGGGTAAATGGGGGTAGAGCAGATGGGGCTACTGCTCCAGTAGGAGCGAATTGAGGGCTTCTTTATGATGCCCATCAGCATAGTAAGTGCCCAGAATTTCAGAAATTCTAGCACATCTAGCGGGGTCCATTGCTGCCTTGCCAAGTAGGAGTCTGGCTTCGCAGCACAATGCTGATGGGCATACAGATTTGATTGGGCAACAATGTGGCCCAGCAAATCATCCCCCATAAACACCTGCAAAAACTGTGTGGCGGTAAATCCTGCAACATCAATATTGATGCCAGGATTTGCCGTGAAAGGAGGGATATCTGGCCTCTGGCAATGAGGCACTACCCACTCCTAAGCTGGAGCTGTGCATCTCCTGCTGGCAGGTGGTGGCCCAGGATCTGCATCAGAAACATCACTAGGAGATACATCAGCCAGCGTAGATGATGTATCTAGCGATGTCTCTGAGCACTTAGCGGGGTCAAAATCTGGGTCGGAGTCCGACGCAGATGCCTCAGATTCTGACGCCAGGATGGCATATGCCTCCTCGGCGCTGTACACCCTCTCAGACATTAAATATAATAGAAATACGTAAACAAAGCAAAACAAGATAGGCTCAATAGACCACTCCACAGGGCATAACCCCACAATAGCAAGCAAAAACAATTTGCACAAAGTGCAACAAGAGTGGTAGTAATGAAATAATTTTAATGAAAAAATAAGCGACCAACAATGTAGTGCAAAGGAAGAAAATACAGGTGTGGTAAATTGCCCAGAAGAGGAAGGTAATGCTGTATCAAATAGAGAGGAGCGAAAGCATACACACTATTAATGAGGGCTACCTATACCTCGGTGGTTCAAGCCACCTACATAACCAAATACTAGGCATACTAGGATAACAACCAGTAATAGCCAAGGGGCAAGATCCACAAGAAAAAAATTCAATATAGAGCTGTTAAAAACAAAGAGGCATATCTCGACCGGTTTCGCCCGAACAGCATCTCCAGATTAAGCCCTGTTTTTCTTGTGGATCTTGCCCCTTGGCTATTACTGGTTGTTATCCTAGTATGCCTAGTATTTGGTTATGTAGGTGGCTTGAACCACCGAGGTATAGGTAGCCCTCATTAATAGTGTGTATGCTTTCGCTCCTTTCTATTTGATACAGCATTACCTTCCTCTTCTGGGCAATTTACCACACCTGTATTTTCTTCCTTTCCACTACATTGTTGGTCGCTTATTTTTTCATTAAAATTATTTCATTACTACCACTCTTGTTGCACTTTGTGCAAATTGTTTTTGCATTATATATAATAGATTATAAAATTTTATAATTATTATATATATATAAGCGGATTATTGGTTCTCAAAAGAACCGTTGGGTTTCACAAGAAAATAAAAATAAACACCTAAATCTCTCTAAATCCCTCTAAACCTGCCTCAATTGTTCTAAATCTCCCTAAAATCTCTCTAAATCTGCCTCAATTTTTCTAATCTCACTAAATCTACCTAAAATCTCTAACCTGTCAAATCTGATCTCTCTCTCTCGCTCACCAAAACACAAGTGAGGAGAGGGCGGGAGAATCACAGAGGTCACGGCCAATATTTACAAACTATTGACCTGACCTGACAAATTAGAAATTTTATTTTGATTTTTTTATAACTTTTGATTGGATGTTGCTAGCCTGCCTCTCTGATGAGGCAGGCTAGGAACATCCCACACAGCTCCAAGATGACCCTGCCCTTAGAAGGGCAGCGCCATCTTGGCTGTCACTTTTATTTTATTTTATTCATTTTTATTTATTTATTTTTCTTTTTTACACTTTTTTTAGTCTGCTGGGTGCCTTGATCCCTCGAGGCACCCAGCAGAGCACCTGATCACTTATGTGATCATTTTTGTACTGAGTGACACGATACCTCGTGGCACTCAGTACTTCCTGCCGCTACCGGAAGTGATCGCTCGGGGGAGCGATCACGGACGGACCGACGGCAGGTAACCATATTGCAAGGATGCCTCGATGTCGAGGCATCCCTGCAATATACTCAGAGCAGCTGGAAGCGATACCAATCGCTTCCATCGCTCTGTAGAAGTGTGGGGCACCTTTCCGGTGAAACCGGATGTTGATCGCTCCCGGGGAGCGATCACAAGGGGCCCCGGCACTTCTAACCGCCATTGCACGGATGCCTGGACTCCCAGGTAGCCTGCAATGGCGTTTGAGCTGCTGGAAGCGATCCGATCGCTTCCAGCGCTCAAAAGACCGCAGGACGTACCATGTACATCAGCGGGTCTAAAAGAGACCCGTGGCCGTGACGTACATGGTACGTCCGAGGTCCTTAAGGGGTTAACGTATGTGTAACGCTCACTCCCGGAGGAGCCGCTGAATAAACCTCAGATTAGTCTCTCCGCACTAGGGAATAAATATACACCAGCACTGTTGTGGATTTTATAAATTATATACTTTACTAATCCCAATAAAGTGACACATATAATACAATTTCGGTATAGGAACGACAGGATTTTCGTAATGCGGGAAACACGCGGCAGGGAAAAACACACGGCGGGAAAAAGAAAAGAATTAACCCCCCTCAGTTCTGGAGTGTAAGTCCTGTGAGTGTAAGGTCTCAAAAAGGTGTACGTGTATTGATTCGGGTACCCGGGTACTGTATTCAACTGGCCAGTGAATGTGATAAGCAAATCTTCGACTAGTCAAGTTGGGGCCCTGTAGAATTGAAACAATAATGCAGCGTGCTGGATTTTACTTGAACTTTTGGCCTGCAAGGCCTCTCACCCATCCGTTATACAGTCTGTCCCTCTGTTTGGTCGAGGATGTCTCTCCGCTGGTCCTCTGGAACTCTGTGCCACCGGATCCGCTCTCTGGCCCGTCCGATCTCCGAGTCAAGAACCACGGCCTACCGCCTACATTCCCTATGGATCATAGCGGTCTCCTTACAGGGGGTCCAACTGGAATGGAAGTTCTTGTGTACACCACCCGGTGATGACGGGTATGCCTCCGCAAGTTACTGTCCCGATCTCCAGCGCCCCACAGGTAGCGTCTGCGCTCCGGCCTGGTCTTGATCCCGGGCAGTCTCACTTGCGTCCTCTCTCTTTCATCGCTCCGCTCACTCTGGCGCTCCTCCGCACGAGGCTGCTTACGTCCTTCCTCCCTGTGCCACCCACTTCCAGTCTCCGCCGCAAAGCCTGATGGATATTGTAGTTCATTTAAGTCCCGCATTGTCCATATGGCTTTTGTCTCCCTCTGGTGGCTAGAACCCAGTAATTACAGCAATACAGTTTTAAACAGTGCTACATGCTACATATGTATTAGGGCTGAGTTGCTTTGCCAGCAGCTTGAGTCTTAATACCTCCGAGTTGCAACATGATAACGCCAGTGTTGCACATATGCTTAAAGTATGGTCAATAATTCCAATGTGTGAAGGGAGCGGGCTGGGTGAAACCAGAAGTGCTTTTATTTAAACGTTTTCTGCAACACACATAAAGCATGACTTCAGTTCTGGTAGGATTTGTACTTTGATATTTGCTTTCTTATACATTAATACACATTTAGATATATACAGTAACATTCACCTATTTTAGAGGAACACGTGCTCATCATTCAGACTTTTCACTCTGCTGCTATCTCCTGGTGGTTTAATATAAATGCCATTAGTTTACTTTATCAGAGCTTTAACTCTTTAATTGCTGAAACTGGAAATGTAACATTTTAATGGGGTACTTGGCTTATTTTAATGGGGTACCTTATTTTAACATGCCTTACACCAGCAGCACTAAGCGCCGCGGTGTTATCAGCTCAAGGAGTCCATAGGACACCAAGGAGACAGACGCAAGCTTGGGCAAGTGAGATCCAGCCAGGTAGAGGAGGGATACGCAGAGGGTCCAATGTTCCTTTGTCTGTAGCAAGGTGCAGCAGATCATGCTGTTCTCTGCACCGGGGGATTGAAGGTGAGTATTGGATTTTTAGGTGGGGTCAGCTGAAAGTGTTATGTGATTTCGATTCAGCACAATCACCTAACACCAGGGTTTGAAAGATGTTAGTCTTTTCATGGACAAGGAGCTAGTTGGAATAGCACATTCTCCATCTTCTCAGGGCACATTATCATCTCCTATATAAAGTATGGGAGGCCTTAATGTACAGTCACCTGGTGCTACATCAGAGACAAGATGAGCTTGAAATAGGATGTTGAAAAATAAAGCAAGGCACCCAAGCCAATATGCTGTACAGCTCGAGCATCCAGGTTGTTGTGATCTGGCCCCCTATGTTTTGGAACTACATCTCTTGATGGTCAGTCACTCATAAACCTCGACAAGCCTCATGAGAAAAGTAGTTTCAAAACATCTGGAGGGCCAAGTTTGCTGACCCCTGGTCTACATTATTCTCATACAGGCAGAAATGCCTTTTATTATAATATAATAAAATGAATAAAAAATGGTGCTGAAAAAGCTGCTTATTGGTATTATAAGTGATGGTGGTTAGAGTACACGTGAGAGCAATTCATGTTTTGTTGATTAAGAATTTTATTAAAGGCTGACCTATAGACAATGGGCAATATTAAATTCTTAATGTTAGCGCTCAGCTGTGTGAGCATTAACGTTAGGTTAAGTGGCCCTAGTGCGGGCCGCCCATATTACATTCTGAACTCTAATAGGTTACAAAAAAACTTTAGTGCATCAGATTTTGCACTTGTTTGCGCCACCTTACTGTACTTTGCGCTCCCTATGCGTAACATGGGGAGCGCAAAGAGTTAATTACCGTTAGGATTACAAAGTCCTAAAGCTAATTACGTCCCGCTGCGGTTAACTGAAACGTTACCCACATCTTGGAGCTGGTGCTAAATGATACAGCTTCTGCAGAATCAGTTATCACCGGTTACAAATCCCCCCAAAAATTTGATACTCACCTCTCATCCTGCAGTGAGAACCGCGGCCCATTCTGCCTCTTCTGGCCGCTGGGAGCATAGCGAGACTGGGGAAAAAAAGTCTCCCTCAGCGATCACTCCGTTGACCTGCAGGATCTTGTGAGAGGCGAGATCCTGCCAGTCATGTGACCCAGCTGTCAAAGCCTCAATGAAGTCGTATGGACTCCATGCAATAGCACTGCCTCGAGTATCTTGAGTCTTAGCGCTGTGTTACGGGGCAGGCTGCTTGATTAGCGCCTGTCCCGTAATATGGAGCTAAAACGAGGATGCTATTTTAGCGGAGGTATTGTAATACTGCCCAATATTTTTCATGACAGCACCTTGGTCCGTTAGGCATTCATGGAAATAAAATATCATCGAGATGTTTTAGAAATAACGTCACTTTTACTGTACATAATAATGCCAAACTATTTGAATGGGTGATACATTATTATTTTGCCCCAGACAATACCTCATCCCGTGACAATAGCTTGCAATGAAGCTAGCGTTTCGAGTCCAGCCTCTCCGTCTCCATGCTGTGCTGCTCCCTGGACTATGCGCTAATAAATCCCAATGGATGTAAATTATAGTTAACGCCAGGTTACAGGAGATCACGACAGCGGAGGAAATGACCTAATATGCTGCAAATGTAGCATTTAATAGTTTACTCCCAATATGTGCCAGCTTGTTTCAGATCAGTGAGTCTGAATTTAATTTCTTTTATAGAACAATCATTACTATGCAAACAGTGTATACAATGAATGGGCGGCCATTATGTATTTAGTATGAACTTCCAGAACACAGCTGTGGTCGACAAGCAGTGATCTAGTGGCAGGAGTTGGGAGGGGGACACGCATTTAACTAATGGTAGGGACGCATACACTATTTTTGGATGATAAAGCATGGTAATTGTTGTCACATCCAGTAAACCCCACCATGTCCATTTGCTACAAAGTAATTAGTTGTAGAAGGCTGTCGTATTAAAGGCTCATACACAAGAGCATTTGGGGCAGCACCCTAACATTTTACCATTTGCATGGTTAAAAACAGCAAACAAGCAGCAACTGAGCACTGTGAGATTTGGACACTTTCCTTGAAATCTGCCCTGTCCAATGGCACTTTGTACATGTAGGCCCCTACAACATTCTTCGCGCAATTTAGTTTGCGCAGCGCACATTTTTTTTGCGCGCATCATCCAGCGTTTAAAATTAAGATGGTATACTGATCCGTACGCATTTTTTCATCCGTCAAAAAAGAATGTTTGTAAAAACGATGCGCAAAACGAAGTGTAATATGCGCGCAATAACGTAGCGCACGTAAATCAGTGTGCAGATGGTTTTATTCGCGGGATTCAGCCAATCAGAATTAAGAACCTTAATTGACATCAATTTACCTTAATTGACTCACTTAAGTTTTTGCGCCTGTCAAAGTAAATCTGAGTATATATGCTGCAGCAATAATAAAAACACGCACGAATTCACAAATGTATTGTTTGGGTATGTGTAGAATGTGTAGAAACATAGAAAAATGTCGGCAGATAAGAACCTTTCGGCCCATCTAGTCTGCCCAATTACATGGATACTTTACCTGGATTTACCTTTTGTTTAGGATAGCCTTATGCCTATCCCATGCTTGCTTAAATTCAATTACTGTTTTGGCCTCTACCACTTCTACTGGAAGACTGTTTCATGTATCCACCACCCTCTCAGTAAAATAATGCTTCCTGATGTTACTTTTAAACCTTTGCCCCTCTAATCTAAGACTATGTCCTCTTGTTTTGCTATTTTGTTTCCGTTTAAATATACTCCCTTCCTCTACCTTGTGGATTCCCTTTACGTATTTAAATGTTTCTATCATATCTCCTCTGTCTCGTCTTTTTTCCAAGCTGTACATGTTAAGATCATTAAGCCTTTCCTGGTAACTTTTCTCCTTCAAGCCGTACACCATTTTAGTAGCCCTTCTCTGAACTCTCTCTAAGATGTCTATATCCTTCTGGAGATACGGTCTCCAGTACTGCACACAGTACTCCAAGTGAGGTCTCACCAGTGCTCTGTACACTGGCATGAGCACTTCCCTTTTCCTACTGCTAATACCTCTCCCTGCACAACCAAGCATTCTGCCAGCATTTCCTGCTGCTCTATTACATTGACTACTTACCCTTAGATCCTCTGAAATAATAACCCCTAAATCCCTTTCCTCAGATGTTGAGGTTAGGACTGTATCAAATATTCTATATTCAGCCCTTGGGTTTTTACGTCCCAGGTGCATTATCTTGCACTTATCCACATTAAAACTCAATTGCCACAGCTCCGACCATGTAACTATACTGTGCTGTGTTTTTTTTTCGCGCTGGTGTTTTTCGTTTCGGCAAAAACGTTCCGATTTGCAGTTACCACCAGCTTTTCAAAGACGTTAAATTTATGCGCGGAAACGTCGTTCGTAAAAAATTGCGCATCGATTGAAATACCATCCGCGTACCAGTGCACAAACGAATTTGCGCTCACAATGTTAAGTATAGGACGCTCACAGTTCATCACGCTCGCGCAGGTCCATCCGCGTTAAACGATAACGCTCATCGTTTGCGCGAACGTTGTAATACGACGTTCAGTGCAAAGGGTTTTGCCCCTCGCGCAAATGCGCATTTGCGCACGCAAAACGCACTGCTCGAAGAATGTAATAGGGGCTGTATTTTTTTATTAAGAGAGGGTAGCTGGAGCCAAGGTGTCATGAATCAAGGCACTGATTGACACACAGTGTCAGTGGGGTAGGATCTCGAAATAAAACAACCCGGGCACTCAGGATGGACCATGAAGGAGTTTTATTGTATGGATGCCATCACAATGTTTCTGCTCAGGCACTAACCTGTTTCAAGTTTTCATTTGAAAAAACCTCGTGCTTGAGCTCTAACATTGTGATGGCATCCACGCAATAAAGCTCCTTCATGGTCCGTCACGGGTTTCCAGTCCTCTTCGTTTTTTCTAGGTGATGTGAAGGTTTGAGCCACTCCATTCTGTGTGGTACCAGTGACTTGCGCCTTTTGGTAGGCAAGAACCGGTCCTCCTTTTTGCTTGAGGTAAGATCTAGACATGACTGTGTTGTTTCTCCTTCACCTACAATCCTTGAGAAACGGATGCAGGCAACTACTGCTTCCAAGGTTCCTCTGCTAACAGCTATCAGCCGCTGCTTCCTCTGTCCCTCCTGCACCACCACAACATTACCCAGCCGTCCCTGGATGGTTGAACCCTAAGATTCCATGCCGTGCCCTATTCCAGTCTAGCTGCAAACCTGTGTCACTGCTCGGCTGTTATGGCTGCCTGTCGTACATTTGCTCTTTCTAGATTTTGTATAGTGATCAGATCAAATGCTGGGGCAGCCAGAGAATAACGATTTCAAAAATTCCCAATCACCAAATAAAAATGAAAAAAGTCAGGGCTTGCCCATCTCTCGTCATTCTGTCTGACGCACTCCAGGAGAAGATACCAGTGCTTCTGAAAATTATGAGTCGACTTGCTAATATAGTGGCTGGTTCATACATGAGCTGGCAGTGGGACACTGCGACGTCATAATGGCTCTCAAAGACCGTATTAACGACTCTGCCACAACAGGGCCTTGGGTTTTTAGCAGGGCTGGTCTGACAACTCATGGGGCCCTCGGAAAATAAGAGATCATGGTGCTCCCATTGTGCCTGCCCACATGCCAGCTGAAAGGGAAGGCCTGACCAAGTTTTAGGGGGATTCTCATGGGACCCCCTCCTAGTCCAGCCCCTGATTTTAAGATATATCTATAATAAATGCAGAATAGTGACATGTGAAATATAAATGTTTTGGCCTAGGTGTTTGGTTCATATCACGAAAGTATGACTTAATGTATGTTTTAATCCTCAACAATGTTCCCAGCAGATAGCAATCATCGAATGCTGTTTGTTGCAGATAAGCTATCACTCAGACTGTAACTATTTAATTTTCAGGTCAGCAGCTGGAACCCAAATAATTAGTTTTTTCTGTCTTATCACCATCTTTTATGCTTTTCCAAGTGTATATGAAGGAATTGGGATTCTGGACCCCGGTAATGGTTACTAAGTACTGCGAGGGGAAGAGTTTCTTATTTCTTGTATCAGAATTTTGTCTGATATATAAACCTCAAAATAATCTAAATAGGATTTATTTACGGCAGGCAATGTCTAAAGATATGATGATTAAAATCACAGGGATTAAGTCCAGGACGGGTAAGTGACTTTGCTCAAAATTGATCTCTCAGTTCTTGTCAGATTTTGAATCACAAATCAGTAAAATCGTTTGCTTGAATCATGTTATGCGTTGCTTAACCCCTTCAGTAGCAAGGGACTTTCCAGAAAACCACGGCCAGGAACCAGAGGATTTAAAAAAAAAGGGAAAAACCACTACCAAATGGTTTTCCAAAAAAACATTGTCAGAAACCAGTTTTTTTTAAAAAATATAAATTTTAAAGTAAGAAATATTTGAGTTTATTCCTATTTTATGTCTTACTGTAAATAACCTATTTCTGGCCAGTAGATGGTGACTTTGAAGCCTGAGCTATCTCAATATTGGTAGTGAAGGGGTTAAGTATAAAGTGGGTATAGTCCTAATATATCTTTCCTACCTGTTTTCAGAAAACCTATAGGAATTGTTAGTAGTTTTAATACAGAGAGATTTTGATGTCCTAATAATCTACCGTGTTATGATGGAATTAATTTCCCGTAGCTGTGGGATTTCATTTCCAATATTAAAGGAACACTTCAAGCTAAAAATAAAAGGGGAGGGGGTCTGAACCATTAACCTCACCTGACACCAACTTCAGTTTCCCCTATGCCTTTTTATAACCCAGAGTGGGTTAATATTCAACTTGATTCAAATGCTGCAGTTTGGGGCCACTGGAGCAGATCCAGACCCCTCGGGAGAGACAATCTACCATTTTCATTTATATAATCCTATATCATTTCTTATGCCCCTGCTCCCATAACCCCATTTAATTTCTTATGCCCCGTGTCCCTATTTAATTTATTGTGCTCCTATTACTCCATTTCATGTATTATGCCTCCATGTACCAATATAATTTATTATGCTTCCATGTCCCTATTTAATTTATTATACCTCCATGTCCCTATTTAATTTATTATACCTCCATGTCCCTATTTAATTTAGTATACCTCCATGTCCCTATTTAATTTATTATGCTTCCATGTCTCTATTTAATTTAGTATGCCACGTGTCCCCATTTCATTTATTATGCCCCATGTCCCTATTTAATTTATTATGCCCCATGTCCCTATTTAATTTATTATGCCCCATGTCCCTATTTAATTTATTATGCCACGTGTCCCCATTTCATTTATTATGCCCCATGTCCCTATTTAATTTATTATGCCCCATGTCCCTATTTAATTTATTATGCCACGTGTCCCCATTTCATTTATTATGCCCCATGTCCCTATTTAATTTATTATGCCTCCATGTCCCTATTTAATTTATTATGCCCCATGTCCCTATTTAATTTATTATGCCACGTGTCCCCATTTAATTTATTATGCCTCCATTTCCCTATTTAATTTATTATGCCTCCATGTCCCTATTTAATTTATTATGCCTCCATGTCCCTATTTAATTTATTATGCCACGTGTCCCCATTTAATTTATTATGCCTCCATTTCCCTATTTAATTTATTATGCCTCCATGTCCCTATTTAATTTATTATGCCCCATGTCCCTATTTAATTTATTATGCCACATGTCCCCATTTAATTTATTATGCCTCCATTTCCCTATTTAATTTATTATGCCTCCATGTCCCTATTTAATTTATTATGCCCCCATGTCCCTATTTAATTTATTATGCCCCCTTGTCCCTATTTAATATATTATGCCTAGTGTCCCCATTTCATTTATTATACCTCCATGTCCCTATTTAATTTATTATGCTTCCATGTCTCTATTTAATTTAGTATGCCACGTGTCCCCATTTCATTTATTATGCCCCATGTCCCTATTTAATTTATTATGCCCCATGTCCCTATTTAATTTATTATGCCACGTGTCCCCATTTCATTTATTATGCCCCATGTCCCTATTTAATTTATTATGCCTCCATGTCCCTATTTAATTTATTATGCCTCCATGTTCCTATTTAATTTATTATGCCACGTGTCCCCATTTAATTTATTATGCCTCCATTTCCCTATTTAATTTATTATGCCTCCATGTCCCTATTTAATTTATTATGCCCCATGTCCCTATTTAATTTATTATGCCACGTGTCCCCATTTAATTTATTATGCCTCCATTTCCCTATTTAATTTATTATGCCTCCATCTCCCTATTTAATTTATTATGCCCCCATGTCCCTATTTAATTTATTATGCCCCCATGTCCCTATTTAATATATTATGCCTAGTGTCCCCATTTCATTTATTATGCCTCCATGTCCCAATTTAATTTATTATGCCTCATGACCCCATTTCATTTATTATGCCACCATGTCCCTATTTAACCCTTTCGCTGCTGAGGCTTTTCACACCTCTGTGCTGAGGTCATTTTTACCGGTTTTGCTCATCATGTTTAAACGTGTTTTGAAGGCTTATTTTAGTATATTACCCAGACATATTATATATCGTTCTTTCCGTCAGACTCGGTAGATTCATAATATGTCATTATTATATGTATACGTTATGTCATGTCTGTATATTAACAAAACAATGCAATAAAATATGTATTTTCAATAATTTACAACGTGTAAAGTGTTTTTTTTCACATTTTAACATGCGAGCAATTGCGGTTATATTTTGTATGGGGTGCGCTTGTTAAAATTAGAGATGGGGTCTCGTTACATTTTTTTGGGGAAAATTACACGATTTTTAACAAACGCACCGCATACAAAAATCGTTAGTGCAGCATCATTGTTCACATTATAATTGAAATGGGAACAATATTGCTGCATTAACGAACCAAAAAAAAGAAAAAAATGTTTATTTTTTTTTTTATAATTTTTTTTAAATATATTTTTAATTTTAATTTTATTTTTTTTTTTAAAAAGTTTTTCACATTCGTGTTTGGTATCGTTGGAACGGCCATGCTCTGGCCGATCCAACCATACCAAACATTAACCCCTAGATGCCATGGATCGGGAGATAGGGAGTTCATTGGAACTCCCTATCTCCACCGTTGGTGGCAGTTAGGGGTTAACTCTAGGACTGGCGTCATCGTGCTACGCACGATGACGCCAGTCCTCAGGGGGAGTTCCGAAGGCTTGGCCGACATCCAAGATGTCGGCCAGCTCCGGGAAAGGATCGCGAACCGGTGCTTTTCAGCGCCGATTCGCGATCCAGCTCCCCAGGGGTTAATGCCAGGCACCATTTGGAAGGGCAGGCTGTGCCCTTCCAAATGGTGCCTGGGTTAACCCCCGCAACGCTGCCGATCGGGAGGGAGAGAGGTCCGAAGGACCTCCCCCCCTCCCTTTCAGGCGCCTCCTCCGCACATGCGGGGGGGGCCTGAATTAGGTGTCATCGCGCTGCCGCGATGACACCTAATTTCAGCGGCTGCGGTTCCGGATGCCGGGCTGACATCGAGGATGTCAGCCCACACCGGGGGGGCCAGCGATCGGCCGGAACCCGGCCGAACGCTGACCCCAATGGGAGGACGCGCTCAGTGCGGCCTCCGCATACCAGCAGTAATGCGGAGGACGCGCTCAGCGCGTCCTCCGCATTGAAGTGGTTAATTTATTATGCCTCCATGTCCCTATTTAATTTATTATTCCCCATGTTTCTATTTAATTTATTATGTCTCCTCGTCCCAATTTAATTTATTATGCCCTCATGTCCCTATTTAATTTATTATGCCCTATGACCCCATTTCACTTATTATGCCTCCATGTCCATATTTCATTCATTATGCCCCCATGTCCCCTTTTCAATTATTATGCCCCCATGTCCCCAGTGCATTTATTATACCTCATGTCATTTATTATGCCTCTATGCCCCTTTTTAATTTATTATGCCTCCATGCCTCTATTTCATTTATTATACCCCATGTCTCCATTTCAATTATTATGCCCCTTGTCCTGATTTCATTTATAATGCCCCTCATTTATTATGTCCTCATCCCTTTTTCCCTCCCCTTCATAAAAAGCTGGGGGTGACCTATAATAATTCATTTTGAAGATATCCTTGTACCCCTCTTTTACCTTGCAGTCCCCTCAAAACCCTAAGGCTAGGGTCAGACGAAAGCATTTTTCCCCGCGAACGTGAAAAAGTGCGTCCGAACGCATTGACGTATTTTTTCACAGAATGCGCAAAAACGGTCAGACGACGCGCATTGTCGGTCGTGATTTTGTACGGATCGTCAATAAAACTCTTTTTGCGTCTGGACGTTATGTAGGCTGGACATTAGCAGCGTCTGACATCTCCTAATCACGCACACACGCCGCTATGCCGCAGCTGCGCACTCAGTACGTCAGTACTAGCGGTTCAGCGTTCTCAAAAAAATGCGTTCAAATTCCACTTGCGTTGCACGGCCGGACTTTTGTGCGGCCATACATCGTATATTGGCCGTCATTGCCCGTCATCTGCTGCTAGTGCGGCCGTAATTATGCGCTGGTCTGACCCCAGCCTAACTCCACTAGGTGAGCATGAGGTACAGGCAGTTGGAGTGATAGGTCACCTGGCTCTGTGTGGCAGCGCTAGATGGTGGTACTTATGGTCTGTCTCCTCCATGTAGTGCTTCTCTTCACTCACGGTGAAGCTAGGGGACTAACGGCAAAACGTAGTGAAGGCGATCAGTCTCCCCAGTGCTCCTCCACTTACTCAGATCACCTTCAAGAGAATGCTTGCTCGTGAGGTGAAGTTATCTTGATGCACCAATCCCCGGATCCTTCACTGAGCGACAGTGTTAACGGATAGTCACAGTACTGCAATTCAATGCATTGTTTTATTTGTTCAGTCTCCTTGGTATTCCACCTATTATATATTACTCTTATGTTAACCCTTTCGCTGCTGAGGCTTTTCCCGCCCCTGTGCTGAGCTCATTTTTACCGGTTTTGCTCATCATGTTTAAACGTGTTTTGAAGGCTTATTTTAGTATATGACCCAGACATATTATATATCGTTCTTTCCGTCAGACTCGGCAGATTCAGAATATGTCATTATTATATGTATACGTCATGACCTGTCTGTATATTATAACAAAAAATGCAATAAAATATGAATTTTCAATAATTTACAATGTGTAAAGTGTTTTTTTTCACATTTTAACATGCGAGCAATTGCGGTTATATTTTGTATGGGGTGCGCTTGTTAAAAAAATTAGATATGGGGTCTCGTTACATTTTTTTTTGGGGAAAATTACACGATTTTTAACAAACGCACCGCATACAAAAATCGTTAGTGCAGCATCATTGTTCACATTATAATTGAAATGGGAACAATATTGCTGCATTAACAAACCAAAAAAAAGAAAAAAAACTTGTTTATTATTTTTTTTATAATTTTTTTAAAATATTTTTTTATTTTTATTTTAAATTTTTTTTTTTTTACAAACTTTTTCACTTTCGTGTTTGGTATCGTTGGAACGGCCATGCTCAATACCAAACTTTAACCCCTAGCTGCCACGGATCGGGAGATAGGGAGTTCATTGGAACTCCCTATCTCCACCATTGGTGGCAGCTAGGGGTTAACTCCAGGACTGGCGTCATTGTGCTATGCACGATGACGCCAGTCCTCAGGGGGAGTTCCCGGAGGCTTGGCCGACATCCAAGATGTCGGCCAGCTCCGGGAAAGGATCACGAACCGGCGCTTTTCAGCGCCGATTCGTGATCCGGCTCCCCAGGGGTTAATGCCAGGTACCATTTGGAAGGGCAGGCTGTGCCCTTCCAAATGGTGCCTGGGTTAACCCCCGCAACGCCACCGATCGGGAGGGAGAGAGGTCCGAAGGACCTCCCCCCTCCCTTTCAGGCGCCTCCTCCGCACATGCGGGGGGGCGCCTGAATTAGGTGTCATCGCGCCCCCGCGATGACACCTAATTAGCCCGGCGGCAGTTCCGGATGCTGGGCTGACATCGAGGATGTCAGCCCGCACCGGGGGGGGCCAGCAATCGGCCGGAACCCGGCCAAACGCTGACCCCAAAGGCTGGACGCGCTCAGCGCGTCCACCGCATGGAACGTGACATGCGGTTGGACGCGCTGAGCGCGTCCATAGCATCAAAGTGGTTAATAGCCAGTTCTCTATTACATATTGATTAGGAAAACACAAGCCTTTTATGTTACCGATGTCTTACATCTACCACCAAGTAAAACCTTTCAACAGATTTGTTAAATGTTGCATTATGGGAAATATCCACAAAATGGAAACAGGAGATAAAACCCTAAATTTATTTTTTTCCTTTTTACATACAATTACTTCAAAAAAAAACAAAAAAACAAACAACAGTATGGGCTCTATTACAGTCTTCACGCAAACGTTAACGCTCACATCCGTGAGCGTTAACGTTTGCCGCGGTATTTACCGCATATTACAATCCAAACGCAAATGGGTTAAAAAACCGTTTGCGTTTGGTACCTTGCGTTCCTCTGCGCGGGGTTACTGCACTGTGCGCTCCCTATATTAAACATGGGGAGCGCAAAGTGTTAATCAGCGCTGGAATTACAAAGTCCCAGCGCTGATTAACGCCTGGCTCTGGTCAGCGCAAAGTTAACCAGAGCCAGGACTTGGTGTTAATGGATTCCACTTCTGCAGAATACGTTAACACCAGCTTAAAAAATAAAAAATGAATCAAATACTCACCCTCTGTCCCGCGGCGATTACTGCGGCTCTGTTCGCCTCCTCCGGCTGGCGGGAGCAGGGAAAGACTGGGGTAAAAGTCCTCCCAGTCTCTCCCTGCATAACCCTACGCCGACCGGCCGGATCTCCGAGGCGAGATCCGGCTGATCACGTGACCGGCAGGGAGGAACTCAATGGAGTCCTATGGAAGAGCATCCCGGATTTTACCGCCCGCAAACAATGCAGGCAGCATTTTTTGCTCCTGCATTGTGATCTGGCGTTAAAACGCAGGCGCAAGGGGGAAAACTGCGGGCTCAGTTTTTCCTCCCTTGCACCTGCGTTTTAATGCGAAGATCATAATAGAGCCCTATGTGTTTTATAATATGTTTCATAAGATGGTTTTATTTCTAATGCACGAGTAATCTAGTTACAGCTTATGTTCGTTGTAGTGTCCCTTTAAAATAGATATAAGGATAATGCCATGTGACAGCACTGCGTAAATCTACAGTATAAACTTTCTTAGATAAACTAACCTACAATGCAAATCACAGGGGTAACCAAGTAAAGAGAGAGGGTTTGGTTGAGTAGAATCCAATCTATCAATGTCCTATGTTGGTTTATCGTGTCTACAGATCGAGAGTTCATGTACCGAATGGCTTGATTTAGTTATAGAGTTTTGAATGATATTTTTTCGAAATACCAGATGATTCATTAAAAAAAAAAAATTGGGGCACAACTGAAAATTGCTACGAAAAAAGAGAAAGAAAAAAAAAGCAGAATGGTAAAGTGGCCGAAAAAGCATTTAAAAAATCAGGATCGTATTGATTTTTACTACTTAACATGCGTATTAGAAAATTCAATGTTTAAATGAGGATGTCAATCAGATTCTGTTTCCAATCCTGAAAATCCATTCATCAACCCCTTTCATCAGTTGATGTTCTTTCCAAAATCAGCATACCGATAAATTCGACTTGAATCACTAAAATCCAACTTTTTAAAAAACAATTAAGATTTCCAAAATAGCGAGGATGGACGCGAGAGACGATAATTGCGCCATTTTTTACATAAATCGTGCCAAACCAAAAAAATGGCCGAATTGCCGTAGAAACATCAGGACATTTCAGCTGATTTAAGTCGATACCAAAGTTCTTCAAATTTGAAATAGAATTTTACCTGACATAGGAACTATTGTAATTTTAGCAGAATAAAATATTTCCTTTGATCCCCTTCACTACAAAGTGATTTTCCAAAAAAAACATTATCAGGAACCAGTGGTTTTTTTGAAAAATCATTTTATATGAATTTGAAAGTAAGAAATATTTGAGTTTATACCTAATTTATGTCTTACTATAAATAACCTATTTTAGCCAGTAGATGGCGCCATCTACTGCCAATTGAGTTAGAGGTTTTAGTGGCTGGTCTATTTTCTTCTATTTCTCCCTGCATCGGCTGCTGAATGCCCGATATTTCAGAGCTTTGAGCAGCTGATTTTACAGTTTTATCTCTTTGGTCATTATGCCCACAGGGCTAAAACGTTGGGGGCACCTTCTGCAGCCCAAAAGGAAACAAAATTAGTTTGCAGCAAACAAATTATATTTGCTTTTGGGCTGCAGATCAGCATACCGAGATATCTCGATATCGGGGCTCCAGATGGTGCCTTTGAAGCCTGAGATATCTCAATATTGGTAGTGAAGGGGTTAATGACACCTACATTTCAGACGCAGTTACTGTATCTGTATGGTGCCAAACCTCCGTAGCCTTAAAAGTGAATTCACAGTTTCCAGAGAAAATACATTTCCTGCAGTCGCCGCTATTAATAAAATAATAGAGACCGACCTCGTGCATGATATTAATATTTCAGCTCCGTCAGGAAAGGCTAGACAAAATAAACTTATATTTTACCTTTGGGTGCGCG
Organism: Leptobrachium leishanense; assembly: GCA_009667805.1. Classification (NCBI taxonomy): domain Eukaryota; kingdom Metazoa; phylum Chordata; class Amphibia; order Anura; family Megophryidae; genus Leptobrachium; species Leptobrachium leishanense. Next base: position 421,268,901 of record CM019064.1, on the reverse strand, counting down.
AATGAAAGTGAAAAATGTGTTCCAGGATTCCAGACTAATTAGAAGTCGGCGCATGCACAGCCATGGAGAATTAATAGCTGGAGCGCAGAAGTGCTTGTTCAGCTACACTTGGGTAAACTCTTACATATTAATATTTATGTTTTAGAATTTATAGCAGAATTCAGACTTCCTATACCAAGTATGAGGAATCGGCAGTGACCACTCGACTTGGGATAGCAGCTCGGCCATTATTATTTGCTAGTGGGGTTGAGTAGCTCATTGTCAGATATTAACAGCTCGACCGGAATAGGGGCTTTATAGTCCTAGATTTTAAATATATATATATTTTTTGCAATGTTATTATTTTATACGTTAGGATTCTTTTTTGGAACGTCAAGTAAATGGGTCACATAACTAAATCTTCAATCTATTTACATTCATGAGCACTTTACCTCACTATTACTTTACGATGTTTAAATATTAATCCAGTGTTAAATCGTACCTTGCTGTTAAATATGTTAGTGCCTCATGAATAAGATATTGTAATAATCATATAAAATGTAGGAAATTGCTTTCTTTATAAAGAGCTACATTTTTTCGCCCGCTGCTTTTTTCCAGGATGTCCAAGAATTTTTTGTAAAGTTGATACGAAGCTGTCCATTTTAATGAAATACCATGGTATAGTCTATTCCGTCTCACCACGGTTCAAGCAGTTACATTCATTCTCAGCGTTTAAAACACAATTAAAAGGGACACTCTACGTACCCTGACCACTTCAGCTAATTAAAGTGCTCAGTCTGCATGGAACTGTTGGAAGGACACGGAAAAAGCTTCCTTATGTTGGACCTGCCAGATCCTTGAAGATTATGTTAGTGGCCTCACATCAAATTGTGAATATCATCTTGACCCCATTCACTACCAAGGGATTTTCCAGAAAACCACTGTCAGGATCCAGTGCTTTTTCTTTTATTGGAAAATCGTTTTTTTAAATAATTATACAGTAAAAAAACAAAAAATAGTTTTTATTCCCAATGTATTTCTTACTGTAATAACCTATTTGGCAGGCAGATGTCGCCATCTGCTGGCTAAAAGGAGTTACTGCTGTTCCAGACTCTGCAGGATCAGCTGGGGAGATGTCTTTCAGACACATTTCCAGCAGGTTTTAAAAATTGTTATCACCTCAGTCATCATGCCCACAATGTTAAAATGTAGGGGCAGGTTCTGGGATGCAAATGCAAACAAATCTTGTTTGCAATAAACAAAATTCCTTTGCATTGCTTCTGTGGAACACAAGATTAATTATACTTGATATCAGAGCCCCGGGAGGTGTCTGTAAGATAATCAGGGTTATTCAAAGAGATCCGAATTGTGGCCGAAAGGTAACCGAACAGTGAAATTCAGCGTTCGGTTACCTTTCCTGGCCATTCGGCTATTCAGAGAGCAGGCAGTTCGCCAAATCCTGGCGAATTGCCTGCACATACGGTGCCTGTTTGGTGCCTGTTTGAGGGCAGTGAAATCCCCATAGAGAAGCGATGCTTTGGCTATTCAGAGAACACAAAACCAGCAGTGAAAAGTTGTCAAATTGCCCTGCTGTTCGGTGGTTTTGTTTTGACAGGTTTATTCAGGTGAATCTCATAGGCTTCAATGTTAAAAATATTCCTGTTTTATTTCAATATCTATTAAACCGTTGACTATAATATTCTGCAGTAAAAAGACTCTTTATTTATAGATTTTTTTAGCATCTTTTAGCCATTTTTCAGGATTTTTTAGTGAATAATTTTGTTGTTTTTTTTAAAATCATAGAAACATAGAAACATAGAAAAAATGTCGGCAGATAAGAACCTTTCGGCCCATCTAGTCTGCCCAATTACATGGATACTTTACCTGGATTTATCTTTTGTTTAGGATAGCCTTATGCCTATCCCATGCCTGCTTAAATTCAATTACTGTTTTGGCCTCTACCACTTCTACTGGAAGGCTGTTCCATGTATCCACCCCGCGCTCAGTAAAATAATGCTTCCTGATGTTACTTTTAAACCTTTGCCCCTCTAATCTAAGACTATGTCTCTTGTTTTGCTATTTTTTTCCTTTTAAATATACTCCCTTCCTCTACCTTGTGGATTCCCTTTACGTTTTTTCTTTTTTCTGTAACAGCCCTTTTTATTATCATTCATTGGATCTTATATGTAAATTCCAGACATTTTCGTTCTGTAGTTTCTTAACATTCAAACATTCAAACGTATTGTTTTTTTTCTCTCACTCCATTCTGCGGTGTCGGGTTTCTCCGGCGTCTGCTCGGGTTTCTCCGGCGTGTTCGGCGTGGTTAATCCAGAGTTTTTTGCGGGATTCGCTGTGCAGTTCGTCGGGTTTGCGGCAGCTTTTCCCTGCACTACGACGGCCCTGTCGTGCTTGCTGAATTCACCGCAGGGTCGCCGAAATGGAATCACCAAATGGCACCGAATTGAAGAGAACGAAAAGTCACAGAACGTGCGGTGACTTTGATTCTCTTTGAATAACCCTGTAAGTATCTTTGATCTTGATAGTGAAGTGGTTAAATACCTGCTGCTTCACCTGATATTCGAATCATTGATTTGATATTCTTTTCTGTTGCAAAGAACACGAGCTGCAACTGTATCGGCTTGAGGAACATCTGATGCCAGTACATCCAGTTAGCTGATTTTACACAGTTTTAGCTCTTTGGGCATTATGCCCACAGGGTTACAACTTTGGGGGCACCTTCTACAGCCCAAAATCAAATGAAATTAATTTGCAGCAAATGAATTTCATTTGCTTTTGGCTGCAGATTGAGATAACTCAATATTGGGGCACCGGATGGTGCCTTTGAAGCCTGAGATATCTCGATCTCGGTAGTGAAGGGGTTAATCTTCCAAGTAGCATAAAATCGTTTGAACTCCCAAGTTCCTGTGGTCAGAATAAAGATACTTTTGCTTATTTTTTCAGGTGACTAACACTATAGCAAGTTTGCATTACCTGCTGTTGTGTTGCATTTACCATGTTTTATTCATAGGTTTTACAGTTGGGATTTAAGTAAGATGTTAAGTATCCATCGTCACTTTCTGCTTTTCTCACATGAGAGAGAAGTGTTTTAATGTTTAATTTCTCTCTTTTAATGGTAACAAAAAGAATATTAAATTACTCATTAAGAAGAAGTGAGAAGTAAATGAACCAAAATAAGATTTCCTTGATGCAGATGGAAAAAACATTGAGTTTAATAGATGTGCTAAACACTTAAATTGTATCAATATAGATGTATGATATGCATCGTTTGAACAGTTAAACATAGAGAATGAGCATTAGTAGCATTCTCACTAATTTATGTATTGATGCATTTCATTTTAGGAACATACCGTATTTTTCCGTGTATAAAACGCCCCCCAGGTATACAGACAACCCCAACACTCTGAACAGGCCCACATCTGGGATCTGGCACCAGTTACTCTTTTTCAACAAATATTACATTTCCACTAGTCAGAAAATCCAATAACTCATGTTCATATTTTTCCAAATTATTTTACCCCTTCCCTGAGGAGGACGTGTGGGGAATGTCCACATTGACCCCTGCTGTATGCGGAGGACGTTCCCCACACGTCTTCCGCTCGGCGGGGGGGCCAAAGAGATACTCACCTCTCTGGTCCGGGTCCCGCGGCGTTAAAATGTGAGAAAATCCCTGTACAGTACAGATACAAAGTGTTACTGTAATTTACACACACAGGCATTATGCAGCACATGCAGATACAAGGTGTTACTGTAATTTCCATACACAGGCATTATACAGCACATACAGATACAAGTTGTTACTGTAATTCCCATACACAGTCTTTATGCAGCACATACAGATACAAGGTGTTACTGTAATTCCCATACACAGTCATTATGCAGCACATACAGATACAAGGTGTTACTGTAATTTCCATACACAGGCATTATGCAGCACATACAGATACAAGGTGTTACTGTAATTTTCATACACAGGCATTATGCAGCACATACAGATACAAGGTGTTACTGTAATTTCCATACACAGGCATTATGCAGCACATACAGATACAAGGTGTTACTGTAATTCCCATACACAGGCATTATGCGGCACATACAGATACAAGGTGTTACTGTAATTCCCATACAGGCATTATGCAGCACATACAGATACAAGGTGTTACTGTAATTTCCATACACAGGCATTATGCAGCACATACAGATACAAGGTGTTACTGTAATTTCCATATACAGGCATTATGCAGCACATACAGATACAAGGTGTTACTGTAATTTCCATACACAGGCATTATGCAGCACATACAGATACAAGGTGTTACTGTAATTTCCATACACAGGCATTATGCAGCACATACAGATACAAGGTGTTACTGTAATTTCCATACATAGGCATTATGCAAGGTTAGGGGGTTTTCTGTGGAGGCGCTAATTTATAGGTATGAGTTTGGGTTTGCAGCCTACGAGGTGTTGTACAGCGTGTGAGCCATGTTGTAGAGATAAACATTCCACTGCCGCAGCTTCTCTCCTCAATGGGTGGTTTATATAAGGGGAGAGAGAAGGAAAAAATAATGGTGCAGACTGCTTCAGGTATTTATAATGAGGATAGAACAAGAATCTCACTCACGGATTACAGAGCCTAGTGTGTCCCTGGCTCTGGGTTGAAGCGCCTCACACCCGATATAGGGTGGCGTATCCCTTCGTTGTCCTACAGTTGGCCTCAGATGAAATAAAAGCAGATAGACAGCGCTCCCATAGCGTAACACATTCGGTAAAAGTGGCAGCAAGTTAAAGGCTGATCAATCTCACTCACCAATGGTGGAGCCTCGGTTTTCTCAGGCTCGGCTTGTAAGCATATGGTACCACTTAAGTCGGTGTGTACCTCCCCTCTCTCGCCTGGAACGCCTGTTTCTTTCCTTCTTCTATGCTGGTACTCCACCTCCAGAAAAATTTAGGGAGGAAAGAGGGGGGAAAGACCAGAGTAATGAACTAGAAGTGGCTCTTGTGAAGCAGCTTCCACAGTCTAGATGATCTTAAATGAATAAAAATAAAAGCTAAGACCCAAGGATAAATTTCAAAGGGTTTATTAGCATTACATAAAATAAGTCAGGGGGGGTATTACACTGAACGCGTTTTGGCACTTGACCTGTGCCTTCCTCTAGCAGTGTGGTGTATGGGGGTAAAAGCTTTTACAACCCTCCAAAGAACTATCAGCACTTTGCGCTTTTAGCGCACCAATTACGTATGCACTTTACTTAGGAATGGTTTCATAAGCACATGCACTTTATTGTTATACACAATCCTCGCATGTCTCTCGGTTTTGCTATTATCAACTGAATTTACGTATTGACTGTTATTTGCACTTCTCATTTTAGTTACAACGCCTCTCGGGACCTGAAGGTTCCTGGCGACATTTCTAGATCCTAGACTCTAGTACGAGCACCTGTAGGGCCTAATTTTAAGCTAGGGCTTATGTGATTTATAATACACCACTGCGCCACCAGGACCATCTACTGTTTCCTCTATTACAGGCATTATGCAGCACATACAAATACAAGCAGGGTTATCCAAAGAGATTCGAAAAGTCACCGCACGTTCGGTGACTTTTCGTTCTCTTCAATTCGGTTCCTTTTGCCGATTGCATTTCGGTGACCCTGCGGTGTATTCAGCAAACAGCACAGGGTCCCCGAATTGCAGGGAAAAGCTGCCGAAAACCTGACGAAAACTAACCGAATGCACGCTGAAAACAAGCAAAAACATCTGGATTAACCTTCAAAGAAGCCGAACAGGAGCCGAATCACACAGAGCCAAAGCAGCTGTGACGTAGAGGAGGCAGTGAATAAATTAGAAAAACCATTTGTATGAATCTGGGAAAATGAAACGCTGTTTGCAAAGAAACTACTGAGCGAAAATGTCTGAAATTTTCACAGGAGGTCCAGGGAATGATAATAAAGAGGGCTGTTACAAAAAAAATAAGTAAACTGAAAAAAAAATCAAAAAAAAATCGGACTTTTAAAAAAAAAAAATAATCAGAAAAATGCTTAAAGTATCCTAAAAAATCTATAAATAAAGAACTTTTTGCTGCAGAATTTTATAATGAACGGTTTATTAGATATTGAATTAAAACGGGAATATTTTTAACATTGAAGTCTATGGGATTCTCCTGAATAAATTTGCCGAATTAAACCACCGAATGGCAGGGCATTAGGGGAACCTTTCACTGCTGGTTTGTGTTCTCTGAATAGCCGAAGCAGTGCTTTTCATGGGGATTTCACTGCCCTCGAACAGGCACCGAACAGGCACGTATGTTCAGGCAATTCGCCAGGATTTGGCGAATTGCCTGCTCTCTGGATAGCCGAATGGCCAGGAAAGGTAACCGAACCCTGATTTTCAGCGTTCGGTTACCTTTCTCAAGCAATTCGGATCTCTTTGGATAACCCTGAAGGTGTTACTGTAATTCCCATACACAGGCATTATGCAGCACATACAGATACAAGGTGTTGCTGTAATTCCCATACACAGGCATTATGCAGCACATACAGATACAAGGTGTTACTGTAATTCCCATACACAGGCATTATGCAGCACATACAGATACAAGGTGTTACTGTAATTTCCATACACAGGCATTATGCAGCACATACAGATACAAGGTGTTACTGTAATTCCCATACACAGGCATTATGCAGCACATACAGATACAAGGTGTTACTGTAATTCCCATACACAGGCATTATGCAGCACATACAGATACAAGGTGTTACTGTAATTCCCATACACAGGCATTATGCAGCACATACAGATACAAGGTGTTACTGTAATCCCCATACACAGGCATTATGCAGCACATACAGATACAAGGTGTTACTGTAATTCCCATACACAGGCATTATGCAGCACATACAGATACAAGGTGTTACTGTAATTTCCATACACAGGAATTATGCAGCATATACAGATATAATTATATTCTTTTGGTATTTTTTGGAAGCTGCATTGCTAATAATCTCATTATGATCACTATAAACTCCCATAAACTGGAGATCAGACTGTTTTATTACTATCTATCTTTATCACAGTTACTGTATCTAACAGAAAGGCCATTTCTGCCTGTATGATAATAATATAGACCCTGTTTGAAATTATGTAAGATAAAGGACACTATCTAGAGCTCAGAATCTTACATTTCAATAATATTTCTGTAAAGGATAAACAAATACATGAAAACTTAAAAATTAACAAATCAACAGTGCGAAACGTATATTATACCCTATATTTAACTGTAAACTTCACATCCCATTTTTCAAATATCAGGGTTATACAAAGAGAGGTGAAAATCAGGTGAATGACTGGGGAAGTTAAAATTTCTAGGTTAAAATAGCCAAACCAGAAAAATTCTCCCATATATCTCACTTTACAAATCGGCTATTTTGACCTAGAATTTTCACTTCTCCAGTCATTCTCCTGGTTTTCACATCTCTCTGAATAACCCTGGATATGTTCTGATAATGTTTTTTCAACAAAAATTGCTTGGCAGTGAAGGGGTTAAACAGAGCTTTACACTATTCTAAAATGACAGACACAACATAAAAGGTGTGAAAAATCTTGCAAACATCTATAATGGTGAATACGTAACTACATAAAGGTATCCTGCAGATGCTAAAGTGTTTGACTTAGAAATGCATAGCGTGTCCACACTTAAAGTTACATTATTTGCCATTATTGCTGCATTTGTGAAGGTGATGCACAGGTGTAATTAGATAATAACGCAATCCAGTTCAAGCAATTTCTGGCTTCACTCTTGATCATTATCAGATAAAAATAACTCCTCATAACCTCTCTGTGTGTCAGATTTTGTTCAATATTTGCATTTGCACTTCAAATATTAAACCAGGACACGTCTGAACTAGTACTTCACTTAATTTATTTTTGCATCGCGGAAGCTGAGAGTGAAGCGGCTTATCCTGTTTTATTTGGATGTCCTTGAAATGACAAATGATACTTCTGCGCAATTTTACTTTTTTTATTGAGATGAAAAACTGGAAATAGGTACATTATTATTTGCAGGGCTCACTTCGCATGAATTTTAACCAGGGTATAATAGCGATATAATACAATTTAATAAGATGGGCTTCGTGGACAGTTTAGAATAATCCGTAACAGAGGAGCAGCAAATGATGCATCATAGTGTGTGGGTAAAAACGCATTTCCGCTAAATGGTCTAGGAAATCAATAATGCATGTAAATGCCTGAAAAGAATGCTTTTTATTCTGTATATATACATACATATACTGGTGCAACTGGTCATGCCTATTAGGGATGGGCTGCCGGTTAGAATCGGTTTTGAACTTCGATTCGAACATCGGCTGATCGAAAATTCGCGAACTTCGAACTTTTTTCGGAACGTTCGAGGAGAGTTCGAAAAAAATAATTCAAAAAAATGCTTAAGAGATCCTAAAAAAGTCTAAAACTAAAGAGACTCTTTACTGCAGAATATAATAATAAACAGTTTCTTAGATAATGAATTAAAATGGAGATATTTCCCACTCATTGTTGGTGAAACATTTCCCACTCATTGTTGGTCAAACATTTCCCACTCGTTGGTGATAAAACATTTCCCATGGCTTCAAATCATGTTTAAACATTAGCAAAAGTGGTAAAAATGAGCTCAGCGCACAGCGGTGAAATGGCTTAGCACTCAGCAGTGAAAGGGTTAAAAATGTTTTTTCCCCCTTTTTTTTCTTTGTTTCCTGTCCCCCAGGGCACTACCGGACCCCGATATACCTTTTATGGCCAGTGTCTTGCATTTTCGAACGTTTGAGCCCCATTGACTTGCATGGTGTTCGCATTGTGTTCGAGTTCGCGGTCAAACTTTTTCGGGTGTTCGAGTTTGAATGCGAACTGAACACGGGGGTGTTGGGCCCATCACTAATGCCTATCTCCTGCTCAAGAGAGTCCAAAAAAACAAAACAGTACTGTCCAGGAGTGGCTTTGACCAGTTGCATAAACCTCATCTCTGCTAAAAAAAAAGCAATCTAGTATGGCGTGACATTGATTGAAGGGTTATGTGTGCAGACCCAGGATGCAAAAAATGAGACATATGTCATTTGCATGTCTTACCCAGAGTTCCTTGCTGCATATGAGGAATGTAGCACAGGAGCTCTGGGATGCAGTTCTTTGAATTGCTGTGGTGTGCAAATGGCTCCTGCAATAATACACTTTACTAATTACAGTGTGGAGGCTTTTAATCTAATTTTATGCTCTCCATCACAACACAAATAAGTACATATATATGAAACAAACCAAGAAGAGGGCACTCCGGACGAAACACTCAAGGACTTCAGCTGCAGCTCATACATTGGGGCCACGGGACGCCTGGTATGGCAGAACCTGGCTTCTGACAGGTTAACCAACTGACACAAAGACTTGGCGTGGATGGCGATCCAGGGAGGGTTGCCCCTCAGGACTTTCATGCACTTGAGTGGCCTATGCAGGTATAGACATTGCTTGGAGAGGAGAGGGCGATGCACGCCTTTTGGGACTATCGCTTCACTCGGGCACTATTGGCCGCCCTGGAACCGGACTTCAAGAACTCTGTACCAGTTGGTACAATGACTTTTCATGCGTCGCTCTACGGACTTTTCCACGGCACAAACAATGAGGCCGCCATTGCAAATTGTGGAGCAGACAGACCTCATACAAGCAGATTTCTGAAGGCGTGATGGATGAACAAGCTCCAGCACAGAGCCCCGTCTTGGATCCCGCCCAGCTGCAATCAGAGTTACCCAGTGTGCCATGAAGGAAATGTAACGGCCCTGTCCATGATTGCTGGACCACGTGTCTAAAGTCATGTATACCTTGCTGCTGACTGCCTTTCCCAATGACTCCATAACACTGTTTTCCGCGTGCTGGTATAGTGCTGGAATGGCCTTCCGTGAAAAGAAATGGCGTTTTGGAACCTGCCACTGTAGTACAGCACATTCAGCAAATTCACGGAAGGAAGCAGAGTCCACCAGCTAAAAAGGCAGCAGCTGTAATGTGAGTAATTTTGCTAAGCTGGCATTTAGACGCTGTGCTTGGGGATGGTTGGGACTATATTTTTCTTACGCTGCAGCAGCTGGGGCAACGTAATCTGACTGCGTAAATCTTCAGCTGATGGGATGCTGTCACATTCTGAGGAAGGACCTGGTACACCCATTACTGTAGCATCATCCCTGTCAGTGGAGGTTGTAGGCAATGACATGGCAGGACATATAGTGGGGGTAGAGACAGATGATGAGGAGGAGGACCTATGCAAAGTGTTGTGCCAATGGGATGCGTGGCAGGTGGTCATATGTCGCCTCAAGCACGTGGTACCCAAGCGTGGGATGTCTTTGCCACACTTGATCCTCATCTGACATAGATTACAAATAGCAATGGTGCGGTCTGCTGCACATTTCTTAAAGAACTCCCAGACTTCCTGTACATGTGCTTTGAGACAACAGCGCTCTGCACCTGAGCAGCTGTGACTTCTGATGCCTTGGACTGGCTACGGTTGGTCATAGAGGACGTTGTGCCTCTTGTTTGTTGTGCCTCCTCCTCCTCCTCACTTGACTCCTCTGTTCGATCAGGCACCCAGGTGGAGTCAGTGACCTCATCATCGACACCACCCCCTATCTCCTCGTCACTGGAGCCAACCTCGCAATATGCTGCAGCTGCTGGGGGAACATGAGTGCCAGTTATTTGTGTGTCACTGGCACCCCCTTCTTCTAGGTTGATTATACTCCCTTCCTCAACCTTAGAGATTGAATCAGAGCACTGTAGTTGCTGCGCATCCTCAAGCAGCATGTCACTGTCATTGTAGTCAAACAATTCAGCTGACTCCTCTGTGTATGTTGATGAGGCTACGGCAGGAGTAGCTGTGGACATGGAGGCTGCATTAGATGCTTTGGCAGCTGAGGTGGACTGGAAACCACTACAAGCCTGGCTGGCAGAGGACTCGGAGGATGAGGATGGCCTGGTTAGCCAATCCACCAAATCCTCTGTATGTTGCTGCTGCTTAAGACGGCCAGCACCAGTTAGAAAGGACAAGCGTGCCCCTGCAGAGGATGCACCATGTCCACGACGACCAGAGGCACAGCCTCCCGACACAGAGGCTGCTTGCCCTCTTATCTGTGTCTGGGAGCGTCTCCCTGTCCTTTTTGGTCTTTCTGACATGGTGAGTGATATATAGATTAAAGATATACAGAACTCTGATTCAACTCTGTTATAAAAAATTGGAGATTTGCAGAACTCTGATTCAACTGTGTTATCTAGATTAAAGATTTCCAGAACTCTGCTATAACTCAGTGACACACCCTGATAGCTGGCAGCCAGTGACAAGACACAGATTAAAATTCCCAGAAACCTCCTATAAATCAGTGAGACCCCCTGATGGGTGGCAGTGAGTGACAAGACACAAATTGCAATTCCCAGGAACCTCCTATAAATCAGTGAGACTCCCTGATGGGTGGCAGTGACACAACACAGATTACAATTCCCAGGAACCTCCTATAAATCAGTGAGACTCCCTGATGGGTGGCAGTGACAAGACACAGATTAAAATTCCCAGAAATCTGCTAGAAGTATGTGGGACCCCCTGATAGCTGGCAGTGAGAAGACACAGATTACAATTCCCAGAAACCTCCTATAAATCAGTGAGACCCCCTGATAGGACCCCCTGATAGCTGGCAACAGTGACAAAACACAGATTACAATTCCCAGATATCTGATACAAGTCTGTGAGACCCCCTGATGGGTGGCAGTGACATGACACAGATTACAATTTCCAGGAACCTCCTATAAATCAGTGAGACCCCCTGATAGGTGGCATTGACAAGACACAGATTACAATTCCAGGAACCTCCTATAAATCAGTGAGACTCCCTGATGGGTGGCAGTGACAAGACACAGATTAAAATTCCCAGAAATCTGCTAGAAGTATGTGGGACCCCCTGATAGCTGGCAGTGAGAAGACACAGATTACAATTCCAGAAACCTCCTATAAATCAGTGAGACCCCCTGATAGGACCCCCTGATAGCTGGCAACAGTGACAAAACACAGATTACAATTCCCAGATATCTGCTACAAGTCTGTGAGACCCCCTGATGGGTGGCAGTGACATGACACAGATTACAATTTCCAGGAACCTCCTATAAATCAGTGAGACCCCCTGATAGGTGGCATTGACAAGACACAGATTACAATTCCCAGGAACCTCCTATAAATCAGTGAGACCCCCTGATGGGTGGCAGTGACAAGACACAGATTACAATTCCCAGATATCTTCTAGACGTGAGACCCCCCCAATAGCTGCTGGCAGTAAGAACACACAGACTACAACAATTCCCAGATATTTTGTAGACGTGAGACCCCCACAATAGCTGCTGGCAGTGAGAACACACAGATTACAACAATTCCCAGATATTTGTAGAAGGGAGACCCCACAATAGCTGCTGGCACTGAGAAGACACACTAACAGAACAATCTCCTCTCAAAAAACACATGCTGGAGGCTGTGTGAAGCCTTATATAGTGTGCTGTGGGACTTAGCTCTGTGAGCCCATGATTGGGCAAAATTTGTGGTCAGGTGCAAGGCCGTAGCCAATTACAAGCTTCAGGCCAGTGGAAAAGTGCATTGTGGTCCATTGTGGTGCATTGTGGGCGAACACGCGGAAATGTTCGGAGTTCGCGAACAGCCGAACGACCGATGTTCGATGCGAACTCTGAACAGATCGAACCGAACAGCTCATCCCTACTCTCTTCTTGGTTTGTTGTATATTATTGTCTCGAGAAGCACACACACTCTTTGCTTAGTAAAGGCTGAGTGCTGCTCTACTTGTTAATGACTGTTATTGATAATGGCAGATAAAGGCCTATGGACTCATCTAGCTGTGTGCTATCATGTCTGAAAGCAAATACATCATGGCAGCTCCGATCCATCGCTCTGTGCAGGCCCTAAAGAATTTGCGTGCATAAAGTGTGCAAGTCTCGTAGAGGTGTGCAATTTGTGGTTCCTACACTGCGCAAGTTGCAGAGGAACGCAAATTGCGCAGTAATGCTCAGTTCGGGAGTCTCTGAGCTGAAGAGTAGCTGCACGTGTCGAGGGAGAAAAGGGGGAGTAAATACACCTGAAATAATAAAAAATAATTGGACAGAGACTGTCGGCAAAGCACTCCATAAACATGAAAATAAAGCAAATTTGTACAAACATATAAATCAAAAGCCTAAACGTTTTTCTCCCCTCATTACAATATTGGAAGGCTAAACTGGTTACCAATAAGCAAAACAAAATAAAAGTAGCCTTAGTAGCTTCAGGGTTTTGTCTCCTTCTCTGCTGCACCCAGCACAAAAGGGAGCCAGCATACCTATAAAGGCAGTCATACAGGGTTATTCAGAGAGAGGTGAAAAGCAGGAGAATGACTGGAGAATGGAAAATTCTAGGTCAAAATAGCTGATTTGGAAAGCGAGATGTATGGGAGAATTTTTCTGGTTTGGCTATTTTGACCTAGAATTTTCCATTCTCCAGTCATTCTCTTACTTTTCACCGCTCTCTGAATAACCTTGTTAATCAGCAGCCAGCTGAGAATTAACCCTAAGCCCTTAAAAAAGGGCTTCCTCCATCTGCCTGCTAATAAAACTGTGGTCTGTTACCCTGCCTCTAATCAGACTGTCAGAATATCCATATGCAGTATCTATCTGTTTATCAATATCTAGATCTATCCATCTCTCTAGCTATCAATTTCTATCTATCTCTCCATATCTATCTCCGGGCATCTATTGGTTTTTTATCTATTTGTCTATCTACAGCAGATGTTCTACAGTTTGATATACAGTTTATATAGGTTGTTTAGGTAAATCCTGACTGATAATAAATTCAAGTCAGTATGAGAGGAACATCGCAAAACACAATCAGGGTTATTCAGAGAGCGGTGAAAAGCAGGAGAATGGCTGGAGAATGGAAAATTCTAGGTCAAAATAGCCAAACCAGAAAAATTCTCCTATTCATCTCGCTTTCCAAATCGGCTATTTTGACCTAGAATTTTCCATTCTCCAATCATTCTCCTGCTTTTCACCGCTCTCTGAATAACCCTGCTAGTTTTTATTTCACATGATTCACTCACTCCTAGCACCCCTCAAAAGCTATCCCTGACCAATGTTTATAAATTACTAGAAGCCAACAATTTCTCAAACAATGAACAACAAATGTGTCAGCAAATACAGCATGAAAAGCTGTAATGGTTTTATGCAACATTTATTCCGTCCCAGGATCTAGTCATGCATTATATAAAGAGAATGGAATCTGAGGTTAGACACAGCTCTCGCAATCTGTAATTTATTTAAACCCGAAGCCATGAAAAGAGGAGATACGATGCCACTGCTGAGAATGATAAAAGGTGGAATTACGTTTATTGTGAAGGTGAAAAAGAAAACAAGGAACTTTAAAGAGCGATTTGCTTATTGCTAATTAATAACCAGACCGAATCCTTTATCAGTTCTATGAGGGATGCGAAACAATGGAGTTCTTCAGAATAATTACAGATAAGACGGTGAGCAATTATAAAACCACTGTACGTTTGATTAGAAGCTAATTCTCTTGGTGTGGTGTTTCCATTTCCCATTGGAACTCAACATTTGATCGGAAAAGTGATAAAAAGAGGCAATACCTGGGAAAGCGGAGTACCACTCACCAGCGAGTAAGGAAGGAGAGTAGATTCCAATGGTTAACCCCTAGAGGTGTGAGCTAGCGGATTTTCCACTAAAGATCAGCACAGCAGTAAAAATAATAACACTCATCATAGTTATTTATTGAATTGTTATGTTATAACTTAATCAAAATAATTGAACTGGGAGAGAGTCGCGTTTGAATTTTAAAATTCTTATATCAGAAATTTTAGGAAGCATCTGAAACAATTTGAGAAGCACAACAGTAAAAGTGGGTGTTGGATCCATGGAGTGCATTAGGACAAGGGCACACCACCAGCTGAAGGGCCAGTGTCACTGCTGGCTGACCTGTAGCAGGGCCTGATCATGTGACAGGAACTTCCTGCTACAGAGACAGAGTATCCTAAGAGGAGAGAAGAGGGGACAGTCTGCAGCTCCAAGAGAAAGTGCGTCCAGAGGCAGATAAATATACAGTGGATAGTGAATATATCAGCTCTGTCTGCCTGTCCCTGTGCCCATCTGTGCCTGTGTTAGGGATGTGCGTTTCGGAATTTCAGAATTTTCACGAAATTTCCCGATTCGTGCATTCGGATTCGGCCGATTTTCCGAAAATTTTCAGATCATTTTCGTTCCATTCGTAATTTCGGCTCCATTCCTGATTTCGGTTCCATTTCAGTAATTTCGGACATCGTATTTTTTGGTTATATCGCTGATTCTGTAATTTTGTATCATTCCCATCTCAATGTATCCTTCTTGTAAAACCAGAGAAATCTAAATGTATCCTTCCTGGAAAACCAGAGAAATCTCAATGTATCCTTCTTGTAAAACCAGAGAAATCTCAATGTATCCTTCTTGTAAAACCGGAGAAATCTCAATGTATCCTTCCTGGAAAACCAGCGAAATCTCAATGTATCCTTGCCGGGAAACCAGAGAAATCTCAATGTATCCTTCCCAGTAAACCAGAGAAATCTCAATGTATCCTTTGTGTAAAACCAGAGAAATCTCAATATATCCTTCCTGGAAAACATGAGAAATCTCAATGGATCCTTCTTGTAAAACCAGAGAAATCTAAATGTATCCTGCTTGTAAAACATGAGAAATCTCAATGGTGGAATTATCGTATCGACAGAATTATCGTATCGACAGAAATATCGGATCCGAAAAACCATTAGTTTACGTCAAAACGAATAGACACTTTGAAACGAGGAGAACAGACGTTCTGAAAAACACAAAAATTTCCGAAATTACGAAAAAAAAGTCGATACGAAAACGAAACAAACTGAAACGGAAATCGGCCGAAACGAGCCGAAACGAAAATTTACAAAATCCGAACGAACCAAACCGAAAAAAAAATCGGTGCACAAGTCTAGCCTGTGTCGGTCTATTCACCCATTTATCTAAGCATCCATCTCTCTCACTATGTATCTTTTAATGTGTCTGTATCTATTTACCCAATCAGAAAAACATGGTTTAGACAGCACCTGCTCACTCAGGGGCAGATCCACTTCACTGTGCACTTGATACTTGGGTTTTGCCACACCCAGAATGAAGTCCACGACACCAAAAGGTACCAGCACTCGTGGGCTCTGTTGAAGTGTCTTTTTATTGGATGCCTTCCACACTAAGATGCCAGCAATGTTTCAGCCTACTGGCTTTTATCAAGCTGAAACATTGCTGGAATATTAGGGCAACATTCCATACTTAATGCTAAAATGGGGACGCTAAGCTAACGAGTGTGTCAATATGTATGGAACTAGAATAGAGAGTGTTTGGTTCCAGGGGGAAGTTTAATATATGTTGCACTGCAGTTCAGCAGGAAGTAGTAGATGAGGAAGTCAGTCATATGGACACTGACTAGAGGTTAGAGCTGAAATATATAAAACCTGTTATAGGTTGTTCTGCAATCAGTAATTAGCGTTCGGATCTGCCGTTTTCGGATCCGAAAATTTTCGGAAAATCGGTCGAATCCGAATGCACGAATCGGGAAATTTCGTGAAAATTCCGAAACTCAAAACGCACATCCCTAGTGGACAAGGGTGACAAGGAGGGTGAGGGCAAAAAGATTGAGGGAGTTTCGGGTAGGGATGTGCACCGATTTTTTTTTCGGTTCGATTCGATTCGATTTTTCTAATTTTTAAACTTTTCGATTCGGCTCGTTTCGACTGCTTTCTGTTTCGATTCGGTTCGGCTCGATTCGTTTTTCGGGTACATTTATTTTTCGGAATATCGACCATTTTTCGTATTTTCGGGTCACTTTACTAGGTTTCTGTATCGACTTTTCGTTATTTCGGAAATTTTCGTTTTTCGGAATTGTACATGGTTTTCGGTATATATCGACTATGTTTCGTATTTTCGTGTCACTTTGCTTGTTTTTTGGTTATCGGCTTTTCGCTATTTCGGAAATTTTCGTTTTTTTCGGAACATCTGTTCTCCTCGTTTCAAAGCTGTCTAACTCTATTGCCCCAGCAGTCCAGCACATGGATTTTCCCCAGCACATGGATTTGCCCCAGCTCATGGATTTGCCCCAGCTCATGGATTTGCCCCAGCTCATAGGATATTGCCCCAGCACATGGATTTGCCCCAGCTCATGGATTTGCCCCAGCACATGGATTTGCCCCAGCACATGGATTTGCCCCAGCTCATAGGATATTGCCCCAGCTCACGGATTTGCCCCAGCACATTGATTTGCCCCAGCACATGGATTTGCTCCAGCACATGGATTTGCCCCAGCACATAGGATATTGCCCCAGCTCACACATGGATTTGCCCCAGCTCATAGGATATTGCCCCAGCACATGGATTTGCCCCAGCACATGGATGCCCCAGCTCATGGATTTGCCCCAGCACATGGATTTGCCCCAGCTCATGGATTTGCCCCAGCACATGGATTTGCCCCAGCACATGGATTTGCCCCAGCACAAAGGATATTGCCCCAGCTCACACATGGATTTGCCCCAGCACATGGATTTGCCCCAGCACATGGATGCCCCAGCACATGGATTTGCCCCAGCACATAGGATATTGCCCCAGCTCACACATGGATTTGCCCCAGCTCATAGGATATTGCCCCAGCACATGGATTTGCCCCAGCACATGGATGCCCCAGCTCATGGATTTGCCCCAGCACATGGATTTGCCCCAGCTCATGGATTTGCCCCAGCACGTGGATTTGCCCCAGCACATGGATTTGCCCCAGCACATAGGATATTGCCCCAGCTCACACATGGATTTGCCCCAGCTCATAGGATATTGCCCCAGCACATGGATGCCCCAGCTCATGGATTTGCCCCAGCACATGGATGCCCCAGCTCATGGATTTGCCCCAGCACATGGATTTGCCCCAGCACATAGGATATTGCCCCAGCTCACACATGGATTTGCCCCAGCTCATAGGATATTGCCCCAGCACATGGATTTGCCCCAGCACATGGATGCCCCAGCTCATGGATTTGCCCCAGCACATGGATTTGCCCCAGCTCATGGATTTGCCCCAGCACGTGGATTTGCCCCAGCACATGGATTTGCCCCAGCACATAGGATATTGCCCCAGCTCACACATGGATTTGCCCCAGCTCATAGGATATTGCCCCAGCACATGGATGCCCCAGCTCATGGATTTGCCCCAGCACATGGATTTGCCCCAGCACATGGATGCCCCAGCTCATGGATTTACCCCAGCACATGGATTTGCCCCAGCACATGGATGCCCCAGCTCATGGAGTTGCCCCAGCACATGGATTTGCCCCAGCACATGGATGCCCCAGCTCATGGATTTGCCCCAGCACATTGATTTGCCCCAGCACATGGATTTGCCCCAGCACATGGATTTGCCCCAGCACATAGGATATTGCCCCAGCTCACACATGGATTTGCCCCAGCTCATGGATTTGCCCCAGCACATGGATTTGCCCCAGCACATGGATTTGCCCCAGCACATGGATTTGCCCCAGCTCATAGGATATTGCCCCAGCTCACGGATTTGCCCCAGCACATTGATTTGCCCCAGCACATGGATTTGCTCCAGCACATGGATTTGCCCCAGCACATAGGATATTGCCCCAGCTCACACATGGATTTGCCCCAGCTCATAGGATATTGCCCCAGCACATGGATTTGCCCCAGCACATGGATGCCCCAGCTCATGGATTTGCCCCAGCACATGGATTTGCCCCAGCTCATGGATTTGCCCCAGCACATGGATTTGCCCCAGCACATGGATTTGCCCCAGCACAAAGGATATTGCCCCAGCTCACACATGGATTTGCCCCAGCACATGGATTTGCCCCAGCACATGGATGCCCCAGCACATGGATTTGCCCCAGCACATAGGATATTGCCCCAGCTCACACATGGATTTGCCCCAGCTCATAGGATATTGCCCCAGCACATGGATTTGCCCCAGCACATGGATGCCCCAGCTCATGGATTTGCCCCAGCACATGGATTTGCCCCAGCACATGGATTTGCCCCAGCACATAGGATATTGCCCCAGCTCACACATGGATTTGCCCCAGCTCATAGGATATTGCCCCAGCACATGGATGCCCCAGCTCATGGATTTGCCCCAGCACATGGATGCCCCAGCTCATGGATTTGCCCCAGCACATGGATTTGCCCCAGCACATAGGATATTGCCCCAGCTCACACATGGATTTGCCCCAGCTCATAGGATATTGCCCCAGCACATGGATTTGCCCCAGCACATGGATGCCCCAGCTCATGGATTTGCCCCAGCACATGGATTTGCCCCAGCTCATGGATTTGCCCCAGCACGTGGATTTGCCCCAGCACATGGATTTGCCCCAGCACATAGGATATTGCCCCAGCTCACACATGGATTTGCCCCAGCTCATAGGATATTGCCCCAGCACATGGATGCCCCAGCTCATGGATTTGCCCCAGCACATGGATTTGCCCCAGCACATGGATGCCCCAGCTCATGGATTTACCCCAGCACATGGATTTGCCCCAGCACATGGATGCCCCAGCTCATGGAGTTGCCCCAGCACATGGATTTGCCCCAGCACATGGATGCCCCAGCTCATGGATTTGCCCCAGCACATTGATTTGCCCCAGCACATGGATTTGCCCCAGCACATGGATTTGCCCCAGCTCATAGGATATTGCCCCAGCTCATAGGATATTGCCCCAGCTCACGGATTTGCCCCAGCACATTGATTTGCCCCAGCACATGGATTTGCCCCAGCACATAGGATATTGCCCCAGCTCACACATGGATTTGCCCCAGCTCATGGATTTGCCCCAGCACATGGATTTGCCCCAGCACATAGGATATTGCCCCAGCTCACACATGGATTTGCCCCAGCTCATGGATTTGCCCCAGCACATGGATTTGCCCCAGCACATGGATTTGCCCCAGCTCATAGGATA
Source organism: Leptobrachium leishanense (assembly GCA_009667805.1). Lineage (NCBI taxonomy): Eukaryota > Metazoa > Chordata > Amphibia > Anura > Megophryidae > Leptobrachium > Leptobrachium leishanense. The sequence goes on along the minus strand of CM019064.1, from coordinate 421,248,834 downwards.
TTGCCCCAGCTCATAGGATATTGCCCCAGCTCACGGATTTGCCCCAGCACATTGATTTGCCCCAGCACATGGATTTGCCCCAGCACATAGGATATTGCCCCAGCTCAGACATGGATTTGCCCCAGCTCATGGATTTGCCCCAGCACATGGATTTGCCCCAGCACATGGATTTGCCCCAGTTCATAGGATATTGCCCCAGCTCATAGGATATTGCCCCAGCTCACGGATTTGCCCCAGCACATTTATTTGCCCCAGCACATGGATTTGCCCCAGCACATGGATTTGCCCCAGCTCATGGATTTGCCCCAGCTCATTGATTTGCCCCAGCACATTTACAAAGACAAAATTTACAGAATCAGCGATATAACCGATAATAGTTAAATAAACGATGTTCAGAATTACCGAAATGGAACCGAAATCCCGAATGGAACCGAAATCATGAATAGAGGGAAAATAAATTTCGATTTGACACATTTCAAGTCCATTCGAAAATTCCTAAATTTTTTCGATTTGGCTCGGAAAATTTTTCGTTTTTTCGGAAAGTCTGTTCTCGTTTCAAAGTAATAGATTTCGATTTGACACATTTCAAGTCCATTCGAAAATTCCGTAAATTTTTCGATTCGGCTCGGAAATCATTTCGGATTCGACTTTTTCGGATCTAAAAAATTTCGGAATTTCGGTCGCATCGAAAGACCCGAATCGCTATAAGTGACTGAGCATATGCATTTCGCCCGTGTGTCTCTGAGGCTTCTGTTAATTGAGTGCTTGCTGCAGTATGTTCAAACATAAATTAGGCTTTAGCTTTCCATGCCTTGCATGTTTTAATGTCCCCCTGCCAGCTGGCAAAAATATTGCCTCAAGTGTATGTAATAAGAGAATCTGTGAACACAGCATTATTCCCAGTTACACAAGTGGAAGTACATATAATATTAATAAAATCTAAAAGCTGACGTTCCTCCGGGAGGTGAGAAACGGGCAGCAGAAAGTGCTACGGATATTTTATCTGCATTTGCTTTCCAAGTCACTTGTAATCTACTATCAGGGTTATTCAGAGAGAGGTGAAGACCAGGAGAATGACTGGAGAAGTGAAAATTCTAGGTCAAAGTAGCCAATTTGGAAAGTGAGATAAATGGGAGAGTTTTTCTGGTTTGGCTACTTCGACCTCGAAGTTTCACTTCTGCAGTCATTCTCCAGAGTTTCACCTCTCCATTCTTTTCACCTTGCTCCTTTGCCTAATTCTTCTTATCTATCATTGCCATAGCTAACCTTTCCTTGGGACTCTTTTGAGGCCTGGAGCTGTAGCTCTAATAATAACCTCTATGTTAATCTGGCCCTGCTCTTAGCTGTTTCACTGCCAACTACTACTAACCAAACCTCGTTTATAAAAAAAAAAGAGAGACTTACATAAGCTGAAAAAAAAACGTGTCCATCAGGTTCAGCCTTTCACACATCACCTACTGCTGTTGATTCAAAAGACCCAGTCTGAAGCGCTCGCCAATATGCGACATACTGGGAAAAAATCCTTCTTGACCCCAGAAGGGCGTCAGATTTCTCCTTGGATCAAGAAGCTTTTACCCACATATTAACCCCTTCACTACCAATATCGAGATATCTCGGGCTTCAAAGGCACCATCTGGTGCCCCGATATCAAGATATCTCAATATGCTGACCTGCAGCCCAAAAGCAAATGAAATTCCCTGCAAATGAATTTTGTTTGCTTTTGGGCTGCAGAAGGTGCCCCCAAAGTTTTAGCCCTGTGGGCATAATGCCCAAAGAGCTAAAACTGTAAAGTCGGCAGGTGAAGGAACTGAAATATCAGGCTGTCAGAAGCTGCCAGCAGCCGATGCAGGGAGAAATAGAGGAAAATAGACCTGCTGTTTAAACCTCTGTAACTCAATTTGGCAGTAGATGGCGCCATCTACTGGGCAAAATAGGTTACTACAGTAAGAAATATGCACTTCTAACCCTTAATATTCTGTTTTTGCAAGAAGTCATCCAGTCGCCTCTTAAAGCCCTTTCAGCACCAGGGACAGCAGCCAGAGTCTCCTTCAGGTCTTCAACAACGTTCGGCTGTGTTCTCTCTCTTTTTTTTTTTCATTTCCGCGGCGAAGAAATAAAATGGCAATCAAAAATTTTGCCTAAAAAAAATACTCAAATATTATTAGAAATCAATAAATAAAAAGGCTTTATGCTGTAAATGAAAAGAATAAATGGTTGAATAAAATAAAAATGAAAGTATTATTTTACATTGAATCCTATGGGATCCGCAATCACCTACCTACCTACCTACCTACCTACCTACCTACCTACCTAACTATCTATCCTCTCTTTCAATATGTTTTCCAATCGTTAATATTTCGCTCTTTCTATTCCTTTTTCTCTCTATCTCCTGCACCGTAACCTTCAATACCACAACGGGACATTCTGCGATTATTCGCTTTCCATTAAACATTTATTTCACACACACGTTAATAAAGTGATAATTTCCCTTTCATGTGCCAAATGTTAAGATCATTATTTCTAACACCTCCTATCTCACATTACATGATGATACTTCTTGCTAAAAAAAAAAACAGGAAGAAAACAAGCTATAACTACATTACCTACAGTATAATGGAAACTGTTAATGAAACCAATTTCATCTTCCCCATTCCATTTTATTCTTCGATAATTTCTGGTGAGTGTATTTCAGAGAAATATAAAGAGCTGGGCGCACAGATGAAAGAAAGAACCGCAGGAAGATTAATTTCTTTCATAAAGTGTAATGTCTCCTCTCCGAATAACACAATCAAGAGGGTAACATCAATAGAACAGCTCTTTTATAATTAGGGTAAGGAACCTCTCGCACCTTACATGTCGCAAATAGCTCTGTTGGTGGAATCAATATTTCTGGAGCCTTTCAAGACATTGAGGACTGAAGGAATAAAATGCTGGAGGTCTGAAAATTCTATATTTTGTTACCACGGTTAGTGACCAAATTTAACCCCTTCAATACCGTGATCGTGTATACTCGATCAGTGGTAGCAGACACAGCAGTCTGAGATTGGGTTAACACGATCTGGGGCTGTGCTGTATCATTGCAAATGAAATTTGTTTGTTGCCAACACATTTCGTTTGCCTTTGAGCTTCAGAAGGTGCCCTTGACGTTTTAACCCTCTGAGCATAATTAGGGATGAGCTGAACACCCCCCGTTTTCGGTTCGCATTCGAACTCGAACACTTTCAAAAGTTCGAGTTCGAACTCGAACTCGAACCGAACTCAATGCAAGTCAATGGGACTCAAAAGTTCGATTTTTAGAGTGCCCTCCAAGAGGGCATATATGCAAGATATTTGTCATAAAAGGTGTATGAGGGTCCTGGTAGTGCCCTGGGGGACAGGAAACAAGGACAAAAAGTTTTAAAAAACTACTTTTTTAAAGGAACAGTGAGTTTTCCATAAAATAAGGGTTAAAAATAAAAACGAAAAATTCCTTCAAATATCGTGCCTAGGAGGTCCCCATAACCTGCCCGTGAAGTGGCGGATTTGTAGGATGTATAGAAACATTGCCATCAGAGACCCACACAAGACACCTAGCCACCCTTAAGGGGTTAAAATGCACAGGGACTGGCTACTATCCTGTTAGATGAGGGAATGTATTAGGCCCCGTTCACACCGTGCGATTTATCGCATGGATTTTGCCATGACGTCACAGCAAAATCCGCGCGAGGTCGCACTGTTTAGCTTCTCCAATGCATTTCAATGGAGCTGTTCACATCTTGCCGCGCGACATCACATGTCGCGTGTTGTGGTAGCATGTCGCTGGCACATGACCTTTTTTTGAGATTTGCTATCTGCGATTTGCATTGGTGGTGCTTTGCAAAAATTGCACAAAACCGCAACGTCGCGTGACATCGTGCGACATTATAGCACTATGTCGTGAATATGAAAATCACGCGGAAAATCACGCGACTTTCAAATTGCACAGTGTGAATGGGGCTTTATATGTATAAAGCAAGGTATATATGACAATGGATAGACAGAGACTCTAGGGACTCAGCTTGTACGCTTTATGATAGACATTTTTAACACAATAATAATTGTATGCTCACATAGGCCCTTTGGGAGAGGTGCATGACATACAAATACTGGAATATTACGTTTAAATCTAAGGAGTGTGATAAAGATTTTATTAAGCCCTTGATGACAAATGACGTAACATCTACATCATTAATGATTGGCTTTGCAGAGCCCTGTTATTTAAGGGGTTAAACAGCATATCAGAGAGGATCATATAGTAGAAATGAACACTTCTTAGAATTCAAAACAGTGTTTGTTCATACATGTGCAGGCCACAGCCAGTCTGCAAGCAATGTATCAAATTCTAATTGCTAATTAGAAGCACATGTTATTTCCAAACACTAATTAAACACCTGTTGTTTACGCCGTTTGAGAGCACAGGCCATTTAGAGGTGAGAATCTTTGCACTTATAGTAGATGACATTAGGTAGTTTTTTAATTCAATATCTAATAAACCGTTGCTTATAATATTCTGCAGTAAAGAGTCTCTTTATTTCTAGATTTTTTAGTATTTTTAAGCATTTTTTATACTGTTTTCAAAATGGTTTTTTTTCGAACTCGAACCAAACACGCCAAAAAGTTCGAAGTTCGCGAACTTTCGAACTGCCAATGTTCGAGTCGATCTCTGAACTGATCGATCCGAACAGCTCATCCCTAAGCATAATGTCCAAGAGCTAAAACTGTTAAAAATCCGCAATAGAATGCCCTGACATATTGGACTTTCCCCAGCCGATCGATGCTTGGAACCACGAGCTGCAGTTCTACCTGCAGTAATTCTATTTCGCCAATAGATGGTGACATCTGCCTGTGAAATAGGTTATTACAGCAAGGAATACATTGGGAATATTCCCAAATATTTCTTTCTGTACAATTAACTAAAAATGATTTTCCAGAAAACTACTGGGTCCTGGAGGTGAATTTTTGTAAAATCACTTGGTAGCAAAGTGGTTAAGTTTAAGTGAGTAGTGCAGTTTTTTCTTTTATTGAATCCAGATTGGTTTCATGTTAAATTAAAATTAACCATGCTATATCTATTCCTATTTTAATGGCATAATGCTGTAGTACCCATTTTATATCCATACTCTGATGCTGGTGATTGGCCTTCAAATGTGTTCGGTGTGTGTGTGTGGTACAGGATATGAGATGGGCTAAAACACATTAAAGGGACACTACCACTAACATAAACTATAACTAGATTAGTGCGCTTTTAAAAAAAAATGCTTTATAAAACACATGCTGCTTTTTTATGTCTTTAAAGTAATTTCACATGAAAAGGAAAAATAAAGTTAGTTTTTTTTTTAGCTCCTGTTTCCATTTTGTGGATTTTTCCCATGATGCAACATTTACCAAAACCATATGGCAAGTTTTACTTTATAGTTGTGGTATAGGATAAAACAGGAGTGAAGAGGCAATGGAGTGGGGGAGGGAATGTTTAGACAAGGCTGCAGGAGATCTATTGTGTTGTCTAGAGTATCTGGGATAACAGGTGGCAGCTGAAAGAGACACGATAGTGGGCTTCCAAAGTTTTATACCATCACCTCGCAATGTCATTTACATCGCCTTCCACATACATGCACTCAGGGCTGGATTTGCATCCCAGGAGCCTGTAGGCACAGCAATGTGGAGCGCCCCTACCCCCCCAAGCAAAAAAAAAAAGGAAACATGTCAAAATGATTTTTTCAATTTTCGTTTTGGGGCAAAATAACAATTAAAAAGCAAAAAAACAGTTTGTCTCTGAGCTCAAATCAAAAGAAGGGGCAGAATCTGTTGGCTTAGTTGTGTTAGTGCAGCGGCATTGTTTGTTTTATATGTAAAAGCATATATTACCTCTGCCGTAGAACAGAGAAAAAATATAATTTTGCATTTACTTTTTTCAATTTCTTATTTTAACACCTTACATGGTCATGTTTGGTATCATTGTAAAGACCAGACTCTGACCTTTCCAAAGGCACCTCACTTAACCTTGTGCGGTGTACATTTCAGAGATGCAGGTTCCAAAGTCCCCCTGTCTCTCGTCACTGCAGTGCCACAATCTAGGTTGTCGATTAAAGAATGCGTTGCATCACCAGCTGCACACTTGCTGACAGTGTGGGAAATGAGAAAGTGAGTTAGTGCAGCATCACTGTTCACTTCATAATTATAAACGGAATAATAGTGCTGCGTTAGAAAAAAAAGAAAAAAATATTATTTTGTTATTTTATTTTTACGTAATCTAACCTGGTTATATTTAGTATCACTGGGACAGTCATAATCTGGTCTTTCCAATGATACCTCATATGTCCTTCTAGCTCCAGAGATACAGGGGTCTCAATGATTGTAAATTGTAAAACAAAAATATTGTTTTTACAGAGCAAGGTCCCCTTTTGGCACATGCCTACTCTGTCTAGTTATAAATCCAGCCCTGCATGCACTCCTAATGAGTTGGATTATGGAGATCTGAGCAATTCGCTCCAATCAATACCCAGTGCCACACAGTGAGGAGCAGACTGACCAGTCGGTCAGATCGGACCGGGGTTGAGGGCCTGGACCTGGGAGGGCCTGGACCAGGGCCTTGCCTGCTGTTAATCGGCCAGAAATAAAGCAAATCGCAATGACCGCAGGCGGGCAGTCATTGCCATTTGCAAAGGATGTCACCTGGTTAGGGTAAAATCGGAAGAGTGAAGGGGCCCAGAGATGGCAGGAGGCCTTGTGACTGCCTAACTTGCCTGCCGCAGGTGATGAGGGGCCCCTAGTGAAACTCACCATGCTCATACACTGAAACGAGCGGTGGGTGGTTCGAAACATTCAAATCCCCGTCAAGCGTTTGGACGGGGATTTGACGTTTGCCCAGCGCAGCTGCTTCCCTCTTTCCTAGCCTGCAGCCTGAGCCCAGGAACTGAAAGATGGTAGCCGGTGTTCCGTCGAGGATTGCCTGCCTGTCGAATAATGCCTGGCCCGCTCTGCGCATGCGCCTGGTGCACCTACGTCATTATGAATTAATAAAGTTACTCTAATTTCAAAATATCGCACCATGTTAACAGTTGGCAAGTGGTGACCAGCTGCTGAAATGGTGCTGTACTTCAAAAGGATAACGTTTTTTTTTCATTTTTCTTTCTTTTCATTAATATATTTTGTAATGGTGATTTTATGCATTTATTTATATATATATATATATATATATATAAAAAATGTTTCCCATTGCTATATATATCCATCCCTCTCTCTCACTGACCCTCTGATCGGGCGCTCGTGTCCGAATGATCCGACGCTGAACGAAATTAGAGTAACTTTATTAATTCATAATGACGTAGGTGCACCAGGCGCATGCGCAGAGCGGGCCAGGCATTATTCGACAGGCAGGCAATCCTCGACAGAACACCGGCCAATGAATGAGCCTGTCTGTACCATCTGATGAGGTCAGGGTTGCCGAGTCATGTGACATCTCCCTGCCAATCCCTAAACTACCCAGCAGTATTCACGTGTACAGGTCAAACCCTAGAGGAAGAGTGACCGCTTTTGAAACCAAGCTGCATGCAGGCTCCATCCTGGTCTGATCATAACCATATGAGGTAAAAACATCACTGGTTAAGCCCACCTCTCCCTAGAAAAAAAACCAAACAACAGCTTTGGTTTATCTGTCGTGCCCCCCCCCCGCACACAGAACCACCTCAAAGCAGCACCAATTTATGTTATTACTTTACTTGCCCCTTCTGGAGAAAAACCTAATTTATTAGCCCCCCCCCTTCCCAAAAAGTTTTATTTGCCTGCATCCTGGAAAAATTACCTCAACCCCCCTCCCCCCCTGGAAAACACCAAACAAGCCAGACAAACTTGCTTTCCTCCCAGGAAAAAAAACTGTATTTGGCCCTCTGGAAAGAAATTACTTTATTTGACACCCCCTCCCCCTTGTGAAAAACTTCTAAACAAAACCTTTTTAATTTATTTGACCCCCTACCCAATACCCAAAGCAAAACAGATTTATTTGCCTTCACACCTGGGGGGGGGGGGTATTACTTATTGCCTGCCTCCCCCTCCCTGAAACCAATATAAAACTCGAATATGTTGTGTGTTTGAGAATATGACAAGCTCCACAGCAATAATGCTCATGCACACTACACATTACTGTGAGTTTTATTGCTGTGGAGCTCTGTGATACGCTCATACACACCGCACATTACTGTGAGTTTTATTGCTGTGGAGCTCTGTGATACGCTCATACACACTGCACATTACTGTGAGTTTTATTGCTGTGCAGCTCTGTGATACGCTCATGCACACCGCACATTACTGTGAGTTTAATGGTTGTGGAGTTCTGTGATATGCTCATACACACCGCACATTACTGTGAGTTTTATTGCTGTGGAGCTCTGTGATAGGCTCATACACACTGCACATTACTGTGAGTTTATCTTAAGCTCCAGAACAATAATACACACAGTAATGTGCGTTGTGTAAGAGCACAGCACAACACAGCCCTGGAGAAGCTTTTGAGAGTTGTCCTCTCTATCTTAGGTCTGGAGCAATACAGGAGAAAGAAAGGAAAACTCTCTAGAATCTTATATATACTTACAGGGTTATTCAGAGAGAGGTGAAAATCAGGTGAATAGCAGGAGAAGAGAACACTCTAGACCAAACAGCCGATTTGGAAAGTGAGATAAAAGAGAATTTTTCTGGTTTGGCTATTTGGTCTAGAATTTTCGCTTCTCCAGTCATTCTCCTGGTTTTCACCTCTCTCTGAATAACCCTGTTAGTTTTTTTGGCCGATCCAACGATATCAAACATTAACCCCTAGCTGCCACGGATCGGGAGATAGGGGGTTCATTGAAACCCCCTATCTCCACCATTGGTGGTAGCTAGGGGTTAACTCCAGGACTGGCGTCATCGTGCTATGCACGATGATGCCAGTCCTCAGGGGGAGTTCCTGGAGGCTTGGCCGACATCCAAGATGTCGGCCAGCTCCAGGAGAGGATCACGATCCAGCGCTTTTCAGCGCCGATTCGTGATCCGGCTCCCCAGGGGCTAATCACAGCCACCGTTTGGAAGGGCAGGCTGGTACCCTCGCCGCGATGACATCTAATTGCTCCGCCGGGATCCCGGAGTGCTGGGCTGACATCCAAGATGTCAGCCCGCACCAGGGGGCGCAGCAATCCGCCGGAATCCAGCTGAGCGCGTCCATAGCAGCCAAGTGGTTAACTGGTGTTTGAAAAAAATTCAAAATAACATCTAAGGCTAGGGTCAGATGAGCGCATTTTGTACGGACTGTGCGTCCGTGCAGTACGGACGTACTTACTGACTGACAACAAGGTAGTGGCCAAACAGTCCGTTTTTTTCACTGACGTATTTTTTGACTGATGTAGCAGGGAAAATAAATTACAATGAAAAAACATTCTGTCCGTCAAAAATGCTGGACGTATAAATGCAGTCCATCTGACCTCGTTTCATCACTCACATACAAAGCTACACGGACGTTGCGGATGTGGCGCACTCCGCACGTCCGTTCTAGCAGTATTACGTTCTTGCCTAACCTGCGTCCGTTTGCTGCGTCCGCCATGCATCCGCACTTCCGTGCGCATGTACTTCGTGTGTGGGGCTCCATTGGTCAGAATGCTATGCTGCCACGGATGTACAAATGTGCGGCAACACGGACGTGATAACTGCGCTCGTCTGACCCCAGCCTTAAGCAATGTTATTTTTCACCTCGGGATTAAACAGTCACAGGGTTATTCAGAGAGCGGTGAAAAGCAGGAGAATAACTGGAGAAGTGAAAATTCTAGGTCAAAATAGCCAAACCAGAAAAATTCTCCCATTTATCTCACTTTCCAAATCGGCTATTTGGTCTAGATTGTTCTCTTCTCTTGCCAGTTCTCCTGGCTTTCACCTCTCTCTCAGGGTTGTTCAGAGAAAGGTGAAAACCAGGAGAATGGCAGGAAAAGAGAACAATCTGGACCAAATAGCCGATTTGGAAAGTGAGATAAGGCTAGGGTCAGACGGTCACAGCGACCGTCAAAAAGTGCGTCCGAACGCATTGCCTTATTTTTTCACGGAATGCGCGAAAACGGTCATACGATGCGCATTTTTATGCGTGATTTTTTTACGGTTTCAAACCAGGAAACTTTGGGTGTCTGGACGTTATGTTGGCCGGACATGAGCAGGGTCTGACGTCTTCAAATCACGCACACACGCCGCTAGTGGACGCAGCGCACTCTGTACGTCACTAGCGGTTCTGCGTTCTCGAAAAAATGCGTCCATTTTCCACTTGTTTTGCGCAGCCGGACTTTCGTGCGACCGTACTTCGTATATTGGCTGTCATTGCCCGTCATTTGCTGCTAGTGCGGCCGTGATTAAGTGCGCCTAAACGCATGTTAAAAATTCGCTAGTCTGACCCTAGCCTAAATGGGAGAATTTTTCTGGTTTGGCTATTTTGACCTAGAATTTTTCATTCTCCAGTCATTCTCCTGCTCTTCACCGCTCTCTGAATAACCCTGACAGGGTTATTCAGAGAAAGGTGAAACTCAGGAGAATGACTGAAGAGAAAATTCTAGGTCAAAATAGCCAAACCAGAAAAATTCTCCCATTTATCTCACTTTCCAAATCGGCTATTTGGTCTAGAATTTTCCATTCTCCAGTCATTCTCCTGCTTTTCACCGCCAAAAAATCTGTAAACTTTTTCTGCGTGTCCGAAAATGTCTCCTCTTTTCATACAGACTGCCGCCCCAAGCAGTTATTTATGGATAGATTAAAGGAAAAGCATTTACCGTCATTTGAAATGTCATTTTTTGGTTTTTACATATTTCTATACATCCTAGAAATCCGCCACTTCACGGGCAGGTTATGGGGACCTCCTAGGCACGATATTTGAAGGAATTTTTCGTTTTTATTTTTAACCCTTATTTCATGGAAAACTCACTGTCCCTTTAAAAACGTTTGTTTTTAACCCTTTCGCTGCTGAGGCTTTTCCCGCCCCTGTGCTGAGGTCATTTTTTACCTGTTTTGCGCATCATGTTTAAACGTGTTTTTAAGGCTTATTTTAGTATATGACACCGACATATTATATATCGTTCTTTCCGTCAGACTCGGTAGATTCATAATATGTCATTATTATATGTATACGTTATGTCATGTCTGTATATTATAACAAAAAATGCAATAAAATATGAATTTTTAATAATTTACAATGTGTAAAGTGTTTTTTTCCACATTTTAACATGCGAGCAATTGCGGTTATATTTTGTATGGGGTGCGCTTGTTAAAAAAATTAGAGATGGGGTCTCGTTACATTTTTTTTTGGGGAAAATTACACTATTTTTAACAAACGCACCGCATACAAAAATCGTTAGTGCAGCATCATTGTTCACATTATAATTGAAATGGGAACAATATTGCTACACTAACAAACCAAAAAAAATAAAAAAAAATGTGTTTATTTTTTTTTTTAATTTTTTTTTTTAATTTTTTTTATTTTTATTTTAATTTTTTTTTTTTTTTACAAATTTTTTAACTTTCATGTTTGGTATCGTTGGAACGGCCATGCTCTGGCCGATCCAACGATATCAAAATTTAACCCCTAGCTGCCACGGATCGGGAGATAGGGAGTTCATTGGAACTCCCTATCTCCACACTTGGTGGCAGTTAGGGGTTAACGCTAGGACTGGCGTCATCGTGCTGCGCACGATGACGCCAGTCCTCTGGGGGAGTTCCCGGAAGCTTGGCCGACATCCAAGATGTCGGCCAGCTCCCGGGAAGGATCGCGAATCGGCGCTTTTCAGCGCCGATTTGCGATCCAGCTCCCCAGGGGTTAATGCCAGGCATCATTTGGAAGGGCAGGCTGTGCCCTTCCAAATGATGCCTGGGTTAAGCCCCTGTGTGCCACCGATCGGGAGGGAGAGAGGCGAAGGACCTCCCCCCCCTCCCTTTCAGGCGCCTCCTCCGCACATGCGGGGGGGGGAGCCTGAATTAGGTGTCATCGCGCCCCCGCGATGACACCTAATAATGGCGGCTGGTGGTCCGGATGCCGGGCTGACATCCAGGATGTCAGCCCGCACCGGAGGGGCCAGCGATCGGCCGGAACCCGGTCCCGAACGCTGACCCCAAACTGAGGACGCGCTCAGCGCGTCCTCAGCACACCAGCGGTAATGCTGAGGACGCGCTGAGCGCGTCCTTAGCATTGAAGTGGTTTTTTAAACTTTCCTTGTTTCCTGTCCCCCAGGGCACTACCCGGACCCCCATACACCTTTTATGGCAAATATCTAGCATATATGCCCTCTTGGAGGGCACTCTAAAAAACAAATTTTCAGCCCCATTGACTTGTATGGGGTTCGGGTTCGGGTTCGGATCCGAACATTTGGAAAGTTCGGGTTCGGCTTCGAACCGAACTCGGGGAGTGTTCGGCTCACCCCTACTGGTGATGAGCAAGTGCTGTAAAGATACTGGGCCATATTACAAAGTTGGTGCTAACTTAACCAGAACTGTTGTAAACTTATCAACTCCATAGACTCTAATAGCTCTGGTAAATTTACAACAGCCCTTGTTAAGTTAGCACCAGCTTTGTAATACTGCCCTCTGTGGGGGGGGGGGGGACAGTTTCCAACACAAAATGGATGCTCCCAGTGACACATATAGAATAGATTATTTTCTTAACTAAACATACAAGAGAAAAACGAAGCACATGTAAAATATCAGCAACATCAAATAAACACAATAAGGACATTTCATTCTTTGGTGGTAGTTTTTTTTTAACCCTTTTAGCTGTATATTACAACTTAAGAGTCTTTCACATTTTCAGCGGTCCTTTCTGTTTTGGCTGCTCTGAATTTGGCCGTGGTTGAATTGGAGACACTTAGGCCAGCGCCAGACGATCGCACTAGTTGCGCCCATACTGACGTGCTTACCGGCGCAGCGTTGTGACACTGCAGCGGGGCTGGTCACATGCTTGTGCGTGCGCGCGAAATGCGCGCGCAACATGCGTCCGTCCACAAAGCCTCCCCGTTGATGCGCTAGGACGCGCGTTGATGGGGCTGCAAAGCGCCATCCTCCATAGGAGGATGGTGCTTTGCAGCACTGAGCGCACTGAGTGTGCTCAGCGAGGTGGACAGACAGGCGTCGAGTGGCGGGAACGTCCACTGTCACGGACGTTCCTTCCACTCTTCAAATACGCTTGTCTGACGCCAGTCATAGAAGACCAGATGACAGCGTGCTGCTGTTCTTTGTCCCTGGCAGGCGGGTTATTCAAAATCCCGCCTGACAAGTGTCAGTTTATGGCAAGAGGAAACTCCTCCACTTCACGCAGCTGTCAGAGCTTGTCTTGGAGGAGAAAGGAAAAGGAGGGGGCATTTTTGCTGGGGAGACCCGGTATGCATACAAAGTCATGATAACAATATCACAATAACGCCAAAATTCTAAATGTCTGCACGAAAAGGATACTAAATAGAGCTATTTCCAAAAAATCACTAAATCATTAAGAGGAGCAAGCACCGGGGGGCTGAGATGTGACTTTATATCCTCAATTTTTCAGCTTAGTAATCTTCTTTGGGGATGTAACAACCTTTTACTTGTGAAGGAGCAAATCTAGAATGAAATTATTGGACCTCTATTTCAACGGAAGCGAGTGTCAGCGATTTTCAAATTAAGGAACGATTTATGGAAAAGGAAAACAATTTAACTGTACATTTGCTGTCAGTTTGGATAACACAATCCAGAGATTAAATTCCATGTCCAGTTTTTTAAGGGGATACACTTTTAAAGATAGAGTAACCTTTTTTTGCCCTTAAATAATGAGGCAGCAGCTACCCAATTATTTTTCTCTCTTTCTTTTTTTGTACTCATCTTTTTTCCCTCACCGCGCACACGTGTTTCTCCCCTTTGGCTCAGGGACTCCCGAACCTGGAAGTCCCTGAAGCTCTTCTGTGCAATTTACTCTACTACGCAACCTGTAAGAACTGCATCTTGTGCCCCACTGGGACTTGCACACTTTACGTACGCAAGTTTGGTGGCACCTGCGCAGAATGATGGATCAGAACTGTGTGCGCATGCGCAGATCCATTAGTTAACTCTCTGACATCGCTCACTGACACGGGCAAGTCTCAGAATTTGACGTCGGTGCACTCTCTGCATGCTGATGTCACTAGTGACCGATCTGGTGACTGGCAGCTGGGAAACTCAAAAATTCCAGCTGATGGTGATGCTGGATGGGGTGGAGGAAATTCTTCCACTTAACCCCCACGATTTTTCAAGAATGATAAAGTGGTCAGAATGGATAGAGTGCTCCTTTAAGTCAAAGTGCACCTGCCCAAGAAAGGTTCACCTTAAAAAGACTATGGGCCCTATTAAAAACGTAATGCTAGAATTTGTGCACAGATATGTGAGCTTTAACGCTAGGTTAAGTGACTAACGCATTTCCCCCTATTACAACACTAGCACTGACGGGTTAAATAATCCATTCACGCATTGGTGATTGCGCTCGCTTTAGTGAGCTTACTGTGCTTTGCGCTCCCTATACTTAACATGGGGAGCGCAAAGTCCTACCGCTAATTACCGCACCGGTGAAGCAAATGAAAAGTTAACCACAGCTAGAAGCTGGTGCTAACGGATACTGCTTCTGAAAAATCAGTTAGCACCAGCTGAACCCCCCCTCCAGAAAAAAGATACCTCTCATCCCGCTGTGAATATGGCGGCCCTATCCACCACTTCTGGCCACTGGGAGCAGAGTGAGACTGGGGACAAAGTCTCCAGTCTTCCCTCCACCAATGACTCTGCGGACCTGCAAAAACTTGCGAGAGCGAGATTGAGCAGGTCACATGGCCCGGCAGCACAAGCCTCCATGAAGTCCTATGGACTCCAGGAGGGGATACTTGCGGCAGCAGGGTTTCCCCCTTAGCATCAACGTTCTAGTGCCAAGCTCACAATAGGGCCCAATGTGGGGAATTGTAAGGAAATTAGAAATTTTCCACCAGCATATCTGTGCTATAAAAATGTCCATTTTTCACTTTTCCACCCAAGAACATTCTGGATCACTTGCAATTTTCTGCCAATGCTTGTTTTTCCATCATAAAGAAAACACATGTCTGTATATATCACAAAGGATCTTTGCTATAGTATGTTCCCCTGAATGATGTGTAATCCATTTGTAATGTTTTAATGTAAATTCGTGTCACAGTATGGGATAGCATTTTAATGATACTTGATGTTTGAGCCATTTATCATTTCTAGATTACCGGTACTTAACTAAGAAAAGCACTTTTAAGCCGTATAATTCAGTTCCACCCTTAAGGTCTATCTGCAAATTATTGTGCTACCGCATAACAAATTATGTCTTGGGTATTCACAGGAGACAAGAACATACTGTATCTTTAGCATTTTTTAATGTAAGACAGGAATATACACAAATAATGTTAATTAAAACAGCTCTATGTGTAAGATAATTGTTGCAGTGCATTTAGTTACATATCTTCGTGACATGTGTGTTACTAATTACACGTACACTGCTGTGCTATGGCCCTTAATTAACATGGACAGGAATCTACAGATGAAAAAAATACTAACGTGTGGCTTAGTAGAAAATAAATCAGTGGGAATTAGTAGAATGTAAATCAGTTTTGCTTTTTTCCCATCTCCTTTGGCTTCAATTAAAAGTCATCTTCTCCTGTATATGCCATGAGTGACCTGACTTGTATAGAATAATGGGACACTATAGGCAACAAAAAAGAAGGAAGAAGAAAACCATAGGGCTTAATTAGTAACATTTTCACTTTCTTGACTACCACCGAGGATTTCAGCCATTTTTCCCTTGGGT
This sequence comes from Leptobrachium leishanense, assembly GCA_009667805.1. Lineage (NCBI taxonomy): Eukaryota > Metazoa > Chordata > Amphibia > Anura > Megophryidae > Leptobrachium > Leptobrachium leishanense. The sequence goes on along the minus strand of CM019064.1, from coordinate 421,233,011 downwards.
GTACTCATCAGGCTGGCGAGTACCTCGTGGCAGGAAGCATCTTGGCATCGACTCACTGATGATCCAGCAACAACTCTTTCATATCCTTGAGGGCAAGGGAAGACCTCCACTTTGAAGGTCTGGCACAGCGACCAGGGACATGGGGGACTAGTGACACCATGACAAGTTATATTCACTCAACTGGTCATAATAGTTAGAGTATCCCTTCAAGGACCAATAGGGAGAGCAAAGATTACATAGCAGGGACCAGTCAGGAAGATATTTCCATCGCCAACCCATAGGGAAAGAGAGTGACTCCTATTGGTCAGTGCTATGGTAGGCCCTGCATGGCACAGCTGGAGAGTATGTCCTTTAGTCGTCTCTCGACCACTAACCAGCATAGTCAATCACAAATACACATGTGTGACTACATCATATGGCTGGGCTTTTCAATCCTGCAGGACAATGGAACCCTTCAGATATATTCATTAGTAGTCTGGTCTCTCTAGTCTACTGAAAAACCTTCCAGGTTAGGGCTTTATTCCATACTTTCCGCAAAAAAAATGCTCTGTCAGGCCAAAAAATGTTGCACACTCTAATATATGGTTGTTTTGTTTATGGCTTTGTTTCGATAAGCTCATGCAATGTCACTGCATTTATTTCCATCCAGAGTCGCATTAATGTGTGGCCAACATCTTGTATTGATGATGGGAGAGTCGCAGCGCTGCGTGAAGTCTTCTCCAGCACATTATCCCAAAGATTTTCAATTTGGTTAAGGTCTGGAATGTGCGGTGGTCAATCCATGTGTGAAAATAATGTCTCATGCTCCCTGAACCACTCTTGCACAATTTGAGACTGATGGTGAAAGATAATTGAAAGATATTTTTAATTTCTTGTATGAATATAAATATCCTCTGATTCAAATACGTACTGTAGTTAATATGTATTGGGTGTGGTTCCCCCCTTTTTTCCCCCTCCCATTTTATGGCACACGATCCAGGCCTTAGGAATGTTGATTTGAATCCAGACCATATCCTGGTAAAGTGAAGATCCTTTGTTATCGTTACAAGGATAGAAAAAGGGCGCGAAAGTTATAAGGCAGAAAAAACGTCTTTAGGCTATAAGTGCTTGTGGGATTGGTCAACTTTGATGTTGTAATATATCTGTATACTGATTGGCTGTTATATCACATTCCTGTTTGGGGCAGAAATGAAACCATGTCTATGTGGAACGCTCTAATTGGTTGTTTGAAATCTAATAAATATATCTGTCTGGACAAAAGAATAGCCAGACATGACATGAAAACTGCACATTGTGTGTAGCTGATTTTAATGTCTCCGCTATTGCGTGCGCGCGTCTGTCTTCATTTTCTTATTTGAGAAGGAACTTGCAAAAGGTTTTTTGGAATTCCAATTATGGTAATTATAAATAGGAAACCTGATTTGATTTGTTTATTGTTATTTTTTTTAACAGATGGTTACTGGCATTGCCATCTTGGAATATGCCCGCTGTGCCATCAGGGGAAAAAAAAAACATTGATGGAAAAACCTGCTCATTCAGCATATTCAGGGAGTCACATGACCTCATTTTTGGTTTAAAAAATATTGTTATCTAAAAGACTGGGCTGGTATCTGATCTAAGTCTGCTGGAATTGGCCTGTTCAAAACACTAGTAAAAAGTCGCAGCACTGCAGATAGTCAAAATGTGGAATGATTTGAACCAAACCCAGATTTTTCTCTTATGTAGAAGAAAAATTTTGTGATGCAGACGCCGTTTTTGGTTGTTAATTTAAACCCAAACCTTTGTATCATGTGATTTGCAGCTAAATAGGATAAATGCAACCCACTCTCTCCAATGGTTACTAATAGATAAACATTTAAAACCATAAAAACATCCTCCATCGCAATTACAGTTTTGGTTGTATCTACTCAAAACATGTATAACTTTCTATACATATAAATGATACAATTATAAAGCAAGAAAAAAAATACTTATATTTTTGTATCGATGATCTCGGTCTGCTAGTGGCTTCCAGGCTGCGAGTGTCTCCTTATTTCATCCGGTTTTTGCCCTCAGAGGTTCCTGGTTAACTCCCTTAGGTTAAGTGCTCTGCACACATCCTGCTTTGGGTTCCTTATGTCAAAATTCTCAAGGAAGGACTCGGAATCCGTATTATAATTATAGTCAGAGTGACCAGTCTTGATAATTAGCCCAACACAAATTATGACAGTCAATTAGTCCACAGAGTATGGACTTACTACCCAATATATAAACAATGCCTCACGTCAAAAGTGACATTATATGTCAATGGCAGCCATTGACATATAATGTTACTTTTGACGTGAGGCATTGTTTTTTATATTGGGTAGTAAGTCCATAGTCTGTGGAGTCTGGACTAATTGACTGTCCTGATTTTTCTCTGCCTGGAATTCTTCTTGGGGGAACCTAAGAAATACAGTCTGCAAATGCCAATTGGCCACTTTGATCCTTTGTTATTTGTGTGGGATTTGGATTGCTTGCTTCTGGATATTGAGTTAAGGACATTTGTGTAGGTAGCTGCACCCAATAAACAAAGTCAAGTAAAACCTACAGGGTAATTCAAAGAGATTCGAAAAGTCACTGCACGTTCGGTGACTTTTCGTTCTCTTCAATTCGGTTCCTTTTGCCGATCCTATTTCGGTGACCCTGCGATGTATTCAGCAAGCACCACAGGGTCCCGAATTGCAGGGAAAAGCTGCCGCAAACCTGACAAAAACTAACCGCAAAACCCGGCGAATGCACGCTGAAAACCCGCAAAAACATCTGGATTAACCTGCCGAAAACCACGGAAAAGCCCGAGCAGGAGCCTCCGGAAAAAGCCGACACCGCAGAAGAGGCAGTGAATAAATTAGAAAAACAATTTGCATGAATGTTTGAAAACGGAAACGCTGTTTGCAAAGAAACTACTGAGCAAAAATGTCTGAAATTTGCATATGAGGTCCAGGGAATGATAATAAAAAGGGCTGTTACAGAAAAAATAAGTAAACTTAAAAAAAACAAAACAAATCAAGAAAAATGCTTAAAATATCCTAAAAAATCTATAAATAAAGAGACTCTTTACTGCAGAATTTTATAATGAACGGTTTATTAGATATTGAATTAAAACGGGAATATTTTTAACATTGAAGCCTATGGGATTCTCCTGAATAAACTTGCCGAATTAAACCACCGAATGGCAGGGCATTTCGGGAACCTTTCACTGCTGGTTTGTGTTCTCTCAATAGCCGAAGCAGTGCTTTCTCATGGGGATTTCACTGCCCTCGAACAGGCACCGAACAGGCACCATATGTGCAGGCAATTTGCCAGGATTTGGCGAATTGCCTGCTCTCTGGATAGCCGAATGGCCAAGAAAGGTAACCGAACGCTGATTTTCAGCGTTCGGTTACCTTTCTCAAGCAATTCGGATCTCTTTGAATTACCCTGCTAGTCTTAAAATGTGCATTTTACAATCTAAAAAAAACCTTTGTATATTTTTTTTATTGTGTATACACTTAGGAATTTGGTGCTTTATAAATACTTGTAACTGTAACATGTGCACAACGAAAACATTTGTTTAGTTTCGGATTGATTTGTTACGTTTTTTTAGATTGTTATGGTGCATTCGTTATATTGATCCATATTTCGTATCGATTTGTTATTTCGGTTTTATTTGTTATTTCATTTTGCTTTGTTTTTAGGAATGTGAAACGGGTGAATTAATTACTAAGATTAGGGTTAAAAATGCGGGCAGCCTGAGAAAAAAAACCCCACTGTGTTCGGCAAAGGAAAAAAAGCCCCCGTTGTTTTAAAATAATTGGAAATCCAAAAATTTCATGTAAAAAATACAAAAATATACCAAAATATTTAAAAAAATTAATAAACAAAAAGGCTTTTTTGCTGCAAATTAAAAGAATAAATGGTTGAATAACTATTTAATAAAACCAGAGATTTTTTATTTTACATTGAAACATATGGGATTCACTTTTTTTAAACCTATCGAACCAAAACACCGAAAATTAGAGCATTTCATTGACATTTTGGTGCTGTTCGGCATTGTCCGAATAGATTAATCATTACTTCTCTATGGGGAATTTCACTGCCGCCAAACTGCACTGTATGTCGCTGTCCATGTCCTGTGGTGCTGAACACAACAGATTCAGCACCACAGCAAATGGACAGGGACGCGGTGCTGCTGAATCTGTGAACCAGTGAAAGTTCTTTCATTTTTGTTCTGTTCTGGACGAATCCGATTTGTTATTTCGGAAGTGCTTGAAATAAAACGAAACGCACATATCTAGTATATACACCTTTGCCTACTTTGCTACAAAAGTAGCACAGGTATACCACAGAGTACAGCATCATGTCTCTATAAGCTGCGGTTTTCTGGCCTCGTGGCCAATGACCGGTGAAACCGCTATTTGATAATACCTATTTATTAATTCTTCTGATCTTGGCTAAAAGCCTGTGGGTACCTTCCTTTAAGAATGTCTATTTATTTCTGAAAGCATATTACAGCATTATTTCAGTCTATGTGATTGCTGGAGGGACCTGCTGCAGGTATATATAAATCTAATGTCATAGCATGATTACCCGAGAATGGCATCAATGCATGGAATACTTGGAAAAATATAACATTCTAAAACCTATTTTGAGAAAAACCTGAAAATTATAAGGAGTTCCATTAATGAGTTCATTAAATCCAGCATTTAATTGTGGATTGCACTTGATTTTGCCAAAGAATTAAAATAAAGAAGCATAGCAGCCAAGGACAACCTGCCGAGTGACTTTCAGACGGCAGTGTCGCACTATTAGTAATAGATTGCCAAGGTGCAATTAGCCATAGTCACATGTGTATTTAATACGATTCGCTGCATTGCTAATGAAATGGATTGTCACGCTCTCCTGCTTACATCTGTTCTTTTTTAAATACATTGGAATGAGACGCCCTGGAATAAACAAATACGTATGTTGTGCTATATTCTAATAACGAGAGGCTCCATTTAGACTGTGACGGTAATATGGTGCCAGTGCGCCATTAACCATTGGTGGCTCCCTATTACTGGCAGTATTTTGAATGACCCGCAAAATTAACAGTTTGACTCTTAATATTTATAGGGACACTCTACGCACCCTAACCACTTTACAGTTATAAAGTTGTCAGGATGTAAGTAGTGCCCCCCCCCCCCCGAGCCCCTTAGTCTGGAAAAAAGCTGAATGAAGTAGAAGAGTTTCCTCCACTCCACCCAGAGTCTATCAACAGCCTCTGCTCAATTATTTAAGGCCAAAACAAAGGTAGCTTTATTTTTAATAGAGTGTTCCTTTAAAAGCCTCTTTCATTTACAGGCAGGGCAGTAGCTCGTTGTCACTGGTAATTTTTCCCAGATTCCGTAGGACTCAGTGGAAACCAAAGAGAGAGCTGACAGGAAGTCAATGGGAACTATTTATTCCCAGCATTCCTTTGTTTGCGTGAAGAGAAGACAGCAGTTTATGCTGTCCTCGGCATTGTGGGAGAGAGAGTTTTTAAGACAGTTTATATTTTTTGTATCTTAAGAGATTTTGCAAATGAGATATAAAGTGCTTATGTGATAGTTTGCGAAACAGCAGTTCTCTGAATTTTACTAATGTGCATTATTGCAGTTATACTGGAAACCAAACAGTGGCATAAGGCTGTACAGTATAAGTCACCAGTGACAGTAACTGTAACAGAAAACGGACCAGTAAGATACATATAAACAGTAAATGCACTTGCGGGATTCTACTGTACATTAAAGGAACCTGCAGGATTTCACACTGATGTGTTCCACAGTACTGTACAGTAGAATCCACTGGTGTGTTTACTTTAATATTAAGATGCAGGATCTCTGCAGTCACACAGTCGTGGAAACATGTTCCATGGGCGTTCTGATGATATCTCGTGGCAGCAGGTGAACAAGACAAGTCAATTGCTAAAGTTTGCTTTATGCTAGCAAAGGATTTCACCTTTTTTCCCAATTTTTAATCTTTTTTTTTTTTTTACAAACAAAGCTGGTTCATGGAGGGACTGCCTTGAAGGCCAGTACGCACAGTTCACATATGCGCACCGTAGAGCTCCATGGTCAATATTTCATGGCTCAGCCAGGGGCGGATCCAGACACAAGTTTCGGGAGTTTTAGCAATTATTGCTAAAAACTTGTGTTCGGTTCGTAGTGACAGGCAGAGCGAGTGCTGGATCGCGGGCTGTGCGCTTCACACTCACTCTCTCCAGAACATAGACCCACAGGGTCTGACCTCCTGCTGCTCAGGTGACACCTGACAGACCCTGCACATCAATGTTCTGCATTCTGGCACATGCACTGCCTGTCACTGAGAATCTAGCACCCCTGCAATAACATGCTACAGGTCCACACATAGCCATATAACTCAGATTGCGATACAAACACATACATAGCTATATATACACATACACAAACCACTTAGGGAAATCACTGGGCGCAGGATCAGAAAGTAGTGGGCCACTTATGTCCATAAATAGCAAATTTTTCTCTTGGATTTATTTTTTCCTTTGTGCATTCTACATTGTTATGTTTGGGATCATTAGACAAGGCAGACTTGGGCTTCTCCAATTACAGTGGTTCAAAGGTTCGCTGTATTACGTACAATGGGTTTGCAGCTGAGCGAGGCAAATGCCCTCTCTGGATCCACCAGTGGGCTCAGCTGGGCAGGCTAAAAGTTTGCTGAATTTTCCTATTTTCTCACAGCGTGATATATTACTGTTTGCATTTACTTTTTGGAAAAAACAATGATAGTGAATCCAGCACATAAACTATGGTGATTTAAGGCGAAGAATGAAAGCGTATAATGATGATAATAGAAATAATAATAATTATCACGAAAACGCTTTGTCCTTCACATTTATTTCCAGATGCTATGATATAGCAATCTAAAAATAATTAGTTGGAACACATTAACATTTTTGTTTTTTTATTTAGATGCTCTGGAGACCTGCTGAGCAAAAATATTAATCTGTGAGAGCATGATACGAAAAGCATCGGGATTCTCTTATGCATTATGCATAGACAATAAAATTCAAATATATCTTGCACATTAGCGCCTGACACTGATTTATTAAAACCAATTATAAGAAAGCATACATAAGGTATTCTGTTTAAAGGATACCTCGTGTGATGCACTAAAGGTTCTTTGCAGTGCTCTTTACAATAGGCCTTAATACATCCATTACGGTAAAAGAAGCATTTTAGCAATTTAAACAATTTCCTAGACTTAGGCATGGGAAAAGAAGGATAGTTTCGTAGGAATAGAGATGTCTGAAAATTTCAGATTAATTGATTTTAGAGGTGTACATTCGTTTCGTAACGAATTGAAATTCGTAACAAATTTAGTTAATTTGTATTTCGGAAGTACTTTTCAAAATAACGAATCAATTTGATCCGAAACGAAACAGTATATAACAAATTTAATTTGTTATACTGTTTCATCATAAAAGAAAAATTTGATCAATTGGGGTTTAATTTAGGCTGGGGTCAGACCAGCGCACTTTTAACGTGCGTTCTGGCGCACATAATTACGGCCGCACTAGCAGCAGATGACGGGCAATGACGGACAATATACGATGTACGGCTGCACAAAAGTCCGGCCGTGCAACGCAAGTGGAATTTGAACGCATTTTTCTGAGAACGCTGAACCGCTAGTACTGACGTACTGAGTGCGCAGCTGCGGCATAGCGGCATGTTTGCGTGATTAGGAGATGTCAGACGCTGCTAATGTCCAGCCTACATAACGTCCAGATGCAAAAAGAGTTTTATTGACGATCCGTACAAAATCACGCCCGAAAATGCGCGTCGTCTGACCGTTTTTGCGCATTCCGTGAAAAAATACGTCAATGCGTTTGGACGCACTTTTTCACGTTCGCAGGGAAAAATGCTTTCGTCTGACCCTAGCCTTAGTGATCTGAGATTCGAATCGATATGAACTATCGAATCGATAGTAGGGATGTGCGTTTCGGGTTTCGGAATTTCGGAATTTTCACGAAATTTCCCGATTCGTGCATTCGGATTCGGCCGATTTTACGAAAATTTACAGATCCGAAAACAGCAGATACGGAAAAATTTACGAAACGAATCGAAAATTTGTTCGGGATTTTCGAATGGACTAGAAATGTGTAAAATCGAAAATCATTTTCGTTCCATTTGTAATTTCGGCTCCATTCCTGATTTCAGTTCCATTTCAGACAACGTATTTTTTGGTTATATCGCTGATTCTGTAATTTTGTATCATTCTCATCTCAATGTATCCTTCCTGGAAAACCAGAGAAATCTCAATGTATCCTTCTTGTGAAACATGAGAAATCTCAATGTATCCTTGTTGCAAAACATGAGAAATCTCAATGGCAGAATTATCGTATCGACAGAATTATCGTATCGACAGAAATATCGGATCCGAAAAACCATTAGTTTACGTCAAGACGAATAGCCACTTTGAAACGAGGAGAACAGACGTTCTGAAAACACAAAAATTTCCGAAATTACGAGAAAAAGTCGATACGAAAAACGAAACGAAAACGAAACGAACCGAAACGGAAATCGGCCGAAACGAAAATTTACAAAATACGAACGAACCGAACCGAATCGAACCGAAAAAAAAATCGGTGCACAAGTCTAATCGATAGCGAATTGATATATCAACTATCGAATCGATATATCAACTAACTTACAATACATACATGTACTACAGTCAGCAAACAACCTTATGCAACAAATCAGTTTTGTTTTACTGTACCCTGTACAGTTTATTGGTCTCTGGTACTAAATCTGTGAGACAGCTCAATATTTAACTCTAGCTTGCCTATTTACAGACATAAATTGATTGATTGGGGTTTTATTTAGTGATCCTAAATTCAAAGTGATATATCAACTATCGAATCAATTTCGAATCGATACGAAACGAAATACGAAACAGAATTCCGAAACTGAAATCATCTTAAAACGAAACAAAACAAATTTTTCAGCCGTGCATACCTCTAATTGATTCATCCAAATTGTGCTAATGCCGTGATTTAGTTCGTCTGAATTTTATCCATTAAATTTGTTTAAGGCAAAATTATAAAAATGAACGATGGGTGCCACCCATTTGTTCCCTATATCCTTCAGTGGGTGGGTGGAGGGGTAATAGACATGGGGCTGGGCACGTTCATTCCACCCCACACCAGATATGCGAAGCACAGCACAGGGGATATGATTTGCTGCTCAGTGATTGCAGGATTCAGTCTGCGTTTCAATTCCAATGGAATCCGTAACAACTATCCTGTTAGGGAGAACTTGAGGACCAGGGTTGGGATCCACTGCTTTAGTGGATAATGCTGTAATTGTTCATGGTCAATCTCATTCTATGACTGCCTAATTTCTATATGAAATCACAGTCATGCATTCTTGTTTCTAAGGACAGGGTGATCAATTTTTTTTAATAACTATCAGGGTTATTCAGAGAGAGTCGAATTGGCTCCAAAATTGCACCGAACAGTGAGTTTCCCCATACAGTGCAGTTTTGGGGTCTTTCGGCTATTCAAAAAGCAGGCAGTTCGCCAAATATTAGCGAATTGCCAGCAAAATACAGTGCTGTTCGATGGCAGTGAAATCTCCCCATAGAGAAACAATGGTTAATCTGTTCAGAGGACACCGAACAGCAGTGAAATGTCAGTAAAATGCCCTGATGTTCAGTGGTTTCATTCGACAGGGTTAATCCGGTGAATCCCACAGGTTTCAATGTTAAAAATATTCCTTTTTTGTTAAATATTTCTTAAACTGTTTATTCTTTTAATCTGCAGCAAAAAGTCTCTTTATTTATTTACTTTTAAGGGTTTTTTAGGATTTGTTCGGCAAGAGTTTTTGCAAACAGCTTTTCAAAATTGCAGTTTTTTTTGTTTGATTTAACCTGTTCGTCTGCTTGTCGGCTTTTTCCGGCGGCTGGTCGGCACACTGTTTGACAGAACCTCTGCTTTTTTCGGATGCATTTGGTGGTTTTGCTGCGGATCGTCGGGTGCATTCGGCTTTTTTTCCGCCGGTTTTGCGGCGGTTTTTCCATTCAAATTGGCGGTTTTGTGGCAATTTCTCAGATCGGCAGCTTTTTCCTGCGCTTCAGGACCCCGCAGTGAATGCTGAATAACTGCAGGGTCAGGGAATTTGACTCCCCGAAGTGCGGGGAACGGAAGAACACTGAAATTTCGGTGCTCTCTGAATAACCCTGTAGAATGATGTTAAATAATATATAATTTTCTGAATGTGCTGAGAGAAAATATTAGTATTTGATTTTTTTTATTCACTAACTTGTATGTACAAATACTTTAACCCAATCCCATAAAATGTATGGGTATTTATCATATTATTGTTATTGGGAAATTATTAAGTATTTATAAGATATTGTGTACACCCTATGTGTAACTCTTTCGAATGCAAAATGGAAATTACCAGAGCTGGATTAAGAATTTACTGGTGGAACTTTTGGTGGAATTTTCCCTTATTGATCTAACATTCCACTGTGTCATTGTTTTGTCCCCAGAATTCCCTATTGTCTTATTTCCATATTGGGCAATTGCCCTATTTTCTCGGAATTGAAGGCTTATACTGAGATGTAAGGCCGGAGTCAGATGAGTGCACTATGTGCGCCCGTACTGACATGCCTCTCGGCGTCCGTCACAGCATTTTACGCTTCGACGCATTGGAGCGCGCGCACAAATTGCGAGCGCTACGGCCATGCTGAAAGCCTCCCTGTCGAAGCGCTACGAAGTGTGCTCGACGGGGCTGCAAAGCACAATCCTCCATAGGAGGAGCGAGCCTTGCAGCGCTGAGCGCACTACCTGCGGTCAGCAAGGTGGCCAGACGGGTGCCAGAGAGGAAGGAACATCCACTCTCTTGGACGTTCCTTCCACTCTTAAAAACGCTCATCTGACCCCCGCCTAAATGGGAATTTGGGTTAGCGTGGTACAATGTGTTATGATTAGGGATGGGCTGGCGGTTCGATCTGAACATGAGTTTGATTAGAACATTGCCCGTTCGGCCGTTTGGCGAACTTCTAACTTTTCAGGCCGTTCGCAAAAAAAGTGGTTTTTTTTTTTAAAAATCCTAAAAAAATCTAAAAATAAAGAGACTCTTTATTGAAGAATATTATAAGCAACGGTTTATTAGATATTGAATTAAAATGGAAATATTTTTAACATTGAAGCCTATGGGATAAAACAATCTTGTTGCTAAAACATCAGACGAGGCCCTCTAATCAGGCACTGTAGAGGGCAGCCCACCGTGGCCTCCCAAGGATCCCTTGAGGAGCATGCGGCCGCCGGATGACAGAGCTGCGACTGTGCGGGCAAGCCGGCCGGGTGCATGTGGCAGAGAGAGGTGGCGCAGGGAGGGAGCCACTGCACCTGCGGCCATGGCAACCCCCCCCTAACCAGGATCCAGGGAGCCTCCACTGACTGACCACCAGGCTAAGGTAAGGTGACACATTTCTAAAAAAAATAAAATCCGAGGACATTTTTAAATGTCCCCGGGAACATAAAATAATTTTTTTTTTTTCTTTCTATTACTCACCCGATTCCTGGATCCACCAACAAGCGCAGCCTCCCGTCTCCCACGCTGTTAGACGCTGCATACACCGGCGCGCTGTGTGCAGCTTCTGAGAAGATAAGCTATTAGTGTAGAGGGAGCGATGCAAAATGTGCAGCCGGCTTCCCTGCTACACTAATAGCGTATCTTCTCAGAAGTTGCACACACGCCGGTAAAAGCTAGCGTCAGACTGTAGAGGTGCTGCCCGGCAGTGTGAGGATTCATATGCTGCATTAATTATTCTTCTTACAAATTTGGATACTTAACCCGTTTGCGTTTGGATTGTAATATTGTGACATCCAGGGCCCCGGGTGGCGATTGGGTGGGGGGGGGGGCCCAGGACGCATGGTGCCACCAGCTGGCCAAATGCCAGGAGCTCCGGTGGCACCCGGCGCAGCTGTGAGTAATCAGGGGGCAGGGCGTGGCGTGATGATGCGGAGCCGCCGGGACCTTTAAATCAGGAGCGCTCGCTTACACCTCGCCTTGCCGTGGAGTTTCATTCCCGCATCGCTAGCTTACCGAATCAGTTTGTATATTTGTTTGTTACTGACCCTGCTTGTTCAGACGACCCGATCTGTTGCCGGCTTTGCCTGCCATTTTATTATTCTCTCTGTTTACTCCCTGCCTATTCTGTTTTCCTCCTGTTGCTACTGGTGTGCGCCGATTCTCACCTTATACAGTAGCGCAGGACAAGTGCCTAAACATTGCTGACCCGGTTTTGTTATAAAGACTACTCTCAATCTGTGCCCCTGTCTGGTATATCTGCTGCTTGTTACTTACTGCTGGTGCGCTTCCATCCTGCCATATACTATAGCGCAGTACAAACATACAGTATATTGATCTCAGTCTTTGGTGTATATTGTTGGTCCCTGGCCTGTGTGGCTGCTAGAGGTTAGGTTTAGTGGTCCTGAGTCCCGACCATCCTAAGGATCAGAGGGTTAGAGGTCTGTTACCAGGGATCCTACCAGGTCTGTCCTGGGGAATTGTTACAAATATGCTGTTCCTTTAAAAATGTTTTTTTTTTTACTTTTTGTCCTGGTTTCCTGTCCCCCAGGGCAGTACCCGGACCCCCATACACCTTTTATGGCAAATATCTTGCATATATGTCCTCTTGCAGGGTACTCTAAAAATCTAACGTTTGAGTCCCATTGACTTACATTGAGTTCGGATCGTGTTCGCGTTCGAACTCAAACTTTTGAAATTGTCGAGTTCGAATGCGAACCGAACACTGGGGTGTTCGGCTCATCTCTAGTTATGATCAGGGGATGAGTCCTAATAAAGGAACTGTGGAAACCCACCAAGATTTCTGTCCCCGTTTAGCAATTATCATTAACACAAACACACATTTATATCTGATATATTTATGCATATATGTGAATTTTAGCAAACTTAGCAAATCCTATATTTATTATTTCTTAAAATGGAAATATATTATTATTATTAATTATTTATTACGCGCCAACACATTCCACAGCGCTGTACAAGGTGAAATGGGTAAACATACATACATACATACAGTTGCAAGACAAACAGGGTTATCCAAAGAGATTCGAAAAGTCACCGCACGTTCGGTGACTTTTCGTTCTCTTCAATTCGGTTCCTTTTGCCGATTGCATTTCGGCGACCCTGCGGTGTATTCAGCAAAGAGCACAGGGTCCCCGAATTGCAGGGAAAAGCTGCCGAAAACCTGACGAAAACTAACCGAATGCACGCTGAAAACAAGCAAAAACATCTGGATTAACCTTCGAAGAGGAGCCGAACAGGAGCCGAAAAGGAGCCGAATCACACAGAGCCGAAGCAGCTGTGACGTAGAGGAGGCAGTGAATAAATTAGAAAAACCATTTGTATGAATCTGGGAAAAAGAAACGCTGTTTGCAAAGAAACTACTGAGCGAAAATGTCTGAAATTTTCACAGGAGGTCCAGGGAATGATAATAAAGAGGGCTGTTACAAAAAAAATAAGTAAACTGAAAAAAAATCAAAAAAAAAAATCGGACTTTTAATTTTTTTTTAAAAAATTCAGAAAAATGCTTAAAGTATCCTAAAAAATCTATAAATAAAGAGACTTTTTGCTGCAGAATTTTATAATGAACGGTTTATTAGATATTGAATTAAAACAGGAATATTTTTAACATTGAAGTCTATGGGATTCTCCTGAATAAATTTGCCGAATTAAACCACCGAATGGCAGGACATTAGGGGAACCTTTCACTGCTGGTTCGTGTTCTCTGAATAGCCGAAGCAGTGCTTTTTGATGGGGATTTCACTGCCCTCGAACAGGCACCGAACAGGCACCGTATGTGCAGGCAATTCGACAGGATTTGGCGAATTGCCTGCTCTCTGGATAGCCGAATGGCCAGGAAAGGTAACCGAACCCTGATTTTCAGCGTTCAGTTACCTTTCTCAAGCAATTCGAATCTCTTTGGATAACCCTGAAAGTATGTGAACCCTTTGGGATTACGTGGAGTTTTGCAAGAATTGGTCATAAAATGTGCTCTGATCTTCATCTAAGTCACAATAATTTGAAAAACACAGTCTGCTTAAAATAATACAACACAAACATTATATGTTTTCATATTTTTATTGAACAGAACATGTAAACATTCACAGTGCAGGGTGGAAAAAGTATGTGAACCTTTGGACTTAATAACTGGTTGACCCTCCTTTGGCAGCAATAACCTCAACCAAACGTTTCCTGTAGTTGCAGATCAGACCTGCACAACGATCTGGAGTAATTTTGGACCACTCCTCTTCACAAAACTGTTTCAGTGTAGCAATATTCTTGGGATGTCTGGTGTAATTCGCTCTCTTAAGGTCATGCCACAGCATTTCAATCGGGTTGAGGTCATGACTCTGACTGGGCCACTCCAGAAGGCGTATTTTATTTTGGTGAAGCCATTCTTTTGTTGAATTACTTGTATGCTTTGGGTCATTGTCCTGTTGCATCACCCATCCTCTGCGGAGCTTCAGATGGCGGACAGATGGTCTTACGTTTTCCTGCAAAATGTCTTGATAAACTCTGGAATTCATTTTTCCATCAATGACAACAATCCGTCCAGTCCCTGAGGCAGCAAAGCAGCCCCAAACCATGATGCTCCCTCTGCCATGTTTTACAGTGGGGATGAGGTTTTGATGTTGGTGTGCTGTACCTTTTTTTCTCCACACATACAGGGTTATCCAAAGAGATTCGAAAAGTCACCGCACGTTCGGTGACTTTTCGTTCTCTTCAATTCGGTTCCTTTTGCCGATTGCATTTCGGTGACCCTGCGGTGTATTCAGCAAACAGCACAGGGTCCCCGAATTGCAGGGAAAAGCTGCCGTAAACTCACCGAAAAGTAACCGAATGCACGCTGAAAACAAGCAAAAACATCTGGATTAACCTTCGAAGAGGAGCCGAACAGGAGCCGAAAAGGAGCCGAATCACACAGAGCCGAAGCAGCTGTGACGTAGAGGAGGCAGTGAATAAATTAGAAAAACCATTTGTATGAATCTGGGAAAAAGAAACGCTGTTTGCAAAGAAACTACTGAGCGAAAATGTCTGAAATTTTCACAGGAGGTCCAGGGAATGATAATAAAGAGGGCTGTTACAAAAAAAATAAGCAAACTGAAAAAAAAAAAAAAAAAAATCGGACTTTTAATTTTTTTTTAAAAAATTCAGAAAAATGCTTAAAGTATCCTAAAAAATCTATAAATAAAGAGACTTTTTGCTGCAGAATTTTATAATGAACGGTTTATTAGATATTGAATTAAAACGGGAATATTTTTAACATTGAAGCCTATGGGATTCTCCTGAATAAATTTGCCGAATTAAACCACCGAATGGCAGGACATTAGGGGAACCTTTCACTGCTGGTTTGTGTTCTCTGAATAGCCGAAGCAGTGCTTCTCTATGGGGATTTCACTGCCCTCGAACAGGGACCGAACAGGCACCGTATGTGCAGGCAATTCGCCAGGATTTGGAGAATTGCCTGCTCTCTGGATAGCCGAATGGCCAGGAAAGGTAACCGAACGCTGATTTTCAGCGTTCGGTTACCTTTCTCAAGCAATTCGAATCTCTTTGGATAACCCTGTAAGTGTTGTGTGTTTTTTCCAAACAACTCAATTTTGGTTTCATCTGTCCACAGAATATTTTGCCAGTAGTGCTGTGGAACATCCAGGTGCTCTTTTGCAAACTTCAAACATGCTGCAATATTCTTTTTGGACAGCAATGGCTTCCTCCGTGGTGTCCTCCCATGTTCTACATTCTTGTTTGATGTTTTCCTTATTGTAGATGTGTCAACAAAAATGTTAGCATGTGCCAGAGATTTCTGTAAGTCTTTAGCTGACACTCTAGGATTCTTCTTTACCTCATTAAGCATTCTGCGCTGTGCTCTTGCAGTCATCTTTACAGGACGACCATGCCTAGGGAGAGTAGCAACAGTGCTGAACTTTCTCCATTTGTAGACAGTCTGTCTTACCGTGGACACATGAACATCAAGGCTTTTGGAGATACTTTTGTAACCCTTTCCAGCTTCATGCAAGTCAACAATTCTTGATCGTAGGTCTTCTGAGAGC
Source organism: Leptobrachium leishanense (assembly GCA_009667805.1). Classification (NCBI taxonomy): domain Eukaryota; kingdom Metazoa; phylum Chordata; class Amphibia; order Anura; family Megophryidae; genus Leptobrachium; species Leptobrachium leishanense. The sequence goes on along the minus strand of CM019064.1, from coordinate 421,216,867 downwards.
TCTTTTCTGCGAGGCATGGTTCACATCAGGCAGTGCTTCTTGAAACCAGTAAACCCAAAACTGGTGTGTGTTTTTAAAGGGCAGGACAGCTTTCAGCAAAACATCCAATAATATCACACTGATTGGACTCAAGATTGGCTCACTCCTGGCTCCAATTAACTCTTGGAGAAGTCATTAGGCTAGGGGTTCACACACTTTTTCCACCCTGCACTGTGAATGTTTACATGTTCTGTTCAATAAACACATGAAAACATATAATGTTTGTGTTGTATTATTTTAAGCAGACTGTGTTTTTCAAATTGTTGTGACTTAGATGAAGATCAGAGCACATTTTATGACCAATTCATGCAAAACTCCACGTAATCCCAAAGGGTTCACATACCTTTTCTTGCCACTGTACATAGAATATGTATGTATTCTACAATACATACAGGAGACAGGTCAGTATTCCTGCCAGCAGATACAAGAGGATCTGAGGGCCCTATTCCCGTGGGAACTTACAATCTAGATATATATGATTGAATACCTGAATACAAGATTCCCAGTGTTTGGGACCAATCAACTCAGTTCTCTCTGCAAAAATAGAGGAGGAACTGCGTTCCCCGGGGTTCCCCTTGACTTGTCCCCTGATTATGCTGCCCTGTATGCCCATAATATACACGCAATACATTAGCTATGTGAAATTGTGATGACGTTCTAAAAGGAGTATATAGGGCATGCATGTTCAGGGGCAGCTTAATATGTCTAAGATACAGGACGGCAATATTATTGGTGTAACCCCAGCTTTTGTGTATTCCATATCATTCTTCTTTATTGTAGACGGATTTAAATTCATATTTCTGTGGAACCCGCAGTGATTTTATTAGCTTTTGTTGTTGTTGTTTTTTTTTGTTGTTGTTGCAGTACGATAATTAACTTTTTTAAAGTATAACTAATAACATTTTGCTTTTTACACCCTCCCCAGGATGGTTGAGTGTTTGTAAACACCACCACTTTTTCTTGCCTTTTTCTATATGCTAAAAAGATAAGTAAACTGATGACTGGGCCTTAGGGTTGCCACATCAGCCATGTTTTCCAGGACACATGTAATTCATTCATGCTGATGGGCAGTGCATGAAAAATGCCACCCCGCAGCATGTAGAATCCATACGCTGCACGTAGGAAATAAAAAAGATGACCTGCCTCAACTTCCTTCCTGCAGCATATGAGTTATACATGTTGCAGGGCAGCACTTTTCCTTGTGCTCTCTTTGTGCATGATATAGTAATATGTGTCCAGGAAAACATGGCAGACGTGGCAACGCTACTGAGCTTCTACAGGGCAGGGCCCTCGAGCTGCAGCTCCAAGAGCCCTATAATAATCTGGGCCTCTCTCTCACTTGGCTTATACATTTTTAATTTCTTTCGCAAATCAAAAAAACGCTCTGAATTAGACAATCCATTGTTTTTCCAAAGCAGAGAGAGGGGTGAAGCGCCCACCGGAAGCGAGTGTCCAAACCACTCACTGAATGTTGTGTATGGAGGTTTCTCTATATACCTGAACAATGACTACATGAAAGAATTACAACACAGCGCTTAAAAGACCTAAGTCCATAAGAAAGTGGGATAGACACACTGTATAAACACAATGATCCTTCTTCTTCAAACGATAGGTTTCTTTAAAGTGCAGGTGATGAAACCAACGTATACTGCAGGAAAAAACAGAGAAAAGGACCAAAATTGCGCAGTACACCAATATCAGATGGAGATAAATTTTGTTCGTGTTCAACTCACATTCTGGGGAGCCTACAGCCGGCTCTCAGGAATATAGCGAGCAGGGACTTATATCAGGCGCCCATATACCCTTCGATCTGCTCCTCCAGTATCGCCAGAAAATGGTGCTGAGCCTCCTCTCACAGGACACTAGCTCTGTCTCTACTACTCCTGTGTGTGTCCTCTCCAGTCACATGGGTGTGTGAGCAGCTTCATAGAGCCTGTAGTAAGGGGACAGGGCCAGACATTCCCTGCACAGCCTCAGCTTCGCACAGTCACACACTATCTCACTAGTGTGTGACTGTGCGAAGCTGAGGCTGTGCAGGGAATGTCTGGCCCTGTCCCCTTACTACAGGCTCCATGAAGCTGCTCACACACCCATGTGACTGGAGAGGACACACACAGGAGTAGTAGAGACAGAGCTAGTGTCCTGTGAGAGGAGGCTCAGCACCATTTTCTGGCGATACTGGAGGAGCAGATCGAAGGGTATATGGGCGCCTGATATAAGTCCCTGCTCGCTATATTCCTGAGAGCCGGCTGTAGGCTCCCCAGAATGTGAGTTGAACACGAACGAAATTTATCTCCATCTGATATTGGTGTACTGCGCAATTTTGGTCCTTTTCTCTGTTTTTTCCTGCAGTATACGTTTCATCACCTGCACTTTAAAGAAACCTATCGTTTGAAGAAGAAGGATCTTTGTGTTTATGGACATACAGTGTGTCTATCCCACTTTCTCATGGACTTAGGTCTTTTAAGCGCTGTGTTATAATTCTTTCATGTAGTCATTGTTTTTCCAGCCCAGAAATATACAATAAACAGTGTCAGGGTTATTCAAAGAGAATCGAAAAGTCACCACACGTTCGGTGACTTTTCGTTCTCTTCAATTCGGCACAATTTGGCGATCCCATTTCGGCGACCCTGCGGTGTATTCAGCAAGCACCACAGGGCCGTCGTAATGCAGGGAAAAGTCACAGCAAACCTGCCGAACACTCAACGCAAAACCCGGCGAACGCACACCGAAACCCGCAAAAACATCTGGATTAATCCCGCCGAACACACCAGAGAAACCCGAGCAGGAGCCGATCAGAGTGCAGAGCAGCTGCCGGAAAAAGCCAACACCGCAGACGAATGGAGTGGGAAAAAAACAAACCGTATGCGTGAATGTTTGAAAAGTGAAACGCTGTTTGCAAAGAAACTACTGAACGAAAATGTCTGGAATTTACATATAAAATCCAATGAATGATAATAAAAAGGGCTGTTACAGAAAAAAGAAAAAACAATTAAAAAAAAAAACTGAAAATTTATTTTCGCTAAAAAATCCTGAAAAATGCCTAAAAGATCCTAAAAAATCTATCAATAAAGGGACTTTTTACTGCAGAATATTATAATCAACGGTTTATTAGATATTGAATTAAAATGGGATTATTTTTAACATTGAAGCCTATGGGATTCGCTAGAATAAATCTGTCACATGAAGCCACCGAACGGCAGGGCATTCCGTCAACTTTTCACTGCTGTTTTGTGTTCTCTGAACAGACGAAGCATTGCTTCTCTATGGGGGATTTCACTGCCCTCGAACAGGCACCGTATGTGCAGGCAATTCGCCAGCATTTGGCAAACTGCCTGCTCTCTGAATAGCCGAATGGCCAGGAAAGGTAACCATATGCTGAATTTCACAGTTCGGTTACCTTTCGCCAGCAATTCGGATCTTTTTGAATAACCCTGTGTTTATTTCCCCTTTATTCATTCAGTGTTGATATTCATTCATCCATTTTTCTTTCACTGTCATTTAATTTACACGTATATTCTTATATCTATCACTATTTTAAAACCTTTTTTTAGGTCTTGAGCAAATTTTTCTTAAATCGCAAAGTGTTTTGTTGTGAGTGTTTGAAGCATTCAGTGTAATTATTCCATCACGTTCCTGGATGAATTTTGTTTTCATTATAATAATACATATATACCAAGTGCTAACGTTCATAATTATGGCGCATCACACGATCGGGATTATTTTTGTTTCTTTTTTTTCTCTAGAATGGATCACGTAGCATCTTGTTTTCTGTATCCATGGTTACGAATGATTTGTTACATATAATTATGAATGTATCACAAACATGACGCCCTTTGTTCTCTCGGAAGACGTGGAGCCTGAAATACAGTCATTGGTATAATTAACTGTACGTGCTTGTTGAGTGATGGATATTTTTGGTCATGGTAGGCAGGTAGAAATGCTTTTTTCCGATCAGAAAATAAGATGTATATATCTTTGCGATTTAACACTTTGCGATTTAAGAAATATATGAGTCGTGATTTTTTTTAAGTACGTGAGGTATTGTATAGCTGTTCTCAAAGGAGTCGAGGGGACGGTTTTGTCATTTTCAATTCTGGTGATACAAAGCTCACGGAAATCCTGCAATGCTCAGAGGAAGAAGTAAAAATATAAAATCTGAAAAGCAGAACTAAGTAAACACATCTCAAAGACGTGTACAATTGGGAACGATGCCTGCTTCATCTGAACTGCCAGAGAAAATGGATTATGTAGACATGGCTGTAGCGGATGAATTGGCTTTATTATTCACTTTTATATTTCACATCCATTGTGCATTTATAAAGCAATATTTTTTCCCACACACATACTAACAGTGTATGTCACAAATCAATATCTCCCGTCATTGCAGGATGCTGTTAAACATTGTATCAGCCGGCTTGTTGGTTAAACAATCAATGTATGAATTGGATAGATTAGCATCTTGTTTCTTTGCGTTGTCTCAGCAAGCTCTTAATAAAGCTTGTTTGAAATTTAAATTGAGAATAAATATGTGAAATCACATCAGAAAATGAGCTCAAGAAAATAAACCTCAGCTTTCAATGTCGGAATATTATCTTTGCATCACCTGATTCGGAAGTCATAGGTTTTAAACGGTAGGGCTAAGGCCAGGGTCAGACGAGCGCGCATGTGCTTTGACGGGGCCAGCCACATGCTGTAGTGCGCGCATGCTACAGTGGGCGTGCTGCAGACTTTCTGAAAGCTTCCTCGAAGCACCGCAACGCACGCTCAGGGCTGCAAAAGCACGATCCTCCATAGGAAGATCGAGCCTTGCAGCGCTGAGCGCACTAACTGCGAGGTGGCCAGATGGGCGTCAGAGTGGAAGGAACGTCCGCTCTGCAAAACGTTCCTTCCGCTCTGCAAAATGTTCCTTCCGCTCTGCAAAACGCTCGTCTGACCCCGCCTAAGGCCCCGTTCACACTGTGCGATTTATCGCACGGATTTTGCAGCGAAATCGCAGCTAAATCTGCACAATGTCGCGCTACGTAGCTTCTCCAATGCATTTCAATGGAGCTGTTCACATCTTGCTGCACGATGTCGCGGTAGCATGTCGCTGGTACATGAGCCTTTTTTTGCGATTTGAGATTTTGCGATTTGCATTGGTGGTGGTTTGCAAAATCATGACGTCGCGCGACATTATCGCTCTATGTCGCGAATATGAAAATCGCACTGAAAATCACGCGATTTTCAAATAGCACAGTGTGAACGGGGCCTAAGAGGTATGTATGTTAGGGATGTGCGTTTCGGGTTTCGGAATTTCGGAATTTTCACGAAATTTCCCGATTCGTGTCTTCGGATTCGGCCGAATTTCCGAATCGGGTCGGACCCGAAAACCGATAGATCCGAAAAGTTTTCTGAGCCGAAACGAAAAATTTTCGGATGGACTTGAAATGTGTCAAATTGAAATTTATTTTTGCTCTATTCATGATTTCGGTTCCATTCGTGATTTCGGTTGCATTTCGGTTATTCTGGAAATCGTATATTTAACTATTATCGGTTATATCGCTGATTCTGTAAATTTTGTATTTGTAAATGCGTATCACTTGTTTCTTGTGGCATTCGGGTCAGTTTAGCGTTTTTTAAATCGTTTTGTTCATTTTTTTTGATCCTTGGCTTTCATACCATTTTAATATGATTAAATAAAGTTGTGAAATGTATATTCAATTATTCATAAGAAAAAAAGGATCTTTATTTAATAAAAAAAACATGATAGAATCGCCAGAATTATCGTAGACACTTTGAAACGAGGAGAACAGAAGTTCCGAAAAAACGAAAATTTCCGAAATTTCCGAAAAGTCGATACAAAAAACGAGCAAAGTGACCCGAAAACACGAAAAATGGTCGATATTCCGAAAAAAAAATGTACACGAAAAACGAGCCGAACCGAATCGAAACAGAAATCGGTCGAAACGAGCCGAATCTAAAATTTTAAACATCCGAACAAATCGAACCGAATCGAACCGAAAAAAAAATCGGTGCACAAGCCTAATGTATGTATTATTAAGATGTATGTATTATTAAGAAGTATGGGATGTCAAGCGTCACCCGCCCAGATGTGGCTGAAATACTCTCATGATTCTATAAGGGGTTATTCAGAAAGCGCAAAGTTGTCACAGAATTGCACCGAACGGTACAATTTTGTGGCAGTTGGTCTATTCACTAAAGGGGTTATTCAGAGAGCACCGAAATGTAAGACGTTTCGGTGCTCTCTCGTTCCCTACACTTTGTTGCTCTGCCTCCCATTGTACAGCGCTACGATACTTGTTAGCTCTTTATAAAAACTTGTAATTGTCACTGTAACTTTGGGGAATCTAATTCCCCGACCCTGCTGTGAATTCAGCATTCAAAGCAGAGTCCCCGAAGTGCAGGGAAAAGCCGCCAACCGCATCTGAAAATCAGCCGCAAAACCGCCACATCGAATGGAAAGCCGCAGACGAACACCGCACGCATCCCAAAAAAAGCCAACCATCCGTTGCAAAATCGCCAAAAAAAAAAACAAACGCATCTGAGAAAAATCAACGATCCACCGAACACTGCGCTGACCAGTCGCCAGAAAAAGTCAATGAACGTGGTAAAAAAAACAAAAAACAAATAGAGACAATGATTGAAAGTTTTAAATTGAAACGCTGCTTCCAAAAACCTACTGGATGAAAATGTCTGGAATAAACATATAAGGTCCTATGAATAATAATAAAAAGGTTTATAATAATAAAAGTTCGCAGCCCCCACTCTCTGGAACGCTCTCCCTCGTACTGTCAGACTTTCCCCTAACTTCTCTTCCTTCAAACGCTCCCTTAAAACGTTCCTATTTAGGGAAGCCTACCACCCAACTCACTGACACAACCATCAATCACTCTCACCTTACAGTCCTCTCCTTCTGTTTCCAACCTCAACCCACCCAGATTGTGAGTTCCTACGGGAATAGGGCCCTCGTTTCCTCCTGTACTGTTTGTCAAATGTTGTTCAATGTATTGTAACCCTGTCTATACTGTGCTTATTGTACAGCGCTGCGGAATATGCTGGCGCTTTATAAATAAAGAATAATAATAATAAGGTTTGTTACAGAATAAAAAAATGCTATTGAAATCTGAAAAAAAAAGTTGCCGAAAAAATCCAGAAAAATGCTGATAAACCCTAAAAAAAGAAAAATTAATAAAGAGACTTTTTGCTGCAGAAGAATAAATTAATGGCGAATTCATAGCGAAATACATTGGAGTTTGTCGCAGATCGGCGAAATTCGGAGGCAGCAAAATTGGCCCATAGAGAAGCAATGGTTATTCTATTTAGAGAACGCTGAACTGCATCGACGTGTCAGTGAAATGCCCTGATTTTCAGATGTTCAGGTCAATAGGTTTTAACAGGCGAATCCCATAATGTCAAAAATATTAGCGGTTTTATTTTTTATTCAACCGTTTATTCTTTTTTGTTTCAGCAATAAGCCTTTTTAATTATCTATTTTTCTTTAATTTCTCTGCTATTTTTTAGGGAAATGTTTGATTCCCATACATTTTTAATGGCGTTATTTTTTATTCTGTAATAGACATTTTTATAATTTGTTTATAGGACCTTTTTAATTACTGCCACGCATTTTCATAGCAGAGTTGTTTCTTTTCTTTTCTGCGGTTCAGTGGCGTTCTGCGTAGACTTGTGCACCGATTTTTTTTTCGGTTCGATTCGGTTCGGTTCGTATTTTGTAAATTTTCGTTTCGGTTTGTTTAGTTTTTCGTTTCGTTTTTCGTATCGACTTTTTTCGTAATTTTGGAAATTTTTGGGGGTTTCGGAACGTCTGTTCTCCTCGTTTCAAAGTGTCTATTCGTTTTGACGTAAACTAATGGTTTTTCGGATCCGATATTTCTGTCGATACGATAATTCTGTTGATACGATAATTCTGCCATTGAGATTTCTCATGTTTTACAAGAAGGATACATTGAGATTTCTCTGGTTTTACAAGAAGGATACATTGAGATTTCTCTGGTTTTCCAGGAAGGATACATTGAGATTTCTCTGGTTTTCCAGGAAGGATACATTGAGATTTCTCTGGTTTTACAAGAAGGATACATTGAGATTTCTCATGTTTTCCAGGAAGGATACATTGAGATTTCTCATGTTTTACAAGAAGGATACATTGAGATTTCTCATGTTTTACAAGAAGGATACATTGAGATTTCTCATGTTTTCCAGGAAGGATACATTGAGATTTCTCATGTTTTACAAGAAGGATACATTGAGATTTCTCTGGTTTTACAAGAAGGATACATTGAGATTTCTCTGGTTTTACAAGAAGGATACATTGAGATTTCTCTGGTTTTCCAGGAAGGATACATTGAGATTTCTCTGGTTTTCCAGGAAGGATACATTGAGATTTCTCTGGTTTTACAAGAAGGATACATTGAGATGGGAATGATACAAAATTACACAATCAGCGATATAACCAAAAAATATGTTGTCCGAAATTACTGAAATGGAACCGAAATCAGGAATGGAGCCGAAATTACGAATGGAACGAAAATGATTTTCGATTTTACACATTTCTAGTCCATTCGAAAATTCCGAACAAATTTTCGTTTCGTTTCCCAAAGTTTTCGGATCTGCCGTTTTCGGGTCTGAAAATTTTCGTAAAATCGGCCGAATCCGAATGCACGAATCGGGAAATTTCGTGAAAATTCCGAAATTCCGAAACCCGAAACGCACATCCCTATTCTGCGGTCAGTTCGACGCTCTTCAAGGCGTTCAACGGCCTTTTCGTCAGTCTTCAGTGGCATTCGGCGGTCTGTTCGGTGGCAGTTGGCAGTCTTCGGCAGCTCCACATTTGGCACACACTTCAGGGACCCTGCGGTGAATAGTGAATTCAACACAGGGACGGCAAACTGGAATCGTGCTAAACAAAAAAGGGAAATTCCTGTCGCTCTTTGAATAACCCTTTATGTAGTGAAGAGGTTAATAACAGACCGCGCAGGAAGTAAGACAAAAATATGAATAGTGAAGAAAAAAAGTGCTAACGGCGTTACCATCAAAAGGTGCTCAAAAAAATCTTTATTGGATAATAAAATACAAAAGTCGCAAGAGATGGACCACATATAAACAAAACACTCAGGCTGGTAAACTGGAGTGCTACTAAATGACTCGTCTTTTATCCACATAAGTAAGTGCACCCAATAGAAATCAGATATGCGAACAAGCAGTCAAATACAACAGCTAATAACACAAGATATAAAATAGTCTCCCTTTGTCTATACCTCGGCAGTGTAGCCTACTATGTGACAATCTGAGGTCTAGAGGTGTAGGATGGCACATCAAAGGGATCAGTAAGCATAGGCATACCTTCTTTCCATAGTGGTATCAACCAGACACATAGCCATATATCTAGGTCCCCCAACTAATTAAAGCATTATAGCCAACCATGAACAAATGGGGATAGCAAAACCAGAACCAGACTGAGTCCGGTAAGACAACTGTTAAAAAACAAAAAGAGAAACCATGCTCAACGCGTTTCACCCCTGCTCACACGGGGCTTCATTCACTTATGGTAACAACGTTACCACTTTTTTCTTCACTATTGCATTTAGGGTTCAATCTCAATAATAGAGGATCTCTGTCGCTTATTGTATTTCCATCTCTTCAAAAGTATGCACAACGCGTTTCACCCCTTGCTCACACGGGGCTTCATTCACTTATGGTAACAGCGTTACCACTTGTTTCTTCACTATTGCATTTAGGCTTCAATCTCAATAATAGAGGGTCTCTGTCGCTTGCTGTATTTCCATCTCTTCAAAAATATGCTCAACGCGTTTCACCCCTTGCTCACACGGGGCTTCATTCATTTATGGTAACGGCGTTACCACTTTTTTCTTCACTATTGCATTTAGAGTTCAATCCCAATAGTAGGGTGTCTCTGTCGCTTGTTGTATTTCCATCTCTTCAAAATATGAATAGCACATGTTTGATTTTAGGCAACCAAAATAAAAAAAATCAATTTTTTGCCCCCAGTCTTGTGAAATTATTTCCAGTATGATCCTGAATGGTGAAAATGGAGTTACTTTAATTTCTCGTGCAATACTCAGTGTTTCCTCCGAGAAACTATGCAGTCTGTCTATTACATCTTCAGAGTAGGTACTTCAAGCCACATGTATTAGAGAGCCTAGTTACATCCCAGCTAATCATTTTTCATGCAATAGGATTTATGGTTTTAATATAATCTGTAGCTTTTTCCCTCCAAGGAAATTTGAAGTGCGGTTTGAAGTGAGGGCAAACTATCAAAAGAACTTGTTGAGCCAAAATGACTAACCCAATATCTCTGGGCTCTCGTTGGAGAAGTCTATTTTTAAAACACTGAAGTATTTTAAGTATACAGTGTACAGATTTATTGAGGGAACGACAAAATAAGTCAGTAACATTTAATGGTTCCATTTTGATTGCGGCAGGAAAAAAAAAATTGAGACACGCTTCTTAAATCAAAGTAAGAACTAGAGCCTGGAGAGGATTGTAAAAATAAACCAGTCTCACGTATCAACAACATAAAATACAATCATGGCAAAGGACGCATGGTAATGCTTCATATAACGTCTTTGGTGATCCGTTTCTTGCTTTGCAACAAATAATTTTAATAAGCGACACCAAAGCAACATGCCAAAGGGTAAGAGATATTCTGAAAGGTTATAGTACGCCGTATATTCTCTATTTTTATCCATGTGTGAGCTGAAATTTATTGCAAAAAGAAGAAAAGGTTGGTTAAACTGGTTAGCTGGTCCTTTAGCTGATTCATAAACATTATCCCCGCTGCAGGTGGGACTCAGCATCGAAGGGAGGCATAGCACGCCCCTCTACGGGCCGCGACATGCCCACCAAGCAGTTGCTGTACGGCACGTTATTCGCCTCGAACTCAGGCCTTCCTTCTGCAACCAGTGACGTGCACCATAGGCAGGCCAAAGGAGGGGCCCGCCGCAGCAGCCAGGGAGCGGTGCGTACTAGTACGTCCCGCTGGCGTTAACGCCAGGGCTTGAGTCCTGCAGGAACGCGTGGGAACGGAGTTCCCCCACTTCCAGCACAGAAAGAACTCAGGTGGAACACAGGCGCATCACTTGTGACCCAGCACATGATTTATGATGGTCTTTCTCCCGCTCTGTGCTCACAGCCTGCACTGGAATCCTCAAGGGAATCTCAGACAGGCAGCGGCCAGAACAGTTGTAAGGCACTTTTTTTTTCTTTACACTCTATCGGGCTGAGGATTTACCTCCCCTCCCTACCAGTTATTGACAGGGCAAAGCATTGATGCTGAGCAGGTAGAGGTTAGAAACTTATAAAGCAATCTAAATTTAAATGATTGATACTGCTCCCCCATAGGCGTTATTGTGACAGAACAGCCGTCACCTTCAATTTATTAACCCATAAAACATTGAAAGTTCGTTGGTTCCATGTTAAAATGTGTTTATACAATTGATGTCTTTATGATCCCTGTGTGTATTGTGTTTCCCCTCGCAATTCCCCACACCTGTAATCCCTCACAATATTTCATTCCCCCAGGTGTAGAATTTGTTAGTACAATTTGTGCCTGTATGTTTATGGTTGTTTATTACGTTCTTTGCCAAATCTGCCTTGCCCAGCCATCAGAGTTTATCTGCCCAGCGCAACCCGACTGCAGCTGCCACTGGCCGAGACCAAGCACAGCCGACATTCATTGCACCCTGCACCGCTCAGCCCCTGTACTTGCCACCGGAGTGCTTTTTGGGCAGAGGGACCCTGGGAACATGGTGCCACTGCTGGGTGAATTCTAGAGAGGAGCGCCACTGAGATCACCCCCCCAATCAGTCACTGGACTCAGGTCGGGTTTCCCAGCCGCAGAGGAGATTTGTGCCAGAGTAAGAGCTCGCACTCCAGGGGGTGGAATTTCCCAGGCGGAAAGCAGCCCAGGGTGGGCCAGTAGGGTGTCACCAAGAGTGGGGACCCTATTAAGCATACAAAAGGGGCTCGGGCTAGAGGCAGTGGCAGAACTGGCGTCGGGGTGTCTGGGGGTGGGCATGGGAGAGAACAATGGGACTGTACCATATAAATGGACCGTGTATGTGCTGTTTTACAATAAACCAACTTGCTTAACCTATACTGCGTCTCGATGAGTATTTGGGAAGAAGGTCTATCTGCTTGGTATTACCTCCTGGCTGACTCAATATATTCCAGCAAGGGACCTGACGCCGGCTCGCTACCGCTGCTCACTGCAGAGCAACCCCTGCACCTAAGGCGGATCTACTCCCTCTGAATAGCAGCGTCTGTCACATTGGTGGCAGAGCAGTGGGATCTCTGAGACCAGCCCAGCAGGGGGAGATATAGCCACTGGCTTGACCCCGGTCTCGGTCACTGCAACCCGCACAGAGCCTGGAGCAGCTCGACCCAAGAGGGGATTCTGAGACCAGTCCATCGGGGGGAAATATAGCCGCTGGCTTGACCCCGGTCTCAGATACCATGGGGCTGCACGGTTTCCCCTGCCAGAGGCGGTGAGAACCGTATGGCACAGCGCTACAGCAGCCTAAAAAGGACCACGCTGAATGTGTTGCTGGAGGCAAGAGGAAAAGCAGCTAGTGGCAAATCAAAGGCGATCATCATCGAGGAAATGATGGAATACGATCGGGTAAGCATGGCCCCCTCTGAAACTTCAGAAACCTCCGAGTGGCGGTGGGAGGTACAGTGGTGGTTTGCCCTGTATGGAACCGACCCTCCAGCAGACATAATTGCCGGTGTCCTGGCTAGCATGGATCAACTCCGTCAGGCCGAGATACGACACCGGTCCGGTAGGTTGACCGCATCCCAAGGCAGCACAGGGCCCCTCAAGCAGAAGATTCCCTTTGCAGCCTTCAAGATGTTCCCCGAGGGGAGTGAAGACATTGACGGGTTCTTGCAGGACTTTGAGAGACAATGTGGCTGCAAGGACTTGGTACCCATTCTGGCCAGCAAGTTAACCGGAAGAGCGACAGAAGCGTACCGGGCGGTAACGGATGAGGACTGCATGATTTATGAGCGAGTCAAAGAATATCTCCTAGCCCGCTACGCTCTCACCCCAGAGGCATACCGTGTGTGATTCCGGGGCCTTCGGAAGGGAATCGCTGACTCTTATGCTGAATGGGGCCACCGCATGCAGGAAGCCGTCAGCAGCTGGGTCCATGGGTGCCAGGCAACCAGTCCTGACCAAATCATTCAGGAGGATGGCGGTAGATCTGATAGGGCCCTTAGTGGTGCCTAGCAATACGGGGAAGAAATACATCCTAACCGTAGTTGACTACGCAACCCGGTACCCCGAGGCCATAGCCCTACGGAATATCCAGGCAGAGACCGTGGCTGCTGCTCTGCTCCAGATATTCTCAAGGGTTGGATTTCCACAGGAAATCCTGTTCGACCAGGGCACGCAGTTCACGGCCGAGGTCACCCAACAGCTCTGGAAGCTGTGCGGGATTAAACCCCTGTACAGATCCCCATACCATCCGCAGATCAACGGACTCTGTGAGCGTTTTAATGGGACCTTAAAACAGCTTCTCCACACTTTCACCATGTCCCATAAGGACTGGGAACGCCACCTACCCCACCTCCTCTTTGTGTACCGGGAGGTCCTCCAGGAAGCCACTGGCTTCTCTCCCTTTGAGCTGCTGTACGGCCGGAGGGTCCGAGGCCCATTGGACTTGCTCCGGGAGCATTGGGAGGGTACCCTGTTTGAAGAAGGGACATCAGTCATAGACTATGTACTTGAGTTTAGGGATCGGCTGCAGAGATTGACCGCCCTGGTCCGGGACAACCTCAAAGCCGCACAGACTAGTGATGAGCCGAACACCCCCGTGTTCGGTTCGCATTCGAACTCGAACAATTTCAAAAGTTCGAGTTCAAACTCGAACACGAACCGAACTCAATGCAAGTCAATGGGAATCAAAAGTTCGATTTTTAGAGTGTCCTCCAAGAGGGCATATATGCAAGATTTTTGCCATAAAAGGTGTATGGGGTCCGGGTAGTGCCCTGGGGGACAGGTAACCAGGACAAAAAGTTTTAAAAAAAATGTTTTTAAAGGAACAGTGAGTTTTCCATGAAATAAAGGTTAAGAATAAAAACGAAAAATTCCTTTAAATATCGTGCCTAGGAGGTCCCCATAACCTGCCCATGAAGTGGCGGATTTGTAGGATGTATAGAAACATTTAAAAACAAAAAAATGACATTTCAAATGACGGTAAATGGTTTGCCTTTAATCTATTCATAAACGACTGCTTGGGGCAGCAGTCTGTAAGATTAGAGGAGACATTTTAGGACACGCTGAACAAGTTTAGTGATTTTTTGGCTAAATTATGGTGAAACCTATGCAGGCTTTGGATGAAAGTAACAATAGGTGCTTTAAAATTGGGCCTTTAGTGTCAGCAACAGTGCCGTCACACTGTAACCCCTCTGTGGTATTGTGGAAGTGTGCAGGGTTGGACCCTGTGGTCAAATATTAAAATGATATGAATCTGGTATAGGCGTCAGTGGCAGTGCACCCAAATATTGTGCCTTTGGTGGCAGCAAGTGCCTTCACACCTTAAGTAACCCCTCTGTGGTATTGTGGAAGAGTGCAGTGGTGGAGGTTTTGGTAATGCAGAAGAGAACCCCGATCTATTCAGTTACATCAGCAGCTATAACAAAACCGAGTCAGCAATGTTTAGGCACTTGTACTGCGCTGCTGTATATGGTGAGAATCAGCAGACACCAGTAGCAACAGGAAGCGAACAGAACAGGCAGGGAATACACAGAGAGAATAGACAAATGGCAGGCAAAGTCGGCAACAGATCGGGTCCTCAGAAGTCAGAACAAGCAGGGTCAGTAACAAGTATACAAACTGATTCGGTAAGCTAGCGATGCGGGAATAACGGCTGAGACACACTGAGCGTGTAGTGACGCACCGCGTAGCGAAGCAAAGAGAAGCAAACATTTTGCAGGCTTGACTTCACTCTGCTCCACCTCGCAGTGTGTCCACACTGCATTACGTTTGCTTCTCACCGCACTGGACAGGAATCCACTAACTAAATTAAAATGTACACACAAAACCGTTTTATTTTCACAAAGCACATGTTATATAGGCAAAAAAAAGTTTCTACTGAATAAAATACATCAAAAATTACTGTTAATTTAATAGGAATAGTATAAAAATATAAAAAAAGGTAACCCCTGATCATAAATGTTATAGGGACACGGAGCGCCGTGTATAGAGTAGGGATGCATTGATACCACACACAGACATATACGTATATATCAACATGCAGATATATATATATATACACCCACCACAGACCTCAGACCATATATACACATACGCACATGGGGGGTGGGATGTGGACAATCTCAACTAAATGCCCCCCCCCATTTGGCTGATCCCTCCAGAAGAAATGTTGAAAGGGGAGTTCACTCACAGGATGAAAACATAATTTTGCCTCTGTATAAATCAATGGTCAGGCCGCACCTTGAATATGCCGTGCAATTTTGGGCACCTGTCTTAAAAAAAGATATTATAGCGTTAGAAAAAGTGCAGAGACGGGCAACTAAATTAATAAGGGGAATGGAAGGGTTAGGTTATGAGGAAAGACTAACAAGCTTAAACCTGTTTAGTTTAGAGAAACGGCGCCTTAGAGGGGATCTGATAACCTTATATAAATATATACGGGGCCATTATCAACCATTGTCTGATAATCTATTCATTAACAGGACTATACACAGGACAAGGGGTCATCCATTTAGACTGGAAGAAAGAAAATTTAGCTTAACGCATAGGAAGGGTTATTTTACGGTCAGAACAATAAAGCTGTGGAATTCTCTGCCTGTTGAGGTGGTTGGGTCAGAGTCTGTACAGACTTTTAAAAAACGACTGGATGACTTCCTGCAGACACAGAATATTAAGGGTTATAATATTTAATATGTGGGTAAAAGCTTCTTGATACAAGGAGAAATCTGACTGCCATTCTGGGGTCAAGAAGGAATTATTTCCCGGTATGTTGCATATTTCAGACTGGGTTTTTTGCCTTCTTTTGGATCAACAGCAGTAGGTTATGTGGGAGAGGCTGAACCCGATGGACGCATGTCTTTTTTCAGCCTATATAACTATGTAACTATGTAACTATGAACCCGACAGAGCAGAGAATATATATATTATTCTCTGCTCTATCGGGTTCAACATTTCTTCTGGAGGGATCAGCCAAATGGGGGGGGGGGATAGTTGCCAAAATGTGTGTGTAATACAAGTCTGGATATATATATTTATAAGAATATAGATATATATCTTATCTATATATATATATATATATATATCATACCTGCCCTTACCTTCCCCTATAAATTTGCTAAAATTATACACACAAAAAAAACAAACCACTGCCTGAGACCCCGCGCAGCCCACATGCCACCCCCGTCTACCTGGCTGAATGTATCTAATATATATAATTAAATACATTCAGCCAGGTAGAGAAAAAAAAGTTTTATTTTATGTTCCCGGGGACATTTAAAAATGGCCTCGAATTTTATTTTTTTAGAAATGTGTCACATTACCTTAGCCTGGTGGTCAGTGGGGGGCTCCCTGGATCCTGGTTGTGGGGGGGGGTGTCTGCCGTGGCCGCAGGTACAGTGGCTTCCTCCCTGCGCTGCCTGTCTCTGCCACATGCACCCGGGCGGCTAGCCCACACAGTCGCAGCTCTGTCATCCGGCAGCCACATGCTCCTCAAGGGGATCCTTGGGAGGCCCCTGCAGGCTGCCCTCTACAGTGCCTGATTAGAGGGCCGTGTCTGCCTGATGTTTTAGTAACAAGAATGTTTTATCCCATAGGCTTCAATGTTAAAAATATTCCCATTTTATTTCAATATCTAATAAACCATTGCTTATAATATTCTGCAGTAAGGAGTTTCTTTATTTCTACATTTTTTAGTATTTTTTTAAGCATTTTTTATACTTTTTCAAAAAACATTTTCGAACTTTTGGCGAACGTCCCAAAAAGTTCAAAGTTCGCGAACTTTCGAACGGCCGATGTTCGATGCGAACTCCAAACAGATCGAACCGAACAGCTCATCCCTAGCACAGACTAGGCAGAAGAGGTGGTATGACCGGTCGGCCAGGGACCGCACTTTCCAGCTAGGGCAGAAAGTGTTAGCTCTCCATCCGGTCAAACAAAATAAGCTCCAGGCAGCCTGGCAGGGACCGTACAAAATTATAGGAAAACTCTGCGATACCACCTTCATAGCAGCCAGCTGTTCCAATGAAAATATCCAACGAACCTTTCATGTGAACATGCTGAAGCCATATCATGAGAGGGAAGAGGCAGTAGCTGCGATTTGTGCTCCGGATGTGGGAGATCTGGAGGGTCTTCCCCTACCGGTGCTGCCAGGGGATCCTAGAGCCAAAGGAAGGGTAGCAGATGTCCGGCTTGGTGAGGGACTTAGTTCACGCCACAGAGAACAGGCTCAGCAGTTGCTCCAGGAGCATCAAGACCTGTTCTTGTCCTGCCCCGGCTACACTACTGTAGCACTGCATCGCATTGATACCCAAGGTCAAGCCCCCTTGAGGCAGACAGCGTACTGCATCCTGGATGCAGTAAAGGACGGGATGAAGCAGGAGATCTGAGAGATGCTGGATCTCAGGGTAATAGAACCATCAGATAGCCCGTGGGCATCTCCGGTGGTCCTAGTCCCCAAAAAGGATGGCACTACCAGGTACTGTGTTGATTACAGGAGGTTGAATGAGCACGCGGTCACCGACGCCTACCCCATGCCCCGGGTAGACGAGCTCCTCAACCGCATTGCCCAGGGAAACTTCCTCACCACCATTGACTTGTGTAAGGGGTATTGGCAGATTCCCCTTGCTGCGGACGATGTGCCGAAATCGGCATTCATTACTTCCTTTGGTCTGTTCCAATTTCGGGTCATGCCTTTTGGGATGAAGAATGCCCCGACCACCTTCCAACGCATGGTGGATCGGCTGCTGGACAGAATGCAGGACTTTACGAGTGCCTACCTAGATGATATCGCCATCTTTAGCAATACCTGGGAAGCACACCTACTACATTTAAGAACCGTACTGGACCGCATAAGTGAGGCAGGGCTGACCATCAAATCCGACAACTGCCACATAGCGATGTCAGAGGTCCAATACCTAGGGCATAGGGTGGATTGCAGGAAGCAGCGTCCGGAACTGGCCAAAATCAAAGCCGTTGCCCAGTGGCCTACCCCCCGCACCAAAACCCAGGTATTAGCCTTTCTAGGGACAGCAGGGAACTACCGACATTTTGTACCCAATTACAGTGCCATTGCCAAACCCCTGACCGACCTCACCCGCAAAAACCTTCCCCGACAAGTCCTGTGGTCCCCGGAGAGGGAGCCTTCCAACGGTTAAAACAGGCCTTGGTGGAAGCGCCCGTACTAGCTGCTCCCAATCCAACTGAACATTTTGTCGTTCACATAGATGCCTCCATGTTCAGATTGGGAGCAGTGCTGAGCCAAGTCGGAGAAGATGGACAGGACCACCCGGTGTCTAATATCAGCCGGAAGCTATTATCCAGGGAGGTCGCCTACGTGGCCATCGAGAAAGAATGCTTAGCCCTGGTATGGGCCCTTAAGAAACTTCAGCCCTACCTATATGGGCGCTCCTTCACCGTCCTCACGGATCATAACCCCCTGGAATTCCTGAACCGGGTGGCCGGAGACAATGTCCGACTTCTACGGTGGAGCCTTAAACTGCAGCCTTTTAATTTTTCTATTCAGTATCGGCCTCGAAAACACAATGCCAATGCAGATGGTTTATCTCGCCAGACCAAACTTGAGACGTGAGCACTGACTTTCATGGACATCTCCAGGCGGACCCGACTTAGGGTCTCACCGGGTCTGCCATCTTTGGACTCGGGGGAGCTGTGTGACAGAACAGCCGTCACCTTCAATTTAATAACCCATAAAACGTTGAAAGTTCGTTGGTTCCATGTTAAAATGTGTTTATACAATTGATGTCTTTATGATCCCTGTGTGTATTGTGTTTCCCCTCGCAATTCCCCGCACCTGTAATCCCTCACAATTTAATCACCTAAATTGCCCAGTTTTCGTTCCCCCAAGTGTAGAATTCATTAGTACAATTTATGCCTGTATGTTTATGGTTGTTTATTAGGTTCTTTGCCAAATCTGCCTTTCCCAGCCACCGGAGTTTATCTGCCCAGCGCAACCCGGCTGCAGCTGCCGCTGGTCGAGACCAAGCACAGCCGACATTCCTTGCACCCTGCACCGCTCAGCCCCTGTACTTGCCACTGGAGTGCTTTTTGGGCAGAGGGGCCCTGGGAACATGGTGCCACTGTGGGGTGAGTTCTAGAGAGGAGTGCCACTGAGATCACCCCCAATCAGCCACTGGACTCAGGTCAGGTTTCCCAGCCGCATAGGATATCCGGCGCCAGAGTAAGAACTCGCACTCCAGGGGGTGGAATTTCCCAGGCGGAAAGCAGCCCAGGGCGGGCCAGACAGTGTGACACCAAGAGTGGGGACCTTATTAAGCATACAAAAGGGGCTCGGGCTAAAGGCAGTGGCAGAACTGCCGTCGGGGTGTCTGGGGGCGGGCATGGGAGAGAACAATGGGACTGTACCATATAAATGGACCGTGTATGTGCTGTTTTACAATAAACCAGCTTGCTTAACCTATATTGCATCTCGACAAGTATTTGGGAAGAAGGTCTATCTGCTAGGTATTACCTCCTGGCTGACTCGATATATTCCAGCAAGGGACCTGACGCCGGCTCGCTACCGCTGCTCACTGCAGAGCAACCCTGGCACCTAAGGCGGATCTACTCCCTCCGAGTAGCAGCGTCCATCACAGTGATCCAGGGAGAATGAGCCCTGGGTGTACTTGGTGATGTTCACAGAGGCTGTGCTAATACACCAATTGATTCCTTGCAGGGGCTGTAGCGACTTTTTATAGAGCACATGGTGATAGCAATGTGTGTGGTTATATTTGCCATACAAAATGAGCAAACTTTGAGTGTGTGGTTAAGGTTTTTTGGGGTTTTTTTTAACCTCCCACCAAAGACTGTATAAAGCCTAGCACTGGCTCTAAGTGGAACTGCACATTTTAGGTTGTTTTTTCTTCTATATTGTTCACAGGTGACCCACACTAGGGATGAGCTGTTCGGTTCGATCAGTTCGGAGTTCGATTCGAACATTGGCAGTTCGAAAGTTCGCGAACTTCGAACTTTTTGGCGTGTTCGGTTAGAGATCGAAATTATTTTTCTTTAAAAAAGTATAAAAAATGCTTAAAAAATACAAAAAAAATCTAGAAATAAAGAGACTCTTTACTGCAGAATATTATAAGCAACGGTTTATTAGATATTGAATTAAAAAACTACCCAGGGCAAGAAGGCACGCATGTGGGCGATGATTACGGACGCAGTCAACACGTGAGAGGCAATGGACGGACTGTGTACATCGTCAAGAAGCGGTATGTATAATAGCATAAACATGTTACATACACATAACACACATTACATACATCTACCAACATATATCAACACATGCTGCAGCGTAATGTATTATCTGTTTGTCAGACAAATGTGACTGTCATAAAATTATTCTGGCTTTATTTAAAATATTTGCACACGTGTACATTTTTCTGAAACTTTCACACCTCAAAATTACATGTGCTTAGAGTGCATGAGGCTTGCATAGGATTTTTTGCGCCGCCAGTGTGTTTCATCTTTAAAATGCTGCAATGGGTGATGTGGATTTTCTAGCTTACAAGGAAAGCATGCTTTACAGTCTGCCTAATGTCTAGGTGCAAAGATTCTCACCCCTAAATGACATGTGCTTACAGCACAAGAACCCCCTATCTCCACCAGGGGATTTCCTTGGGAAATCCCTGGCAGCTAGGGGTTCCCCGGCTATCTGACGTCATCACGCTATGCGTGATGACGTCAGACAGCGAGGGGAGTCCCGGGGGCGGAGCCGCCATCCAATATGGCGGCCGCCACCGGAGATAGGCTGCACTTCGGCGCTGCAAGGCGCTGAAGTGCAACCCAGCACTTGAGGGGTTAAAGCCAGGCATCGCTTAAAAGGGGAGACTCTCCCCTTTTAAGCGGTGCCTGGCTTTTACCGCTGCTCCTTCCCGATCGGGAGGGAGAGGGATCCGAACGGATCCCCCCCCTCCCTTCCAGGCTATCTCCCGGCATTGCCGGGGGGTCGCCTGGAAATGACGTCATCGCGCATGGCGCGATGACGTCATTTACGCCGGGAGGCGCTTGACTTCAGCGTCTGAGGACGCTGAAGTCAGAACGCCGTGGGACCCCGGACAGAGAGGTGTGTATCTCCGCGGGGGGTCCCGCACAGCTGATGACGTGTGGGGCACGTCCTCAGCATGCAACGTGCATCAATGAGGACGTGTCCCACACGTCTTCAGCAGTGAAAGGGTTAAAATGCTGCAATTGGTGATGTGGATTTTACAAGGAAAGCATGCTTTACAGTCTGCCTAATGTCTAGGTGTAAAGATTCTCACCTCTAAATGACATGTGCTAACAGCAGGGCTCTCAAACGGCGTAAACAACAGGTGTTAATTAGTGTTTGGAAATAACATGTGCTTCTAATTAGTCTGGTCTCATGAATTTGATACATTGCCTGCAGACTGGATGTGGCTCCTGCACATGTATGAACACTGTGCTTCTGAATTCTAAGAAGTGTTCATTTCTACTACATGTTCCTCTGATATGCTGTTTAACCCCTTAAGGAACAGGGCTCTGTAAAGCCAATCATTAATGATGTAGATGTTACGTCATTTGTCATCAAGGGCTTAATAAAATCTTTTTCACACTCCTTAGATTTAAACGTAATATTCCAGTATTCGTATGTCATGTACCTCTCCCGAATGGCCTATGTGAGCATACAATTATTATTGTGTTAGATCTATAGTTTTGGTGCAAGCATGGTGGAAGGGATTGCTGCTTCTGCATTAGTAACACAACACAACGTGAAAATGTCTATCATAAAGCGTACAAGCTGAGTCCCTAGAGTCTCTGACTATCCATTGTCATATATACCTTGCTTTATACATATAATACATTCCTTCATCTAATAGGATAGTAGCCAGTCCCTGTGCATTTTAACCCCTTAAGGGTGGCTAGGTGTCGTGTGTGTGTCTCTGATGGCGATGTTTCTATACATCCTACAAATCCGCCACTTCACGGGCAGGTTATGGGGACCTCCTAGGCACGATATTTGAAGGAATTTTTCATTTTTATTTTTAACCCTTGTTTTATGGAAAACTCACTGTTCCTTTAAAAACGTTTTTTTTTTACTTTTTGTCTTTGTTTCCTGTCCCCCAGGGCACTACCCGGACCCCCATACACCTTTTATGGCAAATATCTTGCATATATGCCCTCTTGGAGGGCACTATAAAAATCGAACTTTTGAGTCCCATTGATTTGTATTGAGTTCGGTTTGTGTTCGAGTTCAAACTCGAACTTTTGAAATTGTTCGAGTTCAAATGCGAACCGAACACGGGGGTTCATCCCTAACCCACACCTTACATGGCTGTCTCCCTTCAGATATCAAGGAACCATATAAGACAAGAAAAGACTCTCCTTGTGCAGAACAAAAAATATAAGTGTACATATGTGTAGCGCTCACTCCCGGAGGAGCCGCTGAAATTGAACCACGGGTCAGTCTCCCCGCACTAGGGAATAAATATACTCCAGCACCGTTGTGGATTTTATAATTTAAATAGTTTACTAGAAATAAAGGCATATAATGGATAACACGGTGTTCGTGGATATATTTACTAGGCTTGTGCACCGATTTTTTTTTCGGTTCGATTCGGTTCAATTTTTCGGATTTTTAAACTTTTCGATTCGGCTCGTTTCGACCGATTTCTGTTTCGATTCGGTTCGGCTCGATTAGTTTTTCGTGTACTTTTTTTTTCGGAATATCGACCATTTTTCGGATTTTCGTGTCACTTAGCTCGTTTTTGTATCGACTTTTTGTAAATTCGGAAATTTTCGCTTTTTCGGAAAGTCTGTTCTCCTCGTTTCAAAGCAATAAATTTCGATTTGACACATTTCAAGTCCATTTGAAAATTCCGAAAATATTCGGCTCGGAAAACTTTTCGGATCTGCCATTTTCGGATCTAAAAAATTTCGGAAATTCGGCCGCATCCGAAAACACGAATCGGAAAATTTCGTGAAAATTCCGAAATTCCGAAACCCGAAACGCACATCCCTAATATTTACAGTATTTCGTATTTCGGGAAACGCGCAGCGGAAAAGAAATATGAGGCTTCGGATTTCGGGAAAATGCGCAGCGGAACAGAAAAATACAATGCTTCGTAATTCGAGGAAACCCCGTAGCGGAAAAGAAAATAAGATACGAATCTTTAACCCCTTTCTGGATATTAGGGAGTGAGTCCCGCACAGGTTAAGTCCCGGACTGTAAGTGTGTGTGTGTGTTATGGTACCCGGGTACTATTCAACTGGCCAGTGAATTACTTAAAGCGGTGTCTTCGACTAGTCAAGTTGGGGCCCTGTGGTTTTTTTTGGAACAAACAACAGCGTGCTTTCTTGCTTTACAACTGGCCTTGGAGGCCTCTCACCCATCCGCTCGATAACCAAGGCTCCGCTGACCCAGGACGTCTCTCCGCTCGATGCTTCACTGGGATACTGGCTACTGGATCCGTTGTCTGGCTCTCTCTGTTCCGGCCACGACTTGTCCGGCTTACCGCCTGCTCTCCCAATCCGATAGACCTGCGGTACTCCTAACTCGGGGGTCCTCCGGCTTCCTTGATAGCAGCTTGGGTAATATCTGTGGATCACTGGGTCTCCCTCTTACAAGGCTGGATAACCCAATCTGGAATCCTAATAGGCCGCACCTGCGTTCTGGCCTAGTCACTGTTCCACTCTGCAGCACTGTGTCCTGTCTCTTTCACTCCCTGGCGCGCTCTCCCAGCTATCTCCACGAGGCTCAGGATGTAACTCCGCGTGTCCCACCCACTTCCTGTGTCCGTTCCCAGAGCATGCCGGGAAATGTAGTCCCAATGTTGAGTGTCTCTTATCGCGCTTGTCTCCCTCCGGTGGCTAAAAATGGGTACTGCCACAGTAAGGTTTTAAACACAGTGCTACATATGCTTTTCAGACAATTTTTCACTTACACTTGTTGGAGCTTCAATAGCTCTAAGGTTTGCGCATATGGATTTTTTCAGGCTCGGACAAATCCACAAACCACCAAAAAGACACAGGCTGGATCTTCTTTTCGAAAGAAAGCTGAGGAAGTCGCCTAGTGCGACGAAACGCGTCCTGGGTACCTGTTTTATTCATTTGTTTTACATGTTTTTATTTTATTAAATTTTGTTTCGAAAAGAAGATCCAGCCTGTGTCTTTTTGGTGGTTTGTGGATTTGCCCGAGCCTGAAAAAAATCCATATGAGCAAACCTTAGAGCTATTGAAGCTCCAACAAGTGTAAGTGAAAAATTGGCTGAAAAGCATATATACACTTATATTTTTTGTTCTGCACAAGGAGAGTCTTTTCTTGTCTTATATGGTTCCTTGATATGTGAAGGGAAACAGCTGTGTAATGTGTGGGTCACCTGTGAAAAATATAGAAGAAAAAACAACCCAAAACGTGCAGTTCCACTTAGAGCCAGTGCTAGGCTCGATGTTTGTGAGTGACACATCATTCGTTGCATTTTATTTATAGTATATATTTGATATACTTCACCACTGTGTGTTTTATATTTTGTTTTATGTACCAAAATATGGTCCACTGATCTATGAGAGACACCAAGATCCTGATAGCAATTTTTATTGCGCTTATCAAGATACGTATATGTTTTTTTCATTCACCTGGTATAGGGAAGACCACTGTGTTTGATCAAGCTTTTGGGAGATTGGTGGTGGACGGGATTTGTGGCGCTGACCTGCTTGTTTTATATTGTATTATCATCACCATTGATAGCAGTAAGAATTTCTGTATAGCTTTAATACATCTAAAGGGAGGTAAAACAGCTAAAATGGTATAACCAGTATAAAAAAACAGATATAAGAGGCGCAGATGGGCCAGGTAAAATGAGCTTATAACTTGGAGGAAACGACGTGTTGTGGCAAAGCACAAGAGAAAAATAACACACATTTTTCAGACAGGAGGAGAGATTATTAATTACGGTTTCTGTTATCAGTTAAATTTCTGATGGACGCTCATACAGCGACATTTATCACAGAGAGAGAGGGGCTCTGGAGAGGAGTGGGATCAATTGATTTCGATTAAACCTCTCCTTCTGTTCATTTCAGAGGGTCTCTGGGCTGGGAATTTTCTGCATTTTTGCAGGCGCTGTATCCTTCATTTGCATGCAAAGTCTAAAGCGCAAAGCACATGGGAGGTTATTAACCCTTTTAATTGCTCTGCAATTGACATCGGTTGTAAAACACTACGGGTGACTGTGGCATCGGTCTGGGTTCAGGATTGTTTATTGATACGCAGACAAGCATGATGACTTTGCAAATCTTTAGAAAAACAGGTTTATTTTTTTCACTTTAATTTATTTGCAGCATTGCTTCCCAACCCTGGTCCTCGGGTCCCCCTAACAGGCCAGGTTTGCAGGATATCTGAAGCCCAGCACAGGCAATATGATTTGCTGCTCAGTGATAGCAGCCATCTGTTCATGACATCATTTCCAGGAGTCCCTGTTCTTATGTCATGAACACTTGAACAGCACATCGCCAGATTTGATACGTCACTTCTAGGTTCGGGTTAGTGTATCTGTCGGCGGCATGTGACATTGGTGAGCACTGTTGTAATTAATTGTATATATTTGATGACGTCTATTGATTCTGGTCCTTGATAAGGGCTCAGCACAAGCCGAAAGGTCAGATAGGGATATCAACATATTTTAATGTAACTTATTTTTTTTCCCCATTTTATTTAGCCCCTGTGTCCACCGTATGGGTTTGATAGATTTTTTTTCTACTTCACCATATTTTTCAATAATCAAGGGAGTTTGGGATCTTTGTACGTGTGACTAGACCAAACCATTTCACCCAATTCCACTGTATACATTTGGACCCCTGTGATTTTCCTTTTGTTACAACCCACAAAGTCATATTAGGTTTTATTGAACAGGTCGGCTATTTTGACCTAGATTTTTCACTTCTCCAGTCATTCTAATGGTTTTCACCTCTCTCTGAATAACCCTGTAGGTCAAAATAGCCAAACCAGAAAAATTCTCCCATTTATCTCACTTTCCAAATCGGCTATTTGGTCTAGATTGTTCTTTCACCTGGCAATTCTCCTAGTTTTCACCTCTCTCTGACTAACCCTGATATTATTCAGAAAACACAATGTGACAAAATACAAGCAAAAAATTAAAAAAAATTCAGTTTTAGTTAAAATTGCGTATGTTCTTAGAAAAATACAGTGACAATTTTTTTAACAAGAATGCCCCATAGAATATATATCCATAAAGGATTGGATGATAAAATGTGAAAAAAATAATTTTACACGCTCTAATGATTAAAATCTCAATTAAAATTTACCTATTTTCTTTTACATTTATTGTTATAGCGTTCTGGCAGGACATGACGAATACATACAATAAGGATACATTTTGAATCTGCACAGTCTGCTGAGAATAAGGATATATAATTTGTCTGGGTCCTACCATAAAAGATCACTTCAAATCGTGTTCAAACACAATGAGCACAAACCGGCCAAAATGAGCTCAGCACACGGGGGTGAACTGGCTCAGCAGTAAAGGGGTTAATCTACGCCGATATAGCACTTAATAAACAACCATCCAATAATTTGATAATTTCCCCTATTGGAGCCTCTATCACGCGAAGCTGTGTGTATAGACACATCACGCTGCTTTTAATCGGAATAACAATGGTGTGGGGACGCTGCGACTGACAACCAGTGTTTGGTATCGACTCTTTGCCAGCCCTCCCCTGTGTGAAGGCGATAAAATGTCCCTTTTCAAACATCTACAATGAAACCTAGAGCTGTTTTACATACAAATAATATTGTATGTGAATAAATGACTAGCATCTCTCTAAGATCATCAGATATGTGGCACCGACTGGCACTGAATACATTATTATGTCTCGGCAACACAAAGCACATAGTGTAATGACCTGTAGTTTGTAGGAGAAGCCACTGGCTCAAGAAACTGAGCAAAATAAAATTGCATCAAGGCTTCCATTGGGTTCATAGACACATAACATTCAAGTGATTTAGTTTTATGTATTAACCCCTTAGTGGCCAGGCGGTTTTACACAAATCCGTCTTTTAGGCTAGGGTCAGACTAACGCATTTTTCACGTTGTCCGTGAAAATGTGCGTTCGAAGAATGGACGTATTTTTTCACGGAATACGCAATAGCGGTCATACTATGCGCAGTTTCATCCGTGATTTTGTACGGATCATCAATAAAACACTTCTTGCATCTGGACGTTATGTTGGCCGGACATTAGCAGCGTCTGATGTCTCCAATTCACGCACACACGCCGCTAGCGGACGCAGCGCACTCTGTACGTCAGTACTAGTGGTTTAACGTTCTCGAAAAAATGCGTTCATTTTCCACTTGCGTTGCGCAGCCGGACTTTTGTGCGACCGTACTTCGTATATTGGCCGTCATTGCCCGGCATCTGCTGCTAGCACGGCCGTGATTAAGTGCGCCAGAACGCGCGTTCGCACTGCCTCAGTCTGACCCTAGCCTAAGTGACCGCTGCTGTTTTTACGTTTCTGCACTGTTAGTGTTTAGGTCACATTTTCCTCTTACTCGTCTATTCAACCCACACATATTATACACCGTTTTTCCCGCCATTAAATGGACTTTCTAGAAATACCATTATTTCATCATATTGAATAATTTACTATAAAAAAAAATATGAAATATGATGAAAAAATGGTAAAAACACACTTTTTCGTAACTTAATCCCCAAAATCTACAACCACCAAAAAAGACCCTGGCTAAATAGTTTCAAAATTTTGTCCCCATACTAGAAATACCCAATTTTTACATGTTTTTGCTTTTTAACCCCTTCACTGCTGAGCCAGTTCACCTATCTGCGCTGCGCTCATTCTGACCATTTTGTGCTAATTATTTTGAGATGACAGCCTAGGTCCTATTTAACTAAACCGCCCCAGACAAAAAAAACTTTAAAAAAACAAACATCTTTTTTTTTTTTATTATTATTTTTTTATTTTATTTTTAAACCAAACCTGGTCATGTTTGGTATCATTGGAAAGGCCATGATCAGGCCTTTCCAATGATGTCAAATATGACCATCTAGCTGCCACGGATCGGGAGATAGGGGGATCCTTAGGATCCCCTTATCTCTACATGGCAGCTAGAGGGTTAACTGGCCCACTGACATCCTCACACATATGGTGAGATTGTCAGTGGGTGGGCGGGGGACCTGGAGGCTTGGCTGACATCCAAGATGTCAGCCCCCCTCCAGGTTCGAATCACGTTTTGGCGCCAATTACCGCCGAAACGCGATCCGGCAGCGAAATGGTTAATGCTAGACTCTCCCCTTTTCAGAAGTGCAAAAAGCATCTCCCTAGCTACAATGGTTGGGGAGAGAGAGGGCTCTGAAGGAGCCCCCCTCCCCTCCATGGATTTCAATGGGGGCGCCTGCTGAAGACGTCACCACGCAGCGTGGTGACGTCATCAAGCTCGCCGGCCTATGCAAATCAGGATGAAAGGCTTCCTCCCTGCCAGATCTGCGAGGGAAGTAAGTATCGGGCAGGAGGGGGGTTAGGCGCCGCTGACGTACCATGTACGTCCGCAGGTCTAAGGGACACCCGTGGGCAGGACGTTCATGGTACGTCAGCGGTCCTTAAGGGGTTAACCCCTTCAACACCGATCATTTTTTTAACCCCTCCACGCCGCAGGCCGTTCTATGACGTCCGTGTAGCAGGTGGGCCTTGAAGACGCAGGACCTACAGGTACGCCCTGCTGTCTTCAATGGGCCACCTTGGCCACTCTTTGCAGCCAGTGCGCACTTCGCACGTCATTGGCTGCAGAGAGACAGCCTGAACTCAAACGTCCCCCTGCAGCCAATGACGCGTGCCGCACATCGGCTGCGTGAGTGGGCCAAATTAGAAGCCCCCAGCGGCACCCATCGTTAACCGCTGTCCGGCCGGTGACGTCCGTCCATCGTTAAATTTTTTTTATCATAACATTTATTTGAAACACGGCATGCAAAGTTATTAAATATAGAGTAGAACAGAAATTTTGCACTGAAATTGTTGTTATTGTAAAATATTAAAATAACCTAAATTTGCTCATTTTTAGTTTTTCGATGTACTCGTCTTTCTTTGACATAAATGTTGTTGGCATCAAAGGTTCTGAACTTTAGATGGTTCCCTTATGTTACGTAATGTCACTCGAGGTCTGCATAATCAGCATACGAGCAGAAATGGCCTTTGTGTCACGTCCAGTAAATGACTATGGTGTATATATGTAATAAAATAGTAACAGCTCCAGCTTAAGGGGATTTGTAAGGATCATAATGATTTTATTATCAATGCAGCTTCCAAAAAATACCAATATAATATAAAAATACTATCTGTATGTGCTGCATAATGCCTGTGTATAGGAATTACAGTGACACCTTTTATCTGTATGTGCTGCATAATGCCTGTGTATGGGAATTACAGTAACACCTTGTATCTGTATGTGCTGCATAATGCCTGTGTATGGAAATTACAGTAACACCTTGTATCTGTATTTGCTGCCATAATGCCTATGTATGGACATTACAGTAACACCTTGTATCTGTATGTGCCGCATAATGCCTGTGTATGGAAATTACAGTAACAC